>JAVJGJ010000014.1:113707552-113775899 GCA_035590215.1 Microhierax caerulescens | reverse complement strand
GGTCTGGTCTATCTCTTTGGTCAGTTGGGGTTGGCTGTCCCAGCTGTGTCCCTTCCCAACTCCTTGTGCACCCCCAGCCTGCTCCCTGGTCTTGACATTGCATAAACAATAACCAAAACATTGGTATGTTATCAACACTTTTCATCATAAATTCAAAAGGTAGTGCTGAACAAGCTACTACAGAAAAAAAAAAAAACCCACAAAAAAACCCAAAAACCTCTATCCCAGTCAAAAGCAGTACAACACCTTTAAAAAAAATCACTTTCTTTTTAGGGTTTGGTACAGAATAAAGCTTGTTTTGTTTGGGGTTTTTTTTTGGTTGTCATACTGGATTTGATGTTCCCATTAGTACAGATTCCCAAGACTTTTCTGATTGGGGGTGGAAGGGCTTTTTTTTTTTTTTGGTAATAATCTTAAACAGTTTAATACTACTACTGCATTTTATTGGAGCAATTTTAGATATCCAAATCTCTTTACATGTGACATTTGAGAGGACCACGGCCAGGTGTTTCTTTTGGGAAGTGGTGAACAACAGAATGGTTAAGCTACATATACAGAGCTGGATTTGGGTGTTAATCAGAGAAGAACCATCTGGAGTTGTATCTGTGCAACTCATTGAACACTTGGATAAATATATTTTTGTATATAGAAGTGGAATGCAAAGCACAGTAGGGTATCAATCATACTAAACATCTCCCTGGTTTTCTCCCTTAGTAAAAGGTGTGTAATATTAATATCACTAACTTGGGAAGGTCATCAGTTCTTGTCCTATTTTTCCTCACCGTTTTTTCTTCTCCCTGTATTCATCTTTGTTATATTAGTCTCATTCAGGGATTTGCTTGTGAGCCTGTTTCCTTTTTTCTTGATATCCAGAAGCAATACTGTAGCTTAGAATAGAAGAGGCCGAGCATAAGAAATTAATACAGCCATAAACAATGAATCAGCATTTTGACTTCGGACGATGTGTATCTTCTACCACAGCGTGCTTGACGTATCTGAGCATATTCTAAATAGTAAGGAAGTCAACCTCCATACCTAGGAAGTCAAGTATCTCCATTCATAGATAAGAGTCTGAGACACAGGATAACCTTAGGCACCTCACTAAATCACAGGATGTTTGTTAGTTGGGAATCTAATTGGGATAATCACAGCCTGTCTGTAATGATATAGTTATGTTTTTCCTTCATCTACTAAACTTGCTTATTGCCATGTTCGTGTTTCTACTTTTTGATTTTCAATTTCTTTCTTGTGTTTTAATGTAAGACTTGTGCTCAGTAGATTCTGGTGATGTGCTACATCATTACAGAATAGAGTTTATGTGTATCAGGTATAAGTTTAATTCTTTATTTAGTTCTGCCTGGAATAAATTTCTTAGCCATTTAATATTGTATATGTGATCTTAACAATAAAATAGGGGTAGCTCAGTCAGAGTATTAGATTAATACAAAAAGTATTAATCATAACTTGGTGGATGAATTTGTTTTCAACAGGTTTTTCCTGAATAACAACGCACTGAATCTAGTCAAAATCAAAGAAACTGTTATATTGCTATTGAACACAAGAGGGTACCGTAGGCTTACATTTGGCTTGATTGTTAAACGTTTAATACTTCAACTTGGTTATTGAATTCATCGTAACTCAAAGACGCAGGAAAAGCATACGACAGGGGGCATGATATGAAGAAATTCTTTTTCTACAGTGCTTTACATTATGAATGCTTTCCTCCATAAATGTGGCAGCCTGCTAGCTGTTAAAAAAGAAGCATTCATCATTTTTTTGTGTTTTGTAATCATTTTGTGCTATGGAATGCTCAGAAGTAATATCCATGAAAATGATTTAACGGTTTTTAAATTAAGAAACTTTAGTAAAGGAAATGGAGGCAGGTATAGAACGCCTTGGAACATCGACTAGGAGCAGCCACCTCCAGACCTGATGGTGTTTATTTCTCCCAGTACTTACTGACTACAAGATTCCTAAGTGAGGGTGTTCATTAGTGTGACAATGCTTTGGCTTAGACTTGTTAGCTGAACTAAACCACCTGATTCTCATTTGTAATTTCCAACAGCTAATTAATCTTGTTGGACTTGGATTATTTAAGTGCCGCTAACTCTTCTCTAGTGGTTTGGGCTGCTTGCTCTGACTGTGCAGGTGTTTGGGTGGTGAGGCAGAGCTGGGGAAAAGCCTTCTTCCAAGCTTCTGTTTGCCTGGGGGCCCTGCTAGAGCTCAAACCCTTGCTGCTTGCCTGGTCCCACTTACCTGACATCAAACCTGCCTCAATGGTTGACCCTGGTTGCTGTCACCCACCCTGCTTTTCTCATCCAGGTACTGTAAGACTGCATGTCTTGGTGGTGAGGCCACTGCCCTGCTGGCTCCCCTGCTGAGCTCTGCCAGGGCAGCAGGCCCTTGGGGCTCCTCAACAATTGTATTTTCTCTGCTGGGAAGCTCAGGCCATGAGCTGCTTGTGCAAAACTCTTTGAGAGTTGCTTCCAGGGTTTTTTGACTTCAGAACTTTTGTATCTAGAGGCTTCCTCAGAGTTTCTGTGTTATTACAGCGCAATAAGATTAGAGTGTAAGACTATTTGTTCTGACTGTAATGGTTAATGTTCTTCACAGCACAGTTTTCTATGGAAACAAGGCTTAGGTAACACGTTGTCTGGACACTTCTGTCAGATTATTTTTTTACTTTGTTGAATTTTGATTTGAAATAGGTAGTCTGACCTTGAAGCTGGAAGGTGCCTATATATGTCATGACAATTGAAAGGTCAGGAGAGGAAGCAAAACCCAGTTCATGTATATTAAAGGTACAGAAGTAGTGTTTTTTAAGAATTTGAGCTTCATTAATTGTGCTGTTGCAGAGCTGCCTGGAGTCTTCTGGCTGACTGAGACCAAGTATGCAGTCAGTATCCAAAGTGGTGAAATTTTATATTATTTAGTGGATGTTTTCCTTTTAATCAAAGAACCTGATAGCTGCAGTGATTGTTCTGAATTGTTTTTCTCTCTAGCTCTTCATATCCTAGATAAAAAAGCCTTAACAGTTTCCCATTACTCTTTGCTTCTGATTTCTGCAGCTGTTGGGCTTACTTTTGCATGTAATTTCTCTAGTTTAAACAGAAGAGAGACTTCCAAGAAATATTAGGTAGTGTGTATGTAATTGCATATGTAAACATGCATATTAATGTGAAAACATTGAAGATACTTTGTATTTCTATGCTGCTTTATGCTAATGTAACCTCTTAAACATTACCTAGTATTAAAAAGTAACTCTTTCTAGATTGAAATGAAGCAACTGCTTAGAGATAAGAAATAAATAATTCACAAAACCTGCAGTATACAATTATAAGGAGTTCTTTCCTGTCGTCATTTAGGCGAAAACAGTTGTCTAATCAAGCATGAATTGTATTTTTTTTATTTAAGTGCTTAAATGATTTTGGTTAATTTAATTAAGTTTTCCTCCAGATAAGCATTTGAAAAACGCAGAAGAGGTATGCTTTAAGGGTGAAGAGGGGAAGAAAATAAAGGAAATGAAGATACTTGTCACAGGTCTTACAATCTGTCTTCACAATACTTTTATATTCATGAAAGACATAACCTTACTGATCAATTATAGTCTGTACAGCCATGTAGGAAGATTTTGAAGGTACTCTATAGTTAAAAATAGCATTTCCAGAATGTGTGCTTAGCGGTAAAGTCCCAGAGTTTTTCTACATATACTGTAATATAATCATGGAGGCTTACCTGCAATTTACAGGTGAAAATGTTAATGATGTGAGAGAAAGTAGCCTGACCAGCCTAAAGGAAAAGAAGCTTTGTGCTTCCTTCTTAACATATGATGTAAGTGATGGTCTCTCCAGTGCATAAAAAAGAAATAAAAATCCAGAGCAGATCATAAGGGCTTCACTGGGTAGGAAAGAATTCAACATTACAGATTCAGTAGTCTCAAAACTGAGTATTCAGAGAGGGTGCATTTTAACTTTCTACTAATATCTCCTTTATAGGTTTCCAAAACCGATGTTGCACTGAAAATTTTAAGACTGTAGTGGGAACAGGGAACTGCTAGTCACAAACCCCCCAAAATAATGAATAGGAATTCCTTCTTACACTGCATCAGGGCTTGTTTATCATCTCCCATAGGAAACATACAGGGCAGTGTTTGTCTTTATAGTATTGTATAGGTACCTGGGATTTGTTGGGTTTTCTTGTTGGATGTGGCAGAATTTCTATTTGCACAATGCAGCTGCAAGGAGTAGTGACAGTCAAGTGCTTTTTCCTTGGAAATGTAGTATTTTCATACACAGAGGGGAGCAGTTATAGCAAGACCAGCTTCTCTTGTCTCCCTGTTGGGAGCTGCAAAGCAAGGCCTGTAGTTAGACACTGTCGTCTTTCCAGCTCTCCATTTGCAATGCTGGCAAAAGTGCAGGGCAGGGACTAATCCTCTTGGAATGCAGCAATTACCACTAAATAAGTATTAATTGCTGCATTCCAAGGGGATTAGCACAGTTGAACCCAATTACAGCAAAGCGAGGCTTCACTGTAAGGCACTATAGTACATTGAAATGCAGTGAAGCAATATAGGACTGTCAGTTTGCAACATTTTGTCAAGAAAAATTGTGGGCTTACTCACTGTAAACAGCAGACTTTCTCTATTCAGTGTATTAGTCGAATGCATGAATGGCATGCATTCCTGGAGGCTACAGTTTTCTCACCAGAGAAAATTGTTGCTTATTTAACACCTATTATCTTTGCGTGAGCGTCTCCAAAAATTATTTTAATACTTGTTGAGTTAGTTCTGGCACTACGACTGTCACTCCCTGCTGGATCAGGGGCTAGACTCTGCAGTCTGTCTGGATTCTCCCATCTCCAATGTTGGCCAGCTCCTCCATGAGGTGATGTAGGAATTAATTTTGCCTGCAAGTACTAACTGTATAAAATAGGCTTAGGAGAACTTTTGATAAGTGACCTACTCTCAGTCCCAGCGGTCTGCCGTGATGATTACAGGAAAGCTCTCTGCGGTAGCAATACGTGAGCCAGAGGGCAGTGTGTAGTTATGTTTTTTAATCCTCAGCTTGACTCTGGTGTGGGTTTGTTTTTTCATTTTCATTTATTTCCTGTTAAAACTGCAAACCCTGCTGCTATGTTGTTGGGTGTGGGGTTTTTTTCATAGTACAGCCAAAGCATAACCGGTAAGCATGAAAAGGGGATGTTTCTGGGGATGAATCAGCCCCTTGTATTAGAGCTGTTCCAGAATTTCTTGTGTCCAGAGAAAGAATGGCATATTGATGCCCAGAACCAACTGAATGCATACTTTGTCTATTTTTTGAAAGATGTTATCCTTACAGATAATGAGCTGCACCTTAACCAGTGTTAAACACAACTGAGTTGTATTTGGGGACCACTTCAATTCCCTGACCCATTCTGTTCCAGGAACCATAGATCAAATCTTGCAGTCATCCCCGTGTAGGTAATTCTTGAAATGCACTTTCCTCCACCTGTATGTTTAGATAAAGATTCAGGTTTAGCAGAGAGCTTTTATTAACCCAGCAGGGAGGGTTTTATGTCTCCACTGTGGCCTTGTCTGTATTGAGAAAAATAGCCTCTGGTTCAGCTGAACTAGCGTTGCCATTCATTTCTACTCCTGTGTTAACAAAGTTCTTGCAATCTGACTGAAGTGAGTAAACTGAAACATCAGTATGGTTTGAACTGTTGGAAAATCCAATGCACGTATGAGATTGCCTAATGCACAATATGGACAGGAGGTGCTGAAGTTTTTACTGTGCTATGTAGTTCCTCCTAGAGATGCAAAGACCAGATAGACTGAAAAGAGGGTGACACTGAGCAAATATTTTCTCATTGTCTAATTGCCATCTGTATGAACACGGAAAAGCTTTTTCCTAGAGAGGAGACCACTTCCTCTTCATCTTTTTTCATTCTTCTTGACTGCATGTGATTTGCATGTCCCATGCTGTGCATGTTCTGAAAATAACCCATAATACAAGCATGATTGCTCTTTGGTATACTTTCATTGTATTTAGATTATAATGATAAGCTTGCCTTTTTTCAAAAGCTGAGGGGTGGGGAGGAGACAATTTCTAGGGGTGCTATATGCAAAGCCTTATTCTGAGTCTACCCACACTGCTAACTGAAGTCCATATACTCTGTTTCTCTGACCTTTCCCTCTCTAGACATCAAAATACACTGGCCCAACTGCTGTTCTCCCAGTGTGCCTACTGTTGCCATTAATCTCCTGTTCTTATACAGCTCTTCATTTCTTTTCTTTACCTTTGGCCTCAACTCTTTATTCAAAGTGATAATTTGCTGGCTTTCTGCCGGAGGGAGAAGCTATGATCAATAACAGGAGGAGACAGGGGTCAGCAGAATAGTAATGAGCAATGCCACTTGCTTCTCTGAAAATACTGCTACCCAAAAGTATCAATAACCAGTACGATATTATTTTAGCTTTTGGAAAAGACATCAGTGAGATTTAGGCAGCCTGCAGTGGGAGCGGGGTCTTTTTTTCTCTCACTAATTCCTTATTTCAGCCATCCTTCTGTTACACAGGGAAGGGGACAGAAAGGGCTTTATCTGGCTCACGTTGGAATATAGACCATGTACCCAAGCACAGCCATTTCTGGGACTAATGACTCCTCGTTCGGGTTCAATGCATGGCAGCTCTCGTGGCCTGTGCTTTGCCTTCTGCCTGGTGATAAGTCAGAGCCCATCGCCAGCTTCCCCTTGCAGCTTTTGGAGTAGAAGAGCCCCAAAGGAAACCTTCCCCAAAGCCAAGAGAGAGCAGAAGCTCAGCAGCACTGTCTAGGTATCACAAAATGGCATGTGGCACTAGGTTTTGGGTCCTGGAGTAATACTAGTGCCTAATAATTTTGGTATTGCCCGGGACAATATATAATATTAAATAAAAGGATAATACTGTTTTATCTATGTATTAGCCTTCATTACTCCAGACAGCAAGGTGATGAAATTCTTGGTCTCCTTCTTCCAAGAACTTCAATTTACTTTGCTTTCAAAAGACTATAAATCCTTACTTCATATGTGCAAGATAACTCACCCTGCCAGTTGTCCTCTTACTATTGGGAAATGGTTATCACCAGTCCTGTTCCTGTACCTGCTGGGGTGCATTCCTCTTTCTTTTTCTTTTCTAAGAATTACAAATGAGGGGAAAAAAAAATACTGAGATACCTGTGCTTCCTCACAGCCTAAGCTCTGATACTGAAGTATATTAGTAGTTTTACTATTGTGAACAAATCGGCAGTCTTCTGTTAAGCCAGTTGTATTTTGGTGAGGGAGGGAGGGGAGCGGCAGCCATGAGCTTTAGGCTTTAAGGTTCATCTAAGTAATGTTTTCAAGATTTTCCAATTCAGTTGTCTAAAATGTACTTTTTATTTCTGTTGCTAAAAGTAAAAACTTACTTCACATTTGAAATGAGACAATAATGTGAGATTTATTACAAAGTGAGAGTTGGCATTGCTGTGTCGAGGTATGATTTCATATAAATGCACTAACACTTTGCTGGAGAAATTATTTCTGTCTAATACATCCTTCTCAGGAAGATTTTTCTAAAACTTCAGAATTCACCTTTTGTACTTATATTTCATTATGCTGGGTTTCTTGTCCCCTCTATTACGCTAAAGGAACCCTAGCCACCTGGCCACATAGAGGCAGGCATGGGACAGCCGAGGGGGTGGCAGGGGTTTAGGGCAACGTCTGTTGTGCTGGACGGATAACATGGATCTGTGGGAAACCAGGCTTCACCTATGTGGCTGCCTGACAGACCTGCTTGATTTTTGTATTGCTCAGAGAACCGTGTTAACAGCTGAGAGCTTACAGTGTGGGGCTGAAAAGCCCTGTTAGCTCCCAGATGGCAGCCACCTTCAAATAGCTCATCTTGCTCCTGGGATGTGCTGCTCTGCCTTGGGATCTGTCACCAGAGGACAGCTTCAAGCAGCAAGAAGGTTGAATCCCAGGGCCAGCTCAGTGGGTAGGAGTGGCGTGCATAGCTAGGGGCTGCCAGGCTTTCTGTTTCAAGCTGAGTGAGGAGGAGATGCACACAGTGCTCTCCCACTGAGATGACACAGGCTCCCCTCCTTACAGGTTGTGGAGGCTTGGAGGACAAAATGGCTCCAGAGCTCTGCACGCACCTGCATCCTTTCAAAATACAAAGAGGCAGCGTGTTCATGTCAAAAGACATCTGTTTCACAGACAGGTACAACTGAAATGAGCCAGGCAGGGCCAGTTGTGCTGATAATGTCCTGTGGATGCTGTCTGCAAGGATGGGCAGAGTCCAGCTCTCGCCACCCTGTAGCCCTCAGAGGGCAGCCATGTTCAGTTGCTTGTGGTATGCTGTATTTCAGTTAGATTTGGAAATGGACTTTATATCTTTACCAGTTTAGCCAGCTACTTGTTCAAGAGTGGCTATAACTTAGGATTTTAAACCTCTATTTATGCTGTACAGCACTGTTCTATAGTATCCCTTTTGGCGTGAGGCCAAATTTGATAGCAGACAGGCTTTCTAGGCCTCCTGTTGAGATCTGTAGCTGCTGTGACTGGGATGGCCTAGGACTCACCAGACAAACTGGAAAGGGGGGAGGGGGGAAGCCTTGCAAAGAGAGGAAAAAAAAAATAATAATACAAAAGGAAACCCCAAACATCAATACCAAGAAGGCAAACCCCAGCCCTCAGAGGCTGGGAGGCAGAGGAAGGCGCGTGCTCGGTGCAGCTGCCGGCAGGTGGACTCGGAAGGGGGTGGTGGGGCGCGCTTCCTGCGGCGGGAGCGCAGCCTGCCGGGGTGCCACCTCTGCCCCCCGCTCCCAGCCCGGTGACATGGAGTGGAGGAGGATCGTGCTCTTGGCCGTTCTGCCAGCGCAGGTCCCAGCCGCAGGTAAGGCAGGCTTTTGTTCTACCCAAGGAGTTGTTTTCAGGCTCTTCTGAGGAAAGAGCATGATGTTGCTGTGGTGGGCTCGCCACCGTTTTGGTAGCAAGAGGGCATGATTGGTAGCCGCGCCAGTCCTCCTTGTCATGGCTGGAATTGTGGCTGCCAGTGACCAGGGTGGTGGGGCTTGTGTCCAACCACCGTGCCACAGAGACCCTCTGGAGGGCCGGGAGAAGGAGGCAAGGACAGCCATTGCTGTTGCTGTGGCCTCACCTCCTGCTGGAGCGACTGCCACAGCTGAACAGCAGCTCCCTGTTAAAGAAGGCTCTTGGTTCTCACCTGGGCAGCTTGCCTTGCAATTTAAAAGGAAAAAATTAATACAATACTGAAAATGTAGTCACTTGCAGTAATCTGCACAAGAGAAGCTTTTAATTTGATTAGGTAAAATGAGAGCTATGTTGCTCATAAGAGGATGGCTGGTGTACAGCAAACGGCATCCCCAGCGGGCTGGATGTGGAGGGCAGTGGGTGAGGAGAGGCAGGGAGGCAGGGCAGGGGCCTTCCTTTCGTGTCTCTGCTAGACATAGCATTAAATGAAGTAATTTTTACCTTTATATGTTTACTCGTGCTGGCCCTACTTGGGCAGAAAGTGAAGCAGCTTTGGTATGCACAAATCTTCAAAGTGTCATGTTGATTTGGGGGGAAAGGGATGTAATTCTTAGTAGATCAAAAGAGCAGCAAAACTTACATGCAGAGAAGGCCTCAGCTGAGGCCTGTATTTGGAGAAGTTGGCCAATACTGGTAGGTCACCTTTGAGTATGTATTAAAGCAAAAATCCACTGAGCAAGTTTCCCCCGCGATGTACACCCTGACTGTACTGGACAAAGGCACCATCCTTACACTGAAGAGCTTTGGTGGCTGCCACAGGCTTTTTATTTAAAAATTCTCTGTAGATTAAAGGGTTTCACAGCCCCTTGCTAATGCTGTGGGACCAGTTCTGGTAATTTGTGGAGGTTATGTTTCAGGAGGGTTTTAAGCAGAGTCGTATGCTCTGTGGTAGGCATGCCTTCTGCTTGTCCTCCATTCAGCCTCTGGGGCCTCTGATCCTTTCTGATAGCTACGTTTGAGTATGATACTTCTGGTACTCCAATTTTGTACGTTGCTCTGTATCCATAGATGTGTATAGAGGGCTAAAAAAGCATGGAAATTCTTTAGGTCAAAATGCAGCCACAAAAAAAATCGTTTTGTGTTTTCTCCTTTCAGTCTGTCACAAGATATCAGTAGTTCAGGCTCCTATTTGTATATTTTTAGCATAAAACTTCTATTGAAAAATATGTAACAGTTTGCAGATGGGTAAAGCTGACCCTATAGGGATCTCTGGTGCAAAGCTCTTAGGAGTATTCATGCTCACACAGAATACATGGTATCAGACTTTGAACAAGGTGCTGTTGCCATTAATCTGGAGATAGATTCATAGAATCATTTAGATTGGAAAAGACCTTTTAAGATTGAGTCTAGCTGTTAACCTAACACTGCCAGATGGCTGCCAGTGGATCTGAGGGGAAATATTTTTGATTGTATACCTGCAATAGTTTGAAGAATAGTAGTATTTAGCTTAAAAGTATAGGTAGAATAGAAGCAATATAGCACAAAACTTGTAGAATTGTTGCTACGTTATTGATGCAAAATGCACAGTAACAAAAAGGTAAGATCACCATGAATTTCAGTTCAAAGATGAGACCAAATAGATGGGGGTTTTTTTAGCTTAGAGTTATGAACAAAAGCAAAGATCTGCTACAGCCTGGAGTGTTTTCAAGCCTCCTTAGAGTGAAGTGAACCTTTATGTTTTTTCTTAAAACAAGCTCACAGTGGACAGAGATTCAGTAAGCTGTATACTGTCTTACAGTGAGTTCATTCCATGTATACTGTAATACATTTTGTTCTTATTCTTCAAATGGTCAATTGAAAGATGCTAACAAGATTGGGACTGATTAACTTGCAAAGCTTTTCCTTTTGAGTACTGAAGTGAATATGTCAGGCATATTATAAAAAACTTCTAGAGATGGGTCACATATTCCGATACAGATTTTGAATTACTGACACCAGAGCACAAATTTCAGAATGCTCAGATTTGACCTTTGAGCAATCACAGAGGAAATCCATATCATATGCACATTAAGTTTTGTTCCCCCCTTCAAAGGTACAAAAGTGTACATCTGGAAGTTTAGCTGAGGTCTTCCTACAACCCCTCTGTTTAAAAAGTGTGTAAAAAATAAATAATTTTATTTTTTGAGCAGATTACTTTGTGTTGTTCATTGAGACATAAGATGATTATTGTAAAACTTCTACTCAAATATCACAATTAAAATTACAAAAATCTTTTTTAGAGTTTACAGAGCTTTTAGCCTGAAGTATGACAGCCTTCAATAGCAGTGCAGTGGGCAGTGTTGTAGAATTGCTTCTTTTTTGGCTTTTTTTTAAGGCTGATGACATAATTTGTACAAATACACAACATGCATATATATAAATATACGTGCAAGAGTTCAATGACAGCACTTCCATGTTTTTCACTTCTTTACAAAATAACTTTTCTCAGAATCGTCTGCTAAACAGAATTGGACAGTGTCCTGTTTTATGTGAACTCTGCAGAAACTAAAACTTGTCAGCCTTTGGCAGGTATTACTTGTGTAGGTTATTTTTACAGTGTTTTGCTGCTCTGCATAACTATGTCTTCTGCCCATTGGGTGCTATGATGCCAGGAGCCTTTTTTTATTTGGTTCACGGACAGGAAGATAAAATGGACAGGTAATGGATTTTAGGGTTTGTTTGTTCCTTCCTTTTTATCAAATGACTTAGCAGGTCTGCAAATGACAAGATTTGTGAACTAAGTCATTTACAAGCCTATCCAGGAAATATGAACAAATAAAACCAGGCTATTTTGGCTACCAACCTCATGTCCTTATGAGCTGTGTTAAGTTCTCATAGCTGAATTCTTGTTACACCTAGGGGAAAGAAAAAAAATTAAAGGCTTAATTTTACATGTTTTATTTCCTTTTTGTCATGCCTGTTCACAATGATTCATTAATAATTCATGGCAAAAACTAGGAACTGGCACATTAGTGAATGGAACAAAACGTAGGCAATGTAGCCTTTCTTTGTAAAGGGAAATTTGTTGAGCTCTTGCAGTGCTATATTCAATTCCTTAATGCTTGTTATAGAGTAAGTGCTTTCTATCTGAACCTTCCAAGCAAAATTCCTAATAAATGAAGTAACAAGTCAATCCTTTTGATTTTTCATGTACACTAGATGGGAAGTATATATAAAATAAAGCTGTCTGAAAAATATATTTGTATTTCTCCTGCTTAAGTGTGTCCTTCTTAAAAAGACAAAGTAAGGGGGAAAATAGGAGGTTCTCTAGCAGCTTTATGGGGATGAGAACTTGATTTATGAGTGAATGTTCATGTGAGGAACACTTACGACAGCCATTTTCTGTTATTCACATGAACTTGAATTGTGACTAGCACGATGAGTAAACCCATAAGCAAGGAAAAAATATATAGGTACAGAAATAAATTATTTGTTTCCTAACTATCTCCAAACTGTAAGGAAACTCCCTTTTAAAAAAAACCAAAACTTTGCTTGCACAATTGCAGGTAACCGTCAAATCCCCCTCCCTTCCTCCAATTTGTCATATATTTGGATGTTAATATTGTATGCAGAACTGTAAGATGCATCAGCTATTTTGGCAAGAAAATAAAGCACATTTTTATGGTGGCATGAATGGAAGATAAAACTTCATAAACTACTGAAAATATGTATCCTGCTAAAGGTATCTACTTTGTCCATGTGCTTGTGTACTCATAAGCCTATTGTTGATTTTTCACTGTTCTACTGATATGACTTCAGTCAACAGCTAAATTTTACTCAGTTTTGCTGCTGTTTCTTTTTAGCATTAAGAAAAGAATTTATGCTATTCTAGAATCTGTATGAAACTGAAATTTTTCTGGTTTGTACTGTTGTATAATGTAATGTTTTGAGATTGGCTTTGAATATTGTTTCCTTAATTAAATTCACTTCTGCTCCTTTACAAAATACAGATTATTTTTAAATTTTAAAATATTGACAGTCCAAATTGGATTATTTTTTTTTTTCAGGAAAGCAATGAATACAGTTAACTCCACTTTGTCCTATGCAACTGATTTATAACTTTATATGTAACAGATAAAATATGCAGGCAAGTGAAAAGCTTAGTTTGCAGTTATTCAGTCTACTCACTCAAACGCACACATCTCAGGAGACAGTGGAGATGTGTGTATTTATCTACATACAATGGATATATCCATCTTTATGAAAGTTAGGCTTACCGGTGTGTAGTTCTTTTGGTCCTTTGACAATTTAGCTATTAAAAATATAAGTGAAAACAGCCAGCTCCTAAGCCTCGGAGGCTGTAAGTACTGGTGTGTCTGCAAGTTCTTGTTAAGGGATAGAAGCCATCTCAGTGTTTGCATCATATAGAATGGAAATATTTGAATCCCTACAAGTTTCCTGGGAATCAACCTTTGGAGACCCTTTATGTATTTTGTTATCAATACTTTGTTATATGTCTGTCAAGTCTAACGTGAAGAACAAGTTTGGAGTTTTCAATCTTCACGTACTTTTGGTATGTAAGAGTATGTTAAACACTATGCTTCTGGCAAACAGGTTGCAAAGTCTGATGAAGCACTTATGCTGTTTGGCCTGTTTCATGGGATGTAACTATGAAAAATTCATTTATATTCTGATTCTTTCTGAGTAGCAGATCATTTTAAAACTTGTTATATTTTTTAAGTGAAGGAGAAGCCATAATGGTGACACAACTCTTTGAAAGCTCAGATAGTACGGAGGTGAAATAAATACCAAATTAGAATTTGATGGAAGCTGACAAGAGAAAAAGGTTGGAAATTTTTCGACAAATGATAGGTAGCATGAACTGTAGTGGGACATGCTGAGTAAGTCTAGAGGGTGGCTACTTCTCAACACTTGTGCTTGGGTTTTTTTTTAAAGAAATCTCACCACATGCATATGATTTAAAACTCAAACTTAGGTTGAAATTGTCTTAGGTGAAAATCTTAACTTTCACCATAAATGAACTTTTCTAGGTTACTAGCTTGTAAAGGAAGCCTTGAAAATACAAGTGTGCATGGCTCCAGAAATGGAAAAGGAGCAAACCAACTGTCACTTATAATTTATATATTTTTTTTAAGACAATTACTATTTTTTGGGAGGTTGATAGGCCAGCCTGCCTCAGGATGCTGCAATGCTTGCATTTGGCAAGCACTGAAAATAGCTTTCTAGTCAAAAAGAAAAAGTATATCAAACATTTAGAAGCTGAGAACGCTTAGAGGAGCTTTCCTATTTCAAACCCAAAAATTTTAATCGTAAAAATAACAAATGTTGTGATTATTAAAATAAAAGTCAGTAATGGACTGAAACACTTTTCTAATGGTATAAGATGTGATATCCAGGAGAATATTAGAGTGATGTTTCATTTCACTAAGTGCACATTGGCCATTGAAAAAGGAGCAAGCTATGTGATTAAAATCCTTTTTTTCTGGCTTATCAAAATTTTATAATCACTTTGTTCCAACCAGGAGCATGGGTGTTTTGTGTTCATTCAGATTTGAATGTTGCTGTCATCTGTGAGACAGCCAAACCTGAAATAAACAGAGTGAAATATAAAATTTCTTCCCAAATATTTAATATGTAAGTATATATTGTAAATTCAATCTGATTCCCCATGGTATATCTCCTCACAAAGCCAAATGAGACTCAGGAGGGGCAAACCAGAAAAATGTTCAGTTGATACTGACTGGATGGGTGAGTGCAATCCCTAATACTTACACAGATCCTGCAAATGGATCGAATGTGCAGGCATCTGTATATAGTAGCAGGGCCCAAACTAATTAGATGCTTTGTTTGCAAAACACTTATTTTGAATTAGTTAATATCGAAATTAATCTCAAACTGAAAATTAACATATGATAACTTATTACTTATCAGATCAACTTGAAGCAAGAGTTTTGGTAAATGTCACTTCTTAAATACTCTTGGGAAACATCATTTCAGTGAAAGAGATCAACCTCCTAATGTCAGATACTGCACGTTGCTAGTTATCAAATATTTGCTTTGTCATTCAGAAATAACTGAATAGTTTGAATAACGTCTTTAAAAAGTATACATAAACTGGATTCCTGGGCTGAGACCTTACCGCTCACTATTAATTCAGCAGAATTTTAAACCTTTGCAAAGAAAAATTTTGACTTGTATCATGTTATACATTATAGTGATACAATTACTGTAATACTAAATAATTTTTCAGTCGCTTATCGGTAAGCTTCAGTTGGAGGACCCAACATCAAGTTTTCGGTAGATAGACACAGAAAGGTCTTCTATGTGCTACTGTGATTTATGTTGTTTCCCATCCAGCCATATAAAGCCAATTGCAAGAAAGAAGTCTTACCAGAATTATGTGGAGTCATCTCCCTGTTTCTTTCTCCATGATGTGAATTTGTGTGGTATCATCACTTTGGGCTTTTGTGTAAGTAAGGTGATTTCAGCAGCACTTTGTGCAAGTATGCAGGTGCATTTCTGAAGATTGGAAAAGTAGAATAGAGTCTTACAAGTTGTGCTAAGAATCACATTCTGAAGGAAGGATACAGAGAGAGAGAAATATTATAGAATCTGTATTGTGTAGAAATCCAAACAACCTAAACTAAAGACAGTTTAAGAAGCAGGAGAACAATTCTGTGAATTACTCAGAGTATAGTTGCTCTTTTCATAAACTGTATGTAGCATATCAGTTTCTTTTGATAATTTTAAGAATGTTATTTCAATTCTACATGTCTTCCTAGCAACTTGCTGCTAATTTTCAGGATTAATTTGCTGTTTTATGTTATTTTATGGTTTATTAACTAAAGGTAAGATATGTGACTGAGTGTGCACAAGTGAACTCTTAAAGTTTTGGCCATTATAGACTAGAAGCTGTTAAGGGAATTTGTAATAAAATATTTTCAGGAAAGGTGTATGGGAGTGGTGCTGTGTGAAGTAATGCAAGTATGCATTTTCTGTTCAATTTTTTTAATTATAACCTTTTATTTTCATGTTTCTCAGGAAAAGCAAAAATTCTTGCTATTAGTATTGGTTGAGCACTTAATAGTCCATTGGAATTTGAAGACTTAAAAATGCAACAGAACCAAAGTAATCCATGTGGTAATTAACTGAATTTGGAGGGTTATACAAGTGATAGATTTGACCTCATGCTTGTTTGTTACCTGCACTTTTTTTCTGATATTTACGTGCAATATACTCTCCATCAGTAATGGGCTTCTGGTTCTTTTAGTCTCTCTCTGCACATGTAAATTCTCTGCATCAGTTTTGCCGTGGGAGTTACTCTGATGAATAGAGTATATGAATTAAATCTTTGCAGGTGGTAAGCTTAAAGAGAATTGGTGAAAGTAAATGAGAGAAACCCACCATTTTCAACAATCATCCTCTGATTTTCCTTTTCCTGAGAAGGAAAGGGAGTGATACCCCATCACAAATTGCTTAATTTTTAACTTCTTGAAACTATTGATCTTTTAAATGTAACGCTGAATGTTCATGTATTATGTGTGACTATACCTAGTGCACCAGAGAAGATAAGCAAGATTAACCCATATGGGTTTCAAGCACAAGGTCAAACACCATTCTAGTTACGTTAAAACATGAGCATCTAGTATATGCCGTGAAGGCTTTCTGGAACAGCTTCTCAGAATAAGCATCTAAAATGGAAAGAAAAAATATCTCTAAGTCTCTTTCAGTAAAATTAATTTTAGTTATGCTTTCAGTAGGACCCAGTCTCACTTCTATTTGAGTAGGGAGGTGTGGTGGGAGTTTTGCCTATGCAGGCACACCACACTGTGTATGAGCAGAATTATGCAGTGAGTGCTAGCACCTAGCGCAGTGCTAGCACAGGTGGGTGGCTGTGGACTGCTGGCGAGCTGTAAAATGCACTTGCTGGAAAGCCCAGACCACTGCATGGAGTGATTGCTTTTCCATCCCCAGTTCTGGCATATGGCCTCTACTTTCTGCATCAAGCTCAATACAGCTTGCTGAGAATATGGATTTCTTTTTCCCTTCAAATTAGAAATAATTTTATTGAAAACGGCACAACATTGTACACTTTCTTCATACAAAGGGTTTGTGAGAGAACTCAGAGTAATTTGTTTTAAGGCAACTACTTCCCAGATGATTAGCAATGCTGCCTTAGATGTGATCTAAAGTTCTGATGAAGACTGCTTGTAATTTCAAAATTATGGTATATTCCCAATTTGAGATTTGCTTTTTTTTTTGGAAGAGTTTTGCATAAAACAATGCAATATGAAGAGTTATACATACTGGGTTCATTACTGGACTTTTTTCCTGAGTGTGAATTTTGATCACATCTTCAAGTCTTTCTCCTTCATGTTGAAAAAACCAGGAGTCTCTCACAAAATTACTTCTCTCTAGAAGAAGCAGTTTTAATCTATCTTGTTTGGAATTCTCTCTTAAATTTCAGATATGTCTAGTATTGATGTGAACTAGGAAGAACTGGAATTTTCCTTCTGTCTATTCATGCAGCTAAATTAATCTTTTTGTTTAATAAATCAGATGTTATTTCACTATTTGCCTCAAAACCCAGCAGTGTTACAATGCATTTCTTGCTGCTGTTAGCTATGTCTCTTCTGACGGAAAAGCAGCAGCGGATTTTAAGACTTAGACAATTATTTTTTTTTTATAACTCTCTTAAACATGTTAGTTGTGAACCTTCAGCCCTATCTTATTGTAACATCTTTTCCAAGATGTTTTTATCTGATTTTATCTGTCTCAGCTGCAAAGTAGCAGCTAACAGATTTCCCCCCCTTTCTGTCTTGCTCTTCTTAAATCTGGGGCCAAATGCCTATTTGTTAAGACATGATGGCTTCAGCAGAACAAATGTCAGGTTTAAAACAAAGCTTAAAAGGAAACAATTTTCTGTAAAACTTCGCAGCGTTTTAATTCCATCCCCATACCCTTTGCTTTCTGCTAAGGTAAACCAAACCCTTCTAAAATATTTTTGTGAGACACCACAGTCTGTGAGCGATTAGTGTTCTGCATTTGGGAAGAAGGAAACCCAGATTCCACTCATTCTGTGTGACTCAGAACAGGAGCTTGAACAGGACTCCCACATACTAAACCATTTGAGAGACACTTGCTGGTTTTGATGAGAAATTCTAATGGGAGTCTAGAAATATTTCCTAATTAACCTGCCATCAGAATTTGTACTGGGAAGTGTTTCTGATGAATTGGATAAACCTATGCAAAAACAAAAAACCCCCTCAACTTCAATTGTAGTATTTTATAAAGTCAATTTAATCCTTTGCAGTCAATTAATGGAGTACATATATCCAAGAAACGTTTCCCCATCCACCCTTTCAAAAACTATTGTGTTTTCTTTAGTAGCAACTGTATTTCAGCATGACCAGAATCCCGACGCAGGCTCCTGTGTGTGAGACTGTAAAATGGGGCATAGAGGTGGTACGGTTCTCTTATGCGTGGGTATATAAGAATAACATCAGTATGAGTACTGATAATATATGTTTATATATTGACGATTCTGCCGATTCTGAAACCACATGTAATTATACAGGACTGGAAGATTTAGAAGTAGGTCCTCTGCTACTAAATCTTAAGGGTATGCAGGAATCTGAGGGAGTCAGCAACACAAAATATGATCAGAAGAGGCAATCTGAGACAGCCCAGCACATGCAGTGACCTTTCTCGCAGAGAGTGATTATCTGGAGCCAGAAAGGAGGGCTTCAGGTATTTAAAAAAGCTTGGCAAGTAGCTTCACCTCTAAATGTGCTGCCTGCATGCTGCAGCTATACCGTGAGCATGGTATTTAATTTCTGTGAAACTTTCCCCTTCTAATTAGGTCACGTCAGTGTTTCAGTAAATGCTGCCTATTTAAACATACCTAAACTAGCTTTAAATTAGCTACCTTGTTTAGGCAACTCCCTGGTGGTGTCAGC
The DNA here is from genome assembly GCA_035590215.1 of Microhierax caerulescens. NCBI lineage: Eukaryota > Metazoa > Chordata > Aves > Falconiformes > Falconidae > Microhierax > Microhierax caerulescens. Next base: position 113,756,952 of record JAVJGJ010000014.1, on the reverse strand, counting down.
AGGAGTTTTTCTGCAGACAAACTGCTTGGGCATTTACCAAACTCAGCCAGATTTTTGCAGCTCACACGAAGATCTATGCTGAAGGAAATACACTGTTATCAGCTAGTTGAAAAACAATTTAGTGATGTTTTTGTGAGCCGCTGTCGCCTCCGTAATGACTGCAGCATATACAAATGTTTTGGAAAGGAGAAAGTTTCTCATTCTGTGCCTTTCAGAACCCTTTTCAGGGTTCAGTGGGGTTTTCACCTCTTTTGAAGCTTCAGAGTCATACATAGTAGTAGTGTTCAGCTTCATCCATAGGTAGAAGGTATCTTACACCCAAGGACAAGGGTGTCTCTGAATAGTTATACTATCTTGCTTTTATTTTTCAATTTGCATGTATAAATGATTTTGCAAAATGGTTTTAATGAAGTCTGCATTTAAATAATGTGTAATTCCTAAAGCAGTTTTCTTCTGAGGTTTTCATTTTCAGTGTTTTTCTGTTTAACTCTTCATTATCTTGTAGTTCTGACTTGTTAAAGTATCTTCTGGTGCTTTTAAATCTATGTGATTAAGAAGATTGCCATTAAGATACTGACAAAAATCAATATGAATGGAGTGTAAAATTTTTAAATTGGGAAGTTTGAACTTTGGGATCTAGTCTGAAGGATTTGTAGAGAATTTTAACTATTCTCATCATCCTCACTGCTCTACAAAGTCTTTCACTCCTTAATGAAATAGTGCTTTTTTTTTTTAGATAAAGCAAGAAAATGGAAAAATGGGGTTGCAGTTTTTGTACTGTTAATTGTGGCTGATTTACTGGTGTAACCTTTAGAAAGCCACCAGACTGTGTAGGCTTTCCAATCAACCACTGTCCAAGCTTAATCAAGATGGACCACTGTTAGCTGTTTTTGTTAACTGTAAATTGCTTATCTGGTTGTTGATATACAAATAATGCTTAGAAAATGTTAACACACATGGTCCTGAAGACTATATGCTATTTTAGTATTTGATCAATCAACAAAGAGGCTTATTTGCCTATTTCATGATGGTGTTCTGAAAACTGAGATCTATCAAGTATCCTTTAGATCCTCCGGTGTAATGGATTTTGTATTCACAGTGACCCTTTCTGCTTACAGGACAGCCTTTCCTTGCATTGCGAAAACGGCCAACCTTTTTCCTTCTCTTTTAAAAAAAAAATTATTGTTCTTGATTCAATTGAACTGATGAGAGAAACAAAAAAATAAAATCTGTTATGAACACACTCTTAGTCTTCCTGAAGTATGGGGGGGGGGGGGAAATAATGTCCTGTACAGGCTGTGTATTATTTAACACTTAAAGCACCCTGAGCTCTTTAGAAAATGTGCTTTAGAGATGAAAAATGTTTATTGTGCTCCACGCCATGCATGCATGCTGTCACTGTGCATGCTGGTACAGCTCTTAATGTGATGGTGTTTAAGCCGGTTGGCATGAACCAGCCAACTGAGCCTTACTGTTTAGAGGCAGCAGAACTGTGGTTGCAGAGAGATCTGAACAATTATTCTAGCCACCTTTTGCTCCCACAAGAACACCTGTGCTAGGATCTGATGACTGTAATGTGTAAATATGCAATTTAGAGTAATTAAATTGTTTTAAATGGAAATAGTTCTTGCTATTTCAGTAGGTGTTGAAGTTCAGCTCTCAGGTGTCTGTCGTCTTATAACTGCATGCTGCTTCTCTCACAGGTAGCTCCTGGCTATTGAGGACTTGCCCTATGCATTAACTATTAACCAGGCAAGGACTTCCTTTGGGATTTGACTGCAGTTTATTTGCTCCATGTATGTAGCCTCCTTTGCCTCAGGCTCTGAATAGAGCACCTTGGTTTTGAACTCCCTGGTCTTTGCTTCCGAGAAGTGAAGTTGCCTAAGGGGAGCTATACTTCAGCAGAGCTTTTGTTCAGGGTGCTTTGGCTTATACAGGGTAATATATGTAATGTGGCTTGGAAAATGCTTAGTGCCTGGCACTTTACCTATTACCTGTCTCGTATGGGAGAACCAGAGGAGTATGAGCTTGCCTGAAAGCTACTTCAGATTTTTTTTTCCAAAGCCTTTCAGTCTTGGGGTCTCGAGCTGAGAAGGGACAAGGGAAAGTGTGAAATATTTAGCAATAGAATCCTAAAGTCAGGTGTCACTTTGAAACGGAGTTTACACATAACTCATTAAAACACTGCCTCTTCAACATCTGTGTGTAGCATTAAAATAACACCCACTTGCATATTTGTGCAGAGGATTTGAGACAGGTGCTGACTGCTATCTAAAATACAATGGGAGGAGAGAAGATGAAAATGAGTGGGCAATACAAAAAATAGCTATAGACTGTTGCTGGATTACTTCAGGGGGATCAGAAGAAGGTTTCACACCATCCAAATAGTTTTGGCATAGGTTATTCTTGCAGCAAAACAGGTAGAAACTGAATTCCTACATGGGAGCAGTTTGATGAGATTATGGCATGGACTTTTTCAGACAGCTGACCGTAGGAACAAAAAACAGTTTGCCGAGGAGACCTTCCTCAGTCCTTTGTTCTGATTTATGTATTTGAGGTACACAAGAATGCCCGATGTTTAATCAAGCATAATGCACACATTTATGCTATGTAAGTTAATGGCTAGATATACAAACAGATGCTATTGACACTGCACAAGTGTATGTGCAGAAAGCGGGACAAAAATATGTGTGTGTGTTTGTAAGCATGTGACAAGCGGATTTGCAAACCTATTAAGTTCATATGTGCTATTTGGTATATTAGCATGCAAATGTGTTTCAAAGCTATTTTTAAATGTAGATTTAATAGGGATCAAATATGTTCTTTAGCAAGAGTTTGTTTACCGCTATATGTATATGTATTAAAATTACAAAATCTATTGATAATCATTCATCTCTGACCAGATAAACAGCAGTTTCCAGTGAGTTAAGAGCAGCTCTACTATTACATACATGCAGCCCAAGGTGGGGGAATAATGTTTTCTCACCAGGTGCCAGGAATAATGGAATTTTATATTTTTTTTTTGAGCTTGACGTTACTATTTCAAAGACTGTGAGTGCTATTGCTGCTGGGACCTCCTCTGTTTCTGTCCTACTTCCTTTCTCTTGCTACTGGATTTTGTCTACCTGGATTTTGTCTTTTATAAGCAAGAGGTGTAGGTAAATCTTTCTAGTTATTTGCTTTCCCATTAGTGATACATCTGAGACTTACTATTATTTCTGTAACAGCAAAGACTGCTATTAAATAGTTTGAAAATCCAAAAGAAATCAGAAAATCCAGAAGTGTGAATCCATAAATAGCTTTTTAATTTTCACTATATTTGTCTTTTTCTGACCATACTACATGTATATCCCTGGGTGTTCTCTTACACACACATATGTGTGTCTAATATAAAGAAAGGCTTTGTTTGTGTGCCTGTCACATTTTAGGATTACATTATGGGAAGGTAAGGGCTAGCAGGCTTCCTGGCTTTAAGATACTGAATTTGTTAAATTACAAAAACCTGCTAAGAGTAACACTTTTGATATTATTTTAGAGAAAAGTGTAATTTCTCTGCTGTAAGAAAGCTGTAAGAGAGAACAAAATTCTCTGTCTTTCTGTATGGTCAGATTTGCTTTGTTATCCCTGAAGGACAGATTGGGAAATGAAAATACAAAGAATCAAAACAGGTCTCCTCAAACCTCATAGTGGAAGAATTTAGACTAGAATTAAATTATCATTACTGAGGATAACATAATGATTTGACGTGCTCAAGGTTTTTTCTGATTCAGATGATGTTCTAGTCACAATCTAGTGAGGTCCATTCAATAAAGTGTGTGTTTTAGGTAAGAAGAATATGTGAAGCTGGTTATGTAAGCAATTAATTTCTTCCTCTAAAGATGCACCTATCCCTTCCTGTGATCTTTCTGCCTCAAATTGTTCTTCTGTTTGGTGTGAAAGTATTTTTTTTTTTATTATGGTTTGCTTCATGTGTCCCACTCTCTAGAATCTAATGGTATATTTCAGTAGCAATTTATTTTCAGCAGTGAAAATAATAAAGGGAAAATAACTGGTTAAAAGTACTGCTGCTTCAGTAGAACTTAAACTGAGAGTGGAGAAAGGAATAGTATAGATCCTTTTAATGGAATTGCGAGACACAAGATATTTATTTTTTTTCCCTATATATTCCTTTCATATACAGGCTCTCTGAACTGTCAGCAGTGTGGGAAGAGCAATGTTAGTTGTTACTGAATTTAAAGAAAGGGCTTTTCAGCTGCTGCCTTGCTTGGATTCATCAAACAATAATAGACAGGAATATGTTTAATTTCTGCATTTTTGTTGTTGACTACCTTTGTTAGCCATCTTACACATATGATCATAATCCTTTGTGACATGCAGCCTCTAAAATTTACATCTAACCCCAGTTTTCTGAATCATAACAAGTCTGAAGTCTCTAGCATAGCAATAATTGCTTCTGCAGTTACCATTAAATGCAAATTATTTGTCTGTTGCATTTGGAAAGCACATAATGGAGTTTTTTTTGATACTACTTCCATAAAATGTTTGATTTTATGACAGAAGATATCTAGACAGTTGATCACAACCATGGCAATTCTGTCGGCTCTGGAAAAGTGTTGATGGGTTGGCTTCTCAGAAGAGAAAGAAGTCAAGACATGAAACCATTAAATGAGCACCATACATCTACTTGGCTGTATGTATAAGACAGATGTGCTGGGCTACACCGAGGGAGAAAAGTCTAATTCATTGTGCCAGCTGATAAGGGAAAAGTAGGGTGATGTTCTGCCATAAGGAAATAAACCTTTGAGACATCTTTTTGATCTGAAAGGCCTCTTCACATTGCTTACCCCAAGGTGTAGTTCATTGTCACAATCATATTCCTCCTTCTCCAAGTGGTCCACTGTTGGTGGGTGGATTGTGTGGGGTCATGGAAGGACAGATGCCTCAATGCTGTGTTGCTCACTTGTGTGAGCTGTCACCTTCATACCCAGCATCATGTATCAGAAACCAATTGTGGAGTGTTGCACCTGGTATATGAAATTAGTCTAGGCTGGCTACACCACACTTTTGACCATTATTAGCACCTCAACAAGTATCAGTGTTGCAATATGAATGGGAAATCTCCCAAAAGCCATACTGTAGGTGGACTCTTTTGTGAAAGCAGACAAAAAGAAGCTACTGTGCAAAATCAGTCAAGCTATGCTGCAAAATCAGCTTTTGATAGTTCTCATTACAGTGTGGCTAACACATTTTGGTTTTGCAGTGTAGACAGGACTGTGAATTGTGTCTTCACCTTGTCCCTGAATTATGTGATAGCCTTTGGTTTTGGTTGGGCTGTAACATGATTTGGGAATGTGGCTTGACACCATCTACACTGCAGAATAAACTGCATTTCTAGCAGGGCTGAGCAATTATCTTATGCGTACCTGCTCCTCCCGCAGTGTAGACTTTTAAAATCTTTTAATGAATCAGCACTTGCTACTAATTGTATTACTTTCATTAATCTAATGCCGCCTTAGAAATTTGAAGTGCTTCATAGGCATTAATAGGTCCTCACACTACTCTTCTGAAGTAGTATGTTCCTGTAATTTCTGTTCTAATGGGGTAAATCAAGGCACAGAATGGTGAAATGCCTTTCAGAAAGTCTGTGGCAAAACTAGCAATGGAAGTGCTGATTGTTCTGGCCATTAGCTATAGTATGTTTCCACATCTGAATTGATGATGGACTAATAGAATGGAAGGCTAGACTAGAGCGGGCAAGAAGCTATTTATGCAAAAGTATATTTCAGGTCCCCTGATTATGAGTTTTTAACCAAAGCAAGGGGAAGTTGTTCCCTGTTGCTATTTGTGAATGAAAACAGTGATACAATTAGAAACCCATGTTAAAATAAGAAAAGTATCTCCATGCAAGCTGTTGCAGCAAGAATGAAAAGGACTGGAAGGTAAATGCAGTGCTGAAGCATGTGGTAGATGAGTTGTAAGATACTCTACATATCTTTACAACCACCAAATTAAAAAGAAATTTAAAAATAATCAGCCAAAGCAAAATCTGATTGACAGAAAGTGCACCACATTCAGCATGCAAAGGCCCAGACATAGCAGTATGACATAGAAGGTGGTTAAAGTTAATCCAGCACTTCATAACAGGATACTGAAAGGTTACTATACTGAAAAGTCCAAAAGGACAAGTGCAAAGAAACGTAGAGATAAGGAATGAATGAGGTTCATCACTTAGCATTTAGGTTAAGATAGAAAGTGCACTGGGAAGGCAAGTCTTACCTGATATCAGATCCAAGATTTGAGACTGGTCATTTAAATGTAATATCTTTCTATGATACTCCCCTTGTTACTGGGAATGCTAAAGATGCGCTGGGAACCACAGTGCAGCAGGATTTCTCTTAAGCAGCCATTTGTTGGGTGGAAGCGGCAAAGTTGGCTTTTCCTTGAAAGAGCTGGACATCAACAGCTGACATTAGAAGGGGTCAAGATAAAAACCACCAAAAAACCTGCCAAAAATGTGTTGTTCTAGCAAAATGACAGATTGTTGTGTTATGGCCAGAAGGGAAATCTCTTTGCTTTGAGTCTGGTTTTCTCTTGAAATGGCAATACTGCAACTGCTGTATTAAATTAAAGGCTTCAGTAGAAGGAAAGTGTATCAATCCACTTTCTTGATTTATTTCTTATTTCTGGCAACATTTTAATAGAAAAGTAAATTTTCTTTTTGTTTCAAGCAAAATACATATGAGGAGCAGTAATAAGGTCTTGAGTTCTCAGGGGATTGCTGTGAGACTGGATAGTGCATCTGTGTCAACCCAGATATCCTAGGATTATTGCTGGGTAGCAAACCCTCAGCAAGGCTGCTCCTGGTTTTTGCAAAGCATTGGGATGATGAACATTTGACTACCTCAAAATGTTGGCATCTGTAACTGGAAAGGTATGTAAATTTATAAGAACAGGGGTTTTCCAAGGCGTTGAGGAGTAGGGGAGAGTGGGAGGCAGAGGAGCCACCATAAATTTTCTCCAGGTACAGAAGCTGAAAATGTTTTGAATAATACTTCCCCTTTAGATTTGCCAGGCTAAGTTAATGGCAAGAACCAGAGGGGCTTTCAGGAAGGCTCTGTGTGGGTGTAGAAAATGAAAACATGGTAAGGCCACAGTCTTCAAATTCATACAATGAATAAGTTCAATAACGTTGTGGGGTCTGAAGTTGTGATATTAATTTCCCTCTTATACAGCAAAACAGCAGTGCACCTTTCACGCTGCCGGGTACCATATGATGCTATCCCATTTGCAGTGGTTTTGGATCCAGGCCTGTTACTGCTCTGCCACATGAACTTCAAATGGGCACTGCCTCTTTCTGTGCCCCTTGCCTGCCTTTGTTACTTCTTAGCTCAGATTCTGATTATGCAGCACCTCACACAGTCCAGAAATCAATGCACTAGTTGAAGCTAAGATGAAACAGAAACATGAGTCTTTGCAGGACTGAGGTATGTGCAGTCTTTTGGGGGCAACTGCTGTATTTAAGCAGGTACACCTGTAACACCACAAACAGTACCATCCAAAACTGATGACTGAGAGCTGGCGCCCTCAACACTAATGATTTACAGTGATAATTGAGTCTTGCTTTTATCGTTTTATGGGTGCTGAACACTCATCAGTGAGCAAAACACAACCCCAACAGTCAGGCAGGTTGCTATTTGGAGTTTCATGTGATGGTAAACTGAATAGTTGAGTACCTCTGCCAAAACTCTCTAGGTAATTTAAAACAAGAGAGCTCAATATGTCTGTGAGTTTGGTTTGCTTTTTTTTTTTTAAGCTTTCTGTCCATCTCCAGAGACAGTGGTGTTTTCTTGCAAAAGCATCTTAGAAACTATGTCTTTTCCACTGCTGACTTGTTTAGGGCCAGAGAGGTGTCGCAACACTGAGGCTGACTCCTTTTGTTTTCAATGTCTTTTGTGCACAACCTCTGAAATACACAAGTTTCAGGCTGCTTTCCCTTCAACTCAGCAGAAAATATTAGCATTACTGATCTCTGTGACAGAGCAACGGGTGACAAACTGCCTTGTCATTTCAATCAAAGCCACCCACACTTGTCATTAGATTTATCCAGGGTTAAACTGTTCATTACGCACTAGTCCAGGCTGCCCAGGGTAGCTGTTTTTCTTAATCTCTTGTCATAACTGTTGTAGGTTGGAGGCGGGAATGAAAGCACCTGCTGACTGAAGTGACAGCTTTATTCTAGGAGCTGGGTACTCAGCTGAAAGAAAAAAACAAATGGGGAGACGAATTTCTGGGTATGCGGTTCAGAAGGATAATGCATTTTGTAGAATTAAGAATTTATTTAGAAGAAAGTATGTAGCAGTTATCTCCACCTACTTCCTATATACCCTACTTTTTGCACATGTTTTTCTATGTTCCTCTTGTTTCCTTCCTCCACGTGAAACTGCTTTTTAGGTTTGGGTTTGTTTTTTTTTTTTTTCTTAAGAGAATTTTCTGCTTTGTTTTGAATATAGTCAACACAACTCAACAACAGTTCTTGTGCCAGTTTTTGTTTAAAAATGCAAATATATAAGACAATGATATAGACTCAGCTGATATAATCCATTTCACATTGTAATAGCACAACTCCAAATGCATTTTATTTTTAATTTTGTCTTGTTATGTCTCAGTGTGTTAACTGTCTCTGGATGATAAACTTATTTTTCTTCATCTTGTCTCTAAAGTGTTAGGATAATACAGTTTAGTGCCTTATCTCTTGGAAGTGGGAATCTTGTTTTGAGTCTGATGCTGATTTGCTTTGCCTCCCACTTACCCTACAGCTAAGTGGAAATAAAGATTATTTTTTAAATTTATTTTTCATTAAGTACTATGCTATTTGTGGTTAAAAGCCCGGCTATACTCCCAGGAGACAGCTACTCCCCAAGTAGCTAAGGGAGAAAAAAATAATTAGATTCCCCCATCCCCCAGCCACTGGAAATAAAATGGCTGTATTTCAGTTATTTTGAATAAATACTCTACATTAGACTTTTTAATCTGATAAAATTTACTACAGGTGCATTAGACCTTTGATTGAGTTTTCATAGTATGTTCATGCACTAGGTATAGTACACATGTATTTATATTTTTTATAACTTAAACCACCTAAATTCTGGCAATAATACCAACTATTTGTTACCACTGGACAACCTTTGAGAATTCGAACATCCTAAGGAACTTCAGTGACCTAAGCTTTGAAACAATATAACCTATTATAAAGTGTATTCTTATTTCTTCCCAGTTTGGTCAACCCTGCACAGATAAATATATATGGTTATATATTTTAATATCTGTATATATTATACATCTATTTTATATGATCTTTAATATATATAATTGATACATACAATATCTCAATATGCTGCATGCTGAAAGTAAGTGTGTTCTAATATTGCTGAAGCTTTTCAAGATAATAGAGCGTGCATCTTGAAGTGTTGTGCTCTGGGGCAAGCCTTTATGATTATGACCATTAAAATAAGGATTTCTTTTCATATGGAAAAGAACATCAGTCATCTGACATGCACCTTCCCCTCGGCGCTCCAAAGAGCAGGGCTTTTATCAGCAAAGTTTCTCTCTGCATGTATAAATACAGCAAGTAGGCTGGAATCGTTTTTAGGAATTTCCTAAAATTTTTCTGTCAGGTACCTGGTTTGTTCAGATCCTAGTACAGCAGGGCAGGCATAGGCAGAGAGGTTTTAGGGCTGTTTATTGAAGATGAGCTGTCACGCACCTGTGTGCAACTCAGCACGGTTACATTCCCTGCACGTTGGCTGTGCCTCCTCCCCGTGCAGCGTGCAAATGCTTTGGGGGCCCCCAGGGAAGGGACAAACCTCAGCTGTGGAATAATGCTGCTGTGCAGGTGTCCTGCAAGAAAACACGTCCATGGTACCCACAGAGGGACTAAGGAGACCCAAGCGCCAAGAGAACTGATTACATCCCCTCTCTTTTCACCAGGGGAGAGCTGGTGAGGACTGTTAGGGGAGAAGCGAAGGAGAACAGAGTAACTCCAAAGGATTTATAGTACGGCTGTCAAGAAAAGAGAAGAAGCCATCCAACATGAGAGGAGGTGGGGTAGTTCTGAGATACAATGGGTGTCATCAGACACACATTAAATTGTTTATAAGGTAGAGGCAGGTGAGTCTTTTGGCCTGATACCATGAAGGGCTTGGACCTAGACCTTCCTTTGAGATGAATAAGAGCAATGAAATATCAACGGTTGTGCAGAATCAGGCTTTTCTTGTTGTCACACGGGATTATGGGGTTACCGATGCCTCATTTTGAGTTTGATTGCAATTTATTACTGGATGATTTTAAATTGGAAAGCTTTTCTATAAGATGTATGTGGAGGGGGAGAAAGGGGAAGATGAAAAGAAGGGGAGGAGAGAATGAGGCAAACATTCTGTAAAAGGTTACGCTACTAGGAAAGACAGCCAAGGGGGAAACAAAAGGGAAAACATCAGAGGATAAGCAGCAAAGCGTAAGATTAAGGGTAGAATTGTAGATATGATGGCCCAGTAAGTTACCTTTATATCATCCTCTTCATGTGAGAAATGATCCTGGGAAGCCAAACTGTGGTTCAGAGACAAGATGCAATTCAAACACTGCTTTGATTGTGACCCCTAAGGCAACAGTAAAAATGACCTTCCTAAAGTTTTGCTTACATAGATGAGGATGAGCGCAGAGTCCCAGAGACAACTCTGGAATCATCTCATGAGGGTTGTGGTGGTTGAATCTCACACAGCATGAAACTGTGATAGCAGAACCTCCCTTGTAGGTAAGTATGTCAGTTTGGATAAACATGCATGTTGTCCATCTGAACTGTCCACACCAGGGTATGTTTTCCTCCCTTGTAACACTTGCCATCCTCAGATATTTCAGTTACTCATGCATTGGTAGTCTGTAAATAATCCTTACTGGTGCTTCACTGACTGCTAATATTGGGATTGAACCACCACAGGGTCAGTTCTGCATATGACAGAATAGCAAACTTGCTGCTAATACTTTGGGAACAGAAAGCAGTGCAGTGATCAATTACAAGTCTGTTCACCTTGTACCTCAGTGGCCTGAAATGCTTCAGGATAAATTCTATGGGAAAGACACAACAGAGGAATATGGAAAGTAAGGTAAAACACAAAGTAGCTTTACTAAAGATTTATGATGAGGATAACTAAACTCATCAGTCAGTAAAGTGTTATTGCTTATCTTCACATAGGAATGGATGGTGGATTTATTTGGATTGTTTTCTGTGGTGCCACATGGAACAGAGAGGAGGAAGTTTAGGCTAGGTATTGTAAAGGGCACTGTGAAGTGGCTCACAAGAAAGTGCCAGTAGGACATGCTCCAGAGAAAATTTGAGTCTGAAGAGACAATTAGTGAGAATCTTTGAGAACCGATCTGGATATTGCTAATGCTAATTGAAAATGGAAATTCAAAGATCTTTTGTGTCCCTTAGAGCAACTCAGGTTCCCAGTCTGCTATGGAGCAAGGGATTTAAACTGTGTACATGCACCCATGGCAGTCCTAAAACATGAACTGTCTTCGTGCACCTCTGGCATGGGATGATGGGAAGGCATTCTTGAGTTGTATGTGTAACAACTCAACCAGTGAGTCCTATTTACCTTTAGTTTTAAAAATTCCAAGCACAGCCACCTATTTCCCTACAAATTATGCCTTTAGAATTAACAAAACTGCAGTGAACTGATTAGCTCATGGGTTCCCTTTCCTCCTGTCAGAAGTATGAGGGAGAATTGCATGTAAATTGCTATCTGAAGTTCAGAGAAAATTTGTACCAACTCTAGCGATGCTTGAGTTCACAAATTTCTGTGTGGAAGTTACATTTTCTTTTAAACTTTATTTGAACAGAATACAAATATTGCAATGCCTTGTCTTTAGTTACATTTTGCTCAGTGGCAAGGCATCCAGATCACCGTAATTCAGGTATGTGAGAAATTTCATGCTTACTGCTTGAATGTGCCACCATCTGCCTTGATAAACAAGAGGAAGTGACTGTTTACTTTTAAAAACAAAAACAGGAAAGTGAATTCTAGTGTTTTCCCCACTTCAAGCCTACTGCCAACCTAACCTGGATTTCTGTGCCCTACTCAGTGTTTCCCCTAGTGATTTTGACTGGGCACATCAAGTATTCATTTATTTCTAATGTGTTTTAATGTGTAGTAAAAGGAACTCATTAATGGTATCAAGTACCTTTAATACAACAACGTTGGATCCTGTTCCTTGAGCATGTTGGTAAATTTGGAGAGAGCAGGACAAGAGCCTTGGTCAAAACCAACGTGCATTATTTTTTTTCCCCTCTTGTATTTCTTTTCAGTGCTGAAGGCATAGTAAGTTTGGAAGAAAATGCGATTCTTGGAAGGAAGGTGATAGATGAAAGAGGGTAGTTTGGCTGTGTGTCAGAGCACCTGAGATTGACGGTTCTGTAACAGATAGAACTGGGTAAATATTTTTTGCATTGAGTTTAGTTATGCAGATAGCAAGGAAGGGATTAAAGTCAATGTGTCATATTTTTGTCAAATTTCCTGTGCTTTTGTTTGTGTTTATTTTTGACTGCAATCTAATTATTTATATAATCTGAACTTTTTTGTTTTTTAAAGCATGTAGGTTTGGCAGTTCAGTGGCTCTATTTCCATCACATCCTACCTCAATTTGCTTGCACTTTGTCAGTAGCCATATGCCTGCCTGCCTGCCTGTACCAATTTTTTTCTGCCCTTCTGTAGCAGGTACATGAGTCCTCGCTGCGTACGTAGTTTTAGGAGTTACTGAATACTCATTAATGGTCACCTGCACTGTCTCTTCTTGACCTCTCTGCACCCTGTGGTTTTTGATCTGAAACTTGCAGACATGCTGATGAGCTGGAGAGCTTTTCTGCAATGTGAAGGTTGTACTGGCAAAAAGGTTAGCCATAAGACTTAAGTGGAAGAAAGTGTTGGTGACAAGAGCTGTTCTGTAAACACCTTTGAGTGCTGGAGCATTACTAGGTTGTGACTCTGGGGCACAGCTTGGGCAGTGGAACATACATAGCTGTACCACTTACGTAGCACACTGCTGAAAACAAGCAGAAGAAAAACCCACATAGAGTCAGAAAGATGATGACTTCTGTGAACTCATGTGTTTCCACGTGTGAGGCTGACTCCCGTGGGGTCTGCTGTTGCCTTTTATCGTAAACTGTAGCACGCAGCTGAGCTGGTGTTTGCCAGGCAGACCTAAGCCACAGAAAACTCAGTTCTGACTTTTCGGTGAACTGGTGGGGTCAAGTCTGCACTCTGATGGGCCTCTGTCACTTGTGTTTTTGATTAAAGGCTAGTCTTGCCATTCTGTGCAACAGAGAGGAAGGTGGTACATATCCCAGGGAAGATCCTTGTTGACTAAACTAGAGAAGCTTTTATTTAAAAGTTCTTTCCTTGCCATTCAGTCGTTGAATATTTTCCATTTGAAACTGCATAGATTGAATTTTAAATTCAGGCTGTTAAAAAGTTTCATGTAGTGAATTAAACTATAAATGCTGATCTTTTAATGCCAGTGTAGCAGAGAGATGTTAGTGAATCATACCAGAACAAAATATCCCAAAACACTGAGACTTAAAACTCTTTTCTGGAGTTAACTGGAAATATTTTATCTGTTTCGCTAATTATTTTTATTCTAAAGAGTTTTCTTATAACAGATATAAGATTCTTTGCTTTAGAAAATACATATTTATTGTTTGATATTTAAAAACAAAGACTTCATGAGAATTAAAAATTAAATGTTACATGAAGTGTAGATGACTTTATTTCTACTGCTGATATGTCAGGGAACCAAACCAGATATAATAACAAAAACAATATATTTTTTTTTTATTTTAATCTTTCTGAAAGAAAACCCTTGTAGGTTGTAATCTCTTCCATCTCTTCCAAACAGGTACTCTGAACTGTTTTACTCTATGAGCATTTAAGCAAAGACAAAGCTCGCTATTTCCCTTTTTTTTTTTTTTTTTTTATTTTCTTCTAACTCCATGGATACAAGTTAGCAACATGAAGTATTAAAACTGTGGTTTTGCCACTCTTTTTAGTGCTGTGAATTCTTGTTTCTTTAAAATAAAAACTATTGCAGTGTTAGCAATGAAAACGTCTTTTTTATTTATAGCACATTGATAAACGTAGCTTGAACTTTTTAGCACGCAAAGTCAGCTAACATTCTGGGGCACCAGAAGGTATGAATTTCCATCACTTAGAGTGACTTAGAGCACACATACCACTTTCTTCAAAGTGCATTGGGACAAAATAATCCAGCTTTTCAGCTTTTTTGGGTGAGTTATCGGGTTCATCTCAAGGTTGAAAAGGATGTTCAGGCATGTAATTAACTTACCAGTTTAAGTTAGAGCTTCGGTTTGCTGCTTCGAAAAGGACATAATCTAGGCCCTGGGCAGTTGCTTCTCTTTCAGCATAAATGAACACTCAAATATGAAATTTAACATGTTCTTATTTCTGCAAAGAAAAATGTTCTTTTGGTAACGTGGTATAAATACCAACTGCAACATTATATGTGCTCACAACTGAAGACTTTAAGATCAAAAGAAAGTGGAGAAATAATGTGTAGATTTTTTTTTAAATAAAATTCATTATTTTGAAGTCCTTATTGTCTACTCTCCCATTAACAAGTTAGCTCTTTTTATTACAGACATTAACAGACTGTACTTTATGTAGTTCATGTACTTTTATTTTCTTGTTTTCTGGTGCTCTGTAACTAACTTCTGATGTATGAGGCTCTGCTGTCTGTCAAGGCAGCTTTAGGCTAGCATAGTGTTGTATTTTGAGGGAGAGATGCAACATGCTCTCCCACAGGGACTTTGATTTCAGCTTATTAACTAAGTTCTTAACTTCCATGACTGTGGTGACTGAGCTTTAACAAGTACCCAGAAGTTAGGAATATTGTAAACAAACTCTCAGAGAAGGAAGCAAACAGCTGATTTTATAGCTCTCTTCTTCATGCAGTTAAGATATTAAACACAACTCTCTGTAAAGCACCATACAAACTCTCTAGTAGCCTAAGATACCATATACAGAGTTAATTTATTAACCTGACTTTTTTTTAAGCCTCTGAAGAATACATTTCTGACCTGTCATTTATTTCTTACCTGTCTCAAAAAGGTGATAATTTTCATTCAAACCTCCACTCCTGGGGTTCATGCGATTGCCTGTATCTTCAGGGGGTTTTCTTCAGAAAAATACATATACTCTTTTTGAACTTCTCAATGACAGAAAAACCTGAAAGTGTGAATGCCAAAGATTCTGATTTGAAAGAAAACAGAGGATACTGCTCTCTTTGTCATGATCTTGGGGTGGGAGGTATGAATATATTTTGTAGCATTTTTGATTGCCTGTGATAGCACACATCCCAGATAAGAGATTGTTGAAATACGTAATTGAGAATTAGACAGGACTAACATGAGGGTGTGAGTATTAACATGTGCATGTTGTTTATCATTGTCTCTGATGTGGTCCAGCTGGCACTCAGGAGCGCTGGCAAAGCCTAGACTGTATGCAAGGAAACATCGTACTCTCACCCAGAACGCTGTGGATTTTTGGCCCAGGAGAACAGCCCGGTCTCTCTTTGTAAGTTGTATCCGTACTGGGCACCTTGGGCGTTAGTTGTCCCCTGGCTATACCAACATGTTCAGGCACGTTCCTCATTGGAAGCATGGCTTGCCTACTGACAGGAGTGATTACTACTAGCAAGAACAGGACAGAAAATGCTGAACAGGTGAAATATTTTAATTTTCCACTGCTTTGTCTGTATTGCTTAGGTCTCTTCCTTTAACTACAGAAGTCAAATTATAAATGAATCTGTAGTTCCTGTCTGCTCAAGTGGAAAATATGTTATTGTCTGTTTTTATGAATCCTTTTAAAGTTGCTTATTCTTCTTTTCCGTAGCTGCTTTCTGACTCTTTCTCCTGGTGTTATCCAGCTTTTTACTGCCATCCCCCAAACCCCTTCCATTCCTCTCTACCAGACACCGATGTGAAAGGAGACAAAGAAGGACACACAGTAAAGCTGGGCTGTGGGGATGCTGAAGGTGGTTTCACATTAGTGACAAGCATGTTCTTCCAGCACAACCCAGAGGGGAAGGGACCCTGCAGAAGGGTCCCTGTGTTGGAACCTGTTTCAAAGGTGGTGCAGCTACCTCTGCACTGCTGTCCCTGGCACCGGCCTGTTTATGAGAGGGGAGGCAGGGAGGCTCTCCTGCAGCCAGGTGAAGTGGGGCAGCTGACTCCATTACTAAACCCTTTTTTTTCCTCCTTTCACACATGCATCTGACTGAAAGTCACTGGTGTTACACAAATGATTTGTTTGGCTGAACATCCTCCCTGCTCTGGTCTGTAACCCACAAAGGCAATGAGAAGAAAGTGCTGGGGTGAGTGTATCTGTGTGTGTGTGTGTATATATATATACACACACACATACATTGATACACCACACACCCCTTATATGTGTGTGTATATATATGCACATACACCCCTGATACATGGTATTGCATGTATGTTTAAATAACAATAAAGGCAGCAGGCATATTATGCCAAAGTGAGAGAAAATGGTAATGGGTGAACCAAAAAGTTTGAGGTGCTTGTTTAAACTGAATAGTATTGCTGATTTAGCCAAGTCCTACAGCTCTGGAAGATGGCATCGGACTAGAATCCTATTATATCTCTGTATTTTTTTCAGTATCTGTCACTGGCTTATCAATAGTCACTTCAGGAGTGGAATGCTCTGAGGCAACATAAATGCAAAATAACTGAAGAAAGGTAAACCCAATGTTGTTGAACTGAAGATATTTATCAAAACTTCAGTATAGATTTTTATTTTGATTAGTCCACCTCTACCATGTGTGTGAAGTGGCTTAATCTTCTTGAATAAGCAGAAAACCTTCAAATATAAATATTTTTGTGATGCTTTTGCATTTCTAATTGCAGCTAATGCCAGAAATTCTAAAATACCGCAGCTCTGTGAACAGCGCTGTATTCTGTGCTTATCTGGAATTTGTATTTCTTATAAGAAGTATACAGCTTAACCTCGTAAGACTTGAATTTAAACTTCTGGATGTTTATTCTGACCTCTGAATGACAGAAGCTGCATTCTGTTTCTTGCTCATGGGAGACAATACAATATATTCCAGAGAGCACAAACAGGGCTTTTTTTGCCCTTTGACATAGTAACTTGACTTATTTTTCCCTAGATCTGTTAAGTCAATTATTCAGATTGAAACCTTCCAGTTCATTATGAAGGAGTGGGAGTTGGCAAGAAATATTCAGAAAATTCATGCTGCTATTCTGGGTCCTTCTTATAAAAAAGAGGGAGAAAGAATTTGTGTATCGGTGGTTACTCTATATGGATGTAAATCTGTTTTTCCCTCTGGCAATTTCATTTTTCAATTCCAGAGTCAAAGCTGCCTTCTGAAGAGAGAGCTGTATTTTTCTTTATATATATATATATATAAAAAAGAAGAAGCAACCTTGTAGCCTTCCCTTTCTATCTTAGCCTGTCAGGCAGCATTTGCACTCATGCTGCCTTGTTGCACCCTGAGTCTGTCTGTGCAACACAAGATTGTTTTGTGTGGTTTTATTCTTCAAGCTCCCTGGATGTGCTGAGAGCTGAATTCTTCAGCTCAGGCAGCAGAGGTCCAGGACATTAGATGTTGAGGCATTTGCTTCTCTCTGAGCTCTCCAGGGATGTCCCATTTTATGGATGAATGCAACAATTCCTGGGAAGACAGCCACATTTTGAAAACAACAAACCTTTTGCCACCACCATCTCACTAAAAAAAACCCAAACAAACCCTAAAAAAAACCCAGGTGCGTTGGTGTATAAGATTGTGTCATATACGCATTGCTTTCAGGGTGTCACAAGGGCTTTCTTTGGAGCCAGCTACTTCAAAGGGAAACCAGTCCCTGCGTGTGCTGTACCACGCTGTGTAGTGGGGTTGGCACTACGCCTGTGGCTGCTTGGTTGGAAACCTGTGCAGTCTTTCCCCAGGGTCTGACACTTAGCAGAGGTGGGACATTGATCCCAGATGTTACTACTGCTGCTTGTGTCGGTGGGGTTACCTATCTGATAATTCACGGCATTTCTCAGAGCATTGCTTGCTTGCTTCAGTCTCCTTTTCTCCTGGGAAAAGGATACCTGTGACTCAGATTTAAGGAAAATACTACACAAGTGTTACCCTGTTTCAGTCAAGCACTTTTCTCTCTTTTTTTTTTTCCTTTTCTTTCTTTCCTTTTTTTTTTTTTTTTTTTTAAATCCCTCCTGTAAAAATAGAGGCTGAAGAGCCCTGAAATTACAAAGCCCTCTCCTACACTTACTTTATTTTGAGGTAACGATTTCTAGCTTGGTTACAGCAGCTTTCAGCTACTCTGAGCAAGTGCTTTCTCAGACGCACCTGGTAATGCCTGTCTTTGCCAACAAAAGTCTCAGATGTGTGTTTGCTGGGGCGGGTGTAATGGGGGGGGGGTGGGTAAGATTCATATCTAAGGGAAGCGTAATGTCTCGCTTTGAGGCTTCAAAGGGGCTGGGGTGTGCATGAGTGAGGGGCCATGAGCTCCATTTTGTTGCTGCAGCTTATAAGCGAAAGGGGCTCGGTGTGCATGAATATTGTGGTTGCTGTCAGACCCCCGCCATGAATCTCTCAGACCATAGGAATAAATCTGTGTAAAAAGGGTGTTCAAGCCATTTCGTAATCAGCTTCATAGCTGGGTCTTGGAAATACTGTAAGGGCTGCCAGGAATCCATTGTTTTGAACAAGGAAGAAAGGTTGGAGAAATGGAATAGCAAAAAATAAACATGACCTTACTGATATTAACCTGACCAGAGAGATGAAGAGGATGGAGATTTTCTAAAAGCAGCAGCCAGCCTCTATTGCGGCAATGGAGCGCAGTGCAGAGGTTGTGCAGTGCTAGAGGTGAGCAAGGCAGGGAGCAGGCTCCCTCCCTCGTTGACCCCATGTCCTGCCTATTGGCAGGAGAAAGTAAACCAGAGAAAATAGTTCCTGAGGGGTTCCCAAAATGGCCTGGCTGGCCCGACACCAGTGTCACACAGTGTGCTAGGGAGAGCTGCAATCTGTGGTTAAATGATGGGGGGCTTACTGAGGCTGCGCCAGCAAGGTGTTGGAGCAAGAAAATGCATTTAGTTTTCTGAAAGTATGGCATCAAGCTCTGATTTGTATGGTCCATGCTGAAACACAGATCTGACCCTTTCTGCTCAAAGTACAGCGTATCTAGAATATAGAAGAAGGACAAAGAGAAATCATATAGTATCTATGGAGAGAAGGGTTATCATTTTTAACAAATGCCGATACAAGGACAATTAGTGGTCAGGATGGAAAGCTGTAACAGGTGAGCAAGTTGGATAGGTGTAAGAAATGTGATTCATCTGTCTGCAAAGGATAATAAAGTAGTAATCCTCTACTTAATTATGGCTATAAAGCTATTATTAAAACTAGTCGGGAGAGTGTCTAGTGCGCAATGCCCAGCAGTGCAGCAAGCATAAAAGGGTGCTCTTGGTTGATGTCATGGCTCTGCATTTTCTGTTCCTCTCTGAACTATCCCAATCAGCACTGAGAATTTCACTAAACTGCAAGTACTTTTTCATGATTGGAAGTCCTATTTTGTCTAACTTTTTATAGGGCAGAGTAATTTTAAAGGAGAAACACTGAACAGTCTGTAGGTAACTATAGAAAATAATTTAATGGAGTCACTTTAATGGCTTTCTGTCCTTTTGCACCACTAAGAGTGCATAAAATGCACTTTCTCAGCCTTTTGACAAGTACTCAGGAAGTTTGTGCATCCGTTGGTTGGGGAGGCTCGTTCTGATTTCAACACATTATAATCACCTCAATGCTTGTTCTATAGATTTCCATTCCTATGTAACCTAATAAGGTTACAAAATATATCTTTAAATGAAATCACATATGTTTTTGCTGAAACTGCTAGGGTTCTTCTCTTGACTTCGAGTGGTGAGTTTGCAATCTGTGGAGCTGGGATAAAAATAACTGGGAGAGTAATGCCAAATTTTCCGTAATATTACGGGCAGCATGCAGAACTGACTTCTTTCACTTTTACACTTCTGCTCAATAATAAAAATAAAATTCCTGACTGAAAAATAAGTATATAAATTTTGCTTCATCAGTTGCAAAGAGAATAATTATTGAACAAAATGGCTATACATTTTTTCTACAAAAATGCTGCTGTCATCAGCCACACTAAAATAAGCACAAAACGTTTCTGCATTAATTAGAAGAGTTGATCAGGGTTTCTAGAAGTCAAAAGAGTTCACAAGTTGACCCACATGTGTTAATAACTTTGGTTAGAGCTTTTATTATCAATTTCAGCACTGATAGGTAACTGATGGTAAAATCTAAGCTACTCATATGCTAGTGGAACTTGATCGCTCATCTACCCTGAGTTTGCAGAAGAGGAACATGATCCTGATTAGAAGCAAGTCTGCAGGCAAACAGACAAATGTAATAATCCCTTCACTAGAATTGCACTAATCTGCTAGGACAAATTCAAACAGCAGTGTTTATTTTTTTAAAATGTAATTTACTGACACTTCATAAAAACCTGAAAGTACAGCTATCTGAAATATTATTTTTTTAATCTTAATTATTCAGTTATGCCTTGAATTACAAATTGATTGTGCATGAATTCTAATTGTGCCTGATATCTGGTATCAGGATAATCTGTAGATAGCATAACCAGCTGCCAAATTTAACGTAATCTCTTAAAGCCTGCAGAAATACTAATCTCTGAATAGCCTGTCTAGAGGGTATTTCTGTGCCATAGTCAGCTGAGAATTTTAAGTGAAGCAGGATATTCAGTGTGATACTTTATTTGGCTTTATCTAGGTTATAAATATCACCATAAAACTGTCATTAATTTACTTGATCCTGAAGAGTATGTAGTAATTTTGCCTAGGATTTGTCAAGTATTTTTTGCCTTATATGCTAACAATGTTATAATAGTTAGTGCTAGAAATGTGATAGGGAAAAAAGAAAAAACATGCTTCCAAGCTAGTAAATTATGTTTTAAAACCATAGGGTTTGGATCACCAATTGTCAACATGGTAATAAAATACCTGAAGAGATATTTTCTATGTTCCGTGTGGTCAGACTTTTTCTTCTTTAGAGACTTCAGCTATTCCAATCATAAACTCATGAGACTGAGATACCTAAAGGTGGGGCACTGGAGGAGAACAAGGCTGGTAGCAAGGAAATTTGGCTTTAGGGGGCTTACTTTGGTAAAATAGAAATACCTTAGGTCGATGCAGTTTTGCTTATTATTTCTCTGTTGCCATTTTCTTCAGTGTTTTCTGCAGTATATGTATTTGATTTAAAATAATGTTTACTCTATAGCTATACTATATCTAGATCCATGTGTATGTATTGAATTTAGATAAAATAACACTATGTGACAGTGGATGCCATCAAATTCTAGAAATTTCAGGTGAATGCATGGAATCTGTTAGGTAATGACTTTTGCTTGTCATGTCCAAGCTGAAAATTGACTGACAAGACAAATAAATAGTGAATTTTTCCCCATCATTTTTTGTGAATCAGTTTTATATTCTAAACAATATCAGGTAGAGCCAGTTGCAAAGCCAGACTTCTTTTGCTTCGTGCACATGGACTTTTCTGCTAGACCTTTGTATCTTGTGCATGTGCTGTGCTCTTCCTCAATAAATTTGTTTGGAGAGTTAGATATGTATATTTGGTCCTGTGCAATGAGCTGAACCATTTGGTCCTCCCTGCTTTTTTTTGATGTAGCAAATCATTCCAACATAGCTTTTGTAATGGATTATGAGTAAACCGTGGCTATTTTTTTTTTTTTTCATAAAATACAAATGGAACTTTGGGGTGTATTTCTATAAAAATAAAGCTGTTGAAAGTGAAGGGTTCTGAGGCAACTATTTTTTGCCTACTTCTGATGAGTAGGCACATGAAAATGCATAGCAGAAGAACAAACTGTGAAGTTTCTTTGAAAGTGGGGTAGAATACAACAAATCTAAAGATGACAGTAATGAAAAGTTTTCTTTTCCAGAAAAAAAGCATCATAGCTCCCCAAACTTAAATTTGTTACAGTAAGTAAAGATTTCTTGAATATCGTGTTACAAAAAATGTTTGCATCTATCTTTTAATTATTGCTTAGCGCTAGACTTTTCTTGTGTGCCCTTGAAGGTACGTGTGTGACTGCTTTGGGTCTAAACTTGTTACTCATTGAATTAAATGGCCTGTGTTAAATTCTGTTGAAATCAATGGCGTGGAGAATAAATTCACCCCATTAAAGAATCTGGTCTTTAGTGGGAAGAGAACTGGGCCATTTATTTACATTCACTTGTGTTTCTTCCTCCATTTGGATGTGATAAACCTGAATATAATCCTCTTGAGTGCTATCAATTTGAATAGCTTTACTTGTTTTGTCTGTAAAAACAGGGTAATCTCTCCAAACAGTTTCAAAGGATAGATTGAAACAATTAATGCACATCTAATGGCTAATTTGGTGGGATAACATTTAGCTTAATGGGATTAATTCCACGCTTGCATATACAAGAAACTCCCTGAGGCAAAAATGAGGCTACTGCAAAGCACCTCAAAGCAGTATTTGTTCCTAGTACCTTCTCTCTTCCCCTCTATCATATTAAGGGATACACACTAAATCCAGACATGAATAAATTATGGATTAATCAATGTTAATCTCAAAAAAGCCTTTGAATTAGGGGAGAACAGTGTTTTGTTTTATTCAAGCCCGTGCGTTATCTGGGCAGCCCAGCTTTGTGCTACGTATTTTAAGGATTTTTATAGAGAGTACACAGCAGAAGAAATGTAATGCTAAGGATCCGTTTCACGTTTAGGAGAAAATTTATTTGCTGCAGGCATTTGATCATTTGGCAACCTTTCACCCTATCCAACGGTTCTGTAACTGCATTCTCCAACATTGTGCTTCAAATACCTAAGCTCCCAGTGCTATGAGAAATGGAGCTTGTATAAATTTCCTTTGCATTCTAACTCCATCTCAGCTGCACACAGAAAGTAAACAAATACAGTTTCCAGGCAGTCTTTTTATCTGTTTGCACATCTCAGAGGCTTCCCGATAAGGCTTTTTGTGGGGAAAGAGGGGGTGTTTAAATTAAATGTAATTTGAAAATACTCATCCATTTTAGAAGGAGCATTAAAGACCTTGAAAGAAACATGTTTTATGAGATTGACAAGCAATTAGATCAGTGCAGTGATAGCACAATGCATAATTCTATACTTACAAAATTAGTCTGAGTGAGGAAAAAAATCAAAGAGATCACAATATCGCATCTTAAGTGGCTGTTTCAGATAGGTACTCTTAAACTTGAAGCTAAGAACAGCATTGTTCTGCAAACTATATCCAGTAAGTGGCTGAGAGCTACTTGTCTACATTAAGATGTAAGGAATGAATACAAGGATCTAAATGATCTAGAAATAGCTATGATATTCCTCCAGGAAAACAAAACAAAACAAAATCCAGTCATAAACAACAAGGTGAGATTTCTGTGTGCAGTGTTTCTAAAAAAACTTTTCATGATCCCCCCCCTCAAAGAAAAAAAAAAAAATCAACTGCGTAAATTCAGTGCTGTAGATGCAATTAGTTTAAATCGCTGATGAGAGGTGACCTTTTCAGGTTCCTTATACTGCTTTACATGACCTAGACAGATCTTTTCAGAAAAGGGCCCCTCTGTTTCCCCTTGCTTTACAAAGTGCAACGTACACATGATAAAATTCACAAACAAGATCAGCATTGTCGCTTAAATCAATATGCGCATTATCAGCTGTGTTTCCTAACAAGATTAACCTTATGCAGTCACTGTCTTTATCAGTTGGCCCATTTCCACCACATTTAACGGAGAGGTTAAGGTTTTAGTAGGCAATTCAGTTCCTCTGGGTTTCATGAAAATTGGTAGCTGGATGGAGGGAGAAACTCAAGCACAAGCTCAGGAGGGACCTGTTAGGTTTCGGCTGCCACTGGCTGCCTGATGGACATCCACAGCAAATACCATCGCTGGACAAGGCTGGCATCGTGCAACCTGCAGGGATGTGAGGCTGGGAGCAGGTTAAAGGCATGTTCAGAGGCACTGGTGGGGTTTCTTTATAGTTTAGGAATGAAAAGAGAGGCAGGAGAGGAAGAAAAGATTTGCATCTGGGGATATAAAACAGAATACAAATTAGTGTGATGAGTGATTTCTATAGCCTTTTTTCCCCCCCTGTTTTGTGCTAACTTTATATGTCTATAATTCAACTTGTTCTTGATTTAATGCAAGTACAGATCAACCTCTGAAATCCCATCTCTGTCATCATATGTGCTTGATGGTATAAAAACAATAGATCCTGCAGTGTTCGATTTGGTGGACTGATGTCAAATTCTACTCTGGTGGATTGACTGTAACTGTAGCATATTGCCATTTTTTTCCTTTACAAAAAAGACCTGCAAAAATCCCAATATGTCAATGTTCAAATACTTTCTTCTTCTGCCCCTCTGAAACCAGCACGTTCAAGAGCTATATGAAATGTCAGGGTCTTTAGTGCATTCCTGTTGTCATCCCATCCTTTTTTCAGCATGCAGAACGTGAGCTGGTCACTTCATCATTGAGTGTGTGCAGGGACCGATGGAGAGTTCCTGGATAGAGGGAGTACAGAATTTAGACTGTGCTTTTCAGTCAAGCTGACCCAGAGCATTGCTATTGCACTCAAGCTGTGTGCAACATTGTCTGTAATTATTGCTAGCAAATGAGCTCTGAAGTTAAGCCTCTTTTGGAAATTTATTTTATGTTATTGATAGGTCTGCAATGTAATTTAAATACAGAGTGGTTAACTGGACTGTAAACAACATAGAACACTGAAAAATTTAAAACTGAAAAAAAAAAAAAAAAGCTTTTCCAGAAAGCCTATAATGCTGAGGATTTTCTGCTATACAAAAAAATGCAATTTTAATACTCATATTATACATCAGCAACAGAAATTGTAATTTATTTATTTCCTAACCCTGCACCATTATACTCTTAAATTTGAGGTTCTTACTGATTTCAGATAGCTTTGCTTGGAAGCTCTCGTATTCCCTTTCAGCGCGGTAGTTATTACAACCAATGAACAATTGGAAAAAATGTTGTTAATACAGTAGAAATTAACTGCCAGGATAGATACCAGGCATGATTGGAGGCTTTACTTAATATTTGCAAAAGTAGTTTGATGGCTAACAGATACCTCTGTTAACACTTCTCATTTATTAGTAGTGATGTAGAGATGTATTTTAAATTATATATTGAACACTGGAATTTACTTGATAAATTTTAACATTATTTGCATGCACTGTAGATATGGAAAAGCATAACTGTTGACTTTTGCCTCAGTCACAAACACTGACATAGGAAGGTTTGAACTCTTACTGTAAATATACAGGAAATTTTCTTTGTGATGAGAGCTTGGGATCCTTTTTCTTTCCTTGTTTTACTTTTTCCACAAGTCTGTCTCTCCATAGAGAAGCAATTAAGAAGGTACTAACTCCTAGTGTCTGAGGTTTGGAAAGCACTTCAATACTTTTGAGAATCAAAATATTACTTTTGTTACTCTTATAGGCAGCAAAATAATGACTTTACACAATACCTTTAATGGCGAGGAATTTTTTTCCTCCTATGCCCCCCACTCTCCTGAATGCATTTCTTTTTAACAGTCCTTAATTCAGTCAAAATCTATATATAGGCTCTTCTTGTTTGCCATTTCCTACCAATGCATGAGAAACTATGTCTCAAAATAGAGCCATGTTTTTTCTTATCCTGTAATACAATCTGAGATATGGTTTTCTAAAACTGGGTGTAATCCCTCAGGTGGCTTGTAATAAAATGTAGCGATGGAGGTGTACCAACCGCAGTTATATCGCTTGAGAGAAGAGCACAGGACTCAGCAGCGAGGTGTTAATGGGGACATACAGCCATGCCCCTGCACCCATGCAGACCATGACTAATGCCTGTTCTCATTAGCACTCTTGTATTTGCCTTAAAATTCTAGATGTACGGTTGCTACAGGCTATGAAAATGTGAACTCTTCCAAATTAGAGGAAGAACATTCTGGAGGTGGAAGAAGTGATTCCTTCTTTTCTCAAGGGGGATTTATCAGTGTCAGCAGAGTTAGGGTTTGTTCCGAGACCCTTTACTGAAGGGCTCTGGCGAGGACCCAGGCAAGGTTTGTTGCGATATTTCCATTTTGTGATAGCTCGTCCGCTGACTTTTTTTATGGGGCCTGTGAAACACTTAATGTTCAGAGTGTTGTGTTCAGAGTGGAATATTCCCCAATGGTGGTATTATTATTATTATTATTATTGTAAAGCTTTGGTGAGCAATGCTGCAAAAAGAATATGCAGGGAACTAATATTACACAAATTCTTAATCAATCTTCTTTTTTATTCGGTACATAACTGCTGCATGGGGGTATTTTTGTCTATGCATCTTCTAGCAGAGGCAGGACATGACATGCATGGCTCTTCATTAAGTGGGTCAGTAGCAGGGGACTAAAGGCCTGCTCTGAAACCTCTCCCTCCGAAATGTGTGTAGCTACTACAGAGTAAGGAGAGGAGCCTCAGATGCTCAACCTTCTTCCTGCCTGATAACCTGAGGCCGCCACTGCCTCTGTAAGAGGATTTAACTGTTTCTCTGCTTGACACCAAGCTTCACTAGTAATTTCTTTGCTCTCAGCAGCCTTCTTGCAAGTGGATGTCTATGCAGGGACTGCAATGAAAACATCTTGAGATTTTGCAGGTCTTAAAACAGTCTGCTCCCAGTTGTCCTGCTGGATGAGCAGAAGTAAATCTTGCAGCCTTTCCATAGCTTTACATATGTCTACCTTCCTTATGATTCAGTCACGATATTTATCTGCTGAAAATCATTATATGAGGAATGTGTTGAAAGCCCTGGATGAGAGCCACCTGGGTTGTGCAAAATATTGCTATAGGTTTAACCTAAAAAAGTGGATGGCTTGCATTACCAGGAGTTTGGTGCCTTTCCTGTCCCTGGCTCTTTTGCCACGGGTTAGATCTGGTGCTGTCAGTGAGCTTAAGTGGAAACTGATCCTGGAGAAAGGAAAGGAAAGCTGCTTTCATCCCAGTAGGATTAGCTGTGATGAGTCTACAGTCATGCTTTGACCATCCATCAGGGACAGCTCCTGTCATTGTTATGGCTTCGGTCCATGTTGGCTGCAATGCAAGGACTTGCTTATGGACTGACTCATTTAAACAGCCTTGTAGCTGCAATTGTCCCTCCAGCACCTCTACCCATAGCTTGTGTCGCTGTGATGGAAAAGTACCCTACTTCTCTGCTTGTAGGTGATCAAGAGGGTTGCAAATGAGCTCAGTCTGAGACAAAACAGCCTTGTGGAGTCTCTTGCTGGGCTTCTGTATCTCTCCACTTAGTTCGACACGAGCTGTCGAATCAGAGTAGTGCCTTCCTGCACTAAGACAAGAAGAAAATGCACTGATAAGTTTGTGCTTGCTGACTGATTCTGAATACTTTGTGCTCAGGTATTCCTATTACTTTATTACTCAGCTAGCAGAAAGTCATTTCCCACCAATAGTGATAGCCAACATCAGCTTAATGACTTTAAAAAGCCTGAAACTAAGATAAAAGGGAGTGGGGGGTGCCTTATAAATCTCCCACTTGGAAACCATTCTTCATGTTATCAGTATATTTGATTACTGGAGCCAGCAGTGAGCTAGCTGCAAGCTGTTTAGCATAACCACTGCTTTTTGTAAAGTCAAACTTAAAAGTGCAAATTTGAAGCGCTAGGGAAAAGTCTGCCATGTCTGTGAGGTGCTCTCTGAACGGAGAAACACATTTGATTGCAATCAACAGCATCTTGTGTCTGACTTAGTGTCTCTTTCTTCAGCTTTGCAGCACGTACTCTCTTTGGGATTCCCATGTGAGCTGTGTAGACTGAATTCTTTTAAGTAGTCCTCCACCATGTGCATTGGGTTGTAAAAGGTAAACATGAAAAGGCCACCTAATAGTAAATCAGTCTGGGGTGAGTTACTGTTGTTGGATGCACAGATGGAATCAGTAGGGGAAGGGGAAAGTAACCTAGAAACAACCATTTGAATAATAAGTCTTGCCTCTTGGGACACTTAACATTGGACTGGATTAGACAATAGAAAATTTACAGCAGGGAACATCTTTTGCATTAGCTAGGCTAAACTTCTGCTATCCCTGGTTGAAGACAGGGCTAGTAAAAGCAAGTGTCTAACCTGAAACCCCTACAAAAGCTGAAAGAGCTGCATGGCTCGCATCTGTCACCTCAGCTTGTTGGATATCCAGGTTCTGCAGTTGCCCTGTACATGATTTACTGCCTCTAGAACACCACATCAGGTTTGCTTCAGGAAAGCCCTTGGTACCAAGTTCTTGCAAAACTGAGAAGTGAAAGCAGTTGCTTTTTCTGAGAATGACTGACTGTTTTGACGAAGCAAGGAGTCCCCTTCCAGAGATGAGCAAGACACTCCCTTCCTTTCTGTTTCTGACGAGGCTATGGAAGGATTTGGAGGGCAAAAGATCACCTTATTTAATAATATGTTCAGAGTTAGTCTTCTTCACCTTCAGACTGGGAAAGTAGACTATTTATTGTTTTGTGCACACCTGGTCCTCTTTCCACAAATCAGACAGCTGTTGGAGATCTTCCTGTCCTGCTCCTGTTACAGTACCCTGGACTTTTTATTAGAGTCTTTATTCCATCATGTGCTAGAAAATGTTTGGCCTTTTGTAGCATTATAATATTTACCTTCTTTTGAATCACTTTCTTCTGAAATAAATCAGAAGGAAACTTGTACTATTTCAGCTTTGTGATAATGCCTTCCTGAAAGGGCTCCTAGAAGGAGAATGAAGGGCTCACGAGGACCTTCAAGCACCTTAACCTGACCTCATGTTTCCATAGTGCTAACAATCTTTGGCATAAAAAAAGGGGAAGTTAATGACCTGAAACACTTTCCTTTTATAAATGTAATTATTGTGGCTGTCTGATGTCTGGTATTGTAACCTAAATCCTGATCATATCAGCAGTTTGCTCCTTGGCTATAAAGCTGAGGACAACAGCAAACAATAATGTTGAACTTCATGGGCATGAGCTGTGCTTTCAGCTGTGTTGTGTTTCACAAATACATGAATGGTGTATTGATGACAAATACTGAAATCTTCCTCAGTGCTCAAGGAACTGGTGGTAAGGAGAAAAAAACCCCAACCAGTAGTGTAAAAAGCTTGTAACTTTTTTTGCCAAGGCAGGTGGCTGGTATGAAAAGACAAACCTGGACATTTTTTCAGGCAATAAGCTCAACGGCATTTTCTGTGGTGGGGTTACTGTGTCTTCCTGTGTTAAGAGCCTGCTGGCTTTCCTTGGCTGCAAACCCAAGGTTTGGTAGTGGGGAAGTTTTACGTTGAAAGTGTTACTTGGCTCTGTAATCTTAATGTAATTTAATGATCAATGGGACTGTCTTTAGGCTCCACATAAATGGAGAAGCCTCCTGACTTCACACACTTGGTTCGAAGCAAGGGATGCCTTTCACTTCACTCATTTCTCTTAACTGGCTGCCAAGCACATCAAACCTGTCAATACACCATGCTGGTGTAATCCAAGCCTTTTCTTCCCTCAGTTGTTTTTGCTCAGGTTTTTCCATCAATATGCCCAAACAATGGCATTGAGGAGCCTCTTCCTTCTGCGAGGGAAGGAGGATTTGGCCTCTACTTCTTCAGTCTTGGGGTGTCCCAGGTTTGTTTCTTTATTTGTATCTATGAGTAAAAACCATAGAAACAGGTAATTATCATAAATAAACCCCAGGATAGATATGTTCTTTATTAGCAGGATTATCTTTAAAAAATTTTAGGTAGCTAACTTTTAGGCATTTAGTCTCTTCAGATGCCGGCCTTTACACACTTGAAGTGAAGCACCATGCTGGGTGCTCACGTCTCTTCCCTTTGTGCCCCAAGTCCAGGCAGCTGTGCTGGGTTCAGCATCCTGCTTGCAGACAGTGGCAGGAGGCAAGATCCATCACACCTGGTATCTCCTCCACATTTGACCTCCGAAAGGAAATCCAGTGGGTGCCTGATGTGCGGTATGGTGACAGTGGCACCCCAGCTGTGAAAGTCTGTCCCCGGGGTGGGTGTCTGGAAACAGAAACTGCAGCAAGAGGTTTTTGGAAGGTAAGGGGCAGAAGAGACATGAATTGCATGCAACAACTGTCAGTCTTTTGCATCACTGCTCGGTAGAGGACAGTGGCATCTCAGAAATGCTGCTTGCTTCATGCCAGCATGTAGCTGTGGCAGCTCTTGGCTGTTGGGAGAAGGCAATACAGTTTCTGCCTTTAAACACCTTCATATGTAACTGCAGTTGCATCAATAAATCTGTCATGCTGGGTTTGGTTTTCATGGGCTTCACTGAGAAATTCAGTTTTAGGGAAGATAAAATCCTTCATTTATAACTGTGTTAGTGAATTTTGGTAACCCCTAAAAATAAAACTCTTAAATGAATCACTTGATGAGGGCCATGGGAGAGAGAAAATTTTATGGTGGACAGATCTGATCTGAATTTACAAGTAGTTCAGCTTTTATGGTCTGTATTTCCTAAACTACTATCAAGAACCATGGCCTAACTCAATCCAGATGCACACTAAAAATGTTGGAGGGGGAAAATCCCATTTAAAAAATATGCACTAGTGTGTTTTAAGAGTCCAGGCTGTGTTTCAGTGATTTGCTTCAGCAGATCCCAGTTGGGATAGGTGGTGTTGGGCCACCGGGTCCCGGGGCAGCCTCAGGGTGCAACATCTGCTGATCATGCCATGTTTTGGAACGGGGCGAATGTGTCTGGACATGGGTTTTGGGGCTCCTCAGCTGCCTCCTAGCCTGAAGCAGACAGTGCATGCAGGCAGCAGGTGGGCAGGCGGCTGGAGATAAACCCACAGCCACATACAGGAAAGCTGGTGCTGGGCCTGAGCCGAGATGTGGAAACTGTTCTCCGAAACCACAGTACGCAGGGTGGGCTGCCACGTGGTGCTTGCAAGGGCCGTGCCCAAAGCACAGCCTTCCTCGCTGACCCCTGGGCTTCCTCTCCTTTGGCTACCGGGGTTGCTGTCAGTCTCTTGCTAGAGGGCTTTTTCTCACTCGCTTGTCAGTAGCAGCTGGTGTGAATGGCTTTATTATCCCACCACCACCATATTTTAAACAGTAAAAGGTCGCAGGAGGTTGTTGCAGGGATGTGAACGTGGGGCAGGATGAGGGAGGTGTGCCAGCCTGGGGTCGGGGTACATGTGTGCACAGACCTGCAGCAGCAGGAGAGAGTGCCCGGGCTTAGGGCAGGGCTGCATGGGAGGGAGAGGGGAAGAGGGGAACAGAAACGCAGGCTTTGGAAAGAGGAGGTGTTGGGCAGAAACTTCTCAGCAGCAGAAGCATAGTTGGGAAAGAGTCCCAAATGTGGTGTCAGGCACCTAGGGTGTAAGATTGAGAAGGGCTGGCAACCTCGTCATGAAATGCAACAGTACTCCCCTTACTGACTCTGTCGTCTTTCCTGCTGCTTCATCTGCTTCTATGGCTCTGCCAGCCCTTACACAGCCTGTATCAGTTCCTTGTACAAAGTTTTCCATAGCTTCACCTGTACAAACTCCTAAAAAAAAAAAAATAAATTACCTAATACTGTAAGTTGCATAGGTTTTTTTCTGGTTTTCCTTAACATCCTGGTGGTCTTTGAGTTAAATTTCACCCCCCCTGTGCAATGGGAGAACTAACTGTGCAGCTACTTGCATAGGAGCACGCAGTGAGCAAGAGTAAGTGCAGACTTTCTAATTGTCATTCCTTCAGAGCTTGCTTCCCCCCTGAGCAAGAGCACCACTGTGACCTCATCCTTAAGCCCTTGTGTATTTGTGTACTTGTATGTCAACTTGTGATTCAACTGCTTTTTGATGCCTGCAGAGAAAGATGCTGTTTGCCTGAGCCACATTTAAGCAGTAAGCTTGCTATCATTTACAATGCAACGTAACTGTACTCCCCACCGGCCCGTGACACGACATTAGGTGTCCGATATCTCGCTTTACAACGCTGCTGTATATTACTGGACTGCTGAAATTTGGAGGGGTAAAACGCTGGTATATGAATATCAAAAAGACGCTGTGCAACTTGCAGTAGGTACTGGGTAAACTGGATGTGAGTGACAGCTCCCACAAGCCTGGCAGGCTTGGCTCTGCCCAGCTCCCATCATCAGCCCATCCACTGCAGCAGCATGACCTTGACCTCAGCCCCCCAAACCACAGCTCAAGGCTCATGAGGGGCAGAGAATACATTCTGGTGGTGCCTAAGGGACTGGTCTTCTGTTTGTGCATGTTGTGCAAATATTGAAGAGGCAGAAATACCTCCTGTGGTGATTTAAAAGGCAAAGCTGATCCTGTTCACGTGGATGGAGGCTAGCTGTTCTAGCAGCTACTTGTTCACTGCACTTTGTGTCTCTTTGACCTTTGTTTCAATAGGCTTTGTACCTTTTGTCTTTTTCTCTCTCTTGCTTTCTGATCTGGGAAGCTACTGTAAAGGCCATTATTTAGAAGGTGATTTGTACCTTTTTCTTTTTTTTTTTTTTAATAATACAGAAATCAAGCATATTAAGGAAGGAAAAAACCATGAACTAATTATTTTTCTGTTTTTTTCCTAAATGTTGGACTTTATCACTGTCTTGACACAAATTTTTCCAGGAACCATCACAGCCAGACTATGTCTAACAAGATTTACCTCGTCAAACAGCTTTAATCCATCACCTGGGGTGCCAGAGGCCATGCTGCCCCAGATCAGCACTGGGTAGGCACTTGGGGGGCTCCACAGAGTCAGCCAAGGTTGACCACAGCTGACATGGAGGTACAGCTAAGTCCCCTACACTCTTGACTTCTCCATAGTCCTCTGCATCTCCTGCTTGAGCTCCTCCTGGTCTGGGGAGTTTATTAGTGCTGGAGAAATACTGGACTTGAGATGACAGTGTGAGCATGCCCTGCCTTGGGATGGGAAGAGGGGAGTCAGGGCCAGGATCCCCAAAGCCACCTTCAGCAGTATCTCAGATAGCCCCTGGCTCCCTGGCTCTGTGTTTGGCTGCTCAGCTTTCTCACACGGTATTTCTGATCTGGGCACAGGGCTGGAAAACCCTGAGCTGCTACTGGACACATCCAGCTCAAGGTTGGGGTACGCTGGGGCAGACTGCTGCGCTGGGCTCAGGCACCTGAATTACTGCTATAAACAAAGCACCTCTGGATGCTGTACAGCTGGATTCCTCCATGCTGTGTTTTAGCTACCAGTCCAATCCGAGTCAAACTGGTTTTGTGTTGAGCCAACTCTGGCATGAAGTGTTGTCCTGTGACTGATTGGAAGTAAACCTCTAGGAAACTAATCTTGGTTTGTTTGTTGGTTTAATTTACAATGGTGGGCAAATAACTTAATCTCCCTCTCCATTTTCCCCATGTACATTAAGTTTTATAATCCTGGAAAAAATGTGGTGAAGGTTATTGTTTTTAATATGCCTCAAACCTTCTTTTTAAAATAATAGATAGAGGAGGGGAAGAAGGAAAACCATCTAGAATCTTAATCTTAATTTATTTCTACGGATTTGTTTCTAAACACATGATTTTTAAACAAATGAATGTGACCTCCTAGTTCTAGCAAGCAAACAAATCTGCTGTTTGGAAAAAGTTGGGTTTTTTTCTGGCTGTGTTAGGATCTCAGAGAATTTACAATTACATTACCGTGTATCGAGGCACGGCTTTTCAGTCACGCTTTATACACATTGCACACTTGAGCAGTGCGACGGGCCATCATCATTAACTTTATTTCTGCAAAGGAGACTTCCTTACAGCTGTGAGTGTGTACTCGTTGAATGTTATCTGCAAGTTTCTTCTAATGAAATCAGAAATTCCTCCTGATGGGCCAGGGAGAAACCCCAGCATGCATGCATGCATCTCACACTCAGTGCTGGAGTAACTCAGCACCTTGAAGCACTGCGCTGAGTGGTTCAACTACTCTCCATCACATGTAGTTAATAAGAATTGCCATACTTTGCCTTAGGAAAGAGATTAATCATACCAATTCTTCTCAATTTATCTTCATTGAAGGGCTTCACAGCCTCTTGATTATTCTTGTCTTTCTCTTTTGAACTCTAATTCTTTGTACAACACACGTCTCAGATTAATTTTGAAGTGATTTTTTTTTTTTTTTTTAAGTAACTGCAATAGTTTTTCCCTTAGGGATGGACCTAGTGCTGTATATTGGGTCTATAGTGACTTAGACTTCTTGAGCTGAATTGCTTTCACTGGTTGATGTTTGGTTTGTTTGTTTTTTTTGTTGGGGTATTTTGGTTTTTTTTAGTTAAATTTGTGAACTTACAAAGTGTTTATGAACTGATACAGGGGCGGTTTCATCAGTTTTAGCTGCTGGAAACCAACAACATTCTGTGCCTTGCTTGATGCGGTCAGGATATAAACATATGAAATGTTGATTAGGAAATTAACATCAACATCTTCTGAGTAACAATTTTGTTCAGCTCTCAATTAGGGTAGTAGTAAATTTTTCTCCCTCAGAAAAATTTTAACACTTCTTTTAAAAACAAATAAAAAATATAACTCTTTCAAGTATGACCCATTCAACAAGAGGCAGCTAGTTGAGGTTCCCATGCAGGGAATTCAGGTTTAAAACCCTCCTCTCAAACTGAAAATGTATCAGGGTGTCTCATGGGTATCTTATGGATGTGTCCTGATATCTGGGGTTGGAAGTCTGTTCTCCTGCCCATAGCTCTCTTCTCATGATTAATGGTCTCCAGCATCCCCAACCTGGAAGCCCAAGAGAACACTCACACAGAAGACACTGCAGCTTTATGGCTACAATATATAAAGTGGGATACAGGCGATGCATCTTCAGATTCCTCTTCTGAATAAAACAGAACAGCAATTTCAGCCTGGATCTCTGGATGACTATGGCGGTGTCTCTTTCTTTACATTTAACTCAAAATTTTTACCTGAGAACCCTTTCCCTAAAATTTTGTCCAAATGGACATATTTTCGTATACATACGCAAGTTTCAGTAGATGAAGGAACCCCTAACCAGGCCCAGTAATGAATCCCTACAGATAATGCTGCTGGGTTTTCCCAGAAGATAAATCTGTGAGAGGCTTTCTTGGAGTAACTGTGGTGTTAGCAATCCTTGATTAACTCCATGCAGATCCTGTGCTTGCTCCCTAACCCGACCCTGTGAGCCGCAGGGATCAGAGCCCAGACTCTGAGTGTTGGGATACATTGGGTAAAATGTCCTGTATTGGTTGAGGGAGGCTGCAAATGTTTCC
Source organism: Microhierax caerulescens (assembly GCA_035590215.1). Classification (NCBI taxonomy): domain Eukaryota; kingdom Metazoa; phylum Chordata; class Aves; order Falconiformes; family Falconidae; genus Microhierax; species Microhierax caerulescens. Next base: position 113,721,534 of record JAVJGJ010000014.1, on the reverse strand, counting down.
ATCCTTGGAGATGCCCTAACTCAGCTGGCTGAGGTCCTGGACAGGCTGCTCTAACTGATCCTGTTTAGAGAGAGGGTTGGACCTGCAGTGATGCCTTCTGACCTAATTAATCCTATGATGCTTATTCAGATTTACATCTCCATTGCAAATGGACAGGCTCGCCCTCATACTGGCTGTTTTTTCATGAAGCGCGATGCAGCACTGCCACATTTATGCCGTCAAGCACCCAGTGATACAAATGCCCTTGTTTGTTGATGTGTCTGACATTTCTGTACAGATGCTGTACCAGTTCTTGGATTGACAGACCCAAGACTCTGCTACTTACTGGATGGATTCCTCTTCATTTACGCAGTCATCATGACAGCCCTTTTTGTGAAAACGAAGGTCAGTCTATCCAAACACTGATGCATTTGGCTTTGCTGGTGTAAACAAGTTGTGCTGAGCTGGAAAGTGGGGGCGGAGGGGAAGCATGTCTCTTAGAGTAAGACCTTTTATTTTTTTGTTTGCTCTTTTTTGGTATTTTACTTCCTTCCTTTTCTGGTGCTAACCTGAGCAATCTGGGGGAGTTCTTTCTGAAGGCTCATGAAAGGAGGGGAAGAGAGTATATGAGGGTGTTTTCATGCTACAGTTATGGATGAAGAGATTCTGGATATTGCACCTGGTAAATGCCTGATCAATAGCAATGTGGTTTATTCTGCCGCTTTGTCATTGGAAAGAGAGGAGGGGATATACAGAAAATTCAGGATAAACGCTAGGTTTGTGAAAGATGTGTTAAAATACCTCAACAAGTCATACTTCTTTGATAGCATGAGTGTGGTGATGCAAACGATATAACCCCAACAGCCACAGGAGAGGAGTCAGGGAGACAGGATGGACACAGCTTGATGGGCTGTTGTTACCATCCAGCAGCTGTTCAGCATCTAGGGAGACACTTAGTGGCTTTAGTGCACTTCTCTGGAAGGAGACAATGTAACGCAGCGGAGGTATGTCCCTTTCCAGACACATACGTGCTCTGCCAGCTCTGCTCATTGTAGGAGAGGAGTCATCTGCCTCTCCCCAGCACAGGGCACTCCAGTGCAGTGGTGCTTTCCACCAGGCTTGAGGAGGTGAAAAGGTGTCTTGACTGCTCCCTGTGCATGTGGCTCAGCCTCCTCCAGAGGCAAAGGCTTGCTGCACTTGGATCTCGCCAGGTCACAGCTGAGATCACCGGCAGGAGCCCTGACAAGGTGATGCAGCACTGCTACTGGTGCCCCACTGGCTCGGCAGTGGGATCTTCTCTCAGAACTGCAAAGCTAGTGCTGAACCCAGAGGGAGGGAGGGATGTTTGGAGGAAAGAAGCAGAATTCGGTAACGGCAAGGGAGAAGCCTATTTTCTTGCCAGTGTAAATCCTGACTTGCAGATGAAAGTGCTGCTCTGGGACTTGAAGTGTTCTGGAGGCTGCTCGAGGGACAAGCTGCTGGGGCATGCAGAGTTTGCGTTGTGCCTGCGGGCAGGAGCTCTGTGCCCTGCCTGCTGCTGCTGTGGCCAAGAGCATGGTAGGTAAGGGGGGCTCGGCAAAGCATCCAAGGAGGAGCGTGAACCCCGCACAGGGAGCTGCCATGCACTTGCCAGCCACTCTTCCTCCCCCAGCCAGAGCGTGTCTGGAGTTTGCTGCCACAGGGGCAGCAGCTAGTGAGGTCTCTCCCCTGGTGCTCCCTGCGGGAGCAGAGCTGGAGCTGGAAATGGCTCCTGGTCAGAGGCAGCATCCCTCCCCTCTAGGTCTGGGAGGGCTCGCTGTCCTCCTGGTGTGCCGAGCTGTTTGCTGGTAGCGTGCATCATGTTCAGCTGCAGCGAGTAAGCCTCGCAGCTGAAAGCAGCCGAGGCGTTGCAGCTGAAACGCCACCGTAAAGCACCAAGAAACTAGTGGGGCATCTTCCAAGGGGGTCTTGGTCTTGTCCCAGACCTAGGACTTTCCTATAAATCTTCTGAGCTGTGTTCTCTCTCTCACCTCATCTCCTGGCCGAAGGAATTATTTGTGGAGACTTTTGCCAAGAGCATAGCCTCGTCTCTGAGGCTCTGTTGGGAGTTTTTTATTGATGGAGCACATGGCCAATGAAAGTGAACATTTAGGCTCTGTTGCAGGAAACATGGATTAGATGCTTGGTAAATTACTGGTCCCACCAAAGGTTCAGGGAGATAACTTAAATATGATTTTAAAATCATATTTAAAAGAAAGGCAAGTTTATCCTATGCCTAAATAGAAACCTAGCTAGAAAGTAACTTTTAATAAAGAATTTACCATATGATAATAACTCAAGAAGGCTAAAGCAATGCAGAATGTAGTTTAATGCCTTCTTTTTTTTAAAGACTGGAACACAAAGCATCTGTTCTCGCTGACCTAAATCTGCCCTTTTTTACCTGCAAGTTTGGCTTAGCAGTTGACTGCTCATAAATATTGTGAGCAGCTGTGCCAAAGAGTAGCTACAGAAGGGAAATCCTTTACCTACTTCTTAGTTGCCATTTATGCCAATGGTGGCACTGCAGCATCACAAGCCAGGTGCCGCTCCCGAGGGGCACGGGGATCCCCTGTGCCCTCTGAAGCCGAGGACACCCAGGAACTTTGCAGGAAGCACTCTTGCTGAAGGTCTGGGATCTTGGCGGCTGCTTTTGGTTGTTAGCAGTCCCAGATACGCAGTTTTTCTTAACACAGGCTTTTAGATTTTAGAGCCTGCTGGAGCTACTTTTGATAGCACAGGATTATGATATGCACAGAACAGGAGTGCAAAATCAGTGTATGCGGGTGGCGCCAGATGCTTTGAGTAGCTGAGACCTGGTGTTACATGCAAGTAAAATGACCTGGCTGATAAAGTGCCAGCACAGCAGTGGCTTGAATAGCCTGTAGCCCCACTCCTGCCACAGGTGGCTGCTTATGGGCTACCCTGTTTCTGATGACTAACTTGTAGGGGAGAGGGAATGAATGAACGGAGCTGCTGCCTCTCTGCTCACGGAATGCTCTCTCTTCCAGCTTAGCCAGGCCTCTCAACCACAGCTGCGACCAGGTCAGGATGATCTGTACAATGTAAGTAACAACTGGTTTTGTTCGTTTTCAAATCTGCTACCCAGACAGACCTTTTGGGGCACTTACAGGTAGTGAATTGCCTGTGGATCAGAAAATCTTTGGATGACCCAGCTAATGAAAGCGCTGTACCCAAGTGTGCAGCACAGCAGTTGTAAGGAGAAAAGATCAACACCTGACAAGGGCAGCTTCTGTTGTCACTTACCTGGCTGGATGCTAGATAGAGAGATGAGCTGTAGGCTCCTGATTTGGTCCACTGAGCTGAAGGTTTATCAGGAACCCAGACTGTTTCAGAGGCAGTGCTCGGTGTGCTGCACCATGTAAACCGCCTGCCAGAGCTGTGTGTGTGCAGCCACCGGACTGTTATGTATGCTGTGCACACCACAATTTCTCACCTGGCCCTCTGCAGTCAGCTTGCAGCGCCTGCTGTTGCCACTCTGCACTCCTCCGTGACTCACAGGCGTGCCACAAGCCATGCTGCTGATTGTTATTTAATGTGGTCTGGAGAAAGGACAGATGCCCAGGAATGCTGCATTGCTGACTTTGGGTGGCTGTAGCTCCTTGTATCATCAAACTTGTGGAGCCCCAGTCATCCCAACTTGGTTGTCTCTGGCCCTGAGCATTCCTGTTGCTCTGCAGCCAGACCTGTTGTACGAGGTCGTACCAGAGGTGTACCTCATCTGCTGTGCCCTGGTCACAGCCAGCAGCCGATGGCTCTTCAGGCACTGAAAGAGGACAGATGCAAATCCCGTCTGTCCTTCCAAACTAAATTGCTCACTCATGGCACCATTAAACTAGCTATTTTTGCTGTGTCTAGTTGCATTTTAGGGGTTTTTTTTCTCATGCTTTTGACCATAGCCACATCCTGTGATGAGTTCTACTGTTTAACTGTGTAATAAATGAACGCTAATGCATTTTTTTCAAAGTGTTGCCTGTCACCTTTTCAGCAGCACTCTGTCAGCTGTTATTCCGACCTGAAATCTTTCCTTTGCCTTCTTCCAAGGTAACCTTTCCCACCTAAGAAATGTGTTGGGCACAAAATTTCTGTAGCTTCTCGAGGCAAATTTAGATGAGCTGTTCTGCATGAAAAATCAGGTTCACGGGTCTTCACCCACCAGTATGAGAGAAAGCATGGAAGTCAGAGACCCTCCCCCTCGCACTCTCATTTTTGACTTATTCCTACTTAAGAAAGGTTCTTGATGCAATGGCTTGCGGTTCTGTGCTGCGCAACCCAACCTTTGTCATTTCCATGGCTTAGTCAGGGACATTTTTGTTGACAGTTGTGCTAAGGGGTAGAAATAATTTCTAGCTCGGTTACAGTACTCATGAAGTTGGACACTAAGGAGGGTTCCCTTTCTTTCCTTGTGCCAAGTCAAGACGCATTGTCTTATGATCATAATGTCCGTCATTGCTTCTTACTTGTTTCAGAAACTGTCTCGTGGACAGAGAGATGAATATGATGTTCTGGGGGCAAAGCGAGGTGCAGACCCTGAGCTGGGCGGGAGATACCAGGTAACTACCTCCCACACACGCACCTTTTTTCTTCTAATCTGGTTCCTTCCTTCTCATGTCTAACCGCTGTTTAGACATGCAGGCAGTCGTCACGTGTTTGCTAAGCACGAGTGCCTTCCTGGAGAGGGAACGGCAAAATCTGTGTAGTAACTCAGGCGTCTGGCAGTGTGGCAGGGACAAGAGTAAACCTTCCCCCTTCTCCTTTGATCTTTGCCCCCTGCACCCCCACCCCGCAGTCACTTTGCTGAGAGCTTGCAGCCACCCAGAATAGGAAGTGACACCCAGCCTTGGGGCGGATGCGGAGCAGGCAAGGCAGGAGTGGGTGTTTCACGAGAGCTCGCTGCACGTGATGCCGCCAAACAAGCGCCAACAAAGTAAAGCAGCAGCCAAAACAACTGCTTCTGCTGCAGAGACCAACAGTTTCAAAGGAAAAGGGAGGGGAAACCTGCATCAGTGTGTAGGGCTTGCCTGCAGGCAACAGCTGTAGGGACTGAGCAGAGAAGAACTAAGTTTTATCAATTATTAAAATTAAATCAAACTTCCAGAGAAGAGGTTGTCTTAACAAAGCCTTATGGGTGGAGGCAAGATGGGCTGCAATGGGCATGGCCCATCCCTCGAGCTGCAGCGGTGCCTTAAAGCAAATGCACAGGCACATACAAGTTGTGGGGGGATGCTGGTGGTGCAACATGTGGGCAACTTACTTCTTTTGTTTTACAGCAGAGAAGAAAGAACCCTCAGGACACCGTCTACACCGTGAGTAGAGAGAGATGGAGAGAGAGGAGAGGGAGGGATGGCGGGAAATAGCAGTTTCTATTTCATTAGGGATGTTTTTTCCCCCTACCCAATTTCAGCCTTGGTTTAACCTTAACAGCTGCTTTCAAAGACTTCTCTTCCCTCCTACCCCTCCTTTTTTGCTAGAAAATTTCTACTCACTTCCCTGTGATAGGAGAAAAACACTGAATGCCTGGGCAGATGGGGAAAAGGATTTGGATCAAGACACCTGCTGATCCCTTTTATATTAGCCATTAGTGACTAACCAATCTTTGTCCCATGTGACTGGTGCTGCAGTATTTTATGTGCTTGTTCTAAAGCCTGTCTGACAAAGGCCAAATGCCACTGCATCTAAGAGTGGCTGCTCGGGAACATCTTGATGTAACTGATTGAACTCTGGCCAATTGTGGTGGTCTGTGCCCCAAAGGATAGATACATGAATGCTAATGCTCGTGTCTTAACTCAGGGCTTTCTGGGTGTTCAGTGCTTGCTGAGAAATGAGCTGGTTTCCAGGACTGGTCTTCATCGTTATTGAAGCAGACGCTCTGATTGCCACTGGTGATAAGCATTTGGGAACGGCTTCCCTGGATGGAGGAAGGAAAAGCTCCTCGTTCTTAACCTTCACCCTGCAGTGTTAGACTTCCCTTTTCTCTGGGCCTGAGCTTCACGTTCGGGTTTGTCTCCTGAACAAATGCTGCTTAAAGCTTTTCTTTGGAGAGCTTTGACGGTAGTATCTGGTGCCAGTCTAGATGAGTGACTTGGTTGAGGGTAGAGTTACATTCATTTAAGTGTTTGGCCATCAGGTGGTATTGATAACGCTAAGCAGATTTGATCACGTATAGCATCTACTTAAATGCACATCAGTCAAGTCCCACCACTCTGCCGCCTTCTCTGGAATATATTGAAGTTTTAAAGGCAAGGCAGTCCCAGAAGCACAGGCTTGGAGTGCAGTCGCTCTAGTAACATGCTGACTCTTTCCCCCTCTCTGCTTGCAGTCACTGCAGAAGGACAAGATGGGCGAAGCATACAGTGAAATCGGAATGAAGGGAGAGGTGAGTCCTACTTTCCTTCCTGGCGAAAGCCTGGGATGGAAAAATCTTCATTGCCGCTCTCTTACAGAGCAGTAGCCCCAGCTGCACGCAGCTGCCTTGCTCAAGGGAGTCCCCGTGTTGCACAGCACCTACGAGCACAGCTGACAGCAGGTACCTGTTTCCTGTAGTAAGCGGTGCGTTTGGTGCAGCAGCACAGAGTCAGAGGTGTAGCTGTAGCGTTGCAGTAGCTGTACAAGGGGCAGGTCAGACAGCCCGCCTGGTCCCACCGGTACGAGAAAGTGCCTGTACAGCAGCAGTGTCCCTGGGCGGATTGACAACGTCGAGGGAAAACATTTCAACTTTGGGACAGCAAAATTCCGATGGCTGCCGCAGCGGAGGGGACAAGAGGGTATGAGGTGGGTGAGGAATAGACGAAGGAAACATCTGCAGCGTCTGTGGCCCGGCAACTGGCACTAGCTGGGCATGTTCCCGCAGAGCAGTTCAGAGCGGGACGTGCCCGGTTCCCCTCCACGGGCTGTCGAGGCTGGCCTGCTTCATAGGCACGGCGAAGCATTTGCAGGCTCCTCCTTGTGCCTGTTTGCAGGCAAGTGATGGGGGAAACATTCTCCTTCCTCCACCGCCACTCTCAAGTGCTCGGGAAGGAACGCAGCAGTTTCGTCGCAGGCTGGCAGCAAAGGGACGGGTTTAGCTCTGTGCACAAACTGCTGGGGGAGGGAAGCTGGTGCGGAAAACAAACCCTCTGGGTACGCTGCTTATGGCAAAATGAAAAATTCCTGTGACCTACGCAGGTTCTATTTTATGTCAGTGTCTTATATAAAACTTTTGATTTCCCTCTGCAACGTGAAAACGGGCATTTCAAAACACAGTTGAATGTTGAGAAAGGCTGAAGCAACACGGACATTTAATCCCCTCCCCTTTTTTATTCTAATGACCCTCTGCCATAGCCAAGCCCAGGTTATGAGCTATGGGTTTATGAAGCTGCACGGTGGTTTTGTGAGCGTTTCTGTTACTGGGGGGACGGAACGCCAAAACGCTTGTGTCATTCTAGATGCGTGATCATTTAACCGGCTGCTGCAATTGTACTTGTGGCAGGTGCTGCTCCCTGACAGGTGCTGGTGACGCAGTCAGTGCTCTGCTGCAGTGGGGCACTTATGACAAGCCGTGGGCATGACGTGCCAGCCTCCAGCCAGGGCGCTGCAAGCTCTGCTCTCCCTGGTTCTCACCTGGACGTCGGATGCTCGTGCACAGCTCAGCTGCTTTGCCTGGCAGCTCCTGGGAATGCAGCAGCGAAGGGGGTTCAAGAACCTTTTTCTTTGTACATGGATGGTCTCAGTGACCTTGTTCATGTGCTCTGCTTGTACCATGACAGTCCCAGTACCTGTTTCACTGAATCCTGGGTGACTTTGCCCTCAGACAGTCTTATCTTCAGTTCCTTCAAACATCTAGAAAGCTTACAAAATGTGTGCTGGAGCATTTACTTGCTTACCCACGTTTGTCCAACAGAGCGCAGAGTCCCTCAGGCACCAGCTGACATGCAGCAACTCAAAAAGCGCAGCCCCATTTCTTCCAGGTGTGCCTTTGGCTCATAAAGCAATCGGTGTCTATAGGAACACTGCCAAATCTCTATACATACAGTAAATCTGAGAAACAGCAGGATTATAACAGTATGACAGGAAAATATGTTGGCAAACCAAAATAACTTCCTTTTATTTCCAGTCCTTGCTGTTTTCTCCTTCACAAGCCCTCGCAGCACGTCTGGGCTGGTTGACTTCACAGGTGCTTTCCCTCCTGTGCAGAGGGTGCCCAGGCCAAGCACAGCTGCTGACCCTCGACACAGGACAGGGCAAGTTGGGGGTTGCTTTTCTTCTTGCGTAACTGGGAAAGCACCCATTAATCTATGTCTGGTTCTCTTTCCCAAAGCAGCAGAGGCGGCGAGGCAAAGGGAACGAAGGGGTCTACCAGGTAAGTAAGGAACACGTCCAGCAGCTGCTCCTCTCAGCCGTCTTCACGGCTTAACTGTAGCCTGTAGTTACATACCTGACCGCAGTGTTAGTGGCACAGGATGATGCAGAGCTGTAAACGCACCTTTCTGAGGACAGTTACTCAGATTCAGGGCAAAGACCACACTGCTGGTGCTTTGGTGAAGTGGCTGCATGTTCTAAATACAACTGTCAGGAACGCTTGTGTAGCTGCTCTGGCAGGAGCCATCTCCACTGTCCTGCAGAAAGTCCTGCAAAGGAGAAGCAGCTTTTGACTGCAGCAGATGTCGCATGCAGCTCTGCCTCCGAGCTGCTTTACAGAAACCTTCAGGCTGCCTGACGCTGTCATAACTCCAGGCAGCGGTGGTTCAGCCCATCTCACTCCAGCGTACAAACCGGTCAGCACCTCCCGCCCCTTCGTGCACGGGGCCAGCTTCAGCGCTGCACAGACCTAACGGAGGGCATGGGGTCCTTATTATTTGGGCTGCCATGCACAGTTGTTCCAAAATACATTTTACTTTCTGTAGAAGCCTGTGCGTTGCCACCGACATCTCAAAATGACAAAAATATGTATAAAAAAAGTCCTTCTGATGCGGGACGTGCCAGGGAGTTTTCCTGTAACGTGGCATATTTGTAGCTGACGGCACTTTTCCTCAAAAGCTGCTCTGCTGAGATATTCACAGGTAACTGATAAGAAGCAGTATCTTATCAATGTACTCAGTGTGCCACTAACTATTCATAGCAGAGTGAAGGCTAGCTACAAGTTTTACAAGCAGGTTCCACGTGTCTTACTAAATCCTCACTCACGGAAGCTGCAGTTACCTCTGCTCTGGTGGCCTCCCAGGCTGACCTGTGGCTCCACCACGTCTTACAGTGCCTGACGTCTTACAGTGCCCTGCTCGTGGAGCAGTGGGTGCCACGGCGGCGACAGGGGTCAGTGACTCGCCCCTTATAACCACCAGAGCAGGCTGGCGGGAGAAGGACTGCTGTGTCACAGGAAGGGGTGTGAGGGGATGCTTCCCGGGGTTCTCAGCCATCTGAAGCTCTGCTGCCAACTTACCCAGAGCTGCGTCTGACTTCCCTTCCAAATTAGAGAGGAAAGCTAGAGAACGGCGCTCAGAATCTGGTGTCTTATTCGTTTAGTTAGCAAAGCTGACTCTAGCACCAGTTAGCTCTTGGCAGTCAATAATATGCCCATAAAACGTACTCTTAACTGGTCAGGATGAGTTGCTGTAGTCACGTTGGTAACAGTTACCTGAAGGCAAGATGCACCCTCAATAAGTGACCGCTATTCACCATAGCTTTGTATGACACCATACAAAGACTAAGGAATCACAAGTAAAAACCTCCGTAGGACAAAAAAATAAATTTACAATTTTGTTACTGAGCCCCTGCCACCCTGTTCCTGACAAGTCTACTAGGGAGAACTAAGCACTCACACTTGTACCTCCTCTTCTCTTTTTCAGGGACTCAGTGCAGCGACCAAGGACACTTATGATGCTCTCCAAATGCAGCCTTTGCCCCCCCGCTAAGTGGGAGTCACAGGGGGGATGGGCAACAGGGAGATGCCCACCTGCTTTAGGGAGGAGGGAAAATCTTTGTCATCCAAAACAATCACTGTGTATTTTCTCGGTGCAACAACCTCCTTTGGTTGGTGCACGGACAGAGCGTGTCTGGACTTCTCCCTTTCCTCCTGAATCACGCAATTGCAAGCTTTAGCTATTAAAATGCACAGATCTGTAAAGTTCTTTCCAATAATAGTGGTTATTAGGCTGATTTTTGTTAAGATTTGTGTTGTGGAACCAGACCACACCTACCCACACACCTGTTCCCATAGCTACTTGCCTTCCAGGGGTAGCAATCATGTAATTATGGTTTCATTGCATTTAAAAAGCTTGTAAAGCTATATAGGGCTGTAGTTATTTCCTGTAGTATTTATCTTCAGACTGTTTGACACAGGCCAGCTAGACTTTTTGCTTTAAATTTACCTTCTATAAACTGCTTCAGTGGAAGATGACTTTTTTCTTTAGTAAGAAGTGTGATGTTACTGTAGTGAAGGCTGGAGGCTGAATGCCAGCTTTGCAATGTGAAGAAAATGAGCGCTAAGCTCCAAGAAAAGATCAAGCGATGGCGTCGCCGCTGATCCAGCACCTGGAGCTAAACATGAGCTGGGCAACCTGCGTAAGAGACCTCTCAGAAGGCAGACGATACCCCCGTTACAACGAAAACCAGGAGAATGGGCTCTCATAAAGAGACCAATACTGGGAAAGCCTGGAAAACTCACCCTGGAGAATCCCATTTGGCTGAAGCATGAGGCTGAAAACATCTGGCCCCTCACGTTAGCAACATCTGCAACTCTCACCGCAGAACTTACCACTTCTGGGCAACAGACGCTGTAGGAGAGCCAACGTAAATGCAGTTTCCACACCAGTCTATCATCAGCTTACCTTTACAAGATGATGCAGGTATCGTTCAAAGAGATACTAGTGCGATAATGTAACGCCTTTCTCATGAATTAATAAAGCCAGTGTCAAAGCCCTGTGCGTGCGTGTGCGCAGTGAACAGCCGTGGGGACGGTCCGAGCGCATCGGCTGGTGCACTCAGGCTGGCTGGGCCAATTCACACCCAGCCAGCTCCTAGGCAGGCTGAGGAGCACAGTATCCTGACGGGGCGGGGGGAGCTTCCAAACACATCTTGGGAGGTGGGATGGGATGTTGGAAAAAAATGCCGCACGCCTGAGTACTAAAGGGACACTCACATCCTGCTGCACGCTCAGTTTTGCCCGGTGACTTACAAGACTCTGCAGTGAGGCCTGTACGCAACTCAGCAAGGACAAAACCAGCCCAGCAAAGTGAAGGGCATTTGCACTCGGGTCGGGAGCTGGCCAGGCCATCCTGACAGTCCCGACAGAGGGAGCAGAGCTGATGGAAGGCTGTGGGAGCAAGAGCTGCTGCTGCGGGCGCTGCCCAGGTGAGGCTGCGAGTTCATTTCTGAAGGTCCGGGGTTAGCCGCAGCAGAACTTGCTCTAATTGCTGTTATGTGAATTACAAGGCTGAGCCTAACTTCTTAACCAGTAACACTGCACCTGCAGTAGGTGTCCGCAGCTTTTGAACAGTATTTATTTACAATTAGTAAATGTTTACTAAATTAGTGGGGGAAAAATAAAAAAAGTAACATCCCAAGCATGGCACATGAACATTTCCTGCAATAAATTTTCTAGATCCCTTACTGGTTTTCTGCAATGACAAGAAAAACGTGAGAGAACTGGGTGACTCCTCAAACAGCTGTGCTGAAAACTGCAGTGAAGTTGGCTCCTGCAAAGCCCTCTTCTCCCTGATGCAAGAGCAAAGAGTACCGAAAATAGCTTCCTTTTGTCAAATCACAATAACCCGATTTGCAAGATGTAAAAGTGACAAGTTTCAGCAGTCATAAAATACCAACAACTAAACAGTGGGGAAGAAACTTGGGTGGGGGTGGGAGGGAAATCACCTTTATGCTTTTTATACATAAATGGACCTTGATTTCAAAGAGCATCCAACGCTTCTTTCGGGGACACTCACCGTAGGTGTGAGCTGAATCTTCTCTTTGCCTTCGGGAAGCAACAGAAGCTGTTTTTTCTTTTAAGAGAAGAGCTGATAATACAAAAGTAGAACAAAAGCTTCAAGTGGAGCGCAAAAAAACCCTGGGCGCTCCTCCGTTTTGACAAGACAAAGAGCATAAAGAACAATCTTCTGGCCTAGTTAGAAGCATTGCGGGGAAGGGGAATCAGCCTTCCCCTGACACAGTTAAAAAAACTACAAACAAGTGCATACATGTTAAAACACTTGGAAAATGGTTTAATGATGTTTACAACAGAAATGAACTGTACAATTACAGTAAGTTTAATATATATAAAAAATTACAGCAGACAAATGCATCTACACAAAATCTACCTTTTCATTCTGATTTACTGTAATCTACACAATCTCTCAATGCCTACAGCTATCTGTAGGCAACCACTGGGAAAATAATAATAATAATAATAATTATAATAATAATAATAATAATAATAATAATAATAAAGGACATCTTTAAAGAGACAGCATTTTGCCTTCCTCCTCACCCCTAGTGTGATCAGCAAGGTTTTGAAATGTGTGGGACTCTCACATTTCAGTCTCAAAAAAAGCTTGGGTTGCGCTTGGGTACGGGTACTCCCATCTGGCCCTCCATTTCAAGTGTTCTGCTGACCTGAAGCCGATAAATGCAGTATACGAGGAAGGGCAAGAGAAAAAAACAACCAACCTCTCAGCCAGTGTGTAAGCAGGCAGTTGCACAGAGCAGTGAAACCGTGAAGACCGAAAATTTGTCTGTCTGAGAAACCAAAAGGGGACTGCCCAGATGCTACAGACATTCACAAATCCTCGACCCTTCGAAAACTAGCAGAGGATTCAGAAGAAAGGGCTTGTTTTTCAACTCCCGATTCTTCATACAAAGGGTTAGTTTTCAAACAAATGTGTTAAAATATTTTTTTAAAAAAAACCCACAAAATTTAAGCTACTTCCTCTTTGGCCCATCCCTTAAAAACAGTGAAAACCCCTTCACGCTGAGAAAGAACCTCAGGTCAATGGGGAAAAAAAAAGAACATGCTGTCTCTTTAAAAAGTAAGAAAGAATCCCAGTTGGGAGCGGCCGTCAGTGAAAATGCGATCCAAATTGGCGGTCTGGTGGAAATTCCACATGGAATATTATGTACAGTTTAAAAACCCTTAGTTGTTTGTTGTTGGTTTTTTTTTTTATTATTTATGAACACCTAGGCAGTGAAAACTGTTATGTTAATACATACATAGACACACCCAAAACATACAAAAATACTATTATTTCAAACTACTAAGAATAGGACAAGTTCAGTTATCTCCATGCTATGACTTTAAGAGCATTACACTGAAACAAACAAGAATTTAAACGACAATTTTTTAATATCCCAGAAATATACCAAAATATACATCTAAGCTTTGGAATTACTGAGGTTAGACTAATGCAAGTGCTGGGTAATCGTACTTAATACACAAGTCTAAGGTTCTGCAGGAAAGAAATTATCTTTGGTATCTGCATCAGGCTAATAATATTAACATTTGGATTTTGCTTTGAGATAGAGCTTGTATGACCCTAGAACCAAACACCCCCCAATCAACTGAGATTAAAAAGATCCATGTAAAAAGTTCCTCCATTTGCAATCCCCCCCCCAAAAGTTAAAAAGTCACAGGCATCTACCTAGCATAAAAGGTTGAGAAATACAATGCATAGTTGCACAGTGGTGCTGCAAAAATAAAAAGAAATCTAGAAAAAAGGAACTAGAGGAGAAATGAAAAGCTGCTTCTTCTTCTTTCAGGGATTTCTCACAACAGGACAGCCTCTTCCAAGCAGTGACGGGGGGAGGGGGGAAGCTCAGAAGTGCACCTCAGCGTGTATTAATCAACATCACCCAGCCCCCAGAGGGTTAAAGCACCCAGCAGAGCAGCCAATCCTGCACCCAAGTCTTCAGCTCCTCAACCCCCCTGCGAAGCCCCGGCCTCCCTTCCCAGCGCCTGTGCCCCAGGTGTCACCCTGGGGCTGGAGCTGCTGCCCGGGGCGTTC
>JAVJGJ010000014.1:113670565-113697477 GCA_035590215.1 Microhierax caerulescens | reverse complement strand
CGCCCTCCCCCCATGGTGTGGGAGCTCGCTGAAAATAATCCAGGAGCAAAAGACAAACGCGTCCAAACTATATATATAAAAATAATAATAATAATCATCATCATCATCATAATAGAGATACACCAGTAATACAGGCCTGCCTAAATTGTACCAGTTAAGAAAGGAACCCCCAACACGATTGATACGATTATAAACACCTTGTATGACATAATGGCCTGTACAACAGACCTATAAAATGATAATTAAAAAAGAAAGATATTTAGACCAGAAAGAAACAAGAAATCCCCTTCCTATGTTTGAGTTGATAACCCACCTTAACTTGTCATTGTGACTGCTGGAAATGATAAGTAGTCCTTTCACTTTTTTTGTGTTTTTTTTTTGTTTTTTTGTTTTTTGTTTTTTTTACATTTTTGGTTAGAAAGTTCTCCGATCCATGAAGCGATCCTGAAAAGACAGTGTTTATTATAAAATTAGGCAAATGTCTGTCCCAGCTTTAAATCCTTCCTGTTTTGCTTTTGTTTTTTATCTTTTTCCTTCTCTCCCTTGTCCCCAGCAACACGGTGAGAGGATGCCCATCATTTTCAGTTTATAAACCCCGCTGGCAGCCAGTCCCACCGCACAGTGAAACAGGCTGCTGGCAGCACAGCTCAGCCCGGCTTACTGTGCCTTGGAGGCAGTAGTGGTGGTGGACGTGGCCCCGCTCGCAGAGGCCACCGTGAGGAGAGAGTTCTGGATGGGCTCGGCTGAGGTGGAGGTGGCGTGAAGGCTGGCGACTGGTCCAGAGGCCCCTGCGGAGGCTGCAGCTGCAGAGACCAGGCTAACCGGGTTGCTGGTGAGCAGAGAAAGGTTCTGAGGGTTCAGGAACAGAGGGGCAGTTACGATGTTAGGAGTACCTCCAGCATTGGCAAACACCAAGTTTCCAGTTGCATCCAGTGATGTTATTGGAAGAGAGCCACCAGATGCAAGAGCTAAAAAGGGAAAGGTGAGCAAGGGAGGAGATAACATCAGCAGTAAGCAACAACGCAAAATGTGCCTACAAGCAGCTGGTCTCTGCACCTTCCCTTCTCTGACAGCCGTGCTCTCTGCACCACCAACGCCAGCCAACTCACCGGAGGCTGTTTTTTAAGAAACACAAGTCTTTATGAAGAGCAGACCAGACCTTGCAGATACTAAAATGCCGCTGTCATCTGTCTGTTCCTAAAATAATTCCATCGTGCCTTTTTCTCAGATCTCTCAGCGCAA
Source organism: Microhierax caerulescens (assembly GCA_035590215.1). Lineage (NCBI taxonomy): Eukaryota > Metazoa > Chordata > Aves > Falconiformes > Falconidae > Microhierax > Microhierax caerulescens. Next base: position 113,696,235 of record JAVJGJ010000014.1, on the reverse strand, counting down.
GTCTATGCTTTCTGCCACAGAAAACCTGCACGTTCAGGCAACCTGTACTGGAAAGGATTTGGGGCGAGCGTGCACACGAAATGACAGCTATGGCAAGGCGAAGAAGGTCATGTAACCTTGAGTGCAACATTTTAAATGTTGACATATAACCACTGTTACTCTCACCTGTCTACAGGGTTCAGTCTGCCTTAGATTATGATCTCCTAAATTTATCTGTGACACTTTACAAAATGGTTTTCTTGTACTGTGGAAACAAGATTTGCTAAGCTAGTTAAGAAGGTATTTGAATACACAGGTTAGCCAGCTCTTGAGGCACTTGCGTTACCTGGGTTTTACGGATGAGAAACTATGAACTGAGAACAACTGCTAAAGTCAGTGGAAACTTCTGGGTGCGCAGCACTTCCAAAATAGATCTCTACTCTTCCGAATAAGGATTTATGGATTTGGAGTTCTACATTAGGATTTTAGGAGGTAGGTTGTTTGTCGTGGGTTGCTTGCTCAGAACTGCCCTCCTAACAGACCTCAAAAGAGCACAACTCTGCTCAAGCTTACGCTACAAGAGCCATAAAAAGCGAATCTCTAACCTGCTGGAGATACATGGCAATGGGGGAAGATAACAAAATAAATTCCAGATCACATGCAGTATCTTAAATGCCTCCCGTAAATCACTACAAAATCATACACAGTTCTAATCCCCTTTGTGAAGTTGTACCTGTTCTTATCTCTCCAATACATAAAATGTATTTGTGCATTTACATTTTGTAAAACCTCTACTCCTATATCATTGATAGCCCATGCCGAGGAATCAGTGTTCTTTTTTGCTAGAGAAAAACAAAGCACGTAAACTGAAGTTGTATGACAGAAGTGCATTAAAAGCAACGCTACTGACCTTGAATAGTTGCCAGTGTACTGTTGCTCATCAGGGCTGGGCTGAGAGCACCACCTAATGTCCCTGGATTGAGACTGAGTAAGGCACCTCTGTAGGAAGCAAGATCGTGGAAGAAGAAACAAAGACAAAGGAAAGCAGCGTTACTTGTGAAGAAAAGGTTGTCACTGTTCAGAAGTACACCGTCATATTTAAAAAAATAAGGGGGGGGGTAAGAAAGAGCAGAGATTAAAGGCTAATTTTAATTTTAGTTTATTTTAGTTTTTCCTTCATGATGCCTTGAGTAGACATTGCTATGTGGTTAGCAATGTGCCTGAAATACAGGCACTTACATACATGACTTGCATTGATTGTTGCTGTAAAATATTACTGTAAAGTATTTTGAGGAAACTGCCACTGGTTAAAGAGCTATCATCATGTCCCAAATTCAGGTAAGAAAGATGTAAATCAAGAGGAATTGAAGAAACAAAAAGTAATCTCTCAAAGCAACATTTTTAAAACCAAAACTTCAACAATACATCATCATGCACCTTTTACAGCTTCTTGCTCATGATGGAGAAATGAATACAGAGGTGTGAAGTGGGTCTAGGCTAGCTCTCCATTTTACAATTAGTAGAACAGATTCTATGATTCACTGGTAAGTTGCAGCTCTTAAGTCAAGCTCTGCAGTGGGATGGATGATTTATCAAATGACAACATTGCTGCAACACAGCTTTTTCATCTGTAAAATGAAAACAGTATTTGTGTACATTGATAGGAATGGCCAATTACCATCTACAAGTAAACCTTCAGAATCTGAGATAAATGACACTAGAATCACCAAGTGCGCTACCAGAAAATAGTGATACATAAAAGCAATTTATCCCAAGAATTCTCCTTCCCTATTCTGTCATCTCACCTAAAAGGGTGTGAAAAATTCATTCTTACCCAGCTGCAAACTGCGAGGATGCCATCAAGCCTGGGTTTAGTCCTGCTGCAGCAGCCATGGCAGCAAGACTTGCATTTGCAGGCAACTGTGCAGCTCCTTGTAACGCGGCTGCTGCCGCTGTTTGCAACCCTGATGCCGTTACCATCACCTGGCTGGTCCCAAGAGGGGAGGACAAGGGAGTGGAGGTTGTCTGTGTTGTGCTGGTCTCACTGGCACTGGACGCCTCTGAAGTGGAGGCTGAGGCAGAAGGGGAAGGACTCAGGGAGGGTGATGTCACTGCTGAAGAAGCTGGAGGTGCTGTTGAAATCACTGTTGCTGTGTTGTTGGAGGTGGTTTCTGTTGTGCCTAGAAGGTTGATTCTTGTTAGACCAGTACAAAGCACAGATATGACTGAACAGAAACCACTACCCACCTGAACTCAACTGCACATCCAACTGACAGGGAGACAAACACACATTTCTGTAGGACCAAGAAGCAGCAAGAGTCCAAATGAGAAGCTCAGACTACTATGAAATGACACTTCCCAACAGGAGGCTGAGGAGCTCTAGAAGCTAGCAATGGAATATAGCGTATTTCATTTCAGCATCACCTCTGAATTTATCTCCAGAGAAGTCAATTGAATGGTCACAGAGACTGAGGCTTCCTAGTGGAGTAACAAGGAACAATGACAAGAACCTCCTGGGATACCAGTGACCAAGACTGAGTGACCTTTTGAAAAGTCTAAAAGGGGAAAATGGTAGAGGTTAATGTGGGGGCAAGAGAAATCAGCTCTTACCTGTGACTGACAGACTAGTTACAGCAGGACTGGTCAGAGGGAGCACAGGATTGACAGTCAGGGTTGTAGCTGCACTGCTAGTCACAAGGCTTGCTGTGGTTGCCACCTGGAGGTCAAAAAAGACAAGAGAGTCAGCTACTAGACTTAGATCTCTGCCCATCCTCAGCTGAGGACGTTATCATGGAAAATACTGCATATAAACTAACTTTTTTGTTAATCCCATCAATTTATCATTCCGTGGACCAACCGCAGTACCTTCTCTCATTACTAGCAATATCTTTGTTCTTAATCATTCAATATTTGAAGGGAGATATATCCATTACATCCATACTGCCTCTGCAAGTTAGTCCTCCCTCCCTCTCTGCCTCCCCACAAAGACAGCATCTTGTTTCAACAGTCACTCTTACAGAAAGAGGTACAAAACATATTATTTCTGCATGGGTTTTCTTCTTATTTAAACACCTTTTCTGCTCCAAATCTCTTTCTCTGATTCAATTATTTAAATGCCCCAGCATTACCAAAGCTATTTAGGGTAATGTGTTTACATGGATAAAGAGAATAACATTTCACTTTTATTCCACAAAACTGTAAGCTCTACTCTGATAAGTTGCCTTGTGCCGAAGGAAGGATCTCTGAATTTTAAAACATTCAAATGACATTAGCTAATTTTACTCGTGGACAGCTTATGACAAGGAAGCTACAATAAACTGCGGACATTACAGATAAAAAACACCAAAGATTTAAGACTGGAGGAACTAGCTTATGAGGAGAAATGAAATATAAGGTTAGAAAGGACTTTTTATGGACAAGAAATGGTGTCCAACAGTAATATTTGAAGGCTGTTATACATCAATGAGAGAAATGAATCCTTTAGAATTGCCCAAGAGAACATAGCCAAGGATATAGGCTACAACCTTCCTCCTTTCCCCTCTCTTACCTTAAGTTTATTATCAAAGAAATCTCTCTCATGCTGCATATCCTCTTATAGGAAGTCAAATGCTTCATGCATTTTAAACAAGACTGGGGCAACTGGGACAGATCTAAAAGCTTTCTGCCCATCTCAAATCGCCTATGAAATAAAGGAGAGCCAGATACATAGTACACTTCCCACTAATGCAGCCCAGACATCCTATCTGTCATCTGTCCACCGAACAGTTAAGGCCAAGGTCACAATCTATATTTCAGGACAGCAAATGACCTAGAATTAATACAGCTAACCCTGTGGTTGCAATGACTGACTTCAGCCAACACAGAAGCAGGCTGCCATCAGAAGGAGCGTTTTCCCCTCCAACCCTCCTTCAGAGCCCTAGCACTGGCGCAGTCGCACTGGTTAGCTAGCCATACTGAAAATTCATCGCTGCTCTTCATAGCGTTAATTTGCAGCCAAACTAGTAAACTAAGCCCAGTCATGCTATGGACACGTAAACTCCAGAGCTGACACAAGGATCCAACAAGCACACAGCCAGTGAAGGCTGGGGGCAGCTGGGCTGCAACATCCATTTGAGGGGTTTCATGGTCTTAACAGAAGCTTTCAGTGAGTAAAAATGCTTAGTGAAACTGAAAAATGGAGACTGTGGTTAACACCTTGATTTCTTACATACAATGGCTAGGAAAATTTAAATAAAATTTAAATAAAAGGGAAATTTATGTAGGAAAGCTTTGTTAAGCTGCAGTCTGAGTAAACTTCCCTGGTTACTAAAACACACCATCATAAATCTCACTATGTTCTGCTTTGGTAGCAAGGCATGTAACCTTGCTTCCCAATTGTGAAAGAAAAAAAAACCAAAAAAAAACCTAGGTACATTTAACAGATCCCTTCCCCTGAAACAAAAGGTTGCATGCACACATCCTGAGACAAGGATGAGGGGGAAGAATGACACATCACTGAAATTAATGGTTTAATGAAATACTTGAAGATATTAGCTACTACAGTGATGAGGGTGGAATAAATACTACAAAAGGACTGCTACAGGCTACATAAATTCCACCACATTCCTATAAGCACAGCTACTATGAAATCTAATAGCTACTGTTTCTATTTATGAAAACAGACCTCCATGGACATTGGTAGCAAAGGAGCTGAAGGAACCTTGATGCATGTGTTTTGTTACTCTTATTTTCATGAAGTTTGTGTTTACCTGAGGCAAATACAAGTGTGGGAAATTAATTACATGAGTATTAGCTTAATTGTTCCTTTGTTCCACGTCTTTTTTAAATATATGTAAATCATTCCTGACTAAAAATGACAACAGTATCACTGGATTTGTGTAATTGAAGTCTCCAAATGATACGTTTTTACTGCTGCTCATCTACCTATCAGAGCAGCCAAAGTAAGAGGAGAGGGGTAAAGCTGTTACGCATTTTTTCATTACTATTATTTTACAAAAAATGTCTGGGCAAGAGAGAAAGTCCAGACATAAACAGGCGTTACTCTTTGGAATATGTTCAAAGCAATTAACTCCACCTGAAATTTGCTAGTCAGAACATTTACTCATGAGCTAACTAAATAAAGCACCCAAACTGAAGGCCCAGCTAGTGCTCATTTGTAAGCAATCTCTCTCTTAGACAGTCTGCAGGTAGGGTATTTAAAATGCCAGTAAAATACAGATTTGTGAGAACAGGTCTGCTGTACAAAGAAGGTGTAGAGCATGAGCAACTTCCACACTGAGCACAGTAGAACTATCTCTTCCAGTGATCTCTGCCAACACAGATTCTTGATTCTTACCAGTGAGGTTGGACAAGGGAAAATTGCTTTGATGGGCGAGCTGCTGGTTCCACCACTGCTGGGTGGGTTGATCCTTTTCTCCTTCTGGCGCCGGTTACAGAACCAAACGCGGATCACCTCCTTCTCCATGTTTAGCTGGTCAGCTATCATGGTGATCTCATCCGAGGTAGGCTTTTGGTTCTGAGAAAAGGAAACGGTACTTGAGAAGTTTTATATTATAGCTTCTTCTTCACCAGGCAGAATGGCACATCTGGATGGGCCATTTATATCAAGAATCTGGTCAGTGGTACACTAGAGACAGACCATAACTGATACTTCTGCCCTCCATCTTGTTAGTTACAGGAACATTTCTACCAATAGTAAGCTGTGTTCCTCAGATGGGTGATGAAGACTAAGCTCACATGCTTCTTTTTGAGAGACAGGATCTGACTTGTGAGTTAATCCTTCAAGAAATTCCACACCTTGATAAGGAAATCCTTCTATCAGCATCTCGCAAAAAGAAACGGGAGAGATTAACTCTAGCAGTAGCCAAACGAACCCCAAATTGTCTAGACCTATAATGAAAGACAGGTAGATGCAATGAGCTACTTACAGAGGCCATCTGCCCGTACAGCTGCACAAAGTGCCTAACAACGGTAACATAAGGCCAGCTAAAAACCTCACATTATGTATGTTTTACTGTCGTTCCATTTATACATTCTCACCAGGTGTAACCCATTTTTTCTTCTTTCTGATGTGCAGAATACCAAGCTTAGATCTATGGCTCAGTATCTCGGAATACAAAATAACAAAGTCAGCAAACTGCAAGAATCAATGAGTGGTTTTGAGGGCTTTTTTTAAGTGATGCTGGCACAGCCTTTGTATTCACCTTGTTTAGTACAAGCATTTTCCTAAATAGCACAAAATGGGTTCACTCCAACAGATATGACTGTTGAAGCCAAGTTTCTTCCTTTCTTTGTAGGCTGAGCAGAGCAACAGGACCACTGACCTCCAGGAAACTCTTCTCTAAGGCCACACGTATGTTGGTCTCTATGCTGGTGCGTTTCTTCCTCCTGCGGTTCAAGCCTTCAATCCCCAGCCCTGGAGAATTCAGGGCACTTGGGCTGGAGAGAGTTGAATCAGATGAGAGGTTTTCTGAAAAAAGAGAGCAACATAAATCAGGAGATTTTATTTGAATGCAGTGCAGTCTAAATGCAAGTGTTCTTCACCTGTGCAAGGCATATTAAAACCCACTCTGTATCTATTTCATATACATAGAGATTTCGGAGGATCACATGCATTAATCATTATACTTGTAAATTACAACATATACTTGAAACTTAAAAGCTACAAGCCCAGAGGGCATGCTCTGCTCCTGTATGCTACCACAGGATCCCTGTTGTAACACCTACACAAAGTTTGTCTCCCTTATCTCATTCCACCCGACACTTCCTCACTGCAAGTCACAGTTTTAAGCAAAAAAGCAGTAACTGATATCCGTGAGCCACAGTTGTAAGTTGCAGGCAATTATGGAAAAATCTGAACAGCCTGAGATTTCTTTTACCCACTCTGCAATACACTAGAGGAAGTTCACAGCCAGCTTCACAGCGTTCAGCCTCTTTGGCGATCTTAGCAGACATCCAGTGCTGTGCAGTTCTGTGAACAGCCCACACGTAGTTTCACTAGGTCTCTAGCTGTCAACCCCTAATCCTGTCTTTTTGGCTCCACAGAAGAGCCAAGAGAGAACACGCTTGAACCCACTTTGTAGAAGAAAGTACAAAATAACCAACGGGCAGATTCCAGCTGGGAATTTAAACAAAATGATTAATTATGGCTAGAGATCCCTCACTGCACTGGCATTCGTGGGTGATAAGCAGGTGTCAAAGTTCACACTGCCTCAGATCATTCTGGTAGGCTCAAATGAGCAAGTACATTCAGTTCAGTATTTCCTAGAGGTTTTTTCCCCCAGTAATGGCACTCCTAAATGTGCTGAAACCCCTCTCCATCCTGAAAACCCCACAGAACAAGCCAAGTTCTGTAACGATAAATTCTCCAGCACTCCAGCATAACGTAATGGAAGGGATCACTGGTATGCTTCTGCCTCCTTTTACTTATAAGTAGCCTTTACAGTCATCTGAACCTTTTGTGCAAAGATTTCCATGAAACTGAATCAGTGCCAAGGACAATGGTTCCCAGATTCCAGGCTGTGAAGGACTCTGACATTGTCTACAGTCCTTAACTTTACAGATCCAAGTATTCAGGCTAGCAGGAAAAGCAAACCATGACATTCCTGGCAGCACTGGACTCTTCCAGTGTTGCTGGAAGGTTTGAGGACCACTGGCCTGGGAACTAGAGCACTCAGTGTGAAGATCTTTCTGTTTTCTGTGACAGATCTAGATCTAAAGTTAAATCCTGTCAACACAACAGAATGACACTTCCTTGTTTCAATGCAGGACAAATTTTCAACACTGCATCCAATTACTTTCAAAATTTCAGAGAATAATGTAGGTGCCAGCAGAAAGCTCTCTTCATTTTGGTATAAATAGGAAGGCACACACTGTCCCTGCCATCTGTTTAGCAGATCCATCAGTTTTATACTATGTACAGTTGTATACTTGGAAGAAAAAACTGGCTGACAGCACTCTTTAAAACACTTTCTATCCTAACACCTAGCACCACCATCCACGCTCCTTTTGCTGGTGGGGGAAAAAAAGAAGAACACTGGCAACACTGGCATCATGAATAGCTTATAGCCCAGGAAAAAATAATTCTGGAAGGAAAAAGCAAAACCTAAACCACAAAAAACTCTTCCTATGGGGAGAAAGAAAGTGTTTACATGGACCCTTGGAGACAGATGAAAAGAGCGCACATAGGGGTGTGGGAGGAGATGAATGCAATAAGCTCTGCTTACTGAAACAACAAACCATGCAACCCTCTCTACTACACATCTGAAAAAGAAAGCTAGAAGAGGATTAGAAGTTATATGCATTACATACATGAAGGGGGGAAACCGTGACATACATTATACCTCACTCCATGCAATTATTCAGCTGGCTGCAGAACACGATTCTGAAAGTTCATATTGGAACAGTTTCGGATGCATACAGACACATGAAAAGGGAAGTCGGGACCCTTGCTCCTACACCCTTCTTTGTCCCATGGACAGTTACAAAGATTGGTGGCTTCATAAAACCATAAGGGCACAAACGAAGCAGGTTTTCAGGGTTTTTCACAATCCTACTGATTCTGATAGGCTGGTGAAGAAATACACAACTCATTCACCTGCATCATTGAGCCACTTTTCCAGAAGCGGCTTTAACTTGCACATGTTCTTAAAGCTGAGGTTCAAGGCTTCAAAGCGAGAGATGGTAGTTTGGCTGAAGTCATTTCCATAGAGTTTGCCCATAGCGAGCCCAACATCACCCTGGACAAAGAAAGAGAAAAAATTCACTAACATAGGCACTTCCAAAGCAAGGAATCCTGTCATATTCTTGTGTTCCCTTAGTGACTACACTGCTGCCCAGGATTTCAGTTTCACAGAAACTTGCTCAGCACTACCCAGATTCATGCTAAAGCAAATAATCATAAAGAAATGCCAAACCTCAGTCAGTTTAACCATGTAACTCTTTCCAGAAAATCCTTGATGGTTTGTCTTCTTAGCATTATCAGTGAGCAGAACATTCCACTGAGTATTAACTTTTTCTTAGTTCTTTAAAATAAATAAAGGCCAAGCTCTTTTTAGGAGCAGGTTTAAGTATCTGCATACTTCATGCCAATGAAGAAGTTCAAATAAGCAGAAATGCAGTGAATTAATGTTTTCAAATTAGTAGAAGAGACTTGAAAAGATGTCTGCAAACATGTATTACATTTAAATAGATGCAGAAATATTCTTATCTGAACTTACAGTATCTGAGATATTGACACTTCCAGTATCAATAGATGAGGTTCCAACCAAACTTCTCCCCACAGGCACATATTTCAAAGCAGAAAAGAACTTGAACCATTTCAAATAATGATTAACTGTAGTCTTCCCTACCATTACCCATCTGCCAAAAAGCTATCCAGGATATTTACAGACAGATGATCATCTCTTTACATCTGTTATTGCTTTTTAAAAGTCAGTTTTAGCTAGCTATCAGACACTCTGCTTATCCTAATATGTGTGTGTATATATATATGTATACACACACATCTATATAGTTTACACTTGGAAAGTCTTGTCAAAAAAAAAAAAAACATAACCAAAAAAAACCCCAATCCATTCTTGACTGTGGCCCTTAAAAACACCATAATGTTTTCTTGTTTTGTTTTAAAGCTGAAAGGTCCTGCACTTAAAAATTTAATTACTTTTAAGTATGCTATTTGGTCTAAAGTAGCTTAATTTAGATCTTCACTTTTTTAACACAAAGAAGTACGAAAAGTCTAGAAGAAGAGCCTGAAAAGCTTGAGATAGTTAGTGGTGTTTAATTGCAAATGGGTTAGTTGGACTGTGTGTAAAGCTTGCTTTCTTTCCGTTTAGGTCAGATTCAAAACCGCAGCTTGATACAAATATACTAAGAGCATGCAGAGTGGCCACAGACAAGCAAGGAAGAAAACAACCTTTGGTAAGCTTAGTAAATTGTGCAGGTTGCATAAAGCAAACATTTTCCTTCCCAGAACAGGACCAGAACAATTGGTTTGTACACCCTTCAATCAGAGGAAACATGTGGGAACTCACATTTATACCTCTACCCATATGCCAGGATTCCATGCATTTTAGAATCATAAATCATTCCAAGAAGTAACATGGATGCTCTGCTGGGTTTATGAAGGAGAAAAACTGGCTATGTAAACCATATTTGAGATAAGTTGATTTATGTCTCGGCAGGAAAGAGTTATGAAATTTGCTCCAGTTCCTCAACTAAATTTAATTCTGGTATTTATGTTGTTCTTATGAACGTTTGCCATCTGATTTAAAATAAATAGTTAACCATTTCTTTGTCAATAGTTTTCAATGCCAAAAGGTGGCAGCATTTCAGCTGTAGGCAAAGGAATTTATGTATTGGGATGAGAATTTTATATATTGGGATGGGCTACTGAAAGGATGGATGGAACAGAGGATAAAGGTACTGTATATACAGCTGAGCTACTCTGTAGGTCAAATGAAGCTCCAGTGCTGAATTGAAACTGATTATAAGGTACATCATTGTTGTGTGTACTGGTCTGTTAAGAAGCCTGAATGGGCTAGCAGAGGTAATAGCTTTTACAGAATAAAAATAATGTCCAAAATGCTCACTCACGTAAGCTTGAATCTGCAACGACCAATTTGTCACATACTAAGATGACACATAAAGCTAAGATGTACTGTGTTCGTTGCATCTCTGTATGTCAAACATGGAGATATTTTTAAGGAAAACAATTAAACAAAAGGATTTAAATCCATTAGCCACTTTTCAGGGTGGGAGAAGAGACAAAACTGCTGAAATTCAAAACCTGTTACATTGTTCACAAGACAGAATGTAGTAAGTGATTAGTTTGCAATGCAAACTAAATCTTACAATTATTTTTGAAAGGCAGGGCTGGCATGAGTCTGAAAAAGCTTACAGTACCATTGGAAATAAATTTCTTTTATCCTCTGAAAGGCAGTCTATTTATCCAACTATAGGAAACCAGAGTAATAGGGGTCTCTAATCATTATCCAATTACACAATTAGGCAGAAGTTATTAGAACTGCCTAATTATACACATACAAACTCAGAGTGGCACACAAATGATCAAATGCAATTTTATCACTTTCTCAAGATTCCTCTTTTTAAAGCTAAAAAGCAAATACTGAAACGTAAGCCTGAGCAGTTGCGTTCATTTTTCCTCACCGTGAAAATTCACAACAGGATCAATAAAGAAGGGTTAACCCATAACTTAAAAAGTCTAGTTGAGCCTTTATGATCATCTCACAGCAGGGCAGACTAAACATAATAACTAAAGATCTACATGAACCCCCTCACTCAGGCTATAGGGAAGCTATTGTGTTTTTACTCTGTTCTGTTCTGCTCTATTCCAGCTTTTGTGTGCGCCCATCACCTGTATTTCTGTGCCTCCCTCTAGTGGAAATAAGGGAGGGAAGGAGGCACACATGCCAGCAAAATGCACTTAATTTTACTAAGAACATTCTGTTCTTCAGCTATAATTAAGATGCTGCCAGGAACTTTCATTATGCACTCTGATTTTTCAAACATTTAAGACTTGGCCAGAAAAATAAATCTGACTTCAGCACACATTTACAGTTAGAGTAGGTTTACTTATTCCAGGGGGGAGGAAGGGAGAACAAATGACGTATGTTGGATTGACTGCTCTGAGCTCAGACTTTTACATGCCTACTTTGATTTCTGCATCCTATTTCTTCTAGCAAAAACACGCCTATGCTTACCACTGATTCCTGCCAAAATTAATTGTTTACCTGGACAGATGTCTTAATTTTGCAGGGAAAAAAATCATTTTGATATTAATAAGAAAGGACTCTTGAATCCAAGCAGCATTTCCCTTCAACAGAATAATGGAACATATAAATGCACTTTGTACTTTTAATTGTACTCCTCATTCAACCATTTTCACTATGTTATAGATTACTTTTCTTCTGCTCTATGGGTATTTTTGAGCTTTTAAGCAAGCCAAAACAAACCACAACTCCAGTTCACCTCTGCAAGGAGAGAACTTCAAAGATGACAGTCCTTTCAGGTTTTGTTTAGGAACCTTAGCAAAAGCATTAAGTACAGAAATCATTGATGTTTAATAGGAAAATACATTTGAGAGATAAAACCCTTTGACATCCAAAGCAACTCCGCAGCTGTGAGATACTTTTTAAACACACAGAGCAGTTAATTGTGCTGTATGATTTTTAGAACTTTGTACTTCTGAAGGCAGCTTTAAAGTGCTTTGTCCCATTCATTTTACATCCTATAGAATGAATAGTGCGCATGCAATGACATCTGGAGCTGGTAAATGCACGTACCTGCTGGGAAAATGGCTATGCTTTAAAACCAACAGGGAAGTAAGATGGATGTATGGCTTTTTCTGTCATTTCTTAGAAATCCCCTACATAAAGGCCAGAGCATAACCCTATTTAAGAAGGTTCTCCTAGGAAAAGGTGGAATTGTAGTCTCCCTCCAGACTTAAAAGATGAGACCTCAGATTCCACACTGGCAGGCACTATGGTACGCAGTCTCACCTGAGTGAATCCAAGTTTGATCCGTCTTTGTTTGAAAGTCTTGGCAAACTGCTCAAGCTCCTCAAGGTCACTGGGCTCCTCCAAGCTGGGAGTGTCAATTCGCTTTGGTGTTGACTGGCTCTGTGGAAGTGGCTGAATGGGGGTCGCTGCTATTGTGCGTGTTGGGGTTGCTGGCTATTAAGATAGCAAGGAAAAGATGAAAAATCAGACTTAAGAGAATAATGAGCAAAAATTAAATTACAAAAAGCTACGTGAGGTTTCGGTGAGAACGATCAATGAATTTGACATTTCCAGCAATCTGAAAGTTCCTCCAATTTATTTACATTCCTCTCAAAAACAAGCAATCACAATCCAGAAAACTGTATTAGTATGACAGCCTTTTAAAGGCTCTGTCAGAACCAATTAAAGAAAAGGAAGAGATGTTCAATGCAGCAGATAACCAACAACTTGCGCTTGCTGCAGAGCTGCTCAAAGGAAGGCTGAACACTCTCACTTGATATAGTTCTATCATTTATAGACAGCTTGGCATTCATTCTCTTTTAATCATTTTAAAATTGAATTTACTGCTTGTGTGAGGTGGCAGATTGTCATCAGCCCAAAAGATTCAAGTCTCCTATTTAATCTCGGAACAGTGAGCACATGCAGGTACAGCAAATGTGGCAAGTCTCCTCTAATGCCATCTCTTGCGCCTGACTCAACTCTTCCAGTAAGAAAGAACTACATCTACCTCTAACCCTTCTGCTGATACTTGCAACAGTAAGAATGAATGTACTAGTAATACGAGAAATTAAGCAAAAGCAACCAGCAGAAAATAATTCCTTTTAGGCCACATTTTTCTTCTATATATAAGGCTGATTTTCCAGGAGATCCACAAAAGGTTCATCATTCCTGAATACTAGCATACTTCAACATTTTGCTCTGCAGCAGTAATAAGAATCTGAAAACAAGCTGAGCATCGTGGAAAATATTCACAAGTGAACAAAATATATTAAGACCTGGTATTGCACAGTTCAATCTTTATGTGCAACAGGAACATTAGAAACATGTTTTGAGTCCATAACTCGGCCTTATTATGTTCCATAGATGAACTGAGATGGGGACAAATCGTTTATTCTAGTTAAGTTCTATTCAGTTCAGCTGAGGCTCTTGTAAAGGTGACTTCATGCTTTTATGTCCTGTACCTGGTTCTGAAACTAGATTCCTTCAGGGCAAATAAGAACAGCCCCAAGCCTATGCAACACTACAGTAAAATGCAAAGTCTATGCAAAGGTCCAGAGACAGTTGTTCTAAAAGAAATGGACTACATAGAGCCAAGTCTTTCCATAGCTCCTTAGGTTGTTTTTCTCCTGGGTTAGTGCAGTCTTTTGCAGTGTACAGCAGATGGTAGAGGGAGGACAGGATCTATAATTCCATTATATGAGAAATAACGTGATCATATATGATCTTTCTAGGACTGCAGACACATGTCACACTGCAAAGGTTTTTAATAGTTTTTAATTTACATTAAACATAGTGGGTAATTACTGCAATATGTCTTTACTGACTTCATCCCCTTTACATAATTTATTTTCTCTTTGTAGCTTTGATACTTCTTTTTAATTGAAGTATAATCTTCAGTAGGGAGTCATGCTGCTGAGCTATGAACTACAGAGGTGAGACAAATTCCATTTTCCACCTGGTACATGAAAAATACTAGAGGTGGTATAATAGAAAAAGTAGTTTTCTAAGACTATGATAGACTAAGGCATCTTATTGCAGGCTAAAAAATTCTTATGTGTAACCAAGCTGGCAGGAAGATACCATATGATATTATGTGGTATTTGAGAAACAGCATGTAGTCATCTACCTAAACTGCACAGTAAAACCCAGAGTGAAGCAAAACTAAATTTGCAGGCATGTGCAACCTTAAAATTGCTTTTCTTACAGTCTGAAAGCTTAATCATAGAGCTTTAGTATTTTAACATATATCTAACAGAATATTTTAATGCATTCCTAGCAATCTCTTCGCTTTCACAGAAGGTAACCAATAAGACTGGCAATGACTTAGCAATAACAGCAAAATGACTAGGCTACAATAAAGACAGACTACCACTGCAATCTTTAGAAAGATTCTAAAGTAATCCTCTTTTTCAGCTTTTTAGGTACTACACACTTTGCTCTTCTGAATGTCAAAAATTTGTTGATTGTCCAAGAAAACCTTACAAGAAATCAAATAATACCCTAGTGACATTAACTCAAGATCTCAACCATGGAAATTTTCAGCTAAAAATAAAAATTTATAACATTAAATGAATGAAAAGAGGCACATTAGGGTGGAAACTACAAAACTGAAGTTACTGATACTTCAGTTCTACACTGCATCTATCTAGAAAGGCAAACTCACTACTTTAGCTACAGCATCTGTTCCAGTAACTAACACAAAGGGTCCATTCACTTGCAACAGTTTAAATCCCCTCAGAGCATCTCATGAACTGTAGGAATAAGCCTGACCTGCGAGGCAAGGGTGATGCTTGGCTGAGACTGCAGGAGGTTGGCTTGGCTTTGCTGAGGTAGTTGCGTTAAGAGATTCTGCGCTTGCAGGAGACCTGGAGAGAGAAAAGGATGTGTTTGGTTTGTCATTTAAAAAGACTAAAGCACAAAATGAGCTGAAACAAAGCTCTTGCCAAATCATGAAAATTACAAAAAAATTGAGATACAAGCTTTCATTTCATCCCTGCATAGGTATCTTCAGACTCTGGACTTTTCAGTCCAAAATCCTCTTGCATTTTCCAGAAGCAAGGGCAGGGTACTAGTCTCCTCTGCAGAAAGGATTTGTAATGATCTAGGTTACCCCAGTCCTGTGTGCAGGAATCATTTCTTGCCCCTTTCAGCCTGCAGATCTGGGGTAAAACTCTTCCTCTAACCAACAGCTGACCAAGAATTAGGAAGCCATATAAAAGTAAACAACTGAACACTAATCAGATCAAATCCAACAACTGAATACTAATCAAAACCACAAGTGTGGCTCTTAATCACCCTTCTTCCTCTCTCTCTATCACCCCACACCAGCTGCCTAATAAGAAGGTAACTTTCTCTGGCAAACTTAAGCACCCCACACCAGAAGATGTTAAAACAAGCCCAGATAACCTCCTCCTGGCTGAAAGAAAGAATATTTTTGAAAAGTAAATCAGAACTTAAAGCTTAGGTAAGATAATGAACACTGCTTAAATTGCACAAATAGAATAAACATTACACTGAATGTATGAAACCTCCTGCTAATATGGAAAGGTGACAACATCAAAGAACAGTTGGGACTGATGCAACCAATATACACAATATGCTGTCATTCTAAAAATAGTCTCCTACAGTCTTCTATTAAATCTCTCAGGAAATTGAGATATATGCTTGCACCTATGTCTTTTAACTAGAAGCTATCTGTTTGTTTGGGTTTGTTGTTTTTTTTTTATTTCTAATACTTTTAATATATTTTTAATGGGTAAGAGTGCTGAACAAAGATGTACCTCCAGTTAGTCAACTCTCAATTCTGTTGTGAAAAATATTACTGTTAATCTTTAGGCGACTCCTGGCTACAACTATCAATTTTCCCCATAATAATTTACGAACCTAATTAATAAAACCGATACTTAGTAGGCATCTTCAATGTACCAAGTTCCTAAAACCAGGGGAGAATGATGGCACAACAACAGATGGACACTACGGCTACTCAGAGGACAGAACACCAAGTACCACTTAAATTCTGTAGTTTGAGTTCATCACAATCTGTTCTGGCTCATCAACTCACCAATTAATCAGATCACACCATTCATGACCATACCTCTTAGTGGAATACAGGTAGGGAACACAGGAATTTAGGACTTCATAAATGCTGACCGAGAAACTGGATGTTTTAGGTGAGGTTAAGGCCATAGGAGACATGAAAAGAGGGACTATGATGGGTAAGGAAGGAGAAAACATATACTTAATGAGGGAAAACACAACTATGGAGGAATTATCTTCTGCCAGTGATGCTATTGTTAATGTTTTGGGGTTTTTTACAAAGTGTTGAATATGTTTTTTTTTAATAACATGTATTGCTATCAAAATGTTCAAGACCTACAGAATAAAGCCAGCTGCTTATGCAACATAATAGCACAGCACAGACAACTATGTAAATTTGCTTTGCACCACATAATCAACATGTTCCAGCTGTGGTTTTAAAAAGCCACAGCAAGGGAATGAAGCAGCTTAAGGAACCTCCAAGACAGCTACCTATGACAGCTACAATGCAAATATTTGTTCACTCGAAAGATTATTTCAGCTGCCCAAATCTAAATATTAATGAGCGAACAGTCATCTCTATAGTGAAGAGGTTCTGACCTTCATTTAGTGACAGTGAATTTTAACTGACAAGTTGAAATAGAAAGGGGCAAGCCATCACACCGACACTACAGAGCAGCTGACCAACGATGAAAAAAAAATTAGGCAGCTGACAGTAACCACATTTGACCTTGGGTCCACTGGTAGGTAACACCATTGATCACAAGTTACTGACTCATCTTATGACTGTAATCAGGACTGTCCTTTTGTGATTTTTTTTTTTTTTTTTTTTTTTTGTTCTCAAAGAAATCCCAAAGGATGTTTTTCTGGCAATAACTCTTTTGGTGAAGAGCACAAGATGACTACACTCTTCCTCATCTTATTCTCACTCATACATTCTGAAGTAATTATCGCTAAAGGATGGTGTAAAATATTCTGCATGTGTTCCATCGACTCAAGTTTTCACATCATTTTATCCCATTTAAGAAATACTGACACAAGGTGTCTCAGGCAGAAAGTGGAGAAAGAACAAGTCAGTACAACCTGCAGCTGCCTGAAGCCCAGGGGGTGTGGAAAGCAGCTGAATTACTGATTTCCAGCCAGTTGCTGTGCACATGCTTTGGACTCCTGTTGATTCCATGGGTGGGCAGCTGCAGTTTTGCACTTTTCAGACATGACTTGTACTAGTCTAAGCTTCACCTTCATTTTTTTTTTCTGAGAAGAAACTACTGACCTCTGCTTTGGTCCAAGATAACTTCTGTGACTTAAGTTATTAGGGCATAGAGCAGCCTTTTAAATACAGTTTAAGTCCAAAACTGCAAATTTTATGTAACTGCTGAGATATTGGTGTTTCAAACTTTGCTGTTTTCTTAGGGACTT
This sequence comes from Microhierax caerulescens, assembly GCA_035590215.1. Classification (NCBI taxonomy): domain Eukaryota; kingdom Metazoa; phylum Chordata; class Aves; order Falconiformes; family Falconidae; genus Microhierax; species Microhierax caerulescens. Next base: position 113,678,563 of record JAVJGJ010000014.1, on the reverse strand, counting down.
ATACCGGCATCAATACCATTTAACACCTTTATTACCAAAAAGGCTGATGGCACAAAATATATTCTTAGCAAGACTGTAGACAATACCAAACACAGAAAAAGCAGTCAATAGGGTAGAAGTCATGGTGTAGACAGGCTGGACCAATGAAACCTCATGATGGCCAATGCAGGAAAATACAAATCCTGCACGGGGGCTGGAATAACCCTGTGCAGCAATACAGGGTGGGCACTGGCTGGCTAAGCAGCAGTTTCACAGCAAAAAGACCTGGGGGTCCTGGAGGACAATAAGATGAACACGAGCCAGCGGCGTGCCCTTACAATACAGCCAGCCAGCCACATCCTGGGCTGTATTCACGAGAGTGCAGCCAGCAGGTCAAGGGCTGTGATTCTTCCCCTCCACTCGGCACTTGTAAGACCACATCTGCAGTACTGTGTTCAGCTTGGGTTTCCCAGTATGACACAATGACATCCCGGACTGTGTACATTCAAGGCCCACCAGGGTGGCTAATGGGCTGGAACACCCGTACAAGAAATGGCTAAGCGAGCTGGTTTGTTCAGCCTTATAAGAAGACTAAGGTGAGGTGCTATTGCTGTCTTCAAAGATTGAAATTAATTCCTCGAGGGTGCACAGTAATGAGACGCAACAGACCTAAGTTGGAACATGGGAAACTCCCAACAAAATATAAGGGAACTATTTATTTACCATGAGAGTGGTCAGCAATTGGGGCTGGTACTTGAAGAGGTTGCAGGACCTCCAGACTCAGAGATACTCAAACTCAACTGGCTGAGGTGCAGAGTACTTTGCTGTAATTGAACCTGCTTTGAGCAATAATACATGACCTCTAGGGGTCCCTTCCAACCTACATGATTTTTTTGAATCTACAGAAACTAATATTGTACTTGTATATTTAACTTCACAGAGGTAGTATTTCCAACCCTCTGCTTTGGGCTCTAAGAGTATTTCTTATATATAGTATATAATATATATATAATAGTATAATCTAAGGTATTATTGCATTAAATATGGCATACAAATCACCTATGTGATGCTCCAAAAGAATGACTGCATGGAGGTAGACAAGGGTATATGCAAAAGTATGACACTTTAAAGGTATCTAATTTTTTTTTAGTAGTTAAAGTAAATGCATCTACTATCATCCAAGACTTTTCCTGTAATGTCTATGAGTAGCGAGAATAATGGTTCAAGCCAAAAAACTCTTCCTGCCAGCCAACAGTCCCCAAGGACTGAACTGGGGTTCAGTTTTCACTGCCTAAAATTAAACAAAAGATAAAACAAATGTTCGAGTGCAGATTTTTTCAGCATAATTTTTAAAAAGTTTGCCCTGAAGCATAATACATAATTCATCCCTAACTGATCTTCCAAACAGTGAATTTTTTCATCTAAGAAGAACTTGACTGCTTTTTCTCTGCCAAAACTATTCATCTTCTCACAGACACATCCTGGAATTTAGCTTGCAAGACAAAGCCATTGCAATGTCATAATTTGACTAACTGGAAACAAGTGAAAGGCAAGAAGGAAGGGTGCTACACCACATATTAAACACAGTGCCATTTGATCAACTTTGTTGACCACTGTTGATGCAAAGAAACTTCTGGGCACTTCGATGTACCTCATTGTATCAAATCCAGATCATATCTTCCAAAATAGGGACCTGTAGATAGAATTATACTGGGATCCAACACAAAGGAGAAAGTACTAATCTATGCATTCCTACAAATCTGTTCCACTGAAATGTTAAGCTGCTGCACCATTTTCAGTATTCAGACCTTTAAGGTCAGTTCAAGAACACGACACATGCTGAAGTTGGTGAACTGCAGTTTTGAAGAGTACCAGTTCAGTGATCCACGCAAAGAAGCTGCCACACTACTTCAATGAAAGTCAACACGTTTACTGATTGATGCTGTTCAAACAGTTAGAAGCAAAGACTTAACTTTTCAACGAGGACAGTAAATATTAAGCTTTTAATACAATACTTAGTAATGGCTATTTGCAGCACAAGGGAAAAAGTCATCATTTAAGTCACTTCTTCCAAGTTCTTCCTCATTCCACTTCAAGCTCTCCACTCTTATCTGGAGGGGAATGAGCCCGAGTCAGTTACATTTTATTTAATTGCTGTGTCAGCAAATATGCTGTCATTAAGAGTCTCTTGACAATGAAGAACTGGCTCTCCCCATCTGCATATTGGGGGGACCAAAGCACTTTCACCTGGTTCACAGAGCATATTGCTAACAAAATGAGGAGTCCTGGAAGGGCAGTGCAGGTGCACAGTCTCAGATGATTGCCCATTTGTTGTCCATCAGACACTTGCCCATTACAAATTTGATGCATCTGAGAAGAAAGACAGGTAATTTCAGGCATCTTCACCCATCCTCACACTGGGCGAGTGAGCTGCACTCTGATTTATGGTATCAGAGGCCATCAGGGTAGATACCAACATTCACTACCCCACTTTAAAACTGGTTTAGCAGATTTTTTAATGATACGAGTTAAGTCTCAAAGTCTGTAGAACAAGAACACAAGAAGAGAACAGGACTGGATTTGGCCTGTTACCATCACCCCAGGTATTTTTACAATTAAAAAAACTTGTTTATTATTTTGGGTTTATATGTATTAAAATTTATTATAAAATAAACAAGGTCTTTAATAATAAACAGCAACAATTCTTAAGAATAGGTAGGCCCAGTTTCAATGTTTAAAACTAACTAGTAGCTTGTCTTTCACGTTTGCCTTTCTGGATACTTTCTTTGTAAGTACTGTTTCTAAACCTCCTTGACAATGCAGTCTTTTCTCAGATCCTAACAACTTCTGTTTGCAAGATTAATTTAAATGAAATGCAGCACCACTTCCCCTCTCCATTCAGATTTTTACCAGCAACATCCTCTGAGTAGAAAGGCGAATGGTCATCTGATGAGGGTAATATTTTTAAGAAGCAGCTATAACTGTAGTAAAGGATGTTGAATTGATTATCCTAAAAACAGATCTATTGGATACAAGAACAGACACAAGAGGTATAAAGACTGTACAAGGTGCTGTATTCCTGCCTGTGACTTTTAATAATACGGGGATGATAATTACTCCAAAGAAGAAACTGTTGCAAATTTCTATTCCCATTCAATCACCTGCATATCTGCTGAAGCTTGAAACAATTCCTCCAGTTATGATGTCACCTATCACCAGCCATGAAAAGCAGGAACTTTACAATTTGCTCCACATAAGCCACTGAATAACCAGAAATCATGTGGAAAAGGAAGATGACTACATTAAACATATGACAGTGGATTTATGGGAAGAATTTCACATCTGCTGCTATGAGCTATAATGTGTGTTGAAGAAAGACAGCAGAATAACTTCCTAATTGTTGATTAATATTTTAAGCATTGAATTTGCTAAAATTTCTAAAATTCATCATGACATTCAACCCCTTCCAAGAATCTAAATATGATTGCTGACGATTGCATTACTCTGCAACCCATCACCCCTTCAAGTAGAAGTTTTTCTCTACCAAATGTTTACCTGTCTTCTATGATCTTCCTTAGAGATATGATTCTTCACTTATTTTCCTCAAAACTACTCTCTTGTATTAAAAAGAACATTCCTCATTTACATGACTACCTGGCATGTACAAAATGTAGATGCTGTAAAGCACTAGATTTCTTTCAGAATAGATAATTGATAAATAAATCTGAATTTTCTTTTTAGTTAAATAAGTACATATATATAAAGCTGCGTGCTGTACCAATGACGCATCTAAAAAATCTGAATGCCAGCTGGTTTTAAAGAAAGGCTCTATGTTGGTTTCTTCAGAATATTTATTGTTTCATGAAGTTGACTAATGGAGCAATAGGACAAGAACAACATGGAAAAGTCAGCTGCAACAGCAAATAACAGAATAAAAATAGACACTTTCTCAATCTCTCTCATAAATAATAACATACTGTTTGAGATCTTCTAACAATAACCATGAAATACTGCAAAAAGCCATACCAAAAAGTGATATAAGGGGTATTATGACGTACATGTTGCTTTATCATTGAGTGCTCATGAAGAAAATTAGATCCATTCAAGCATTTCAGTTTGGAAGGTTGTCACACACTAATGGCCTATGGTCAAAATACAGAATATAAATCTTCCTACATTTTTTGAGCTATTCAGTTGTCCAGGCTGCACATTACCAGTAAAACATGGTGTTTCTACACACACAGCGTCACTGATGACAGCAATATGCAGGTCTTAAATTGCAGTGAAGAAATCATTTTCAGAGATGGCCCCTGGAAAAGTACTATGAAAAGCTCTTCTGGTAGTTATTCTACTTCATAAGGCTATAAACAAACAAACAAAAAGCCTTCCTTCCTTTCTATAATGCAAACAACTCATTTTGAGAGATGAATATAATTTGCTTCTGTTAGTTTCTTTTCTCAAGAAGCATCTTCAGAGATATTTTAGAAAACCAGCAGAAGTTAGCTGAAAAATACAGGCAGACACCAATACCAGTGAGTTTTTCAAAACAATGATTTTGTGCTTGCTTGCCGTTTCCTTAAAACGGCTATTTTAAAGAATCCTTGAACTAAATTTTGGTGAAGTTTGATTTCTTCTAGAAGACTATGTTAAGCTTTTAAGTTCTGCTTAATTTTAAGAAACTAGTACATCACTAAATGCCTCCATGAATAGTCTTTTTAGCCACTTTCTACCAGTGCTGGTATAAAACCTCTCCTAAATCATGTCCAATTAAAAGAAGTTAATTTTTACTAACTCTTTATTCAAAAAGCGAGAGAGCTTCAGCATAACTGAAAGCCAGTTCTATCCAAATCGTAGTATATGAGAAGGAATGATGCATGAAAAGAATTGAAAGCAACAGAAGAAAATGGGGTGCTAAGAGCTGCTTTTATAGGACAGCCAGGCTCTAGAAGACTCTTCAAGCATAACAGGATTTGCCTTCTGAGTAAGAATCTTTGGATTACCAGACCTGAACAACTGAGTAGAGTTCATGTAGAAAACGGGGGGAAAAAAAGACCATTGGAGTATATCACCTTAAGAGGTCATGGCTAAATGCAGTTTTCTGTGGTTGTCAACAAATCGGGTGCAATCAGTACGGTGATGTATTGCAACCTGAACACATTAGTACATCGAGCAAAGTTACTGTACAACGTCTTAACTGGTCTGGCACGCTACCGCCAACCACTGCCTTGGGTTTGCCTTCAGCATGTATGCCATACCTAGTGTAGCACTAAACTAGTATTTCCAAGAGTTGTTAGTTATATAAGATCAAGCTATCTAGCTCTTCTGCCAAGGTGTAATTAGTATTTTGGTTTATTACAAAATTCACCGTAACCTCTTTAGGCTTAAGGACTTTTCCCCGCTCACACAAGGACTCTTGATTTTGTAATCTTTTTCTAGTCTGTCCTGGTTTGGGCTGGGATAGAGTTAATTTTCTTCCCAGTAGCTGGTACAGTGCTCTGTTTTGGATTTAGGATGAGAATAACGTTGATAGCACACTGATGTTTTAGTTGTTGCTAAGCAGTATTTACACTAAGTCAAGGACTTTTCAGCTTCTCACACCACCCCACCAGCAAGTAAACTGAGGGGCAGAAGAAGCTGGAGAAGACATTTTCAGGACAGCTGACCCAAACCGGCCAAAGGGATATTCCATACCATATGACATCATGCTCAGAATATAAACTAGGGAGAAAGCTGGATGGGGGCTCCTGCCTTGAACAGGCTAGGCATCGTTAGGCAGGTAGTGAGCAATTGCATTATGCATCATTTGTTTTGTATATTCTAATTCTATTATTATTATTGTTGTTGTCGTTATTATTTCCCCTTCCATTTCTGCCCTATTAGACTGCCTTTATCTCAACCCACAAATTTTACTTTTTTTTTTTCTCAATTCTCTCCCCCATCCCGTTGTGGAGGAGGGGGGAGGGAGTGAGCAGCTGTGTGGTGTTCAGCTACCTGCCAGGTCAAACCATGACACAGTCTTAGAATTTTGTAGCCCTTTTAGCACTGACTTAATTCAGACAGCTCACACACCCTCCAGGTCTCCACCTCCTAGGATTCTGCCTGAGAGTTGTCTTCTCCAAGTTCTCTTCCTCAGATGCTGCAGTATTTCCCAGGAGGCCTTGTTGTTAACAAATGCTCCCATGACATGATCTCTGGATGGATCCTTCTTGAGAACTGAGCTCTACACAAACTCTGACAAGGCTGAGGTCTAACACCCAGAAAGGGACACCTGTTAGAATCTCCTAACTGCAATACCGTTACTTCTCCTAGGGAATATCAACAGTTAGTGAAGGTGTATGATCCACCTCAGTTTCACATTCTCCTCTAAAAAGCTACATGTGATTTTCTTTTCTGGCAAGGAGCACTTACCCTGCTGCCCCTGCGGTGTTTGTGAGATGATGAACTGTGCTGGCTGCAAGTTGGTTGTTGGATGCACCAACACAAACTGTTGCAGGTTGAGATTCTGCTGCTGAAGCTGCTGCAAGTGCTGCAAATCCTTAAGGAAACGGGAAGGGGGGGGTGGGGGGGTGGGGGGAAAGAAGGAAAAAGAAAAAAGAAGAAAAGAAAAATGAAAAGAAAGAGCTGTGTGTTAGACATTTAAGTCAGCCATGACCCCCAATGTAACTAGATATCCTATCAACCAGTTACAGTCTAACATTTAGAGATAAAAGTGGATGTCAAAAACAGCAGTCATGCTACTGAATATCCTTTTGGCTGGCAACCTAATTTCACTGTCCTTCATAAAACCAAAAATCATTTACAAAATAACCCAGCAAAGTATTTCCAACACTGTTCTGCTTTAAAAAATAGTAACAATAATAAAAAAGAAAATCCAACTCCTTCCTCCCAAATGGAAGTGTTTTCCAATATTTTTGACTTATCAGCACCCCAAATTTCACAGACTTATTTTTTGAGTATGCAACTCTGCTACAAAATTCACTGTTGATAAATCAAGCATATTAGCTGGGAGCTGGTTTTGTTTACAAAAACAACGATCTGCAATTACCATTCTAATCAGCAAGAGGAAAGTAAAAAAATTACAGATTCCTAGTTTGCACTCTGGTTGTTCAGGTCAAATTTCAGGAAGTAGTTAACGAAAACAGTAAATAAATATATTTGATTAGTTCTGAGACAAATCACAATAAGCTTAACAGACATGGCTATAATTAAAGGTTAAAAAGAATAACCCAAAACATCGCACTATAGTAGAACCCTACTTCTACATATTTAAACCATTCAGAAGTATTAATTTTCTATAATTAAATGACTGGTCTCAATGTAAATGCTAATCTCTGAGAAAATGAACCATCAAGAAAAATGCTTCAACTTGCTGTTTAGCTGGAGAATGAAAACACAGAGAACTGCTTAAAAATATTTTCCCCAAACTAGCCTTTTTCTTTCCATATTCTCCAAACGGGACAATAACAAGAGCAACCAAAATCTGAAAACTGAAGCATGATGTGAAGCCAGCCAACACAGCAGATGTAATCTGTAAAAACTATCTCTAGATATGTAGAATCTTTCCATCCTTCTGAGAAGAAGTTGTTGTTTCAAAATACCTGCCAAGCAGATGGATAAAAGCCTGAAACGCTGCCCACACTTACAACTTCCCATTAAATAAACCAAACCAACCAAACGAGAAACCTCCTAAACCTGTATTTCGACAAGTTACTCAGATATGGGTGTGTGTGGGGGGTGTGTGTGTGTACCTGTTTGCACCCCCTGCTGGGTCCAACTGTATCAGATGAGCCTAAGGAGGCCAATTTGCTCCTAAAGGATGGTCAATCCGGCTGCTTGCATAGAGCTGCTGGGTTTAACAAACTTCCTAACACACTGGAGCTGAAGTGAGCCAGACTAACAAAGACCCGCTTCTTAAGGGCAGTAAAGCAGCCCCCCCTCCCCCCACATGCCAAGAATGGGTCATTGTCAAGGGATTTTCTGGGTCTACCACTTTTAACCTCCCCCAGAACCCCTTGGACA
>JAVJGJ010000014.1:113651724-113670465 GCA_035590215.1 Microhierax caerulescens | reverse complement strand
TTTTGACTGATGCAGGTTACTGAGCACTCACCCAAGCTGCTCAGCCAGCAGATGTGAAAGGCCATTAACTGCCAGCAATGGAGATGGTGATGGGAAGTTAAGACAAAGTGACAAGGATAAGGTTTTATTTACACAACACAACCATTTGCAGAATGTAGTTACCTGTCTATGACCTTACATTATTTTAAACCCCTTAAACTAAGACTTAAAAGTTGCAATAATCTCCTCCTGGGGAAGAGGGGTGGGAGTGTCAGTGGGTGGAAAGGACGACTGGGGAGAGGCAGGAGGAAAGAAAAGAAAAGAAAAAAAAAAAAGAAAGAGTCCATTGATTTATGAGACCATAGACATGCATTATAAGAAAACAACTACTTAACCTGCATTACAAAGACACTGGCCATCCATCACTTAGGCAACTTGGCCATGTTAAGTCAAAAGCATTCGGTGTAATATGGTAGACAGACCCCAGCTGGATTGACCAAGCAATGCCCTTTTATGAAATGGAAAACTTTTGCTTTGTAAGAGAACAGTAAGATTTTAAGACACGTCCCCCAGCACAAGTGTGTTTTTAAAGCTGATAGTATTGTTTGCTTTCAGAAAATTTGAGAAGTACTGCAACCATTCCTATGAAATTGAGGCCAATTTCCTTCCTTAAAAAAAAAAAAACAACCAACCAACCAGAGCTGCTCCGGTTTTTTCCCAGGAATTCCATGTTTCTTCTGACTTCATATCATGAAGTTACATTGGTCAGAATGCTCCCATAAACTTGAGCCCAACACAACACGGACCTCTACTCATTTACTCATCGATTTTCAGTGCTCTACTGGTTACCTCTGCAGACTGAGCAACCCCTCCAGCATAGAGGCGCTCATACTGAATCGGATGCAAGGACTAGATGCGGAGGAAGAAACAGAAAGAGTAGGACAAGGTGACTAAGGCTGTGAACGGTGGGTGGAAGAAAAAGAAATTAAGAGAAGCTAAAGGATGAAAATAGAGGTGGGTAAGAGAAAAAGCAGAAATACAAAAGGAAGAGTTGGAAAGAAATTTTTGAAGAAAAAAGGTATGAACAGAAGCACAGATAGGTTGAGGATCTCCCCTACCAAAAGTAAAAGAATGAAACCCTCAGATGATCAAGTAGATCTCAGATGATTTGAAGAAGCACCACAGAAGATGGAGTTACATACAAGAACGAATACAAAGAAACAGCAGCAGTGTATTTCTAAGATCGAGAGAGGAGAGTTTTTTGTGTAAGACTATAGTATTCATAACACAGGGCAGCCAGCTAAGACATGACAGCTCTTATCATCAGACTCTTACACTTTAATATGAGAAAACTGGTTTTAAATTGAGGCCTCAGGGATAACTGGTATAAGCAATCTTATTCCGTGCATCTGCCTTGGTAAATGGAATGTTGGCTGAGTCTTGTTTAAATACAGAAATATAATTCTGTAACGCAGAATGGAAACGATACCTCCAAGGCTAATCACTCTTAAATAGCCCTACCAGCCCCTGAAATTCATTTAAAATTCAACTTTATTTGTACCTTGGGAAAGTTTTATTATTTAGTTAATTGTAGCATTACAATGAATCTCCCAATAGCAACTATGCGAACAACCCAGACACTGTTTTCCTATACTGCTTTTTTTTGTCCTCAACGGTAAAATCTGTATACTAGCACAAGCACATATAAAGAGACGGGAAGACTTTTGGGGAAACAAGCACGTCTTCTAGTGCTGCCTAACAACATAGAAAGATCAAAACAATCCAGCTCCTACCTTGGCAGAAAAATCTGCCAAGTGCTACATCTTGACGTGAGGAAGTTGTTGGTTTTTTTTTTTTAAAAAAATCATCTAAAGTTTAAATTCAATGCCATTATCTCTAGTTACAACTTCAGTACAAACTTAAGCATCTCCATCATTTTGAGGTTTACATCACATAAATGCTGATCATGGATCCTGAAAACAAGTAAAGTTTACAAAGGACTCCAAAACTTGGTATAACTGTTCAGTGACAGCTGAGCGTCAGCCTGGCAGCAGCACCAACACCTTACCAGACTGCTGCAGCAGATACCTTACATTAACTGCAGTACACATTGAAGAAGTCATGCTTGTGCAATTAGTTAATTAAAGTAAATATGGTAATCCCCCTGTTGCAGAGACCTGTCACGTTAATCAATTATTCAAAAATCATCAGTTAAAACAAACATTCAGATATTTGTGCAATCAGCTATATGTTTACAATAGCAACACAAACAAAGCTGAGCACCATTTATAAATTGTTGTGAAGATGGATGAAAAATCATTGTGTTATCCACCTACAAATCCAGATGGCAGAAGTCTTCCATAAAGTACCTAAATTATACCCAACACCTGCATAAATTATGCCCTACACTTCCACTGTAAGAAGCTAATAAGATTTTAATCCAAGCTACGTTTATATATGGAAATAACCTACCTTAAAAGAAATTAATTGTGACGTCAGACATTTAAGTAATTAGGAATACCAGGAAACAAGTAAAACTTTGATTTATTCCCCTTGTGCTACAAATACACATTATATGGTGGCAACTACATGATCACATGCTATTTTTCATAGATCCTTTAGCTCATTCACACATACAAACCAGACAATGCTCAGTTCAGAAGGTCCTATTTGACGGCACATGCCTAATCTTTTCAACTCTTCTCAAACACTTCTCTGAAGACTTTGTAAGTTCTGGAGAAAACCCCAGTACTAAATTAGTAATTGTAAATGCTTCACAGATTTTCATAGCTTCTCACTGAAGTGGAAGAGCAGGATTAGCAACATCTCACACATGCACAACAATGCCTTCAAAAGTGTCCACTATTTGGTGGCATATTTGAAAAATTTAAAGCCATAAAGTTCAAGGTACAGATTTTATTAATATGAAATTGTAATGCTCTGCACTTCAGTAAAGCAGACCTGGCTGTCTTAAACTGCACACCTGGAAAACAAGAGGCACACACCTGGATCAGTTACACTTAGGTTAAAAGACTCACGTAATATCAAATGGGAACTCTGTGACAGATAGATGGAGAGATGTTAGAAGCTAACCATCAACTTCCTTGACATGGACATTTCCCATTCTTTTCTTGAAATTTGCCTCTATTATTGGCTACAGACAAAGGCTTAATAAAATTAAGAGATGGTGGTCTTGGGAGTAACAAGTTTCTTTGAATGCTACATCCTTGTGTCGTCTCCAGATCACGATGGCAAAGTGAGATCCTTTGCTAAAAGAAGTATCAATATCTGGTCACAGGACTCATCACAGTGCACCAAGAGGCTCAACGTGAGCTGTCTGTGGCAATGTCAGTACTGGCCTTTTAAATGTTGGACGGTGTCACACTGGCCTCTAAGGACAGCCAGAGAGGTCAGAACATTTAGACAACACCCCAGAAGTTTGCCACTTCAGCTAATAAAAAACTGGTAACACAACCAGGCTGTTACTCAGCTAGTGGACTAGCACAATAAAAGAATAGCAATAGCACGTTTCACCATTGGAATTCACAGATAATTGTAAAATTTCCATTATTCTACTTAATCAGCTCTCATCTTCACTTTTTAGACACTTCTCTCTCAGTTGAATGCAAGTGAAAACAGTCTGAATAAAAAGCATCAGACAGTCTTAAAGAATCTGCTCACTCTACGAAGCTGCAACTTTGGAGATTACATACCCAACATACTTTGCATAGCTAGACTAACCAAAGTGAAATATTTATGTACTGAGAACCTTAATCCATGGAAAGATGGACCTCAGCATCAGAAACAGCATCACCTATTAGCAGTACTCAAGATGCCTATGCTGCACGTTTGGTTACCTTTGTCCAGAAGCCTAAGGAAGTTTCCACGCTACATACACTAAGCATAAGAGTCAGCTGCATCTTCCACACTGAATTAAGCCAATCCTGGAAGAGCCAGGAGCATCTCTGCTGTCCCTAGTAAGCAGAACTTCCTTGGCAAGCAGTTCTTCAGAATTAATGAGTCTTTAGTGGCAGACCATAGAACTGGACAGATTCCGACACCATTCTGGCAAGTTTACCTCCAGACACAGAAGAGCATCCCCTCTTTGTCACTGAACTCTGAGCATTAAGCACCAAGCCAAAATAGAACACAAATGTGTCAAGTCAAACTGCCTTTCTTCAGCTCTACCATTTTGCTGTTCGGACCTAACAAGCGACCTTTTGATACGCAGGTATCCCTTCCCATCCATACATGTCTCGCCAAGAGTCATTTCTATGGGCATCTTTCCATACCCCTGTTTCTCCTTTCTCAAGCTAACAACAAGGAGGAAAACTCAGAAAAACCAGCATCTGGTCAGATTCGGGAACAAACTCAGAAGCCCAGTGGAACTGATAAGCAGCTGGTACGCATTCTTTGCTAAAACTACCAACTTCAGCCTCATCAGCTAAGGATGCATGAGGAAAGCCCAACAGTGCTCAAGGACTCTAGAAACTCACTGAATAAGGAATAAAAATATTATTTGAACGATGCGATTAGTCAAACCTCTTTATTCTCCACCCTCTCAAGCCTCAAGGCTCACCTGTGCAATCTGTATTGGCTGAGATAGAGGGATCTGCGTCATCGGCGTTGCAGCAGAGGCCGAGATGGTGGCACCAGCAGCGCTGTGCTGCTGACTGGCTGAATGCTGCACTGCAGCCGCCAGCAACTGTGCCTGCGCCTGTTGTAGCAATAACTGTTGCTGGGCTGGCGTCAACGTGAGCTATAAATAATTAGAAAACACAGCCATTAATAATGGAAAGAGCCACTTAGCTACAAAGTCATTAGCTAGCTCATTACTAGTTACATTAACCAGACATTCCTAGAACTATTACTACAGTTCAACCGCTCACTAGCCAATGACTCTGGCCTTAAGTAAGGACAGCTGGCTACTCAACAGTGTAGGAACCAACCTACCACAGACCTGACGTACACCAAACCGCACAAACGCAAACATGTGCACTTCCTAGAACCTACAGAACCTAACTTTACTCCGAAGTTTTCTTCACAACGCTACCAGGAGGCTCAGAAAGAAGGTAATTAAGTAGCAACCAAAAGAAAAGAATCAGTATTGCCAGGATTTGAAAGGAAATTTACACCCAGCAGAACAGCAAGTGATTAGCCAGATGAATGAGAAGCAGGAATGCTGGCTATGGCTACTGAACAAACTGATAACACCCCAGCTGCTTCACATTAGCATGAATCCCTGCCATATTCCATCATTTCCATTATGCCCTAAGATATAAGTAAAGAACATGAGCTCCATTTGTTTCTCTCCAAGTCTCCCCATCTGCTTTTTTTTTTTTTTTTAAATAGAGTTGGCAAGTTTACATCCCTTCCCTTTCCCAAACACGCATTATCTCTGTGAAACAGGTGGCAGCAGTCTCTCCTTTACATGTAAATGAATCTTGATGTCCATATTTACTACAATTCGTATCTGCATAGGCCTGGAGTTCTGAATGTTTCACTACTGCAGACAATCATAAATTAAAACAATCAATTATTTTTTGAGAATGAGAAAAATAATAAAATGTGCTGGGTTTTAGTAACATATTAAAACAGTCTCACTTTTAAAACTTTCCAATGTAATTAACTGAAAACTAAATAGGATGTTTACTTACACACTAGTATATGAGAAGATTTAACAACTGAACATGAAATTAAGACATCATTTCACTCAAGTGTAGAGATGATCTAACCTCACACTTCGAATCATAAATACATTGTTGGAGCAACTGCCCCGAATTCCTTATTAACATGCAATCTCTTAAAACTGCAAAGCTGATTATATGGAAGCAAACTCTTTGACCAAGCCAGCCCATTCACAAAACGCACTCTTTTTTTAAATGACTGAAAGCATTTACAACAATTCAGAAACACCAGTAATCCTAAAAGACCCAGTTATTCAATAATTACTTACAAAGCCTTGCAATTAAAAAACTCCAAAATGGTAGGTTAAAACAAAAGGGCTGAATAGACTTAAGGCAAGTACTAATATAATTACTTAAAAAGAAATGTGTTTGAGAAGAGGAAGAGTTAGTGTCAGCAGTTCCCATCATTTCTTCACCCAGCTATCTGACAAAATTTAGTCTCATGCTCCCATGCCTCATTTTAATTTTGAAAAAAACCCAAAAAATAAAAAAACCCAATGCCTCTTTATGACACCAGTGCCTTTCTGATTTGTACATACACCAGGTTTTAATGTCATTGTAGAGTCAAGATAGCTACTGAGAACAGAGAGAAAGAACATTGGGGGGAGGGGGGGAAATACTTTGCAAGAAAACCCAAAGATTAAAGTCTACTTTTTTAAAAGGAAGATGCTTTCTGTCCCTTATTTCACTCAAGTTTCTTCCCTTAAAGGAAACTACAGTAACTTTCAGTGATAGTTCTATGGGGACTGCCACAGATACTGCCATCATTTGCCAGACAGGAGGCTACTGCAGTATACTTGGGTAAATCTTACCCCAGTGATCTGTCCTCCGGCCAGCATGAGCTGGGTCTGGGGTATGGCCGCCTGCACTGAAGGCTGCTGGGAAGGCTGGCTTGGCTGCTGAGAGTCCCCAGATTCTTCATTAGATTTAGACTAGTCAAAAAAAAAATACAACTCTTTATAGTGTAAAACAGATGTTAATGTATAACGCTGCTATCTCAACACTGCACAATAAAAATCTTTCATCTGCATACAAGAAGCCCTTGGGTTTATTTTAAGAGTGTGTTTAAGCAATGGCTTCTACGCGCCCACCATCTCAGCTATGATTGCTCAAACATGTCTGTAGGTAATGCAGTTTAAACAAAACAAAAAGACTCTCAGGTCTTTTGTAACTCTCTGACATTATTTTCAGGTCTCATTTCATTTTACGCAACACAACTGAAGCTGACACTACCTTTCACCATAAAGAAAGAAAAGGTTGTTAAAATTATTCATTGCCTAAAATCCTGAACAATGGAATAGGGAAAGGAGATTGTGTTTCCATTTTCTGTATCTGCATCCTGCACCTCTAAGTCATCATAAACGTTGGCTAATACGGAACTGGTCTGAGAAATCCTCACAGGTTTATCTACCTACAGCAAAATAAGCAATAAATACAGTGCTTTTAAATAATCAAAGTTTAGCATTTATTTAATTGAATGCTGCTTTGTTTTAAAATATTTGCGGGGTTTTAGTTTTTGTTGATATTTTTTTTTAAATAAAAGAAATTGTGAAGACATGAAGGAGGAAATGCAAGTGCATGAAGAGGGGGAGAGAGTTTTATGATAATTAAAACTGGTTATGCAGAACATTAAAATTCTGCATAGATTTGCATATTTTCCACCACCTGTTTTGGGGACTGCAGAGCAGGCTAATTAACATAAAGGCTCTGATTAATTCTGCCAGTCATTGAGCGATAATTACAGCGCAGGACTGTAAACATTCTGCACTGGAGATACAGCCTGTTTGCCAACATCTCTCTCAGGGATGGAAGTTTACCATGGCAACCAAGGCAATTTTCTGCCTCCTTCCTCTTAGAAAGGAAGGTCACTATACCTCCTCTTCTTTCCAAATTGTTATTATGTATAAGTGGGTCCACATTCTATTGCATTTCATGTAATGCACTACCTACATTCTTTAATAACAAGCAATACTGAAACCAGTTTTCAATAAAACTGCATCCCTTGCCCCTTAATATAGTACTGAGAGGAAGTGGGACGTTAGCGAATACACTGAAGTGTTCAGCATCATAAAAAAAAGTTTGAAAGCTTTGTTGTCTCATATACATTATTAAACAACAATTACTCTGACTTATTTTGAAATCACTATGTGTTATTTACACAAGCAATCTAAGCTAACCACATCACATAGTTAATGTTACATTATACTCCTACATTCAGCTACCAGAAATAAGGATAAATTGCAAAGTAATACTTGCTATGTTAAAAAATAAGTGAATAAATGGAAGAACATAAAATATTCCTGGAGGATTTTAGTTTTCACGGTACGCCACCTGACTGAAATTCAGTATAAAGTCACGATCGCTGCATGTTTTAAACAACTCCAGCTTCTGAATGCTTACAATCCTGACCTGATTTACAGTTGTAGAACTATTATTCCTATAGTTCCTATACCTATCACTTACAAGACCAGTCAGATGAAAAAACAGAGTAAGATCTCATCGGCTAAGAACTATCTCCATCAGGACTGTAATGCCGTTTGGAATGAGAGAAGGATAAGCAGCAGAAGGAAACTCTCTTTACCTGTACATTTAAGGACTGAGCAGCAGCCTGTAAACTTGTTCCAGCGAGCTGGACCTACAACACAGTGCAAAAATGGAAATGAAATAATGCAGAACCCACGGAAAACTTTAACAATATAAAAACAGCACCACCCCACCCACACCCTAAAAAAACCTCCCCCAGGAATAATGCATGCCCCTCTAACACCTGAGTCAGTGAAACAGGAGCTGTGCTCCATGCTGAAAAAAAGTGAGACTTTTCTGCAGTGTTATTTGTCTACCTCTTGCTGAACATACTCCTGCCCAGGGATCTAGATGTTATCATGAAACTGAGTTGAAGCACAGCATTTTGGGGTGGACAGACTAGTCCTATTCCTGTTAAAGAACCCAGATTTTAGGGGAGGGCGTCAAGCTCTACTCATCATCATCCTCCTCCTATTTCAGAATGGGTCTTACCCCAAACACGTACACTGCACTCACCCACTTCCTTATACAACAGAGGAGCAATCACCTGCACAGCACAAAACCCTCTGCATAAACACTCTTCCTCAAATCAACCCATTCAAGTTACTTGCTTTCCTCAGCCATTGAAAAGAAGATCTCAACACAGAGGACTGGAGACACTTTACAAAGACTGTATTGATTCAGGTACACTCAAACTTGAATTCAATGTTTGTGATTAACAGGTCCAAAGAAGTTCTTGTGGTTTAGCAGTGAAGAAAAACTGATGCTTCAGAAAGTGAGATTTTTAAAGACTATTATTTTACCTCTAATAAGAATTTTCTCTGTACAACAAATGCTAAATTTTCCTTTACTGAAGACTGTTTTAATCAATCTCGCCTTGTTTCTACCACCACTCCTACTATAATGTAGGAATGCTATGTAATTAATTACCAAGACTTTCAAAGGTCAGAGTTACAGCCTGTAGTGAATTCCATCTCTGGCCATGTTTGAAAATCACAGCTCATTTGCAAACCAGGCAACACAGAAGGATACAAGAAAGCAAAGCAAAATGTAGCACTATTGCCTCTATAAATGTCCCTCACATAATATACATCACAGAAGACAGTCCATGTATCTGCAAGCATAGGAAGGAGAGTTTTAATTTAAACAGAGGTACATGAAATTAATAACTGAATATTGTACAGGCAACCCTTAAGAGTCACCTTGGAAATATTCCCTACCACTCCAGATGAAGGTACCAGACTTAGTAAGCATGTTCTACATCTAAGGAAACACTCCCAAAAAGCTCCTCCTCATCACAAGCAAAATAGTTTGACATAGTTGACATGATCTGAGCTTTTAACATGAATTAACAGCAGGGAATAATCTAAACAATAACAGCCTGCCATCTATAAAATATACTCAGAAATAAGACTTTAAAAATTAAATTAAAAAATAATAATAATACATTGGTAGTCTTTTATGTGGTATCTCACTCAGGTACAGCCAGCATTTTCCTGAAAATCTTTTTGAATGCCATTCGGACACCCTTCTATCACACAACAAATTAGAAATTAAACTGTTCCTGAATGTTGCCTACAATCTAATATTTTGTATTAGTCTGGAGGAAAGCACTGTGTGTAAAGGCTGAATAACACCCCACTAACAGCAGCCACACTAGAAGAGGACAGTTTGACAATAGATTCCCACACGCCTGCAGGTGCATAAAAGAATAGCTGAGATTTTCCTTTGAACTAGAGTTTCAAGAAATGAATCACACTTTATCAAACATGAAGTTATAAAGATCCTGACAACTGTTTAAATAAATACATTTCCAAAGCAAGATAAAGCACTGTGCTAAATACAATTACTGTCCTGGATCAATCTATATCACAAAACGAAGACTAAACCAAACACACAGAATTCTGCAGAACAGCTGTATCTGTCTCAGTGTTAAACACATACTGACAACCCATGAAAACTAGTCAGCTTCCCTTCACATAAAAGCAGACTACAACAGCCTATTGGTTCAGCAAATTCAAACACTGGCACTCCCTAGGTCCTATATAACCCAATCTACTAGGAAAATTGTAATTATGTGACAAAGACGTGTGGAACGTTCCATACAATAAAATGGCAGTTCAGAGCTCTTAAAAGAGGGCATAAAAGCTTCAGTACGTCAATTATATCACAATAACTGTGCAACCTCAGACCTCAAACATTCAAGGTCAGCCAATTAGGTACAGTATTTTAAAGTTTAAACTTGGTGCTGAGGAAGGGAAAGAAATTAGGACATTTGTTTTCATACATCAAGTGCGAACAGATAAAAACCACAAAAAATGCCCCTTATACTTCTCTTCACCTAGGGATGCCCCATTTTGCTTCAGCCTACATGTGAAGTTCAGCTTTGATTCCCTAAACACAGCAGCAGCAGAACAGAGGGACAGCAGTAGAAGCCTGAATATCATCTGGCTAACAGGTCCTTGAAATAACATTTTTTATAAAAAAAACCCAACAAATAAACTAAAAACTCAGAAACCATTCATGCTTAGTAAGTACGATCACTTTGTATTTCCAGTTAATGTATATGAGCTTCAAAGATTAAGGATTAAGGAATTAAGGAAAGAATGGTTGACTACCATTCAACACCACTTCTGGGGTCTCAAGGAGGCAGTGACAGCTTCAGAGCCTTGGCAGCTGTTGGGCCAAGATGATCCTTTACCAAAACAGTTACATTTTACCTTGCCTTTCAATTTGGTATCTCCATTAAGTTTAAAAACCCAAACAAAGCAACTTTAGGCATCCTCAAGTCCCCCAAAAGGGGCTCTCTAGTTCCCCCAGATAGGTCTCATCCTACCTTCATGTATTCCGCAGCCTAACACCATGAAGTGAGTACCACAATAAGAACTTTTTCCCATCCAAGTCACCTAAGCATGTGGTCTACCCGTATGTTCCTTGACATGTCTACCCATCACCCAAAGAGAACAGAGAACATCCAAGAGCAGCAGTGTTCACAGCTGCCCAGGTCTCCCTCCTGCTTTGAAATGGCTCTTCTCTTACCTGATGAAGGTGCCCAAGGAAGGCCTGGGCCTGGGCTGTAGAGATTGCTCCTCCGACAGGCACAGGCTGCTTTTGAAAGTCCAGGCCATTTGTTTGCGTGCCTGGAGAAAAAGAGACAGTAAAAGTTATTAGTTATTATTTTTATAAAATTAAAATAAATTTAATATTCCTAAGTCTCCTATTGTTCTCTCAATACTACGTAATAGAAAAATACTCTGCGAGTAACAAGAATTCAAGTTTTTTACTGAAAGGGGCAGGGGAAGCAATGTCACTTCCAGACTTCAGCAATACAGCATTTGTCAGCTGAACAAGATCAACATCATATTTTCTTTAGCTTCTATCATCTTACCTACCCTATGTACATTACTATCCCATCATTCTCCACCATGGTCTGAGAACCAAAATGGGGCATGCTGCTAAGGTTAAACTGTGCTTCCATTCTTCATGCACTCTCTACCCAGCAGCTGAAGACCATCTTCAAGTTCAGAAAGTGGCAAGAACAAGACTCATAGAAAGCCACCTTTCATTAAAGACAGGTAAAATAATACTTGACAAAAACCAAAGTATCATCTATACATAGCAGTTACAGGCCACAGTTTTACTCTTTTGGTAAGATCCCTCCACATTTCCATGAGTATTTGTGCAGAGCTCTCATCACATATAGTAACCACCTGGTTGCTCTCGCCCGCTTTCATATAACTAAAACCTGATTATTTCCCTACATTTTTGGTGTCTTCTTCCTAAACAACTTGGAGGAAATGAAACCCCCTGAACTATTCCCAAATAATCTGACTGTGAGAAGCGGGGTGGGGGGTGGGGGGAAGATCCAATATTTTTTCTGCAAGAACCTACCACAGAACTCTTTTTTTGCCAAGAGAAACTATAACTAAAACTTTTAAGAATCACTCTGTGGGGAGATGATAAAATCAACATTACAGATTATCAACAACTGGTTTTATATGTTGGGTATTCTACCTACAGTGACTAACAACAAGAAGGGAGACTTTGAGGATATCAGGCTGTGTGGAATTTCTAGAACAGATAATGCAATCTTAAAAATTGTGTGCCTGAAATGAAGTAAAACCAGCTTTTAGACTTGCATGTTTACTCTTCACAACAATCAGATTTTGTTCAGTGCCTATGGACAGGCACTGTCCTACTTTAAAATTCCTTCCATCATCTACATTTTTCACCATAAAAATCTAGGTTATCTACTACGCAAAAGAGAGTCACAGTTGTTAAATAACAAGGGATTGCTATTCCTTAGAAATATCTGCAAAAGCAAGCAGGCATAAAATCTGATTAGTAAAATACACTATCCAATACTTCACATTGCTATTTTGACCTACAGACAGGCTACACAGGCAAAATTCCCAAAGATGGAGTCACTGTTCAGTTAAATACAGACACAATGTAGATAGTCAAGCTTTCTCACACACATGTAAGGTTTACCTAAGGCAGCCCTTTGATGCATCTTTGGTGGAGGTGCTGCAGGGGAAGAGTTGGTCTACTGTCAAGCTTCTAACTCTATGCTTTGGGCCAGGGTTTACAGACTTAGACGTGCAGTCAAAGATCCATAGACATGTTAAAAATATTCAAATTTTGACCTACGTAAAATTATTTTGCTTAATGAGTCTAAAATTCCAATCCAAAGTGAACGGAAGGACTATCACTGGTCTGAATTGCTCTTGAATGAATGCAACTTGGTTGCAATTTCTCCAAATAAAAGTAGCTACAAAGGTCTGATAGAAAGAGCTAGAAGGATCTCATCTGTTTTCATTCTTTCCAGTAAACTGCAGAATTCTCTCAATGCAGATGGCCAAAAGGAGTGGGAAGAAGATTGGGTAAATATGTAAAAATAATTCCTGACAAACAGCTACTGTAATTCCAAGGAAACAACCTACCACCTCCTTATTTAAGCAGATGTTTTGAATCAGTTTTCAACCTGTGGTCAGGGACCCCCACATAGGAAAAAAAAAAACACAGATAAAACCTACTGTAAGGCAGATATTCCTTCATAATTCCATCATAAACTTGCAGGGGTCAAAACACACATTTTTAAGAGGACTAGTTGGAAGCATCACCTGAAATAAATAGGTGAAGCTGTTCCAGTTAACTATCTTCCAAAAAGAGCCTTGAGTTCTGATACCACATTGAAAGAGCAGAACACCGCTGTACACGTGCAGAAGAAATGCTCCAGCTAGCACTTCCGTTGACTCTTAATATGGAAATTTGAAACAAGCCTCCTAGGGTTGACTGTTTTGAGCAAAGCAAGTTCCAAGACTGAGCTTAAAACTCCATGGATCCAAAAAAAAAAAACCAGT
The DNA here is from genome assembly GCA_035590215.1 of Microhierax caerulescens. Lineage (NCBI taxonomy): Eukaryota > Metazoa > Chordata > Aves > Falconiformes > Falconidae > Microhierax > Microhierax caerulescens. Next base: position 113,656,913 of record JAVJGJ010000014.1, on the reverse strand, counting down.
TTAGACAGGTACTAAGAGATAGCAACATTTTCTTTAAAATTCAGCCTTGAAGGACTCCCAACTCCCCCTTCCCACTGCATCCCAAAATGAAACTTGGAGCAAAAGAACCCAAACCACACCTCTTCATTCCCTGTTCTATTTGAATTTTAAGCTTTCTTTGGTATTTGGAAGTATATTGTCCCTTCCCCTTCGAATGTGGCCTTAAGTTTTGGAAGGAATGCTACCCAGGTTGCTTGCATTTATTACAGGATGCCTACGTCTTTTGAAGAACAGCTGGGAAAGTAAACTCTGAGTTCAGCACATAAGAGACCTCACTCTTCAGGTACTCATAAGGATGTGACACCAATCCTGCGGAATCCAAGAAATCGGATAAGAAGACTGGAAAATGGAGCTGTCAGAAGCAGAAGGTCAGCACATTCTAAGGACACTAAAGGACCAAAACATCACTTCTGCTCAAGGTAAGCGTTAAATGCAAAAACCCATGGTGATTAATACACATGGCAGATGCAAACCCAAGTACTGATTTTAATAATCCCAAGTATTTAAGTATTTAATCCCAACTCCATCCCAGCTCCATAACTGCTACAGCTGTTCTAACAGCTCAACACCACCAAAAAAACCCCAGGACTGGGACTCTCCATCTCCCCTTTCTTCCTGGTTCCAACCACACTAGCCCTGTCCTGCCCCTTCTGATAGTTTATGGACACAGCAGTAAGACAATTCACATTTCTAACTAAGTATAAAATTGTCAAAATAACAAGGGAACAGTTCATATGAATAAAGTTAGTTTTCTGCCAGTTATGTGAGATGAATTAACTTACCTTAGGGCCCAGCAAGCAGCAGATAATGCAAAGCAAGGGAAGTCAGAGATGTGGTAGTAGGGCAATGAGCCTCCCCTGCCCCTGTTAAGACTGAATCAAGCTGCAGGATGAAATTTCACCCTTATAGCCCAAGTCCAATGCAACTTAAGCACATTTAAGTTCTGGCATTAATTCAGCCATGTGGTTAGCTACTTTAAGGAGTTGGTTTGGATGAAGACTAATACTAAATGTAACTAATTTTCAACCAAATCAAATCTTTGAACATCTCACTCAGTGCCACTCCAGGGAAAAGAACAGAACACTAAGTACCAGGACACCCTGAACATGGATCAGTTTATGCTGTCCTGGAATTCTACCTGCAGAGGGTACAGGCATGACAAAATGGAGCAGGCAAGGTAACACTGCACCTGCAATCAAAAGAAGAACATACTCTCTATATCCCAGATCATAATTATTAGACTTCAGTCTGAATTTACAAACTGCTTAAGAACGGAAGAGGAGTGAGGAACTACAGGTCTGGGGAGATGTGGAGTAAGGTGCAAGAAAGGACTCAGGAAGGGAAGGTAACAAAGAGAAGGGACATTTCAAAACTAACTTGAGTGGGTACCTGCACTGTGCTCTGGGAGACATCTTCCAGCACCAGCACTATGTTTCCCCATCTCTCTCTGCGTGCATCCGCTGAGAAAGAGGGATATCCTCAATACTCAAAATTGTTGATTCCTTGTCCACATTACTAGTAAGAACCCCTCAGCACCAATATTTGCCAAGAATTATAGCAGTTAAAAGAATATGTCATGGTCTCTCCCACTCTCCTATACTTTCTTCTAATGGAAACTGGAAAATCAATCTCTGGAAATTAAACAGTGTAAACAAGAATACTTAGAAACCTTCCAAATATTACACTTAAAAATTAGTATTTTGCTGCTATGTCAATGCCTGTCACAATACTACAGTTTCCATAGACATCATAACCTTGGCTTTCATAGTACTGCATTCACACAGCTTTTTAAAAATAATATGGATTAAACAAACAAAGAAAAACAGTTGAGTTGTTCTGAAAATTTTTATGCTGCAACCTCTAAAAAGGAAACCAAAGGGACTATCTGTTTACTAGAAGACATTCTTCTCTCCTTTTTTTCCAGTAGATACTAAGCAGACTGTCCACCCACAATGGCAGGTTGGAAAAGATTCGTGTAATTCTGCGATACTGACAACCAGTTGATCGATTCATGTTCTTGTGAAAACAGCCATCAAACAACTCTTGTAGTCATAAATACTTCTTCTGTTGTTGTTTTTAATTTGTCTGAAATATGGGTTGCTTTTTCAGATGTTTAAAGAGGAGCCCAGTTAGCACAAAAATTTTGAAGTTAAGATCTATTTCAGGTATTTTATTGTGACCAACGTGTTCAGGGGAGTTTACTATTTTACCTATATAGTAAGAGTTAGAAATACAAAACCCTAATTTATTAACTGCCATGGAACTTAGCTGTTAGCTCAGAAAGCTACTGATGTTAAATCATCTTTACCAGTGGCAACTGTACTTTTTTCCTGAGAACACTAGCTCTGCCAAATGAAACTCCATACCCTACAGTAATTTCTCTTAAAATTTTCAAGTTACACCAGCTTACTACAGTTTAAAACAGCAATGACCCAAACAAACACCCACTGAGGTTTAGAAGATAAACTAGTAGTGCTTACACAGCAGACTCCAGTGATTTATAAATGTCACTGGAAAAGACAGTTACAGAAAGTTACAAAAAATAAAAACTCCCAAGTGTTTTATAAAAATCATCTTCATGGTTTTGTTTCAGAGCCTGTGCTCCCCAGCCAGTCAATGGCACTTCCACTTCTTAGCATCCAAGCTGAAAGATGACTTCTTTTCACCAAGAACGCAAAAAGCCCAGAACTGCAACTTAAGTACCCTGGATCAGAAGCCTAAAATTACAATCCATGAGTATTCCTTTCATGATTTAACACCTGCCTGTTGACTAATAAAACTGATGCTTGAGCCCTCAAAGAACATCACAAGTGTCATTAATCACTACCTCCAGTAGTTTATAAGCACTATATTTAAAAACAAAACAATGACTGCAGAACAAAGGATACTCAAAAACTCTCGATTATTTTAATTAGCATCATTTAAAAAGTCAGGAAACAAAACTGAAAGGAACGACTGGCAACATTTAAATTACAAAACCAATGTTTGCAAAAGGTCTAAATACCACTAAGAGCCAAACTTTTCTAATAACTAACCTTAGATTTAGAGTACAAAAAAAAATTACAGACAACATAGCCCCTTTTGTGATGAAAGCACCTACAGGCAGCTTTACAATCACACAATTCCATCACCACCACCTTCACACTGATGAAGTATTTGCCTAGGAGAACAGAATCGGGATTCTGCTGAAGCAGCTGCTTCTGTGATAATAGACTACCTCTGAATAAAGTCCTCCTCTTTAACCGCTCTGTTTAACTAGTTTAACTACCAGTTGAAGCTGCACTCAAGGAAGCACTTTGGGAGCGCTTTTGGAGAAAGCATACACAGGGAACTGTGGTCATACAGAACAGGGAGTCTGAATTTTCTCAGAAGTGTACACACACCCTCTCCAGCTACAAAGACTCTATAGGGACATTTAAAAACATTGTTCTCTTACTGCTGTTTATGATTATGAAATATTTACAGCCCACATTTTAATGTTTTATATCATCCTAAACCAGTATAAAATGCATAATAAATAATTTTTGTACATAAAAAGAACTGATACCTCTCCTATTAGAAATACAACAGAAATTATAAAAACTGAAACTCTAGTAACAAAACACGCATTAAAAAGTGAGCAGAATTCCTTTTGACTGACCCCATGCATCGGCAGAAAACATCCAGCCTACTTGGATCAGTATTGGGAACATTTGGTCACCCTTAGCTGTATTAAAGCCTTGCACAAGCGATAAGGATAGAGCAGCACAAAATGAAATAGATTATTAATTCCATCACAACTCCAGAGTTTAAAATAAAACTCTTATTATTGAACCAAGAGGAGAAAAAATAATTTTCCTTATACACAGTCACCAGACTTCTCCCAAAGCATCAAGAACAAGCTACTTCTCATTAAAATTTTCTCTTCCCAAATGCTATTCTGAGCTCAGAGAAGATTCTTAGTTACATTAAACTATTTACTTTCCATTCAGAACTGTCATTTCTCTTGCTTCCAAAATTAACATTAAATTACCTTCAGAAAGGAATTAAAGCATGAGATGGCATGATTGAGTTATTAGTGGCTTAACAAGCTTCTTCAGTGGCTCAGAACTTGGCCACATCTTAAGGATGTGTCCAAAGGCACACTGGCCCTGACACAAAGGTTATTCTTCCCTAGCCAAGTATCAAGGTTCTGTTCTAACACAAAGAAATTGCAGAAAAGCCAGCTAACACTTTTTTTTTTTTTTAATGTTGATAAATTTATGCTTTCTCCCTTTGCCTTGCACTTGAGAACTGTTGTGAGAGCTTGGACGAAATCTAAAACAGAAACAAGATCGGCCAGTGGCCCATATCTGCCAGGGAAAATTTCAACCCAAAAATAAACGGCCAAGTTAGAGGTGCTGAAGGTATGCTCTGCCAGGAAAAAATGAGACTACCTATGGAGAGCTAGCGCTGCCAGACCTTCTGTAATATCAGAAACGTTACAGATAGAGGAAGTGGGGAAGGGGAATCTCATATACAAAGTGTGGGTGGTGCTCTGATACAGTAGGTGTGAATAATGCCTTGCACAGAGTGGGGTTAACAACAAGACAAAAGTGTTCCCAAGTCTCTAAAAACAGTAGGTGTGGGGGAACCTTTTTGTTTTGTTGGGTTTTTTTTTAATGCCTGTAAACTGGTAAAGAAATCTTGGTTTTAATGTCCATTCAATTCCACCAGAAAATATCTGTGCACCAATTCATCATTTCTTACCTGTGTTTCCATCTCCGCTCTCCATTGATGGTTTACTGGTTTCTGACGGATTGTTCATTCTTGAGTCTGCATTAAAACAGAAATAAAGATAAACTAATGCAGCAAAAAAATCCTAAATCTATTAATACTTCCTTGTCCAAGGGAAGTACAGAACATTGGAAATTTGATATGCACGTTACCTTAATTCAGATTATAACACAAAAAGAATGATCAGAAGCATAACACAATACTAAATCTTTCAGACACATATAGTTTCAAATTTTGTATGTTGTTATTCCCATACATGAAAACATGGTGTTAAGGGAATAAAAGACAGCATGCTGGAGGGCAAAGATAGGTAGGAACTTAATTTTCAGTACAATGAAAGTCACAGAAGCAAAAGGAGGGTGGGGGGTGGAGAGAAGGAACAATGACTACATCAA
>JAVJGJ010000014.1:113635992-113648072 GCA_035590215.1 Microhierax caerulescens | reverse complement strand
CCCCCCCCCCCCCCCCCCCCCCCCCCCCCCCCCCCCCCCCCCCCCCCCCCCCCCCCCCCCGGTTGGAGAGTATCTATACATTTGAGCTTTGGGGAAGAAGCCTTGAAAATAAATAAAAGCTATTGTAAAATTGGGATGATCAGTTATTATAAATAACTTTAAAAGACCTGAAGAAGAAATTACGGCATGTCTGTCCTGCAGTCCTGATGGAATCTCAGTGCAGGAAATACATTATCCCGGTAACCTTAGGCACAGCTTGCAACGGTATCAATGGCAACCACTGTGCACTCCACCTCATTTTCTATTACGCATGAAGAACCTTGCTGTTACATTAAAAATACACAGACATAATATACATTCTGTCAGGGAATGGCTCGATACAGCTACTAAATTATTTGAGACTGGGACACTCTCATTCTTTTTAATGCTTTAAAATTCATAACAGAAGGATATGCAAGTCAAGTCCAGTGTGTGTTAGGAGCCAAATGCTTCTCAGATTGAAATCCTAAAAGCAAAAGGTCTGTATTAATATCATCCAAGCCTAGCAGCAAATCTCTCCATTGCAGAGGAAACAAATTCTCCCGGAATGAGGGAAAGAAGAAGAAAAAAAAACAAACCCAAACCCTGTATTTCCCTGGTACAGATCTCTATCTACCAAGCAGCTACTTGCTGCCGATTCACTGGTGAGCTTCAGCCTTACAAATACCTCCTCTAGCTTCTGCATATGTGATTAAGCCTCTATGCATAGCCAACCTCACAGCCTCTACGTCCATATTAAACGCTCGTAAGAAAGAGCTGAGCTGGTACCCACCTAGAATGTAGTCGCTGCAGTCCAGCATTGCTGTGGTATCCTCTACAGGTTCAGATAGTCCAAGGAAAGGGAGAATGGCAATTTCTATCAAATCTACACTACTGCTCTCGACCGAACACGAAAGGGAGTGGGGAGGTGGGGGAAGAAACACAACTTCAGTTACACCATAGCAATCTTCAACTGAACGGGGAAACTTCAGTTGCTCTGTGGAGTTTTAGTCTCTCCTACTAGCTGTGTCTGACATTGTCAAGGCGACTGAAGCGTGAAAAGTTCCCCTTTTTGTAATAAAATAGAAACAAAGATTGCAGCTGGCAGTTTCCATAATGAAGCTTAATCAGTATGCGCCTGATTAGGGCCTTATGCAAATCTCCTCTCGTTAGCACAGCAGCCAGCACTTTGAAGTCCATGAACAATTCATTTGCAGAGTACACTGAAAGCGCTCCCTGCATAATTTAAATCATGGTATAAATATTTATCAGCTCATTTGCATATTAATTGGCAGTGCATGAAGGGAAAAATTATCTCCCGAGTGCCAGCATAATAATTAGGGAACAAAATGAATTTTCTTCCAATAGCTTGGCTTCTCAGCCCTAACTCAAGCACAGTACCACAGGGGAGCAGGGAGGGGAAGAGACAGAGTTCTGTTCAAATGCCACTGAAATGACATGTACAAATTAGAAACAACTCTACAGACTTAAGCACCTTTAATCTTATTCCTGCTGGCAACAATAACTTCAGTAATAAAGGGGATTTGGAAAAAGCTTTCTACACAATCCAAATAATCCCACGAAAACAATTAGCAAGGTAGAAGCTGAACACAAAGCTGTCAAACCAGTGCTTGCACATCTGCATGGAGTTTTCCACATCTGAACAGGAACTGTCACAAGAAGGTCCTGGGCAGGAGAGAGAGTACCACCAGGGCAAGGAAACTGCACGATTCCCTTTAAATGGCTAAAGAGCTTGGTGATTCATTGCCGGGTAATCCCTTTGCCATGGCCAACTTAACAGCAGTGGATATGTCAAGTATTGTGTAACATTTGACACCCACTAATCTATCCCGAGTGAAATCAAAATAGATGTAGTCTTTTGCTTTCCAATGACTTTCAAGAAAAAACAAAAATCTGTTACTAATCCCTTCCACAAATGTACACAATACAGCTAAAGAAAGCTTGCTGTGGAGCTATAGTTTTTGAAAAGGGAACGTTACACCTGGGTTGCATCTTTGAACCACTCAATGATAACCAGAACACACTTGCTGCTGTGACCACAAAGTACACTGAAGGACTGGAGAACTGGGAGGCTTTGGTCTGTGGAGGAATCAATCTTATTTTCTGAACGGGTTCCACAGAACTAAGCGTACCAACGAACTATGAGGCTACATTAAACCATTTCAGTCTGTTTACCACTCAAATACTAGTATCCTAAACAGCAAGAACATTTATATCGAAATTAAAGTGTAACGTGGACATCACAACATTTAATAGTCCATATTCTGATCAGGAAAAGATAATGTGATGATGCAGGTGACTACAGGGTTGAGCCACCCACTTCCAGATGTTAATGTGAATTTAAAGAGAAAGTTGATTTTTTCTTTCTTTTTTCTTTTAAAAAGCTAGCTGTACTTATCCTCATCTCTTAAGTGAATTCAAGCACCGCCTCTCCAAACAAGAGGGAGTGAGAGAAAAGGGACTTCTCAGTCATCCAGTACTGACTGGAATTTATTTCCACGCTTGACCTCTTCTTCTGTTCAGGTTCATATCTCTACTTAACACAAGATGTTCCCTGCTATATATTTAACATGAATGATCTACACTTGAAAAAGCTTGCAAGAAGGGAAGGTGCTCCCAACTGCAGGGAAACAACTGTATGTACCTAAGAGGTTTTTCTAATACCTTGTTTCCAACTTGGTTTTCTACTCATTCACGTGTGCCATTGAGAATCCTGAGGCACATCTCCATGGTTCACAGACCTTCAGTAAACTTCACTCTTCCATACATGCTGTTGCAGTGCACTGGGAGACAATCCATTCGCTTCATCAGAGGAGTCTGGACACAAATGATGTAACAAGCCAAGCACTTCACAAAGCAAGTGCCAGTTTAAACAGTGGCTGAACTGAGGCGGCCAGTAGTATAGTAAGAGGACAGCAGTGTCATCTTTGGGATCCTTTTCAGATGAGAGTCTGTGTTGAGCGGGTTGAACACAGGTGCAGCATGAGAAGCCCCCGACCGCAGGAAATGACCGTTAAAAGCAGGCACGTGTGTAGTGATGGATGACTCTTATCAAACAGCACAACAAGCAAACAGCAAATAAAGGCCAGGGAAGGACGTGCCTGAAGCCATGTTAGCAAGCGTGCTGCTGGTGCCACAGTGCTACTCATGGGCCATACCAGGGGTCCTCAAACTTAACCAGGGGGCCGGTGCGCGGATGAAGTGGCAGGCAGTCATCTGCGGCTGCTTGGTTTCCCCACCACCACCACCACCCCTGGCAGCGGGGGGCGGGGTGTGTGTCTGTAAATACCGGGGGGCTGGACCGAGGACCCTGGGGGCCATATCTAGCCTGCGGGCTGTAGCTTGAGGACCCCTGGTCCATACTATTAACAGCGCATTGACAGCCAGCAAGGACAAGGCAGAGATTTTCTTCCCGTTCCCAACTGGGCCAACCAACCTGCCTTACAAACACCAACCCCCACACAAATGTTTGTTTGAACTGTAGCTTCTACTAACCTGCTAATTGAAACAAAACCTTATACATTGACTTTTCAAATTAACGATTGGAAAAAAAAAACAAACCAACAACAAAAAACAATCAAAAAAAAAAACCCCACACCAAACTGTTCTTCCAGTGACCACTTCATTCTTCGACAGTTTTATTATCTTCCCTTTTCTGTAAGTTCTGACAATCCTATTATCTTCCCTTTTATTTAAGTTCTTCATTTTGAGCCAAAAAAAAAAACCAAAACCCCCAAACTCTGTTGTTTCATTTAGGCCACACTACTGCAACTATTTATCTGATGGGTTTCCAAAGGAGGCCTGAAGACACAAGCAGGAGAAGGTTTGGGGAGGAACAGTGCATACCACCCTGCTTCAAAACCAATGGTGGAATACGCCAGTTTAATAGGTTCTGCCACATCACTGGCCATTCTTTTATTTCCGAATTCTTACTTTAAAAGTTACTTAACACCCTGAACCGAAGTCATACTTCTGGGACTCACATTTAAGCAAAATACCACTCTGAGCTTGGCACATAAAGTTCCATTTTTTTCCTCCAAAGGCACCTCCAAGAAGAGAAAGTGGTGCACCTCGTGATCATCAGTGCAGAAAACTCTCCACATCCTGCAAAAGTACAGTCATCTCAAAAACTATTTCTCTGCCCCTCACTCAATTTTGCAATTGATGATGATTTTTCCCACATAATTATATTCATACTTCTCCTTAAAACCAAAGGAACCAAGCCATTTACATGGCGCCAGCTATGACAAAAGCAGACGTTCTTCAGCCAAACACTTCAGCAAATGCAGAAACGGCTTCAGGAGATCCCATCCTCCTCTTCACTCTCTACGTACCTCCTGTACATTCCCATCTCAAATGAATGCTTCTGTTTTGCTCTTTGTCCCACCAATATGTCACTTTATTCAGTTCTAATGATCGTACTTGATACCTTAGTACCTTACTTTTTGGAAAGGGAACCTCATTTTTGCCTGCAGGTTATGCAACTTTTGGTTTGACCTCCTTCTGCATCTTCTCTTTTCCCCCCTTTTTTTTCCTATTTATTATGCCCAATTGACTGACTATGAACTCCACAATATTATTCTGCAATGTCATCTACTGTAAGTAAGTGTTATAGATAGTGAAAGTTGTCACAAACTAGGGGCAAAAGATATTTAAAACCCTATCTTCAGATGGTCAGCCAGTCTTTTTTTTTTTTCTCTTTTTTTTTTTTCCTTAAACAATACAAATGAGGCAGAATAAAAGGGATAAAGGACAAAGGTACTATCAACGTTACTGGATTCAATGCCTTTATGTTTCCATATATTAGTAAAATGTCATTTACTACATGCCCTCAATGACAGCTAGGAAATTTCTGCCACTAGCCAGTTCCGTGACAAGCGTGACCTTTGTGAACCTCGCAGGCATGCTTTCTGATACAACATGGCCACATTACCCAATAAGCCAACAACTTATTATTTCCCTTTTGAATGGTGTACTTGGAACGACACAAGGGAAGAAAATACGGTATTAATTGTAACATATTAGCATACCACCTTCATTAGTGTATCAGTGTCTTGTATATTTTACCTTGAAGAACCACTCAAGACTGGTCACCAAAGCATTGAAAATAGCGCATGACTAAGCACAACGTCAATGAACGCTGGCAACACTCCGAGTACGGCTGCTTGCCATATGCCATGCCAGCCAAGACCATAGATACACCTAGCCCTAAACTGACACTACACAGAACTACTACATTTTTAACTCAAGACATTTCCAAGGCCCTGCTCCACCAGCTAAATGAAACCTAATAAAAATTTCATCAAACAGAACTGCAATGTGCTATATATATATTAAAAAAAAAAAAGTTACAAAAAAAAAATGACATACTTCAACAAAATAAACTGTTATTAAAGTTGGCACAATCCTCTTAGAGTAATTACAGACAGACAGACAGCAGCCTGTTCATAGTTAGGGCTGCAAACTAAGCCCTAATTTTAGCCACCACCTTTGACATTGGCTAATAAAATTGATTTTATCTGAAAATTGCCAAGTTTGCTCTGAAAGCCAAAGAGCAGTTGTCTGGAAAAGTCAAATAAAATTGGCCTGATGTAGAATTACAGGTCATTACACAATTGTTATGAATTGGGATTTTAGTCTACATCTACTTTTACTTCTCTCTCATAAAATAAAATCGTAACTATCCTTTCAAACTTTCCATCACACAAAACGTCTTTCAAAATTCTTTCCCGTACTTTTTTGAGGAAAATTAAGTATACAGACAGCTAAGCAGGAATGCTAATTCATCTTATCACTGCAGGACAGCAGATACTCCTAAGCATCTGACCCATTAATATAAAGGGGTTTGTTTGTGGGTTTGGCTTTTAAGCCTTTATTACTCTTGTCCACAGAAGGTAGCAGCTACCGTGTTTTTTTATAGTAAGAAAATATATTAAAAGTGAGGGTTTTTTATAGTAAGAAAACTGTGGTCATGACAAGCTCACTACCATATGAGGAGGGGAAAAAATGGAGGGAGTGGCAGGAGGCAGGGGAGGAAAATAAATACCCTTATTTGAAAATTACAGCATTATAGCTTTCACAAGCAAACAGAGCCTTATTTGAAACTCATAGCTAATACTATGATTCTGGCGCATCACCTGAACAGTTTTGCCCTCCCCTTACTGCCTACAAGCAGTAAGGGTGTAAGAAAGGGTCCATATTATATTTACATAGAGGTTTTGCTTTCATTCTGCTGAGCATTTTCTTTCCAAAAGCTAAGGCTATAAATTCAGTGCAGTCAACCCTTGTTCAAAATCACAACTTCGATCCATGAAACTGTCGTAACATTTACATAGAAATCACAGAATATTTTGAAAAGTAGCAAATGTTAGGTCTTTACAACTCCTGATTTAAGCACACCATGTTTCACTCATACTACGTTTTTAAGGTTTTTGTTGCTATCTCGTAATGGTTCAAGACTTTTTTAAAAAATTTATATACATGCACCGAACTACATCATAAGCACTGACTCCAGGCACTTAATTCAAAAAAACAACCCAAGTGTCACAAAACTGAAAACAAATTTGCATTATTTAACTAACATGTTGCACCTACCATAGAGCTGTTGCACAGCAGCACTTTCTAATATATGCAGGAGGGCACTCACCTCCTTTACACCTACCATTACATATTCACTGCTCTAATAAACCTGTGCATAAAAAGTAGTATCCAAAGTTAAGCAGGATTTTTTTAAAACGCACACCAAAAAAATATTCAATGTACATATTTTAAGGGAAACACCTGACTGAGTTTTCATCCACATATATGTGCGTCTCACCTCCCTTTGAAATTACTGGATTGTCAAATCTGAAATACTTCACACTGACAAGTATGAACACCTGGAGCAGGCGTGTATTTTTTTAATTAGTAAACACCTTTTCTATTTGATTACTTTTACAGGATTTGCATGTGTCTTATTGCTTTTCAGCAAGTACTGCAGGGCACAAAGTAGAGACATACTGAAATGAAATGAAGACTGATGAGAAGTTACATGAACAAAACACAAGGGAAGGCTGAAGAACATGATCAGTAAAACTTCAAAATTAGTCAGAATAAGGAAAATAAGAAGCAATCTAAGGGCACAGGTCTATGTAAAAGCAGTACTGAAACAAATAAACAAGGAAAACCCAATAAAACCCACCACCACCACCCTGAAAAGCTTGAAAGCTTTTATGGACACTCCAGCTTGGGGCAGTTGCAGAACCTGGAACACCAGCCACCATGAGGAGTAGGGTCACCCCAGACTTCTCCTGGCAGGGAACACCAGCTCATGCTCATGTATCCCCTGGACCTAAAGTGGTCATCTCTTCCTACTAGTGTGCTGAGACGATGTTTATGGGAACACATCTTCCATACACGCAGCAGCTACTAAAATTGTGCACTTGAACAGAAATTGTGCATTTGAACAGAAAAGGTAAACACAGTTCATACTACCAAAACGCCAAGCAATGAAGATGGCATAAATATTGATCATTTCAAATTGTTATTGCAATACACATTAAAAATGCCAAGTATTTGAGTAAAATAAATATTATCTGATTTGTAAATCACAGCACAATTGATCTGACAACATATGAAGGCTACTTATGCCGAGCTCAAATACTGAATGGCAGGATTTGTTTTAGCAGTTCTGTTATTACATTTTGGAGCCATCGCTGTATATGCATTCCAAAAGGATTAAATTTGCCTCCCCATGTTCACTCACATAACAGGGACAGGCTCTCAGAGCTTAAAAACATTATTTTTAAGCTCACCTGTAAATCAAAACATAATGCTTTATGCAAACACGCTGTTTCTCTGTTCTCCACTTTGCCGAAGTAGTAATTACTAGTCTAGCTTGATGAACAGGGGCTCTGCAAAGAATAGACTAATTCAGTACATGACTTAACCATACAATTGAGTTCAATTCAAACCCCAGAGTCTCCACACCACTTGTCATTAAATACACTACAGGTCACTCTCAAAATACATAAATCAAAGTCACAGGTTTAATTTTATTATGATTTCTGCTGCAGCCAACTGGGTACCTCAAGATCAACAGCAGAGATAGTATTTACCTCTAGTTAGCATTAGTGTGTTTGACAAACAAACAGAAAAAAAATACGCAAAACCTCTACAGTTTCACGGTAAGAATCAAAGTTGCATTGCTGCTATCACTGTCCTTTGCAGAAACTACTTTTGCTCTCTGTTCCTTAATAACTATCTCAAATCTGAAGAAGGATATTGCTTTAATGCCCTCAGCACACTGATCCAGACACTATTAACACCTGTAGGAACCACAAGACATGTCATGAGAATGCTTCTTTCTGAAGCTTAAATTATTTGATCTCTAAGAGGAAAAGGGCAAATTCCAGACAAGCTGCTTTGTATGTTACAAATTGAACAAAAAAATTGCCAAATGCAAGATCTGAAGAAAGAAATGGAGTTATTCACACTGCAGACACCGATTCCATCCATCAGCACACCTAGCCAAGTATCTATCATTTTGGATGGTCAGAGCTAGCATAAGACTGCATTTGCTCTCAGTCAGAAAAAAATAAAAATACAAAGTTGCTGGGCACCTGGGTCTTTAATTTACGGTAATTTAGGAACAGTAGAAAGTGAAAACCACAGCGTAGCTACACATATAAAGTATTACCTGCATGAGCTTTTCCAGGAAATGTTCACAAGCACAGTTTTGCCTGTTTTAGCCGCTACGCTGTGCTAAAGTAGAAAAGGCATTGATTAGCTTTTCCAGGAAATAACCACAAGAAAGGGTTTGCTAGCAGCAATGCTGAAGTGTATGCAGCATGACTACCACCTGTGGCTGTGTTTGCAGAGGATTTGCTGGGAAGACATGCACATTTTATTTGCAGGTCCATGGACACACACTCCTAAAGAAGGAATGCCTTCTTTATTTCTCCATCAAACCAGAGCAGACAAACTTTTCTCCACTGTACCACTCTCCGTAACTTATTTTGATTGATTCTTTATCTGTCAGCCTAATGCTTTCCCCTCAAAAGAAATTAAAGGTCTACTAGTATACAAATTAAAGGTAATACTTTCCTCTCAAAAGAAATTCATGATCTTCTCACAAATTACAGGGTAAAAGAAATCAGCTGAAGAAAATAGGTCAACAAAAGGCCTAACAAAAAAAAAAAAAAATTAAAAAAGTGATACCCAGAATACTTTAATGCTTAGCTGCCAATTCCTCAATAAAACACAAGTTTCGTATATGCATATCTCACCATTTTCACACAGAAACCAAAAATTAAAAATAGGACACTTAATTTAGGACCAGAGATAAATGCCTGTCAGTACTATGGCCATGAACGCTGAGTCAGCAAAAAGTCAGCAGGCAGGAGCACCAGTAGCTGCAGCCTCGCTCATCCCTGCTGCTCTACTGCCTCCTCTCTCGGGCTGTCGCATACAGAACTACACAAGAGAACCGATCTGTGTTAAAACTACTCCAACTAGAAGGAGAAAATACTAACCCAAATCTGATGCTTAATGCGAGGGGAGAAATATTTACTCTATTGAAGGACAAAGACAGCAAGGAGACAGGAACAAACAACTGGGCAAGATTGTTTCAGCAGCAGTATTGCTTTAAAACATCTATTGAATACAGCTTAAATACACTTGTATGTTAGTTACATATTCATCTTATGAACTTTATCACACAACTTACATAACAAATAGAAGAGCTTAAAATCTCTCACCACAACTATTTATTTCCTCTTTGGGAGACTGACTCCCAGCCCTAACATTGACAATTTGTATCAATTAGTGTATTTACATTTGCATGTACCCCTCCAATCCCACTCTTTTGAATACTCTTTCTGATTTCTGGTCTCCTCACACACACCATTTCCATGCTCAAAAACAGAAAAGCAATTCCTACACTGTAAGACCTCACTATATAATCACTTCTTTTCATCAGATGTATTGAAGAAGGCATTAGAACTACAAGGTTTTGCAAGTAAAGAAAATGGGGTGGGGGGTGTTGACCAGAAACTAACAGAAGCAGCAGCAGAGTAACAGCAACAATCACACCATTAAGTAGTTTAGCTAAGACCTTGCTTAACTCCAAATTCAAGGAATTGTTCACTGAAAATTTTAAAAATAACTACTAATAATCCTATAATATTACAGTAGACTGAACTATAGCAAATAAACAAAAAGTACACCTTATAAATGTCTGATGCATCTATATGCCTGTATGTTGGGCTACAGCATCACAACAGGTTGAAAACTTGAATCTTCAAGAAGGGAGACCAAGGCTCTGGTGACATTACAATAGAACCAAACTGAAGATATTTACAGGCAGACAACCTCCCATAAACCCTCAGAAATATATATCTATGTAAACTTTATGTGTTTTATATGTAAACATATATACTTTATATGTATTTATACATACTTCATGTTTTATATAAAAGCATATATACTATAGTGTGTATATATAGTATGGGGTTTATATTTAAAAAAAAAAACAACAAACAAAAACAAAACCCACCATGCTACTGAGATGGTGATCACATATTTCTCAAAGCTTCTAAGCCTACTGTTCTGAAAAAAATTTACATGTTCCTCTAAGACATTCCCAAAGAAAGGCACCAAGGCAGTCTCTCAACCCAATGGAAGAAATACCATAAAGAGCAAGTCGGCAGACAGTGGTGTTTTAATCACTTTTGTCCAGCCTTGGTCAAAAGGCAAGTTCACGTAGTGAGAATGAACAAACAAGAAAGAAGTGCTCCCATCTCCTTTTGAGGAAAATGCCATAAAAAGCAGATTTGGAGAAGAGGTCTGAACAGGATTTGGTGAATATGAACTGGAACTGACACATCAGCATTTGCCTATATATGAACTGGAAAAAAATATAACCAAATCTACATGAAAGCAGGGTCTAGGGGCTGCAATCATTCCTACTGCCCCTCAGGTTGGGGAAAACCACATCAGCACTGGATATCCCTATTCCACACACCTGTTCATGGAAACATTCAAAAAAAAAAACAAACATGAGAAAATGAGTGCCAGCCAGTTATCTTTCCATTTCATGCCCACCCATAGGACCAACATCAGAAGAGACGCTCTGCTCTTCAGAGCAACATGGGTATTTCCTGACCTACAGAAGGCATTCAGGAGAAGGTATCTAAAGTCAAAACTGAAAGACTAGGAATAGACTCAAAAAGTGAGACAGAAAAAGGCTGAAAAAAGGTAATTGATCTGATGTAATAGACTTAAGCTCCAAGCAGCTGGCTAGGTACCGCGCATACCATATCACCTAAAGTGTTTGTAAGGTCTGCTACACAGGCACGCTGCAACAGACTAACAGAAATAACAGCATATCTCAATGTAATACACACGTGAAAAAAAAACCACAAAAACCAAAACCAAAACAAACCCCAACGAAAATCCCAGTGAGAATTTACAGCATCAGCATGTGCATGAATTAATTGAGTTAAATTAAAAAAGAACCCCATCCCAAACCTTTGGGAAAACCCCCGTTCTTGCAGTATCAGCAGCCGCCGGTGCCTCTTGCTGCTGGAAGCTTCCCAGGAAGTGGTGACGACATGCGCTTGAGACTCTGCCCACTTTTGCTTTCTAGATGTAAGCGGACCGGCATATCAAGGAAATATTCCCACCCTTTCCTGACACCCAAACACCTAATGTTGCCTGATTGCTACAACACATTCAAAACACAATAACCTTCCCCCCCCCCCCAATCTATTTCTGTTTCTCTCCGAAAAAGCATTCGCCCTCAACTGGTTCCTGAGCTGATGGAGCTCCTAACCCACCCTATGGAGTATTTTCCAGTCATTTAAATAATGCTCAGGGGTTTGAAATCTCTAATTTCAATCATTTGTTTTCTTGTATAGTAAACAAGATACCTGGATACCAGCCTGCAAACTACAGTCCCACCAGTCTCATACACACTTCTTGAAGGACTCCTCTATTTCTGCAGCCACAGATACTTTAACCAAGTGACTCTCAAAAATTGTCCTGTCAGCTGTTTCCTCTTC
>JAVJGJ010000014.1:113588368-113635892 GCA_035590215.1 Microhierax caerulescens | reverse complement strand
TCCTTTAGAAAAAAAAAAAAAAAAAAAAAAAAACCACGCTAAGCTCTCCAGCAACACTCTGTATTGCACTGACATGTTAACATTGCACTGAGCTGAACCAACTTGCCATTTTAAAAGAATGACCTGTATTCTACATAGCCTTTACAATCCCTCACCATCACAGAGAGATCACTTGTTAAAAATGCAGAGAAAGTTAACAAATTCTCTGGGTTTTAACTAAGTTAGAGGGAAGAATACTAAAAAAAAAAAAAAATCCTCTGTGACATTACACTTCCAGCAAGCCTCACAACACTGGCAAAATGCACAAAAAAGGCTACAGAATTCAGAACCCTGCACGAGTCTGCAAGAACCATGAATACGAGCAGCTTTTCCATCCAGTGTGACAGTCTCAAAATGACAAGCCCTTTTTTTGCCTGCCTACCGGCCAGTCTACACTCCTCTTTTCTTCTTTTGAATTTTCCCCAACTTAAATTGAATGCAAATAAGCCAGGTGTGGTCCCCAGAGCAGTAATCTGCAGATAGTCCCCACCGAGTTCCCATAGCAACTTGCACAGCTGGCCATGAGAAAGAGGTTGTATCTGCTTCATATTGGCTACCGAGTTTAAACACTCAGCCAGTGAAACACCAATTAACGGCATCTCGTAAAGGAAACATCTACTAAAAAGCACATCCATTTTCCCTTGATTAATACAGGAAAATAAAACTCTGGATGTGCTCCTAGTTCAGCAACTGCACAGCGTGTAAAGTGAGTATCTGTTATTTACAGGAGGCGATGCCTGCGAAGGAAATGGCTTCTCTCCTGCTGCAAGGTACTGAAGTTTAAGAAACACTACACCATTTAGAAAATGCCTGTCATACTGTAAGTTGCAAGCAAGAAAACACAGCTGAAAGCGAGACATCAGAATGCCAAACACAAATCCTTCTGGTCAAGTTATAAGACTTCCACAGGACAGTACCTTTCTGATAAGTATTTTGTAATATTTCCAATTTTAACTGTACTCTTTCCATGTTGGCTTTCTAACCCTTGTTCTGAAAATCTAAACTTAGCCTGTGACTGCAAGCGATTGATCATCACATACAAATCCTATCCTTTCTTCCTTACCTATGAACACGTATCGTACCTTCTATTCATTCCACTCCTTTCCACGTCCCGCACACGTAGCTTGCTATTTCTGCCTACATCCAAGTCCATGACTTCTCCTTTATGCTTCACCCCAGCCTTCTCCCTGTATTCCCTTCCGTATCTGCTGGATAACCAAGGAGAAGGTGTGCTGGGGATAACGTGGAACCATGTGTGTACTGACTGGCCATAGGTATGGGCTCGTTGGACAAACAGGTAGGCAATACAGGTAAGGACTACTCTTCCCTCTGCTTTTCCGTTAGCATGGCCACAAACAGGACACATCCCTACTCAGACTGTGGTTTCAAGCAAGAATAGCCCTACAGGCCTAGGGAAAAGGATCCATGTATCCCAGCTAATATCCTATGGCTTGTCAGGAAGCAGGAACTAAAAGCTGATACGTAGGCAAGAGTGCAGGAACACAGAAGGTACTTAACACATTGCCCCCCAACACCCATCACCACCCCCCACCACAGACTACAACTCGAAGGCTTTTTGGGGCAGAGGATGCTGATAAATACTAAGTAACCCTCAACAGACATTCCTCTCCATGAATCCACATCAGCTACCCCTGTTAACTTTTAGGAGCCAGCCTGCAGCAAGGAGTCCCACAGTATACTTTGAAGAACAGTTTTTTAAATTTTGTTTCGAATCTTTCTCCTTCTGCAGCACTACTTCCATTTCCCCTACTTCTTCCACAAAAGGAGACCGTGACCTGAAAGCCTCTATTCACCCCTCCATGACACTTCACAAAGTTCTACCATATACCCCCTTAGCTCTATCTTTTCGAGGATGATAATCTCTAGCCTACCGAGTTGTTCATAAAAAGTGTGAATGGCTTCTGTACAATGATTCCTAATGCTGCTTTTCTACATCTTTTTCATGTAGGGGGAAAAGAGCTGCACAGTACAGTACCCAGGAGAAAGAAGCATTAATGGACTGTGGCACAATGCTATTTTTTTCTTACATTGCTTTGCGCTCTGTTCTTTTCCTGTTAAGTCCTAGCATTTTATTTGCTTTTTGACTACTTGTTGAGCATGACAATAATGAAAATACAGTAGATATTTCCATGAAAAATCATAACATGAAAGATCTCATACCAGGAGTGTTGAAAGTGCCTATACTAATGCACATGGAAGTCAGGATCTCATCTCTAACGTATTCACCAGTTTCAGGAAAACTACAGGAGCTTAGTATCATTGAAAAATCGTCATTTGTTCAATTTGGTTAAAATTGGCCATCTGTTTACGATGGAAAGCAGAAAGGAAAAGTCAGGCAGAAATGGCACAAACCTCTCTTTCCTTGTGAAATCCAGCTAACATTAAAATAACAACACAATGCTTATCTGTTTCCAAAAGAAGAGGCAGTTGATAAGAAATAGACTCAGTATCAGTCAGTTCTGTTTGTGCTGACTTTACAAAATACCTGTCCTTGTAGGTGGCTTAACCACCTGTCTGCAAGCAATCCCTGTTTTTCAAGGAGGGCAAGGCAAGTTTACCCAGGAACATTCAGCTTCTAACTATGCAAGAGGCCACCATTATGCTAGTGGTCTCCTATGAGAACATACATTTATGTATGAAAGGGGAAATATAAGCAAACAGGAGCAGTTTAATGTGCATACTGAAAGTTAGCTATAAATTTTATTCATCCATCAACAATATACAAGACATTGTACACCTGTGAGCTTTCTCCATTACCCCACCTGTGGGAACTAGCCTTAATCCATCACTAACTTGAAAGCTGCTTATTTGCTTAAGTAGTTTAAGTTTTACCGTTCTTCTCTACACTTTCTGCATTCCCTTCCAAATTTCTTTTCAGACTAATCAGCAGCACTTCAAAGAAACAGCTGAGCTGGTGGCATTAAAATGACCAGGGAAACACACAAAGCTTTAACAGGGCACAACCACTGAGCATGTGAAACATGCCATTTAGTGTTAAAAATGGTGACTGTAGCCCACTCAGTGGAAAAAAATATAAATCACACTTCAATAGAAGGGAAAAAAAAATTAGTATTCTCCTATATGCCTGGTGTAATTTGCACTTTAAGAATCACACCATATTAACAGTACAACATATATTAATAGAAGCCAAAAAATTAAAACCCAAAGTCTCTTGATCAGTATTACAAGCAACAGTTTTACACAATTTACAGAAAGAAATGAAATGGACATAGAGGTGGCAGAGTCCAGAATTTCAGAAGATGAAAAATGAAAAGACTTTACATTGGAAGTGAACATGTCATTTTGAAAGGATTTCAAGTGTAGTACCAGCTAATACCGGTATAACAAATAAATATTTAATGTCAGGTGTTAAGGAGGAGACACTCCAAATGCAAATATGAGTGTGTGTATACACACTCTCTCACTCACATGTACCTTTTATACCAACAAAGAGACAGGTTTCGTACATCTCAAAAATACAGAAGATGTAAGTACATATTGATTCTGTCCTCTACAGCTCTTATCTCTGCTGTGGCTTCTATTCATAACAGTTGATCCATGCTGAGGACAAACTTGCAATGACTGCCCATATGTAATCAGAATGTCATATGGCCAGATCAGCAATAACCCTACAGGTGGTACTTGCTTATAAAAAACTTAAATGCAGGGTGGAGGGGAAGGTAACAGGGAGGAGCGAAGGTTTTGACTTCTGAAGAGACCTGCAGACAAGCATAGCATTTTTGTAATAAAAGGAGGCCATTAAGCTCTCCTGTGTAACTTAGGCCTCAACTTCCCGGTGATAGATCAGATTAAAAATGCTGTATTCTGATTAACACACTCCAAGAGATGGAGCATTTTCTCAGCTGTAGCTGTTACCTTGAAGTCCCTTTTTTTGTAAGTGTGAGGCATGCTCTAAGACTGAAATCACCTAGGACTGGTTTCCAGTAACTGAATCTTGTTATACACCTTTGGCTGGTTAAAGAGGCTCCCTTAAACAGAAGTCCTCTTACGTACTGTAAGCAAATCACAGTTCACCCAGTCCAACTTGGTTTAACCCAAGATTCTGAATTTCAAATTCAGTCTGACAGACTTTTCATACTCTGAACCCAGCACGACTCTTCTCAGAAGTGTTTTTGGCTTTACCAGCCACTCCTCTGATGTTACAAATTTCCTAGTAGCACCATAAGGTTAGTCTCAACTGTGTTTATAATTCAAGTATTGTAATTGTTATCATAGATACAGTGTCATTCCAAAAGCCATTTCCAGATTATAATTCATCACAATTCATTTTTAGAGTCCATGTTTTTCAGAGCACAGGATGCTCTTCCAAAAGTGGAATTTGCATCTCTTTTGCTAGATGTTTAGCAGACACTGTATTTAGCTAAATTAGAACACATGGTTCATTTCCCTGAAAAACTGGGGAATCTTTGTAGTAACTGCTCTGATAGTTGCAACTCTACCACTCTTTGCGTTCTCTAAAAACTACCAACAACATTTCTGTATTTCTTCCTGATCACTGGCAGACACAGAAGAGTCCTTGCTGAAGAAAAAGACACAGCTAGTAGATTTTGACTTTCCATTAACAACTATATTGAGATTTTTCAGTTATCCTGTCCTTAATCCTTTTAGTATGTGTTACTATTGATTTTGTATCACTTTAATTTGGTAATCAATGAAGTAAGCCGTTCTAAATCAGATACATTATAAAAGAGTGCATTTTATCAATACAATTACAAAACAAAGCTTTAATCTTAACAAGAACTGAAAAAGCTTACAGCAAATTCATCTGAAAAGACTTTCTCTCACCGCAGAAAACTATCAATTGACATTAGATTATTTGTATTGACTAAAAATTGTCTATCAGCAAATAAAATTATCTAGTCACTCAAGCGAGTGCAACTGGCCTCTAGCTTCTGAAATAAACCGGACCCATTTTTTCACATTGACTTGCTCATTTTTCCAACCCTTCTCTGCAGCTTCCTTAGCTACTTAAGACTTAGGGACATCCACAAATACGTAACACCAACAAACTAGAGATATTCCTTTTCAGTCACTGTAAATTAATACAATTTGATTTGCAAGCTGTCTGTCTCAGCCTGCAGATTTCAGAAATATAACTCATACAATCTCATGCATTCCTTTCCTTCCCCAGTCCCATTTACTTTAAGATGGGCATTTTCTCTATGTTTTTAGGGAATGCCTAAGGCCATTCAAAAGCAGGGTAGTATCCAACCAAGTTCAAAGACTCCATTCTCACTTGTGACCCTGATGTTACAGTTAAGAACACGTACGACCCCTTCCTGATGAGCAAACAAGGTAGTTTTCAGTCATACAAACTCAACTTAGTAGGTTGTGGGGGGTGTATGTGGAGGATCCCTTAGAACAGGTTAAGAAGTGTGCAAACATGTTAGTGATCCATGTCAGAATGTAGGCTCTCACCTCTGCACGTTTCAGAAGTGCCTGTGGACCACAGCACCATGGGCTGGTCAGATGACCTAACAGCTAGGTCCCACCAAAGGCCAGAGCAGGGGGGAATCTCATTGTTTCCTCTTTTTGGGGAACAGAGGTGTTTAACTAGCACAAGAAGTTGCTACCAGACACACAGGGTGGTTGGGGAACAGAGAGAGAGGTACTGCTTCTTTTGACAGCAAGCTGCTACGACAGTTCGTGACATCCTATCTGCAAAAATACTCACCCTTCATCATACAGTCATAATCATATAACAAGTGTTATATGTAATTCTGCAATGGAAGTTCAACCTTTATCAGCTTGCTAAATACCATCAGCTAAAATAGATTAGGGTATTGCTCTGGACAACTCCTTGTGTGCTGGTATTCCTACCGCTTGAAAAAGGTAGATTCTGTAATTCCATGTGACTACATCAGACAATGCTTCCCAAACCATGCTACTGCCTGTCCTCTTAAATTTGCTAACCAGGACATAACCACCTTGGAGAGAAAACACAGACTGATATCTCAGGAGGAGAGTACAGTGAGCAAACTGATGAAGCTGTAGCTGGGACACCTGGTTTCCCAAGCCAAAAAGATACTGAAGACCAGACCCCTTTCTCTTTGACTCAGCAGGAGCAGGGAAGCCATGTAAGGTATTTATTTACTATATTTAATTTCCAATAACCCTTTTTTTTTTTAATCTGTAGCATCTTTTAAATAGCGGAGTACAGGCAGTTACTCATCTGTTGAGCAACTTTTGTTGATGCAAAATAGATACCAGGTAGGAGAGGTATAATGACTCATCATCCACTGAGATTTGTTCTGTCAGAGATTATTTGGCTGCAACAGTCAACAGGTAGACTCCCAAGGTCAGGAAGCCCCTTCAGTGTTTCTTGCAATTCCTCTTTCAAACTTTACTTCACTGTTCAAGTTGGGAATCTTACAGCATTACTTCAGCTCACAGCCAATGCATTATGCATTATCAGTTTGACTATTAAATTAAAAGTCAAATTAGTAATTAATTTCTTAGGGTTTTGCCCTGCCTAATTACAGAAACACACATATCATATTCAGGGCCCTTTTTATTGCTGCTGAGTTCACCTTATCTGTTTTTAATACCAATTTTTACAAATAGATAATTTTTACTAATAGATTATTATATTATCACACTTGAAATCAGAGATACATTCAGTACTAAATCACGCATGCACAATTTTTTTGCTGTTAAAAATCTCTGATTGGCAATCTTAATACCACTGACCTCCCCAGCACAGATCTGGTGTTCCAAATGCTCCTCCTCACTTACAATTTTTGCCATCATCCTTGCTATTTCTTTGTAAAGTTTCTGGTTATTTGATTTACACTTTGATTACGGTAAATCCTATCCCTTATCCAGAGGCTCTCTCTTCCAGAAAGACTGAATTTAAAAACTTTGCTTCCCTAAGCAGTCTTTCCAACTACACATTTCCATTCAAATCAACAGATAGCATCTGTTTAAGCAGTCATAGGAATTGTTGCAAAGAGACAAATCAACCTAAAACTTGCCTGACTACGATTAATACTAGGTGCAAGAAACCCCACAGTGGATACCTATGGAATAGCCTACTTACCAGAGAAGTTTCTTCCTAATCCCCTTTGGTTAGCACTTTATTTGTTCCCTGTTGTATAATGGTTTTTCAATTCTTTACAAAGGCTTTACAAAGCTTTCATTTAACCCAACATAATGTACTGTAAATGAATAATCCCTTTTCTTTCCTGATCCTGTTAATCTTTTGGCCTCAGTTACATCTCACAGCAGTGAGATGCAAATGTTAATTATGCAAGAAGTATAAGATCTCTATTTTGATTTCCATCTGTCCAATACAAGTCCAGCACAAGACACAGATAACTGAGTGCTTTCCTATCACCATGGGAACATGATTGCCAGGAACATACTAAGAACATCTCATATTGACTCACACAAGCCCCAGTCAAGTACCTTCTACCCATTAGAGCCTCCTTTATCTCCTTTGTTGATTCATATTTTTCACAAGCTCCTGATTATTCTCACGGTAATTCAGTCCTCCTCAGGACTGAAGAAACATTGCCTTATTCTAACTTGTGTAACATCACCCCTTGTCAGCATTATGTATGTCAATTATCTCATCTACATCATTTATATGGATGTAGAAACAGTTGCAACATTTTATTAACGTGATAGTGAAAACAACCAAAGTTGAGCTGACCCCCTTTTTCTCTGGCCATACTTCCCATGGGGTCATACCAGCATTCAACTGGCCCCACAGCTGGCGAAATTAGCAAACTTGGAGAACTGGGCAGCAGAAAATTAACCCTTCTGAAAAACCATTTCAGCAGCTCCCCAACCTGGATGACTACAGTCAGACAAGTGCAACGGACCAAAGGCCACCAAGGGTGGGGCTGAACAGAATCAATCTAGTTTGTTTTAAATTGGTTAAACCTCAGCCTCACGATACATTCAGATTTTATAACCAATCCAATCAATGACTGTCCAGCACTGAAACAAAAGAGGCCTCATTTTCTTTCCTTCCCCCAGTCACAACAAGATGGCTCTACCTCTTCTCTCACACCCACCCTGGTGCTCACCTAACGAGGAGAGACAATTTGATGTGGCAAAGAAGAAAATAAACCTTGATAAAAAGCTAACAGAAAATTTTCCTTCTTTCAAGTTGGATCAGCTACGTGTGGAAGTCGAAGACTAAAACCAGACACAAAGACTGAGGCTGAATCATGAAGCAGTGGGAGAGAAAGGGGAAATGGCCTGTCCTTCCAGTGACATGAAACTTAAAAAAAAGGTTTATGTTACAATTTCAGCAGGACGGTGAAGAGACAGGGTACAGCAATGTGATGGTTACCTTTCCTCCTAAAGCACTGGACTGTGACCACCCAGAAGTCTTACACTGCAAAACACACTTGCACTCTTATGTGTCCAAGCTTCCCTCAAATACAAGATAATGTGCAAAATCCAATGCATCAAACAATGTCAAGAAAAAGCCACAGAAGACGTTGCCACAGTACCAAGACACGCTTGTCAATGCTGACTCAAGACAGCTCATCTCTTAGAATTACTAGGTTCAGGTTTATTGATCAACAGCTGATAGATAAGCATGTTAAAAATTAGTTCATATACTGCTCTGGCTGCTAAACAACAGAAGACTGAGTTTTATCAACTCTTATCAGTAACAGAGAATGAAAAGACATCCATAAACTTTTCATTTTTTCCTAGGATGGTTCTAATACCAATCATGGTAGCGAAGAAAAAGACAGAGCTCACCATACCTTAAACACATTTATTTTGAGTTGAACTAGAATCTAATGTGTGGAATATTCCAACAGAGGAATATTTCATTTTAAAAAAAGCTGGCACAGCAATCCTCAACTTCAGAGTTCCCCTTAAGTTCTCAATCTATTTACATACTATCTACCTTCTCAGAACAAAACCTTCCAAGGAAATACGATGGATAAATACTATTCTCACATATTGGTAAAAAGTTGTTCAATTTTTTTTTCCCTTTGAAACAATGCAAGATAGAAATGTTACTAAAACACAGGTAGTGGCAACATAATTCAATGGGCAATGAAACTAGCAAAGGTCCTTTTCAAAAGTATTTGTATCTTGCAGTCATTGTATTTTGTTGTTGGTTTTTTTTTTTAACCGGATTATGATTAAAGCAGGAGTTTGCCCGTTTTGATATACCAGAGACTCCACCTACAAAAAAGCTGTTCTGCATGTCCTCATTTCCAGAAAATCTCAAAATCTGCACCACTTCAGAATAAGAATTCATGTAGCAGAGAAGTCATCTCTTCTTGGCAAGCATTTCTTTTGGCAATCATGTCTTCTGAATCAAATGCTATGCCCCTGCACTCAATTTCACTCCTGCTCTACTCCCTCAGTTCTACCAGTATGATCATTTACAGAGCCTCCCGGGAACAGGATTAAAGAATTAGTAGAGGTTAAAAGTAACCATACAGTTCAGCATACAAAAGACCTGTCTACCTTAAGGGAGTATTATATATATATATATATATATACTTTTATATATATGTGTGTGTATATATATATATACACACACACACGCAATTGATTACACATTAATTTCTCCGATTTACTGAATTTCTGCAGTAAGTGTGTTTTATAAAGATTTCTCTTCTGCATTAGCTTTCCAATAATTGACGAGTCTTCTAGTCTTACTAAATTCTTTCCTTTCATGAGAATGGTAGCAGAATTTCTTCTCCTTGAACAGCTACTGGGCCATGTGTAAGAACCTAGTCTCCTTGAGATTTCCATGCCCCTGACACATGTGACCAACTGGACAGCGTATGAAAAAAAAAATATTATAAGAGATGGGATAAACAGCCAGCATAAACAAATAATCTCAATGTTCTTTGGAAACCAGGCTTAAACATCACCCTGCCCAAAAAATCTCACCAACCTATAAGGCTTAATAAAGCTTATAGGCTTTTAGTACAAAATCTAAATTGGAGATTATAAACAGGTTAACAAACAACAAAAATATATTTGAAAGAAAGAAAATAGGAGCTTTTGTCTTTGCATCGTCTTTTTCCCTGCCACTTAGAAATTATGTAAAGACATATTTACCCTCCTCTTAAATATCTCCTTCTGTTCTCTCCCATTTTATAGTATTCTGTGTGTTTATTTCATAGCCTCTCACCCTCAAGTTGAGGGACACGTCATTCTCTTAAATCCACCTTATTAGCTTCACAAATACAGGGTACACCAAGGTCAAGGTATATGGGAAAAAATTCCTAGGGCTCAAAGCAGGTACAAAGAATGAAAATGCTTGAAATAAGGGCTGAAACAGTACATGCTCTAGGAGGGCATGCCTCAAAGAACCAGATTCACACAAAAGGGAAAAGGAAATGTTGAGCTCCAATTTAATCAAAATCCTCTGGACACAACAGCTGACTGTGCAGCCCTGGTGACCCAAAGAGTAATTTTGTTAGTTATATGGAAATAGCCGTTTTCAAGTTCCAACTTCCACTCCTCCCTACTTCCTCACCTCGCCCATGAAGAGGAGGAAATTTACACAAGCAGCATTTTTACAGATTCCTCCTCAAGAAATTCTCTAAAATGGAATAAGATAATTCCCTTCCTTTATTTGGAGCAACACGCTTTTTTAAATAGCATATGCTGAAACGCAAAAAAAAAAAAAAGTTTTCATTTTAAAGCAGCACTGGCACTTGGAACTTCGCACATCAGACAAGCTCAAAATACATCTGAAGAAACAATACTAGAAACTACAACACACACATTTCCACAAAATCTAGATTTCAGCACAATTTACATAAATTTAACAGCAGTGGAATAGGCAAAGGTGCCCCAGTAATGCTTTAAGTATCCACTGCACAACAGTTCAGTTGTGTTCAATTTCCACTTGAAAAAATACAGCGTTACCTGTGAAGGCAGACCACAATACACTACACTGTATATTTTACACATCGGTAAACATTAAGAAATGTTTCTCTTATTTTAACAGCATTTTTCCCATTTGTATACAGCATACTTTTAACTTGTGTCTTTAGTTGTGGTTTCCCTATAAGCAAAAAGAGAGCATAAAAGTGATGGTACTTTTTTGTTTAATACCTAAATAGGTTCTGGCTACCTACAAGTCCTACTGACTTTACTCTGCCACTGACTAGTAAAACTGTTGAGCAGCAGAAGCATAGCAGTAGCTCACTGTAGGCAAAGCAATGTAAACACTGTATAATACACATTTGTATCTGGAAAATTGTTGGCCATCACATGACTCAATTTTTATATTATGAAGAACTTCAGTTTTACAGGTATGAATGGCATAAATCACTAATCCAGCCCAGAAAACCTAATTTCTTAAAAATTAAACAAAATAGTGAACATTTAAAGGTCTCCCCTCATCAGTACCAGAGTGTTTCAACAGAAAACAGTAACAGCTAACACAGAATACAACCACATATGCACATTTTCTCCACAAAACACAAGGTAACTGAACTCTGCAGCCTTCACTAGAATAATTATTTCTCTACCCTTGTCCTGTGCAAACTCCAGCTTGCTTTGAACCAAAGACCTTTATGGTTTAAGTCCCAGGAGATGCTGAGAAGGTGTTCTCAGTGGAGCAAACTTTTCCAGAGAAATCACATTCTGATTTCAGAGAATTCATTTCTTTTGGCCTTTGGGGGAACAGTGCAAGTCCCATGTATTTGTTCAAGTCTTTACCTAGCAAGAGCAGAATCCCTTCTAGGCTCTGTCAGGTTCATGCCGATCTTGCAACGTCTGGCTGCGTACAGCCACATTGTTCACCTATTTTTAATTTTGTACATCAAGAAATTTTAACCCAATCTTTTAAAGAACACTGTTTGCCAGTCCCTTAAAACAGCAATTTAAGGGAAACTTCAAGTAACACTGAGTCAATTATACAGAGTTAAAGTAACACTTTGAACAACAAAGAAACAGTTGATTTCTATTAGACAAGAATATACAACTTGAAAGTTAAGGGGAGGTAAAGCTTAAAAGGCAGGAATTAAATGCTGTGTAGGCATGTGAACCACTTTTAACATTGACAGTAAGATTACAAAAGACATAAATAGGAAAGGCATCCCAAGTGGCACAAAAATAATTTTTATACATTTGAAATATGACATCTTTTTATTCTGGAAAAGGTAAAAAATAAAAAATAAAGGAGTAAAGTAAAAACAAACAAAAAAAGCTGCAGAGGACGAGAAAGAAATTCATTTAAGAGCAACCCTTCCATTTTGAACAGCCACAAAACACTTCAAGCACCTACATCATAACTGCACTCGTAATTAATTCAGCGTAGCAGTCAGGAACAGGCAATACTGCGACAGCCACTGTTCAGCAGTCTACACTTTGCTGTAAGGAAATTTTTCCTGAAGACAGATGCCACCAGGAGGAACAAAACCAGAAAAACAATCGGCTGCCTGACCAGAGGCAAGGCGAGGAGAGATTACAACTGCAAGTCTCTCTCTCCTCCCCAGACTCCCAGCCTGCGTTGGCAGAACAAACCTGCACAGCCCACAGCGGCAGCAATTTTCTGAAGGAAGACAAAGCAAGCTGCACTCTGGCTACGAGACAAGCAAAAGAAAAAGCAGACTGGCCTCTCAGAAAGGGCCGCAAGAAGAAAGCATACGTGTTTCTCCTAACAGCAAGCACAACCACGCTACTTTTTAGTTGCCTAGGATCACACGAGCGTTCAGTGTGCACTGGTAAGACAGAAGAGGGGGGGCAGGGGGGTCTGCTCACTCATTTTTTTAAGTGGATTGTCAGCAGTAATTCTCTGTTTAGGAAACCTGTGTTCTCTCGGCCTTCTGGGGAAAAGACCTGTCTGGGCCATGCCCGTAACTCCCATGGAGAGCTCAGCCTTTAGACTTAACAACTGATAAGCAGCCACAAACTGCTTCATATCCTTTCTACTTTCTTAAACTGTATGTTAATACACATCAGCAAATGTAGACCTATCTGGAACAGTAATTAGTTCTGTTAATTAAACTCTCCAAGTACGGACATGGAAGATATCCACAAGACTTTAATGTGAAATTGCATGCTGCAGGGCTACTCACTCTCTCCCAATGTGGGTACCGTGCCCAGAAACAGAATTCAGGATCAGAGTCCTCAATCCTAGACAGTGGATTTCATGCAGCAGCTCCAAAGTGCCAAAGTCATTTATACAACTCTAGCCCTCGCCAACAATACCAACAGCGACTTCCAACGCAGTATTACAATATATGCTCATACAAAGTCACTCTGGAAGTAACTAAAAAAATAGTGGGGGAATGTTCTCCAAACGTAAACCATGGGGAACAGGTAAGTGTAGACATCTCACATCTCCCTAGGTACAGCTTAGGGCTACTTTTTAAGAAGTGCTCCAGATCTAAAACCTTCCCCTGAGAACAAATCTTCCTGAATTCTAACACTACACACACATCCAAAAATCAATAAAATGGAATCTTGTTCCAAAAATGAAGTATGGGCAGTGATGTGCGGAATCGAACTCTACAGCTCGAGGAGAGTTATAAAGCAGGTATGTTTATTGCGGCGCCGGGTGCAAGGGGGATTGCTCCTTCTAACCTGCACACCGTTTCTCCAAGCAGTCTGGTATTTGTTATATGAAGTCATGCATATACATAAGGTTTCTGAAAATTCAGAATCTCCTCCCTCTGGTGCCTCTTCAAAATGTACTTTTTCACCTTCTTGGGCAGTTACCTGAAGTTCTTGTTTTCTTTGCATATATTAGCAGTCTTTGTTATTTAGTTTCTGTTACCTTAAAACATTTGCTAGCTAACAATTAGTCCTTCCTTATTGTCCGCTCCAAACAGGTCAAGCTAATACATGCCCACCTGGCTGGTTTTTATCTATATCAGCATGATCCCCGGGCGGGGGTGGGGGCCTTTTGAGTAGGGAGTCCCTGATTTACTACTACCACAATTATTTTACCCTAGTTCGTTTTCTTTTAACAGTTAGCACATCCTTGTCAGAAGGCTCCTTATCTACATTCTTGTTGAGCTCATCTATATCGGTATTAACTGTCCCTTCTCCAAGTGCAACCTGCTGAGCTCCTGCCCTTCCTTCTTTCTCCAGTGTTAACATTTCTGTTAGCTTTAGGTTTTTCACTGTATCAGCAGACAGATACATACAGAAGGAAGGAACCAATTTGAAGAAGTTTAGAATATGGTAGTAGTTCTGTGCTATCTGGAAAGACTATTGTGTGATGGTAAGCAGAAAAAGGAAGCGAACTACTCAGAATACAGGTTTCCTGGCTTTCTTTGCTATTATTGTTTTTAGCAAGAAATTCCAATGGAAGGGTTAATATTCCTAGAAGATAAAAATCCTAGTCTATCAAGAATGGAAAAAAAAACCAACCCCGAACTAAAACAAAACCTTCAACCTATAATGCTCACTGTTAATGAAGTTAATAAACTTTGGGAACAGGACACCTGGTTTCAGACTTCCCCATTTCTAACATAGGGGCAATTCATAAGAAAAATCCAGAATTAGGCACCCATTTGACCCTGATGGTACTTTTAACAAGGCAATTCCACACAAGAGGGAAGCACCATATCTAAATATCTTTATCGACTTGCCCTTAGTGCCTCAGTTTATTATCTGCACAAATCATTCCTGCCTCACAGAATATTGTGAGGAAAGATCATAAGGCTCGCAGATACTGCAGCTACAGTGACAATGATCTAAACCAGAGACATGTGGCTTGATTCCAGTCCCAGAACAGAGGGGATAAGCAAGAAATCGCCTGAACGAAAGCTAAGTCTTTAAAAATCTCTACATCCAGATGTGCAACACCAAAAAACTGGAAGGGTGGTGAAACCAAACAGGTTTTAATGAGTAAGAATAAGCCAGACTGTGTCAGGAAGAATTGGTAAGGAAAATAAAAACGAACAATGAAGAATTATAGTTGGTGGAGTTTTTTGGTATAGCAGTGGTTTTATGTTTCTGTTGTTGTTTAAGGTGAGTTTTTTGTTTTTGG
Organism: Microhierax caerulescens; assembly: GCA_035590215.1. Classification (NCBI taxonomy): domain Eukaryota; kingdom Metazoa; phylum Chordata; class Aves; order Falconiformes; family Falconidae; genus Microhierax; species Microhierax caerulescens. The sequence goes on along the minus strand of JAVJGJ010000014.1, from coordinate 113,620,867 downwards.
TTTGTGGATTAGGCTGGGGTGGTTTTTTGCTGGAAGAAACAGCTATATGTTCCACTTCAAAACCAAGTAGGCAATCTTGAGAATAGCTCGCTGGCTTTGACACTGGTAATCCAAATTGGGATAGCTGATTATGTATTGCTGTAATTTAGAGTCCACTCAGACCTGAAAAAAAGGCAACCAAGTACTGTTGAGATCAGACAGTCAAGTGACTAGAGACAAAAGACCCCAAAACTGACAAGATTAAATCAAGACTAATTTTATTAATTATGTACAAAAGCTCCACAACTGGTTGCCACTATCTCAAATGATCAGGGTGGGGCAGGGGGGGTGAAAAGAAGGAATGAATGCTGTAATGAAAGAGCTTGACCAAGGTCACAGGGAAGGGGGGGGGGGGGAAGCCAGACACACACACCCACCCTCCCAAAAACCCTAAACACAGCAGAGCTGGGGACAGAATCCAGCAGTCCCATGACCAGTCAAGGTGGTGAACCTGTCTTCATATTCCTGATGACTCCAGAAACAGAAACACATGGAAAACAATGACTCTTTTGTTCTAATCCAGGGGATAGTATGCAGGGAAAAAAAAAGCAAGCCAAGTCTCCAGCACCACAAGTTACAGTATATCAATAACCAATGTTAAATGGCTGTGTGCTTGCAGCTGTACAAAATAATTCAGATTAGCTTTGTCCTTAATAAAAGCAGATTACAGTAAAAAAGGTGTTGACTGTTCTTTTATGCGGACACTGTGTGCCCTTCAAATAAGTAGTTAACATAAGGTAATTTGTTTGTATGTGAAGTCCTGTCCTGTCTTTTATAATGCCCCATCAGAACAGACCACACTGTCAATGGCAGAACAGACAGGTAGTCATCTCCTAAACCACTGCAGCCACTAAAGAGGATTCTTTACTGAATGTGGTTGAATGGATTTTGCTCCATCAAGTTCTAATCAATTTAACATTTTGTTTGCCCTTTGAAAGCAAAACATCAAGCCTCAGTACACAAAACCTCCTCTTCACAAGGCTGATGAAGAGATTAACATACAGCAGAATGGTAAAAAACTTTGAAAGTTTTACTCAACGTTCAAAATCCAGCATGCAACACAATCTTTTTGCAAAAGTTTCCATTCTATGCTGCTGCCTGGAAAAATGCTAAATACAAGAAACAGGAAAGTTAAACAAAAATAATAATCTCTGTGCTATAACCTAAAGCAAGCTAATGAAAAAGAGCCCACTGCGGTGGCAGAGAACTCAGAATGCTAGACACAATTTAAAGACGCAATTCCAAATGCACGGAGTCTTGCTGTCTGCAAACCAAATAAAAAAAAAAAAGTAAAAAATTGTATTTGTTTTAACTCAGTAAATTTTACATTTTGTTGATGAGGATGAGAGTAGTTACACAGATTTAAAGCTCTGCTAGGAATATAATAAGAAATATTAGCCCTTTGGGAAGGAGCAGATGATGTAATGGACCTCTTATCCTGGACTGACCCCACGAGAATATCAATGACTAGAACCACCAACCTAACATTTCCAAGCTCTGATAAGCAAGCCTTTCCTGAATGACTAAGGGTTCAGAATGAAGACATACCTGAGAAATTTTTGGCAGCATCAGTGCAAAAGAAATAAATTCCATTTTCACACTACATGAGAAAGTTTGAAGTCTAGAAATCCCTTTTAATCAAAGTATCAAATATTCAGTCCGTAGGGCTCAGTCACATATGGTGGTTTGGCACTTACACCAAGGAGCATTCAGGATATCACACAGGAATGCTGAGATCTTGGAAATGGAGTGGCAAAGTGACAATCTTGACAAGAGCTGTGATCAAATCAAAAGAACTTGAAAACCAAAAACCTCTTCTAAAAGAAGTCTCTTCCAGAGAGTCACAGGAGTTTAGCTCAAAAAACTGGCATGGAGGCTGGAGAGGCATTTGGTCCTGTGTCAGCACCTGCCAACAGCATCCTGTGACCCCCACCACTGGCTCGGGAACAGGCGCTGTCATTTGACCAATTGATCCTATCCCTCCTCCATCTCCATATTTCTCTATCAACTTGAGGGACTGTGCTGTCCGGAGGAGAGTGAAATCATCATGCTATTCTAACTGAACAGGATTAGTCTTTTCTTGTAGGATAAATCTCAGCCACACCAGCTCAGAGGTGAACGGTAACAGAGCAGGCAGAAGCACACACCTGACAGCAGGAAGCACAGAATCTCTCATACACTGCAGCTGTTGGAGTGTAGTGTTAAGATTCATAAAGCCCATCTACATTTTTATCTGGAAACCTGCAGTTCCACAACCCTTCACAAGAGCAGATCTAGGTGTATTTCAGCTGGTTTAAAGATTAGGATCTCTGCACATCTCATTCAGTGTTTTTTGAAGCGATGGCACGGATCTCAACTGAAGTCTGTTTTTGCAAGTGCCAACATAGTGGTGCAAAATCATTCTGAAGAAGTCACTTCTTAAAAACATTTGGCTTATTTCAAAAGTATCAACATAATTGTTTGCCATTGTGGGCCTCAAGGTGCTAGGTGCTATTGTTTAAAATTTGCAGTTCCTATGTAAGTAAGCAATAAAAAACCAAGCCTCTTACTAATATTTCATAATTAATTTCAAGAAGCCTTCAATGGAAGCCACCAAGTCTTTACTTCTATGTCACTGGTCTTTACACAGAACTTACCAAAGAAAACGCAATATTCAGGTCTGGTTGGTACAGATAAAAGATTGAAAATCCAGTGGTCTATTCTGGGGGTACACTACGTATTCTTGGAGAACAAAGATGAAGAAGAATACAATCTGATAGACTTTACAAACACAAGTTCTCTACACTATGTTCCTGGGAAAATCATTCTCCTATTACTGCTGGAAGGAATACTCCGAAGCTGCTACTTCCTGCTTACTGTGTTGGTAAAATGTATTTAGATGCAAGTTCCTTTTCATCTTTACAGAAATTCCAAGTACTACTAATACCATATTACTAAACTGCATGATACAGCTGCAACTACCTCAGAAACTATTCCTCTTACTCTGTGCAACATGGAGCCTTTTAGTCCAGTCATTCAGAGTTGTCAGCGGTGGTACATACATTACACTCGGCACACACCACAATTCCCAACAAAAGCATCTCTATGCTAGTGATCGATAGTTAACACTCATCAACAGTTGCTGTAGCTGAACTGTGGATGTGACAGCTGCATCTCCTCACCCACTGTTCTCCTTCCAGCAGCTGCCGCAACCATCCTGGCACAGCCAAGACCCATGTTTGCTGCTCAGGCCCAGGGTAAAGATCTGCTCCCAGTGTCAGCCGCGAATCACTCTGATCAGTGGACAAAACCATCCCCACAGGCAGATGGGGAGGGAGGGTTTGGCTCCGATTTGTGAGGCTGGGGAAGATGACTGCAGGTACAGGGCCATGATGGAGTAAGAGGACATAGGTTAAATGACAACAAGAGAGGCTACGTGACAAATGGTGCATGGGGAGGGGGAAGACAGAACAACGGTTCATCTTCCATACTCAGGCAGCTGTAGCCACTGCCATTAATCACAACATCCACATCTACCACAAGTATATGTACTACTGCTACCTACACAGTATTGTACCAGAACACCTGAAGTCACAGATACCACTTCAGACAATCCATTCGTGCACAAAATACGGATCAAAATAAGCTAATTATACACTGAAAGTTCATTAAATGCCAGCATCACCTACCCACACACACAGCAGGAAGCTAAGTAGGCCAATTACAAGTGGATGGGGAACTGAATTTAATACCTTTGCAGGGAAGTGGGTGTGTAAAACCTTGCTTATACACAGACTGAATAAAAATGTGACTGATTACAACCAATAAAGTTTATTGTAAAAATTTTGTATGCAACATGATCAACGGGGAGTGGAGGGGGATGGTCATCAAATTTGCCATGAAAAGCCAGATTTCAAGGTGGATTTTCCTTGCATTGTAATCCACAAAAAAGACTGATAAGTCATTGTTATTTCTTTAAGTAGCCTTGTTGACATTTTCTCTGGAATTACTATGCTCATAACAGTATATGCTTTTATGAGCATATACTCCAGGAGGTAAGGTGGTAGCATTAAGCAGTGCCAAAAAATAAAAATAGTGGGGGACATTTTGTTAATCTTTACATACTTAACTGTGTTACACATGCTAATAAAAATACTTCATGTCAGTGAAAATGCAGAACTAGAATATGAAAGCAACCACAAATACCAAAACAAACAGAAATCCTTGAAAATAATTTATTTGGAAATGAGTAGAAGCTAGGAGAACACAAATTCCAAATTCCAAGAAATACTTGTATGCTTTACAATTTCCAGACAACTTAGGCATGAATTATGCTATTCCACATCAATTACTTTCACCATTCAAGAAAACTATGCCATAAAAATCAACTCCCAAAAAATGTCTTTTACACTATTAGCAAATTTTCTCATTTAATTACTAAAAAGTTTAGGTGCAATTTTAGGTTTAAGATGCAGTGGTTTACCATGGTTTCAGGTTTTTTATATGCATGCATACATTTCAGTGCTATTTTTATGCTTCTCTTCAGTAAGAAGGGCCTGACTGATTTCTTTTAAAAAGATGCACACTAGAAAGTCCGTATTTTAAATCTGTCTTGGTCTGAACCTCATTAGCTGGTACCTTTCACCCAAACTCTGGAACAGAGTTCTCCAAAACAAAAATAAATAATTAAGGCTTAAAGAGAAGATTTCTATAGCTTTAAAGTCATGCCGTACATTTCCTCATAACTCTTGATTTAGCCCTATTTCCTAGCTTGTTTTTTGAAACAGGAAGAAATTATGAACTTCCCCAAGATGTGTAGCTGGGGCGCAGAGGCAACATGCTGAGAAGAAAACATCTGTATTTCCTTCCCATTCTCTTCCACCTGAAATAAATTCTCTGGCTGCAGTTTGTCTTCTTTTCTGGAAGCATTTACACAGTATCTAATGCTATCCACCACCATGACTACCCCTGGGGCTTTTATGAGGGTGGGAACAATCAGTATAAGAATTACTAGGGACATCAAAGAGACAAAACATTTATTGAAGAGGGAAGAGGAAGCGAGAGTGTGAGGTAACGAGGGTCCTACTGTATTTACCTTATGTGCCAAGCATGTGGACAGCAATAAAAACCATGTAGGGAGCAATTTTGGTCAGAGAAAGAACACGGCAGCCTAATGGGAGGCCTTTGTTCTTCAAAAGGGTCTCCTTTTCCCCTTTTGTGCTTCACTTAATTCATGGCATCTGAGCTGCTCTTGAACTTGACAGACAGAGAGAAGGAGGGGGGAGAGATGGAGAAAGGGGGAGACAGAGACACAAAGAAAGAAAAAAGAAAAAAGGACTTCAAAGAGTTTTCCTTTGAAAATTCAGTTGTGCTGTATGCATTGCTGAAGGTTTTAGATTCAAAAAAAGGGCAGAAAACATTTCATATAATTTCATCATGGGGATAAATTGTCCAATGCTCTTATTAAGAAAGCTAGAAGAAAGGAACAGAACACAAATTTAAAAAAAATAAATCTCTCTGAGCTACAGAATATAAATAAAATAGAATTACTCCCCTGGGTGCTTTTTATTTATTTTCATGTTAAATCTTATTCTCAATGGATCCCAATACATTTATCAAAATCTTATCAAAAACACCTGGTTTCCAGCAGTCACCTGAAAGGCATACATCTTCTATACAGCCCCATCAGAATTCCCAGCACAGCGGTTCCTGCTTGGACAGCCGCACAAGAGCATCAGAACAGCCAGCGCCATCTGAGGGGCGAGCTCACAGATGAATACCGACCACATCTCTCCAGCGCAATGTAAGGCTGCTCTATGCAAACTGTTCAAAAAAATCACAATTTTCTGAAAAATTCTTTAACGTTACTTACAACAAGAATCAACACATTAATTCTTCAAAAGACAAAGTGGCTTGAACTTGGTTATCTAAAGAAAAAAACACTAGGGTGTATCCGAGACAGGCTTCCAAGTTCAGTCCCCTCCTCTCTGAATTGCTTGAGCATGCTCCGACAGCTCACTAACAGCAGTTAATATTAGTTCTTGTAATATATTCCACTTTTCACCCTCTTTAAATATCCATGCCATAGGCAATATTTATATGAAATAATTCATAACTGCAGGCTGCACTTTTCTCAAGCATCTTTTTTCCTCTGCTAGACCACCTCCTCCCCTCAATACTGTGCATCGACTACTCACATATAATTTATATATTCCTTTGTGGATTTTTATCTATGATGTATATACTGAAAATGTTTGTCAACACTATTCATAAGAGAACATGAAACTGCAAAATGTAGAGAGATTTATGTGTTCATATCACACTAAATTATTAATAATTGGTTTAAGTTGTTTCACTAAGATTTTAATGCATAAGGATCTAAAGCTGTCCCTTATCAACAATTAACCCGTCTGTCCTGATTTACATATTCCCACAACATAAGCTTCTGCCTATAGCACACTACCTCCAGAGTACAGAATATAACTGTAAATCCATGATGTAACTTTCCTACTTGATAATGCTCTTTTCCTTTACTATTCTAATTTGAGAACGATCTTTTCTTTATCTGAAAAAAAAAAGGTACCCAAAAATCAAAATTTTGAATTAATTCCCTAACTTAAACCAAATTTCCTGCTTTTCCACATAGGACTATAAAATACATCCATTTTTAAGGATATGTACTTTACTAAGCCTGCACAACTTATTTTATTTAAAAGTCCAAAGACACAACTAGGTTATGCAAATCATACAAAAACACTGGCTTATAAATTGAGAAGCAAATAGGTTTTCAGCAGATTGCCAGTGCAGCCACTGACACAGCAATTAGTTGTTACTATGCTTTATAAAGAGGTTTTGTCTCACATTGGCAGCATATTTATAACCTATTACACTACCTTTAAGGTAACTTGGGAAACACCACGAAATATAATTGGTAGAAATGTTTCTTTTTCACAACCTTATTTTTAATAATTAAGAACTGTGTTTTCAGAAGTAATTTAAAAAATGAGGGAATTCCACTAGAGAGAATTACAGAACCTGTACCTATTATGTCAACTTTACTAGCCAGACTGAATGAATTTCAGATTATAGATACTGTGTAGAAGCAAAAACTATGGAAGTAAAGAGCTTACAGAGGAATTTAAGTAATTGAAGATAAAAATTCAACCTGTTTTGTGCACCAGAAGTATCTTTGAGTATTAATTAAATTTATAAAACACTTTGAATACTGACAGTGTTACAGCCGTATAAAGCAATCAGCACTGGAATACTTCTGAGGTATTAATTATAGAAATGTAAAATACTTGATATCACTACTAACGTAACTTTGGGTAGAACAGTTGAATCTAAAGATGCTGCTGCCTTCTCTTGGGACTTGTTTGTCCCCACACTTGTTTATTTGCAAGAGGAAGTTTACCTTTGCCACCCAAAAGTCACACATACCTGAAGAGAACTGCAGTCACAAGTATCTGGTGATGCTGGACAGCATTTAAGCTCCTACAGCTGGCAAATCAAATATAGTAATGACTACAGAGACTTCTGGCTGTTTCCAGGAATTCTCATAAGTTTAAGAAAACACACACAAACATGTTAAAATTACTTTTATTCTGCCAAACCCCAGAGTTCTGACCATCTTAAACATGCCGTTCTGTGAACTGTCTCATCTGCTAAGTTTTCATATATTATGTTTGACCAAAGCTTTTCTTATGTTTGGGACATTTCTAAGGATGAGTTTATTTAGGTTAACTCTTCAAAGCCTGTAACACGAGTCCATCCCACTGTCACCTTCTTCTCAGATCATTCCTAGAATCTCTCTCCTCCTCTGGCTCAATTTCATGGAACTTTCAGGAAAAAAATCTAAATACACCTATCTTCCTGTAAAATCAGACAAAATCAACCAACAAATTAGAAAGTTAATAAGGAAACTGGAAACAAAGGCACATCACTATTTCAGAAGCAAAGTTAAAAGTTAACTCTTTCCTGAAAAAAGAGATTCAGTTTGTATAAAACCTTTCTTCTGGCTTAAGCCCAATAGTTCCAACAACCAATTTCTGACAATTCTCACCCAAAAGTAAGATGGAAAAACTAGTTTTACAGAGCAGAAAATTTCAAGTATATGGACAGAAAATACCAAATACTAGACAACCAACACCTATCATGATGGTATTGACCAATGTAAGAGTCAAACCACTCCTCCAGTAGACTGGTCCTGAATCATTTTATCACACGCACACTGGAGAAAAATGTGCCATCCACAGCTTCTGAAGAAAAGACTTCTAGAGTGCAGCTATCACTTAATATTTGGGGCAACAAGCAGAGTATAGTCATATACCACATTTGAACCAGTCATTGAGAAATAGCTTATAAAGCAACCCAAATAAAATATACTGCATTAATCCAGCATACAGATCACAAAAGAGAAGTCATTCATCATGACACTGACTGGAGGCAGCAGCTGTATTATTTTAAAGTTAAAAAGAAATCTCATTTGTTTATTTTGTTAGTGCAGCTTCCAGGCATATGCTCACTTAGCTTTCAGACAGGGAATATGTATATTGTATAAATAGCTTTCATACAGTCTTCCTTCTCCTGTGATGCGCACCGCAATCAACTGCCCACTTAGAGGCTTTCTATTCTAGAAGCCACTATGTAGATTATGTATTTCATCTTAAACTACTTACTTCCCTTAATTGTGCATGTCCACTGGGAATATTTCAGAGAATGTCTGCAGAAATGTTGCCATGCTACCAAAAACAGGTAATTGCTCTGAATTTTCATATTTTACTTTAAGATACATCAGATTTCAAACCTATACTAGGCTGTAAGAAATAAAAAATAGCAATAATCATGCTCCCTCCACATTCTCATCCTCTTTTTACTTTACTAATATTCTTTCCTAATCAAACCACAGCCCCCAAAAGATGAATGAGCATGAACTCTAGGCTTCCTTCCTGCTGTTGTCTGTAGAAAAAGCAAAATTACAAAATCAAACCAGAACTGGAAGCAATCAGGCAAAACATTTCTTCATTCTAAAGACACTTCACTAATAGCAGATTGCTTCTTTAGAGAGAACCTCAAGCAGACCAGGAACAGCACCATGCTAAGCTGAAGTAAATATGGGTTATTACACAAAGTTCTTGACTTTCCACCCTCTCCCGATGTCTATACACTTGACCTTACACTGCGCTTGCCTAGCAAGTGGCAGCAAGAATCAATCTAACAGAAGCCTGCTGGTGGGTGGGTGTCAGCAAAAATAAAAGGAATACTGGATGGGCATGGAAACAGGAGATCCCCCGCCTGCTCAACAGTGACCCACACTTCTGTCAGTTTAAAAAAAAAAAAAAAAAAAATCACCACAAAGCTGGCCATCATACTGGTGCCACTGCATCCCAAAACAGATTAAGCCAGACTGTGAGTTAGCTGCATGAGGATGAAGTCAAGGGACAAGATTTCCCCAAGAACAAATGGTCCCACTGCTTCCTTGTCAGATAGTTACTATGTGGCACCAGGGGAACTGGTTCCCCTAGCTGATGCAGAAGCAAATCGACCCTGAAAAGAGGGATAGATTCCCACTCAATCAGCAAATTAAACCAGCTACATTTTAATCGTTCAATGACAAAACAAAATGCTTGGGGAGCGAAGGTATGAAAACTAACAAAGGCAAGGGGAATCCCTTCAGCAGGGGCCAAATATCAGATAAATTGTAACGTGAAACTGCACTAGAGGTAACATTTCTGCAGGATTTAAGAGCCACTGTATAGATAAAAATCATCTTAAAAAAAAAACCACCAAAAGCAAAAAAGTTGCACCTTCATCAAATCCCAAAGTACAAATCCCTCAACTTGGTTGGTACACAACCCTGTAACATGACAAGTTCTATCACTGTTTACTTTTAGTACCCCTAAATACTTATATACATGCCTGTGTCAAACTGAGTTTACCTGATAGATGTCATATCTGCATGTCTTTTCCACCCACTCTCACTACTTTTTTGTAAAACAGATTCTTCCATGGAAGCCGATTTGGGGGATATAATCTGCTCTTCTTTGAGGTGGAACAGAAACACACTTAATACTTGCTCTACCTGCTTCCATTTTCTGGGCACTTTGTTAATTAGCAAGTCCTGAATGATCATGAGATTCTGCAGCGATATTAAGTCAGTTATTTCTTCTTGCAAGATTTGTCAGTTCAAAAGTCAATATAAAACCCACTGTGTTTGAACAAATGGCCAATAGCTATTCTCACCTTTGCAACTTTTTGCATAAGGTAAGAATGTTTCTTAAAAAGCTGCCTAGGCAGCTCAGCTTTTCTTACATGCATATTCTTATCCAGAGACAGACTTGCTACTGATGCTACGGAAGCACAAGAACGCTGGGCAGCTGCTGTGTGAGTTCTCCCTAAGCCAACAGTGCCACCCATCTCCAGGACTGCGACTGTAAGCCCTCCTTTTTTTGGCCTCCCTATCCTTCTCTCTCAGCAGCTGCTGCTGTTGGAAAAAGAGAAGCTATTGTTTGAGTGATAGAGATGGATACACTGCCGCTTACACAAAGACTGGATTAGATAGCACTTCTGTCCCCCAAATCAGGTACGGTTTAGTCCATATAGAATACAACTTGTCAAGTAGTCTCAAACTCTGCTGAGGAGTTTACATAAACTTCCCAAATCTGATAAGGCAGAAAACCAAGGAACCACATCCTTATCTCACACAGCCAAATAAAGCTTATGAAAACGGTAGCCTTGAGACCTATGGCTTCAGCGTAATTCAAAAGCTTCAGTTAAATGGCGCTATAAAAACTATATATTGTTTTACCACGTCTTGATAACACCACGTTCTATTTTTTGCACCGGAAGAACACTATCTCCCTGATACCTCCTTTAAAATTACTCTACCAGTGGAGTCTACCTCTTGTCTTGGCATGACACAACTTCCATGGCAACTAAAACCACCCTTCATGCTTATTTTAGAGAAGCCAGGAGATTCATAAAGGAAATCAGAGTAGAAGGAACAACTTCCCTCAAGACAAGGCTTTGTGCACCATGCACTAATGGGTGTCTAAACAAAGACTGACTTATTTCCTCTCAATTTATTTAACCTTATTTTACTATACTGAAATGGCAATAGCGGACATTTAACATCACTTTCATTTTAACAGCAGCTGATGAAGGTATCACAGATAACATGATGATTGCTTCACAAAAGCAGCAACTCCTACCAGGCAGCTTACAATGCCACCTAGGAAAAGTGTTGCTCAAGTACTTCTGCCAAGTGCTTACCTTTTGCAATGCACTGTTAGTAACTCCTCACTTTGCTATCCCCATGTACTAGTAACTGATTTGGGTTAATAATGAAGGATGCTTTTAAGAGCATTTACTATTAATTCAGTCAGAAAAGCATGCTGCTACAATAGCTTTTCTATCTGTAGGGCATTTCTTTTTCAGGAATCTGACGTAACAGAGCCAAAGCTTTCCTGATAGCCATACTCTTCTATTCTTATTTTTGATAATTCAAAACAAAAGATTCCTGTCATCAGTGTTCGACTACTACAGCTGTGAACTTTAAGTGTTAGTGAGCTCCAAAATATCCAAGAGAACTATCCAAAGCTAGCTGAATAGCACAATGCAGATACCTGACAGCAATCGGAAGACCAAAGCATGAACAATGTAATAAAAGCCAAATCCTGCAAAGGGTTATTGTAGCTTGAATAACACTGTGAAAACTACAAATCGAATATTGAATATATAAAGCAGACTGGGGATTCAGATAAAAATAATCTGAATTAAAAATTAAATTTAAGACACTTGCTATTTCTTGGGCAGGAAAAGTAAAAGGACATAGCTTTGTGTACTGAGACATATCCTGTCAGAGGCATCTTTTACCAGTGGGACAATAGTAGGGATTACTTACTCAAGCAATACTCAATTGAAATATTAGGGGAAGAAAGAGAAAAATAAAAACATTTACTCATATATTTTGCGATTATTTTATGATATAATGATTTTATGATTGCAATTTTTGTTTGTACTTAAAAGAAGTGAAAGCAAATCAAAACCTTACAACTGGAGAAACTGAGGAACGTGTAAGCTAGGATTTAAATGGTTTAAATGCCATTTGGAGGCAGTATAAACCAGCAAAAAAACTCTGAAGTCCTAACCTCGAATCTCTGAATTTACTCATCACCATATCTTAAAGCAGCATACTATTATTTGACTTATTATAATATATATATATAATATATAAATTAAAAAACCCTTAATTTTAACATTTTTTTTTTATTATTTCATTTCATGTTTTCCTTTGCTGTGGAACCTAGCATCTCAAAGTTTCCCTTGCTCTGTCAACACACAAGTTTGTTGCCAAAACAATAGGGAAAACCACTTCTTTTAATACATATTCTGTATCTTACTTCTTTGCTCCTCAGTTATCAGCATGGCATTTATCCCATTGAACTGGTTTTCTTATCTCCCATCTCACTTACAATATCCAAAACCTTAAATAGTGAGTACGTTATGTATATGAATACCTTTAGGTGAATAAGTGCAAAGTAAACGCATGCAACCTTTCCTTGATGTAGGAAGAGTTATGTACATGAAATGCCTTTAGCTGAATATGCGCAACCTAAATGCATGCAGCCTTAATGTAGGGAAGAAACAGCAACACCTCAGGGCAGAATTTTATTCAATGGAAAAGGGCAAAAATCTGCTAATATTTAGGAAACCATCCCCTCAAGGAATTGCAGTTGAGACAAAAGAATCCCCAACCAACAATAAAATTAAAATTTGGTGATGGTGGCTAGATGCCAAGAATTGCAATGCTCCCGCAACAGACAGCGCCTCTCTGTTGCTGGCTCCAAGATCAAAGCTCAGAGACCTGGAAACATCCGACTTGGAAAGCAGAAAGACAATGCTAAGACCTTCGCTTTATTATGCCCTTTTGAAAGACTGAATTTTTCAGCTTTCAGCAAATTTCCACAAGCACACCAAACTTCTGGTTTGAAAAAGATAACATCCAGCCTCTTTTCATGGCACAGGACTGCTGTACAGTGCTACAAAGGAATCTTTAACCATCCCTATTCATCCCCGTTCCAGCTTTTATTCTTTCATTCATACAAACATTCAAGTTTCACCAGAATCCTGATGATCGATTGGAAAGTCAAGTTCCCCAACATCCGCATGCAAAAATAAGTTTTAAACTGTGAATTTATTACAATAGCATTCCTAGACACTCTGCTACTGTCACAGCATCATTACTTTGAGATACTACAGCTAAAACCACATTTTCCTTTCAGGTGAAGAGCAACTGTGTACTTAATATCGTTGCTGGATTAGATGTGTTCGTTTCATAGTGCTGATGGAAGCCAAAGCTGTCTAAGTTTTATAAAGGCAAGTTCCCTATTCTGAAATAAAACAAAGCAACCGGAACTATGGCTACTTCATAAAAGGACAAATCTTTACCTTGTGATATAATTTCCCCTCAGTTGCTGTTAAACAGCACACTAAAGATATTTGTTGGATAAGGGCAAGCAGTCTTTCCACAGAACAGCTGACACTCCATCAAATAGAAGAAGAGTCCAGAAGGAGTACTCATTTCTTCTCCTTTGCACATGAGGATTATTGATTATGGTAGCCTTGAGACAGAACAGCAGGGTTCTCGGCAAGAAAGTTAGGAAGTGCAATACCATTTCTCAATATTTGTCCATTCAGTTTTACCTTGAATTAAAGCATGTCATACTGATAAAACTCCTCTAACAAGCAGAGTGCATTCTTGCTGTATTAGTTTCACATTTGAGACTTCAAAAAGGTAAAGAGTAGCTTTCAACTACTACTCAATTGAAAGGTGATCTAATTGCCATCATCTGAAAACCCAGGGAAGGGGCATTTTAAAATTACTATTTTAAATATCAGCATGCCCTATTTTGCAGCAAAGGCATATTAAAAAAAAAAATATCTGTTTCTACTGCAAATGTTAAGTTCTGGCACTCAAATGTGGCTTTGCACCGTGCTGCCAGTTTAAAATCCCAACTTGTAACGCGTTTACAGACTCTATTCCTACAGGGACATTCTAAGGGCAAAAAGCTTCCTCGCTAGAACACTATAAATACAAAATAGGCTTTTATTACTGTAAACTTGGACTACCTTTTCAAGTCAAACAGTCTTAAGAGTTTGTATGCCAAACATTTGTTTCTGCTCCCTGGAAGCAGTCTGGTTAGCACAGTTTTTTCCCCGTGCTTAAGTCTCTGTAATAGTACCATCTATCCTTACCTGACCAGCCTGTGTCTGGAGCGCTTTTGTGTGTCTAGAAGTGACACCAGGTATTATGCAGCTTCCTGTCCCAGTTCCCATTTCAAAACACTTTTTCCTCAGTTATAAGTAGAACACACATCAATGCTGCTGCTCAAAGTCATCAAAAATACTATTTTTAGGAAAAGAAACTATATACACAAAGGCCATCATCTGCCTTAACCACCCAATGACTCACTACATAAAAATCAGAGTTGCCTAGCAGAAGCACTATATCCCAGTGTTGCCCAAGCAGACCCCATTAAAGCCAACAAAATCAAGTCACTCCAAATGGAATACAAAGCATCCTGTAGCTGGAGGCAAGTTCTCCTGGTACTTTTTAGACAAAACAATGTATTTCAGGTTAAGAATTTTATCCAGATGTTCTGATCTAGTCACTCTCTTCCAAGATCACAGGTGGAAGAACTGATGCTCTTACAACCAATACACAAAGTCAGGAGCCAGTCACTTCAGATGCAAAATTTTTCATCTATCAACCAGCAAGCCTGGATAGTTAAGAACTTTCCCCAAACCCACAAGACAGAAATGAGAAGGGGTGGGGGCCAGAATTTTACTGACACTCCTGGTAGGAACATTTTCACAGGAAAAAAACCCGAAGCCCACAAAATACTCAAATGATTATTTAAATGTGACCAATCCCACCTCCCACCCCCTCCACTGGCAAAAGAAAAGAGTAACTGAAGCCTAGCAATACATATCTCATTCCAGCTTTTTATTCACCGGGTGGGCTGGAATGCCCTTGTGCTGGCACTACTCTGTCCTAAGCACCCTGCAAACACTTGGCATGGCTTTATTTTTGTTTTCATTTTACTTGGGCTTGGGGGGGGGGGGGAAATATCTCTAGAAAGATCATTAATTAATCAAAAATAAAGCGGGGGGGGGGGGTTGAAAATTATCAGAGATTGTGTTGACCAAACTAAGTTTGCGTCACAGACTACAAACCTCAGAGGAAAGTCATCAGAAGAGGAATGACATTTTTATAACATTTTATGATAAAGATGAGGGGTGAACATAAGAGAAAAATGAGAGGAAAACTGTGTAAGGTTTCACCCATATGAGCCAAAAAAAAAAATCCATCTCTATTCTTTCCCTTCTGAAAGGCCAGAAAGAATAAAATACTCCAGCTGTTAATTTTAAGATGGCTTTGCTTTCTTTTTTCTTTTTGGAACTTGAAAAGTGATTTCAAACCAGTTCTTACCGTTTCCTCCCCTCATTAGAAAATTCTGATCACACAACTAAAAGCACTGACACCTGGATGAACTGAACTGCTTGCCAGTGTTACAGCAGGAAGAAAAGAGGAGGAGAATTCATCAATTGCACTACTGAATATGAGTTCATTTATACAGAAAAAATGCGCATCTTATTGAATGAAAGCAATATGAAAGGAAAACGCCTCTGCAGCAGCACATCATACTAGTATTTAAACAGTCAAGTGTTCAGGATATCTTTTTTAAACCTAAAAAGGAAATAAATCCAATACAGCTTCTCAAGCACAGGTTCTGGAACAGAAAATATCTAATGTTCCTTGTTCTTCCTAACAAATCTGTATGTCTTCTCCCTGATGTAGACACTGTATGAATTAAAATACAAACCCACCAACTGAGCTCAACCAGTTGAGTTATATAGTCTCCAGATTTTTAATTTCATTCTGGATCAAAGAACTATTATAATGTATGTGCATTTAGTAAAGCATGATGGTAAAGGGAGTTCCTTTATCTCAAAAGGGATCTGTCACATGCACAATGCTCTACATGCTCTCAGAACTGAAATCATCCCTAGAAATCACATATGGAACCTTGTGATCCTCTCTGAGCCTAATAAATGCTGTTATCTCTGCCATAAGGGCTGTGGACAACTGCTTTAAAGAGAGCGTTTCAAGGATACTTCTTTTCAGTCTGACTAGATATCAACTTTATATGTTTATTATCCTCATTCTGTAACAAATTGTTGTTGTCTACATATGAAAGTGTTTATTGTAAACATTGTGGGGTTTTTCTACTCAATACTATCTGAGAGGCAGAAGCATATGCAAACACCACAAATGTGGAGAGCCAGATGAAACTTCTATCTCTGCCTAAAATCTTGAGGCTGCGTTACTTGAACGCTGCACTTACTCCAACTGCTCTTTTTTAATTACATGCATTAATTGATACCTGAATGACAAAAGAGTAAGTCCACTGACCCTAAGATTTCTCCTTTCCAACAAAATTCTGCAATTACAACCAGACAAGTAACTAACTACTACACCAGAGACATAGACGTTAAGTTCACTCACATGATGCACAATTTTATAAAGAGTATGCAGAGTACTCTTCTCCTACAGACCTGTTTTTTTCTGTTGTATCTTCCTCCAAACACTTTCTGATGGCTTATTGCCTTGCCTTTGTGCTTCCTCTCCCCAAAATCTTTCCTCCTCCATCATAGCACTGCAGCAGAAGCAAGCATGTTTGGTAAGCAAGGCATCAAAAAGAAAAAGGTATAAAAGCATCACCTCCTTTCCCAAGCCCCCAAAACACAAAATCTTCGAAAGTTAAAATGCGCTTATTATCCACGGTAATCTTGATATACTTAATGCCTGTTATTTGGAACAAAAGTCACAAGCAAAAGACCACCTGAGTCATCACCTATAGTGACTGTAGAGGGGCCTCAGGAGTTAAGCCACCATAGATTCAAATTAGTTTAGGAATACATTCCTAGAGCTCTTTGAAGAAAGACGACACAGTTAACCTGCCTTTGTGTTGTTTTGTTTTTTTTTTTAATTATTTATTTATACAGACAACTTTATCAAACTTTTCTTGTTAACCATCTATTTTGCTTTTTAAATATAATTTGTATGTGTTAATGGAAAAGTTATTTCTCAAAATTAACATTTGGTTTTAAAGAGAAATTCAGGACTCAAAAATGTGCTTATCCTAACAGCATTCACGTAACAGCCTTGAAAATTTTGAAATGGCCATCACAAACCTTCACCTTTCTTTTCAGGTGGGATATTGGGACAGTGTTTCTTCATGTTTGTGCCTTAAGTACAGTACCATCTACAGTGCTTTGGGACAAAACAATATGCATGGTAACACAGTACTCCAGCCACTAACAGTATGTCTCTGTTTTAGTAATATCACAGCTTAGTGCCAAAAGGACAGGAAAGTTCTTTAGCAAGCAACTGCTGAAAAAGAACTCCCATTTTTTAAAGAAAATATACTGTATTTCTAGATCTCCATGTGCAAGGTAATGTTTCACTATTAAAGCAGGCACTGTAATTTCCCAAACTGATGATTTCACTATCTGTAATTTAATGATTGCTGTTAAAACACAAATCATTTTATTATCAATTCATTTAACACCAATGTAGCAAGCAAAAGAAACAATAGTTGAGGTCACCATGAGGTAACCCTCATGTAGTATCAATGCTGGCAGTTAGTGAGTTGAAAAGTTATGTCCCTAAGTACAGTCAGGGTATCACATCTGATGATTAAACTCAAAGAATGTCAGAGAGCACTCTGGCAGTAATACATGAATAGAGGAAGTGTCAATTTTTTTGCTTTCCCAACAAGGGGATGGGGGGAATGGCATTTTTATTGTTGTAGCACTTCCAGCAAGTTGATATTAAAAAGGAGATTTCATGCCAAAGTCGGCTGTTTAATCAGATAAAGAAGGCTTTCCTATTTCCCATTGTATAGATCAAGTTGGCTACAGGAGCCACACAGAGCTTTGAGTAGCACATTTTTCCATGAGGACTGTATCATTTGATCATAGCAAAGCACAAGGGCTGCTGGGGTAATCTGAATCGGAGCTGCAGAAAAAGGGAGCCTGGCAGCCTGCTGAGGCCAAGGTAACCATGTCACCCTGGCATCCCACAGCACTCCCAGTCAGTCACCCTGGCATCCCACAGCACTCCCAGTCAGTCACCCTGGCATCCCACAGCACTCCCAGTCAGTCACCCTGGCATCCCACAGCACTCCCAGTCGTGGACCTCGATGTGCAGGGGGGAAACACCCATTTCCATTTACAGATGTGTCATGGAGGTTTTTCCACGGCTCACAGTTAATGCCGTACGTTTTCTCCAAAGCTCACCTATAATGATTTTAACGTATGCTTGTTAAGGTCATTCCCCCTGTACTGATGAAGATTCTACTGACTAAATTTCAAACCCTTACTGCTTTGAAAGGTGATATATAGAATTTTCTATACAGGTCTTTGCAAGAGACATAGCAATTTATGAAGCCAATAAAACCCTGTCCTCTAAAGAGAGAATTTTTGTTAGAGGACAGGACACATGTAGAAAGGCGTCTCTCTACTTGTGATGCTGTTCATAGCCTTCCGCAGCAGACTGGAAGCGGCAAAGGACCAGTGGGTTAGGTCACCTGATATTCAGAATGACAACAGATGAACCCATTGATAGGTTAACAGGTCAGAATAGACCCCTCAGCAGGACCAAGTTTAGAAGCTCAGCTTTTCACCAGGTACCATCCCCCAAACACCTCCCTGGCATTTTCAAACTCCTAACCCTTCTATGGTAGCAAGCAGCCCTTCAATCCACCACTTTCTTCTGTTAACTCCTCTCTCACACACTCAGATTCTGAATCCAATTAGGTTCTGGCCTGTGAAGCAGGCACTGCTAAAGGATCCATCCAAGCATTTTAACTCTTGTCACTGAAATCCTGTTGAAGCTGCTGACCTGGAGAAAAAAAGCCTTCAAAGCTGCAACCAAAAAAGTACTGAAGCACCACCATTAGTCCTAGCCCTTGAACAAGCACAAGCCACTATCTGCCAACTGTATCTTGAAATGCAAGATAATTACTTTGCTGTATTTCCACCAATATTGCCAGTCTTCCACGCACTACCAGTATTGGTCATGAGTTATAACATAGATTCTGCTCTCTCTGTATAGACAAAGCATGTAGAAGCCTGTAATGTAAACCAGGTACTAAGGTACTACCTTGATTTTAAGACTGTATGCTTAAGTAGAAGCAACTGCACTAACTGAGGCAATTCCAATTAGCTTGTTTATTTTCCAAGTCTCAGTGGCAAGAACATAACTGGTTCTCATAGAAGAATTTGGAGTGGAATGAAAGAAAGCACTGAAAGTTTAGGTCATTTAATAATACTAAAAGAAAATGATTGGGGAGGCAGTACTGTTTTCTTGTTGTTGCTCCTCCACACATGATCATTCCATTCTCTTGAGCATTTAAGTTTGAAGAAAGTACAGCAGGTTCCTTTCTGATCTACATACAGCAGACAGGCCATATGTCCATGCATTTGTAGAAGAGAACACGGAATTTGCACAGCAAAATATTTTTGTTTTTCCCATTTTATGTTTCCTTTTGTTTTCACACATTGAAGTTTTGTAGAGGTAATCACATTTCTTAAGCACTCTAAAAAAACTTCTGCACTCCCCTTTCACTTCTTCAGAAGAATTTGCATTTATTGCCAAGACACCTGCAGTCCAGAGCTTTAAATTCCATGTATATTCAGTCTGGTATTAACTGTCATACTACTACTTCTAAATGCAACATTCATTCATGCAAATACTGCTGGGAACTGCATGATCTAATCTCCACATGACTAAAAAGTTCAAGTTTTGAGTTAGCAATTTTTCATGCATAGTTACATCAGTTTGCCATTAAGAAAGCTGCCATTCTTTCCAACAGCTCAATCCTAGAATCCTTGACAAGCCCAGGTTGGAAGAAGCCTCGAAAGATCACCAGGTCCAACCTTTTCTGGGAAAGGGAGCGTAGATAAGATTCTCTAGCACTTTGTCCAATTGCATCTTGAAAAACTACATACTTAGAAAAACTTTAATGTTTAGAATTGAATAGAAAAAAAAAAACAACTCCAAGACATAAATTAGAAAAGGCTACTCCGAGGATTACATAAACCTAATCTAAAGACCAAAAGCTTTGCAATCACATCATACCAGTACTCTTAAATTAATAAAACCCTCTACCTGCACAGGCATTATAGCAAGATAAAAATGTTTGTAGTTTTGAAAAAGGCATTTAGAGAATTTAACGCTAGCTACCCCATCACTAGCAAATTTATGCTGATTAAAGAAAAAAGCTACTAAGCACAGCTGTTACCAACAAACCAGCAAATCTTCAAGCACAGGACCTCTGCACTTACGTAAGTGGAACAGTACCTGCAACATATTCTGCAGTTTGCTCCCTGTCAGTGGCTCGTTAACAAAAACATCTCAATCACACATTCTTAACTCCAGCTGCAGCACACCAAGATTCAACTTCTGTGATAGGCTTATCATAAATGACAGGCTACACGGGGTATTTTTTTCTTTCTGCAGAAAAACAGCTGCAACTTTGATTTTCCCGTTACGTTTTTCATCTTCCTTACATGCTGCCCGTGACACCCTCCCATTTGCTAGTGGGTGCTTTTCAAGTCTCCATCTTTCTTCAGAGGAAGAAAGATGTGAAGAGGTCATTTAAATCTAACCTCACCTAAATGGCTATATGCTCAATACAATTTAATGCAAATGAAGGCTGCACAGGGAGAAATCAGCACATCCTACATTTTTTCCTGTTATTAGAAAGCCTTTCAGCACACTTACAACAACATACTTAGGCCCTATCTATACATAGAAACTATCTTTGTTGAAGTAAACCAAAGGCGGAGAGCCTTTTATTTGCAGAGGCCAAAAAAAGCTTTACAAAAAATACCTGGCATACCACTTTAACACACTTTATGCTATTCATTGGTAACTTGAAAGTCAGACAGCCCAGAAGTCTCAGGCAACCTTTGAGTTAAGCCAATAAGCCAGCTCTAAACAGACACACAGTTATGTCAACAGAAGTAATGCAGGCTAGTTAAACTCAGTATTTTTATTAGCATTTTTACTGGGGCTAAATTTGGAAGTCATATAATTTTAAAAATACAGGGAAAATGCTAAATACTTCTCTTTGACTATCAGAAGGCAAGGAAGTAAGAGTATGCGCTGAACAGTCTGCTCTGCTACCTGTGAAATGGAGGTGCACAACCCAGTGATAAATGGAAGTGCTCACAGAGCAGAAAACAGCTGACTATTTCCAAAGGCTGATGGTACAATGATCCTGGTACAATGTGTGGGTCAACAAACCCTTCGAAAGAGACTAAGAAAACATTTCACCTTCTTTGGAAAAGAACAGCACTGAGAAAGGCAAGCCACAACTGAACAAATTATTCTGGGAAAAGAAACATAACACGACACTGCTACTCTCACATTTTCAGTTTTAAAAGTACATACATTTCTCTCAGCTGAAAAGAATCACATCGCAGTGATGAAAAAAAGAAAGTATTTTCCTCTTCATTCATATCAGCAAACTTTTGGGGCTAGTATAGCTGAAAGAGATCCAGATACATAAATAAAAAGCAAGGTCTAGTTTCTCAGACATTGGAGGTGAATTTAAAGGTAAGCAGAGATTAGATTTACTTTGAGAGGGAGATCTGGATCATATTGGTCACCATTATCACATAATAAGCAAGGCACAGTATCACGTATAGATGTTTTTTTGTTTGCCAGTAAGATTTGAAGAAAACTGAAAATAAAGATAAAATACACTGCAGTGAAGTCACTGTACTGAATTCATGACATCATAATTGTTGCCATGGCAACTAGCTAGTATCGAGCACAGAATACTGCCTTCACTGCAGAATCAAGGAGCACCTGTGCTGCCACAAAAGAAATGTTCTTATTCAAACACAAATCTAGTCAACAACACAAGAAATAAGATAGTCCTGGAAGTAGATTGCCTTTTCAATACCTCTTATTTTGTTCACCTGGTGTGAGACTTTTTAAACACTCCAGCACATATAAAGAAGCACACGTGATAGTCTAATTGAAAAAAAATGGTGTTTTTCTTCCACACCATTCCTCAATTTTCCTAATACAGTGTAATTCTTCTCTTTCTACTTTCCCCTCCTATGCATATGACTGCAGTCATTTACAACAAACCTCTGTTCAGACATGGAACAGAGGGCAAAAACTCCAAAAAAACATTCCCAGCTCTTATTTAAATAAGCCAGACAATCAAACTGGAACTGTCACACAGCAGCAGAACTAACTGATCAAGAACACACGCCACATTTAGAACTCGTAACTTTTTTTTTTTTGTTTAAGGACTGCCCCAGCAGGGACTTCAGATAGCAGTCGTGTGGGTTTTATGCACTCAATAGATGCAATGCCTCAAATTTGCAGGGCTCCGAGAACAGCCCGAGATTAGCTTTCTTGTAAATAAAACATCCCTTTTCCACTAAACAGTCCTCTTTTACATAAGGCATATCTGCTACTCCCAGCTCCTCACCATTCACAAATATAAAAGCTTCAGAAATCAAATAGTTTCAAAAAAAAAAAAAAGGTTAACCAGTTGACGATTTATCAGATCACAATTTGGTTTGAGACTAACAGTTAAGTACTAAACGTACAAATGCCACCTTTCATGTTGCAATCTCAAATATTTGTTGAAATAAATCACTCAGCATCACACAGGCACATGAAGGAAAAAGCACCTGAAAATTAACTTCTTCATATTAACTTGCTGAATAATTAAGAGTTGTAGGTAAGTAATACCAGTGTTTCACAGTTTAACCTTAGAGTTGAGTAGCACCAAAGAAATTGTTTCAAAACAAATTTTATCACATAGTAAATATTTTAAAATGTTGTGAAGTATAAAGTATTTTTATTTGCTACCTCAGTGGTTCTTAAGAGCAATCCACAATTTACTGCTGGACCAAAGAACACTTCCACACAACCATATGCAACTAGTCAACATGTCTGAACAGTTACAGGATGCTTTGATGGGTTTTTTAAGTTTCTAAGAAATCAAAATTGTCCTAGTCACCAATTAAACAACGGCACCACATTTCTATGTTGGTTTCACTCCTTTACTGGACACTTTCTCTATTGCTATCAAGTACACCAGTCACATCAAAACCAAAGGACAGAAGCACCAAAGTAACCTGCCTCTCCAGTCCCCACTTTATAAAGACTGTCTCAACAAACGAGTATTACAGAATACAAACAAACAATAAAATGTGGAGTTTCAGGTACAGATGATTAGTAAGACAGCTGTACCCTGTATGTTTCTGTCTTCAATGTTTTCCCAGTATTGTTTCACACAACCAAGAATGATGGCAACTACTTTAACGATGACACCATGAAAATTCCCAGTTTAACCAACCTTCCTCAAGAGGAAGTTTACTTGGGAAACTACTGTAGTTGACAACATGTTATAAGGAAATGGTTGAGTGTGTCAATCTACTCCCTGCCACTGAGAAGTGCAGAAATTAACATCTTCCACATATTTTTTAAAACCTTTGGAACAAATGCTGCCTTTGGTGATAACAACTTGTGTATACAAGCATATATCCTAATACACCAGTTAATAATACTGCCACAAACTCAGAAAACTGAAAGAAGCAGGGTGATAAAACCTCAAGCAACTTATGTCAGAAATCCAGAGTTATCAGCTTCTCTGCAATTCACAGAATGGTTTGGGTTAGAAGGGATCTTCAAAGGTCATCTAGTCCAAGTGTCTGTATCAAAACAATTCACAGACCTACCTGAGATGCAAATATACAAATGACAAGGACATTCCCTTCCTCATTAGTAAACACAGCATTTCTCACTCTAACCTACACAATATGAAATCACTACTTAATAAGTAATGAAAGAAGTACCACTGTGCCTGCAGTTAATTTTGCTTTTCGAAAGATTGACAGATTAACTAATCCCTTAAGCAACTAACGCACCTTCTACAAGTACATACAGAAAATTATGGATTGTGTCAAGACTTTAGAAAGCTTTTTATATATGTTTAAAATTAGTTTGTTCAATTAGGTTTCCCCCAATAGTTCTTCTGTTAAGTCTAACTTTTGCTTACATTAACACTAGATTGGGGATAAGTGCTGACCCACCTTTGTACATGGTATTTTTTCTTGCATTATTCATTTATCAGTATTATAACAGAAGCAACAACTGACAATTTTCTTTTAGGATCATTAGAGATGCGCATAACACATGCAAACCTGACTAGAGACACCACAACACAAAGAAATGCTACCTGTCCCTCCTCTCTCCCCCTGCAAATTAAGTTGCAAAAGGCTTGGGGATTTAAGATGCCTAACATTTATTCTAGATCTTTATTCCTTTATTAAAACATTCATCATAGCAAAACCTTTCCACTGTTGCAGAGCTCATCATCCACAACTACAAAAAACTTAAGCGCATAAGCACTTAAATACAAAGCTATATCCTTTAAATTTAGCTTTTAGTTTATAAATAGTTATGTTTACTATAGCTATCATTAAAATGTGTTACAATACACGCCTGGATCCATTTTGAATTTTAAGTACATTGAGAATGATGTTATTGAAGCAGTTTTTCCTCAACACAGTCATGGCTGAAGCACATTCTTAGGAAGTTTTCGGGCTCTGGGCCTTAGTCAGTCCTTGGTATATTTGGAACAAGTTCTTTCTGCTCCACTGAACTGAACCATATAAGGTACAACCATGTTGCAACTAGGTTCCAAACCAAATTAAATCATATCACGATAAAAC
Organism: Microhierax caerulescens; assembly: GCA_035590215.1. Lineage (NCBI taxonomy): Eukaryota > Metazoa > Chordata > Aves > Falconiformes > Falconidae > Microhierax > Microhierax caerulescens. The sequence continues at coordinate 113,596,012 of JAVJGJ010000014.1, read as the reverse complement.
ACAGCATTTTTATCTCTGGGAACTGAGAGGAGATATTCTTTACAAAGCCATTGTCTCCCACTGTAATGAGAAAAAAAAATAGTCTTGAAATAACATTAGCTCAACTTTTATACAGATTTCTGCAGTCCCTGCCTGTAGGATAATTCTCAAACATGCTCAAGACCCTCTGTGAGTCTGAAGGAATTGAGAATCCACTTAGTTGTGAATCTTCTCTATGAAGTAGTAACAGGCTGAATTTTTAACACCAACACTCTTATCCTCCCCTTATCTTTACAAAGTAAGAGAGCAAAGGAGCTTCCAGTTCTTCAGTTCCCTGGTAGGGATCTAGAAATTAGTCGAAAGCCCTTGGAGCAACCTCCCCAGTTGTTACCCTGAGCTGGAAATGGTGCAGCAGCACAGACAAGGAACTTCATCCTTCCTGAACTCCTTTAGGATGCTCCTGATTACTTTAGGAAAGGAGAATAACCATGTACAAAGCTTAAGATGGACTGAGAAATAAGCGGGAAAGTGTTTTCCCTTTGTTTGAAAGAGAATACTAAAATCACCATGTTGGCTCTAACCCAACACCTACCTGACCCTCCTCCAAGAGCAGACAAGTAGGAAAGACTGTAAAAACAGGGCAAGCATAGAGATAATTCCTCTGATTACATTCCTAAATGCCAAGAATTTGCAGCTCAGCGCTTGCCTGAGCCAGAGGTGAAGAACAACGTGCAACAGACTGTTCAAACCTTCTTTGTACAACCTTACACACACGGAAAAAAGAAAAAGGGTAAACAGCAAAGGTCAGTTTAAAACATGAAAAATGTCTGCAACATCAGAAGATCTATTTTTTTGCAAAGTTGAGTAAAATCAACTTTGGAAATTGATCAGTTTTCCAGTTTACACTTTTCCACCTGATGCATCCTCATTTGAGAGCTTTCACTAAAAGCCTTCCCTATAACTGCTGCTACTTCAACATGTTTTTCTAGGGCAGTGGTTACCAAATTCGACAGGCAGCAGTACAGCCTGGCAGCTGATAAGTTTCTTCCCTACTTTGGCACACCCATCCTAACCAAAAAGAAGCTATGCTGGCAGTAAAATGACAGTTGGATAAAGGTTAGCAACAATGTGATTCAAACAACTTGCTGTGTGAGACAGTGTGAATGATTTTAAGTCAGAAGCTACTATGCCTCGGACTAATAAATAGGTAGAAATGTAAGCTCTCAACTGTTCTGAAAGACACTCCTATGTTCCCAAGTTTCACGAGCTTTTGTTGCCACAAGCTGTCTAAAGCAACTATATTCTGACTGAAATGGAACAGCCAGACAATCTTCTGATAAAGACCATTTAAGAGAAATTACTTGTAAATCACATGCTTCACTTGAAATTCTGGAAATACCCATAACAATTTACATTGTAAAGTTCAGATCAACATAAATCCAACACAAACAGAAAAGTACCACCAGAAAGCTCAATAAAACTGAGAAGGACCACGTCTTTCTAACACTGAAAACAGACACCCTCACTCAGAAACAAACATTACAAATGTAAAGTTACTGCTCCTTTTGCCCGCCTACCTCCAGTTTCTCCACAGAATCTCAACCCATTTCAGCCAGAAGCTGGGTCAGTTTTACACAGGCTTTGTCAAAACAGACAATAGTCCAGAAAGTGAGGGCCCAATACTCTTCCTGCTTATGTCCCCACTTCTTTTTGGCAGCAGCCCACCCTTAAATTGGATTAAATGTAACATGAACTATACCCTCAGGTATGATGACAAAGCAACTCAGATGATCCCTCACTCACAGATTTCAATCAGAATTATCTGGGCTACTTTAGGCAGCTTAGATCAGTCTTTACTAACAGAGCTAATTTTAACTGAAATGGATTACACAGTACCTGAATGGGCAGACCCACCAATAGAGGCAGGGGAAGGAGAAACCCCAACAGTCAGAAGCAGTAATGTCTTCTACTATGACAATCAGAGCTAGAAGACACTGTCCCCAGCCCAAGCTTTCTGGTACTTTTTCCAAAGGATGTGTGCACACAGGTGTGTGTGTGTGTATGTGCACTGGAAGATGGGGTGGGAAACACTCACGGAGCAGCTGGTAGGGAGAGGAGGTAGCATTTCCCAGCATATCTGTATCTCTGCAGCCTTAGAAATAAGCAAATTCCAGTTATCTATTTAAACTTATGCTTGAGAATTCATATAAAAGTGATAACATACCAAAGACCAGCAGGTAAGAAAAAACTACGAATAATTAGAAAGGAATCTTTGCAATAGGATTCCTGGAGGAATCATGAATTTAATTTCTCATTCAACAGACTGTATTAACTAATAATGTAGAAATGGAGTGATTCATCAAACATCTGAGTCACTTCTACCTGCATTCACTGCATACTCCTCCCCCTCAGCTATATCCAAGTAGCATAAAGCTACAACTTCACACTGGTATGGTCAGGCACAAATTACTAAGTCACATGGTATTTTTCAAATAAAACTGAATCATCGAAAGGACAAAGAGAACAAACAGCAAAGGAGCTCACTGCAAAAAGGATGGCGACTTCCTACCAGCCATTAAAAGAAAAGGGGGCGGGGGGGAGAAGCAAGCCTCATCTCCAGCCTGATTCAACAGGTTTTTCTACACTTATTTAAGCCTTCAACTGTATTTACTATTTCAGTAACTTAACTCTTCATATATTCCTTTTCCAAAACTTCATGCTCAGTCATACAGCATCAAACACATTACATATGCTACTTCACTTTTATACAGCCAAATCTGATTTCTAAGAAAAAAAAAAAAAAAGAATGAAGAGCAAAAGGTTCCTTGTCACACTATCACAGTCTATAGAAAAGATAAATCTTTCTTAGAGTGATCACGGTAAACAGCTGAAGCAATTATTCAGGGTGGGGTGGGGTGTTCTGCAGTTGTTTGCATTTGGTTTTGTTGGGGTTTTTTTAAAGGTTGCTTCACAGGGATATCAGTCCAAAATTTAGCAAAAATAACAGCACCTGTAATTGCCTAAGTACTTCTGCATGTATGTCCTTGTAAGACAGGTGCCTCACTGTAAGCAGCATTAAAATAATGGAAGCCACTTAAAAGTATCATCCACAATTTTTATTTAAAGAGTCTCTGCCATGGCTACCATTCATGCAATCATATCTACACAGAACAAACTATGCCAGGTTTTCAGCATTTATTGGTTTCTAAGCTACTCCTTTCCTTATGTGCAGTTTCATCACTGCCTTCAGTAATCTATGTACAGCCTGCTGCTGAACAGAAATCCAGCGTAGTGCCCATGGCTATACATTCCCATTACTTCCCTTGGGCCGGTACCATTTTAGATCAACTTGAGTTCAACTCAATCAACTGTGATTTCACACTGGTTCACGTCAGTCTAAAAGCAAAGCTATACAACACAACTAAACCAACCAGAATGCTTGCTGCTCCTTTTGAAAAGGGGAAGCTTCATGTCTCTTCCTTCTTTCCCCTTCCTCCACTTTCACTACCATGGTTCTACCCTCTCTAAATTGATCCAGGGCTAGTTTTCCACCAGGTTAGCAAGTTAAGCTAGAGCATCCTGGAAATGAGTAAAGTGCTAGGACGGGTGCCAAGTAGGCGGTAGGATGAGAGCATGACTCCCCATCTATGCTAACAGGAAAGCCATCAGACAGAATGAAATTACAAGAAGACTTGGGTCAACACGTGTGCTTCTTGCTCCCTTCCTTGATTGGTACCGCTATTCGTCTAATCTCATTGTAAACCAGTTCAGAGAGCTAAAACCCACAAAAAAGCTATTCAGTATTTTTGGCAAGGCTTGTTTTCTGCCAATTTAATTCCCTGAACTAGCTCAGCAAAGGAATCAGGCAAGCATCTGCACCAGTGCAGAGAAGGGGGCAGAACACACAGGGAGATGAGGACAGGCTCGGGCTGATTTAAACTGTCATTGAACTGCATACCCTACAGCAGATCTACATCACACTGTAGTTAGAACTGACAGTAATCTGTGCATTTACAACAGGAGGCCTTCATTGCTGATGAGAGTACATGAAACCGTACCAGCACTGAAACATCCTACGCAAAGTTTAACCTGGGTACAAGCTTGGATCATTACATGTAACAGCAAAAGAATCATATTACTCTTACCTTCAGAAATACTATAAAACATTAGCTAATTATTCCCCCAGCAACACCCCTGTGCAAATGTGCTCTATAATTCCCATTACACAGATTTAGCCCTGAACAGCAGAGCAAGCAAAACTGGTGACACACTCAGGATTGGAACCCAGTAATTCCTCTATACCAAACCAACACTTCATCTCTATACTGTTTATTAACCCTAAACAAATTCAATTAGCCAGTAGCAGTCTACAAAAAACTCCCTTAGCAAAGACTTCATAATGTGCTATAGAGCTTGTAATTTTTAATAGTTACGTTAACAAACGTGGATGTTTCCCAGATAGTTGTGAAATTGGAAATTAGGGAAAGGAATAATACTGAAGATGTTAAGTCATTATTTCTTTTTCTACAGAGAAAAATAAGTGTGCACGAAGCAGCATGAGGGCCTATTCACAAAATTCAAGAAATTTAATGCAAATAACTGTAGAAAGAAAAGACATCTATGTCTATGTTTTTTTCTCAGATTAGCAACTGTCAGTTTCAAGTGAAATACACTTCACTTAAACTTAATACACACTAACCAAGACCAGTACCTCTCCTTAAATTTATCTCCTGCACTCAGGCCAACAAATCCCAGGCTTAACTTGCCCTGCATGACAACGCAGCACACTAGGAAAAGGGGTGAGAAAATTCGTTAACACAGAAGAAGCAAGTCTCTGCAGTAGTAAACAGCCAGCATTGTAAGTCCATGCAGCAAAAAGACAGTCTTTCATTCACATACTAGCTTAAGCACCCAAACCAAGCATATCACATTTGGGACACCCAAGTCATACTTAATTTTCTTCAACACCTTCTTTTGACAACAGCTTTATCACAGAGCCTGAAAATACATACGTCATAAAAAGACAGTCATTTGCCTGGACTGTCACTGATTCTTTCAAGACAAAAATAATAAAGCTCTAAGTGAAAGCAGCAGAGGCTGCCTAATTGTCAGCTGTATAAAATATCGGTATCAAGACCTATTGTCCTATGGGCAACAACAGTTTGAGAGGAACAGAAAATAATGCTAGGAAAAAAAGGTAAGAAATTACCCAACTAGATTTGCACATTAAAAATGCTGTAATGTTCTGATGTCTTGAACTCCACGGGACCCAAAATTTGAGGAAGGCAAATGAAAACTTCTCGCATGCTACAAAAACTACTGCATATTTTAGAATCAGGAGAGAAAACCAACATGTCTATGGAGGAGATTATCATTACCTAGCAGAAAGCAGCTAGATGACAGATCAAAATAAAAAAAAAAAAACATTCCATACAGCATGGACAAAACATTTACCCCAAAATTCTTTGCATCCTCACACACCCGAACACAAAGAAAAAGGCAACAATGTGCTACTCTAAAAGTGGAATTTACTGCTTGAAATTTGAAAGTGACAACGGTGTTCAAAATCTCATTTTTCCAGGCAACGCACTGCTACGATCAAGCAGAAGTAGGAACAACACTTCTTCATATCGCTTAAGAGACTCCCAACACAGAATATGTTAGTGCTTCCTCGGTTCAACAGTACAGACTGAATCGAAGGCTACCTCACTGATTCTGGCAAGTGAGGCAACTCCAGACATCATCACCATTACTTGCCAAGACAAGCATTCAGAAGCTATCCACATTCAGCATCAGGACATCAGTATTAACACTTATTGCTTGAATTATTACTGCAGGGTAATCTTTGAGAAATTGTTAGTGACAGCAGACCGAGATCTTTCTCTTTTAAAGTGACAGGGTGGGAAGCTCAGATTCCTCCCCCTTCCTTCTAGGAAGTGCTAGGTCCTCTAGTTGTGAAATCACCATACTGACGCACACCTTCCCAATTCTGCTCCACATGCGGCAGCATGGCTACTGGCACAGCTTAGCCTGCTTTCCAACCAGTTGGAACCAGTTTCCAACCAGACTGGTCAGTTTTGGTCAGTTTTGAAAAAGAAAAAAAAAAAAGAAAAAAAGCAGAGCCACCTTGATAACTGAGCAGAGGTAATCAGTCAGTGGAACTATTTCATGGGGAGGACAAGCCTTCTTCATCCTGTTCCTAATAAAATAAAAGCTGAAAGGACAGCCAAAATAGGAGAAGATATTCCCCTGCTAAGAATTAGGAAGTACTGCAACAGTAGCACAACCCTCACTCTCACCACTGCTACTACCTGGGAAGAAAAAAAATGTTTCTTTTACTCTCGCACCCACCACTGATTTGAGAAGGTCTAACCAGCAGCTTAAAATCTGACACCCACCAGTACAAAACATAGAAGTCCTTACTCAGGACTGAGGAGTAATACCTACACACTCATCTCAACCTTCTAACCATATGAAGATGATGCCAGGGTTTGGGAAGAGGGGCTTTCATGTTGCCTATGGGCTTCACTGGTGAAGATGCATTTCTATCTGCATCATCTTCCTGTAAAGTTTTAAACTACAACACAAGCACATAGATACATGTTTCAGAGAAATACATCTGTATCCTGGCTTGTAAATTGGACACGAATTCAGGGCTATAAACCCCAGCTTGCCACAGGACTGCACAAGGCCACTGTCCAGTATTCCATTCTATAAAAATTACTAAAATATCAGGGACAAAGAAATTTTGTTTGCAAGATGCAATGTACATTTTTATCCTGCTGGATAAAATATCTACAGTCTCAGCAGTGGTTAAATTGCTGCTATAAAGGAAATTGTCCTCAGATAAATGGTTTCCCTATGAGAAGGTTTCAGTGCTACACCTCACCCCAGGTCAATAAATCAAATTAACTGCACCTTGTCCTCTGGCCAATGACATCATCAGCTTGACCACATCTTGTGAAGCGAGTGCAAAAACATATGCTATTTAAGGCATGAAATCATATTACTGCTTTTTGTCCAGCCAGCCTTGTGCTGTTGGTCTGTGAAACAGTCAGTCACCTGAACAGTCTCATTACGGCTTCTACAGATTTTTTTCTTCTAGTATTCAAGGCTTGTCTTCACCAAGGGTGAAGAAAAAGGATAAATAATCTAAGTCATTATTTTTTAAATCAAATGCTTTTCATTAGCTCCAGCACAGTATTTTGTGACAAATTAAATTTAGAACCAAAGTACAAAATATGCTGCCTGCGTGTGTATGTGAAGTCTTTTGCTAGTCCTGTTTCAAAGATGCTTGCATGCTAATCTGGCAGTGCTACTTTGAAGTACCCTGCTGTTAAGTCCCTTCTCCGTGGGGTAAAAACAACGGTCACTAATGAAAACCTATGCAGTTTTAGCTGAAACACATCCCTGCATAGGTATCTTCTTTTTTAAATTACTGCCTCTTTCTAATAAAGTAGTCCATTTGTTTTCTAAGTAGACTAATATCTGTTTTAAAACCAAATTACTCCAGACAATTTAAGAGGATTAATTTCAATTTTCACTTGGCATTCTTATGACACAAGCATGGAAAACTTATCCTCCTTTCTAGGCCCTGTACTGCCTAGTAGTATCTTGTCTTGAAAGCCAAATCTAAATGAAAGGGGGGGGGGGGGGGGGGGGGGG
>JAVJGJ010000014.1:113570709-113585684 GCA_035590215.1 Microhierax caerulescens | reverse complement strand
TCGGGCCCCACGGTGTCCTGGGGGCCCCCCCGGGCCGGGGGGGTGATGGCGGAGCGAAGGCCGCCGCGAGTTAAGGGTGGCGAGACGGGCAGAAGCGGCCAGGGGGGGTCGCTCCCGGCGACAGGCGGTATTGGCAGCCGTGCTTCGTTCGGCCTGCGTTCACTCTTAAACTGCCACACCGGCGGGGAGCAGCACCAACGGTTAATCCTGGTAGTAAAAAGCAACTAGGTGACAGCACCTTCAGACAGAACCGTTGGGCCGAAGGGGCATTTCGACAAGAGCTGCCAGCGCCTATCCGAAAATACCTGTGGTGGCTGCCTCTGCACAACAGGTACCCCCCAAGCTCAGAGCAGAGTGAATCCCCTGTGAATAAAAGGATTGCTGGCAGGGAGAGCGGAACACCCTGCACTTGTCCGTGGAGGAGGGAGCGGGAGTGCTGCTCAGGTTTTCCTTTGGAAAAGCACAGTCCAGTTCCAAGGAAGTGATTCCCCGCTAAACCCGCAGTAACATGCCCCTCGCTCTGGGAGTGCGATGCACCTGGGGTGTCTTCTTTCAAATGCTTTATCCTCTTCCACCTTCCAGATAAATTTGACCAACCTGGGAGGGAAAGGGAGCCAGCCTTCGTGCCTGCCTCGCTAAAAGAGGGCAGAGAAAATACTGAGGGACCAATAAATAAGATTAGCTTTAGACTCAGAACTTCCACATCAGAACAAGCAATCGGTTTAACAGGCAGAGTGGCAAAACTTACTGATTCATGACAGATTTGGCTGAGTGAAAATAGAACTTGCCTGCTTACATTCTTAACCTTAATGCTACATGTTACTCCTGAGCTTTGTGATGTACATCCATAAAAAGAAACACCAGGCAGGTATAAAACGGCATTCATTAAAGACTTGGTCTTAGCGTTTTCCAAGAGTCATTAACTTCAATGGGTCAGAGTCCAAACTGGATTTTCATCTGGGGCTGAAAACCTTGTGGAATAAGAGAAACTGGCGAGGACCCTTTCTTGCATGCTGTTGCTGAAGAAATTACGAGTGGTATCAGAGGCAGTGACTCGATTTTTTTCAGTGGTAGGGAAGAGCCAAAAGGAAAGGCTCAAGGAGGGAGGCAGCAGGGTTTCTCTCTGAGGGCTGAATCAGAAAGGTAGTTTTGGCATTTTTATTTTAAAATAAGTTCCTCTGGTAATGAGATTTTTTTTTCCATGCTATAAAGTAACCTTTTGATAATGCAGAAAATGTTAGTAGAAATGGACTGCACTATGAAAGAGCAAAAACCTTCCCCTAACGCTAATTCTGCTCTTGCACATTCATTTGATGATACTCCATACTAGTAATTAAGGACTTTGTCCGTGAAGATTTGTGTTTCACTCACAGAAGTGAACATGTAAACAAAGGCATATTGTCATGCTCCTCTTCTGTTCAGCCATGATCTTTGCGGGCCAGTTAATCCAGTTTTATGGCCAGGTTATACCAGCACTGCAGCACACAGTGGCTGCACCATGACAGATAAAGGTGTAGAGAAAGGGCTGCCTAGATTAAGACTCTGCACAGCTCTAATCCTGCCTACGCTGAGTATTCTCTCCCATATCTTCCCATCTCACCCGCAGACTCTTCTCAGTTCTGCATGCTACTTCCTAGTAACCTCCTCCCTGATAGTAGCAGCTTCTCGCCAGGGAAAATTTGCTCCCATTACCACACCTGATTTAGCCGTTGCTCTTGCTCAGCTTCTGCACAGTTAGCTGGAACCCACAGCTGTGGAAGAAAAGCTGTCTGAAAAATAGTTACTAGGGTGTTGTTTATTTTTTCCTGGTAGTCACTAACCTGCTCTGTGTTTTCTAATTGACCAACTATAAAAATAACTTCGTTCTGTTTGGCCACATAGCTGCTCTCCCTTGCTCTTAGAAAGATTGCTCTGGACCTGTGTCTGCATCCTCTTCTGTAGTTTACTTTGAATGCATCTCTATATGATGCCTTCCCCAAGGTGTCATACATCCCTATGGCTATATATCCAGGAAAGCTGGCCAAATCATTAGTGATGAATAATTTATCAGATAAATTTTACCTCTCAGTTGTGAGTTGTCTGCAAACAGCTTGTGATTTCTGCAAACTTACTATTTGATGTTGCTTGCCACATAGTGCCTGACTGGTGTCTTACACATGAGCAGCTTGCTGGAAATACTTGAAATTTGAGATAATTGGACACAAAGATGATACGAAGCTTAGTCCTATGAGAAGCTGAGCACTCTAGATTCATTTCACAAGAAGACATAAGTGGGAAACATTGTTCAGCTGCAGTCAGCAAGACTGGGCTCACACCGGTGGTTAAGAATGCACTTACATCCTCTACTGAAACAGAGCCCAAAGCAGCGAGCGCCTTGCAGGACTCCTTGTTTCTGTTCTCTGACTGGACGTGTTAGCCTCTTAGAATCACCTCTCGCAGGGATTTTGCTTTAAAAATATTTTTGGCAGTGAAAATACAGTGTTCAAAACAAGCACACCTGTAAAGGGAAGAAATAGTATTTCAGGAGCTTTTAAAGCTCTGCAGTATATCTGTGTCCATTGTTTTGATTTTGATCCAGATACCTCCTAATTCCTAGCCCTCCTTGGCCTGCTCTATTTGTGCCTGTAACCGCATTTTTTCTATGATCACTACATTAGCTTCTGAATTTTCTATCTCCTGACAGAATTAATCAGTAGTGTTTCAGATACTTTTTTGTAAAGGTGGGGAAGCAGGGGACAAAAGAAACACAAGGTGGGAAGGCAAGGGGCAAAAGAAATGTAAATCGCAGTATTTAAGCAAAAAGCACATTGGGAAGGAAATCATTATGCTTTTCCCCACACAGCTGTAGCATATAGAGAAATTAAGAGCAAACTTACATGCTCTGCTCCAGTTCCACTGTGCCACTCAGATGTGAATCCTAGATGCTGCTTTTCTCACACAATGTCCCTTCTCTCTCTCCTGTTTTCTTCACATCGGATTTCTCTCCTTGAGGAGGCCCTGTTTCTAGAGTCATGTTTGCTTCAGCTTTCCTTTTGGTCCTCCGGATAACTGCAACTGAGGCTTCAGCCTCAAAGCAGTTGTTCTTTGTGCTTCATGCTTGATGTGTACCTCCCTAAAACCTCACCATTCCTTTCACTTTTCAGACTGCTCAGAATGTTTCACCTTTAATTAAACTCTGTCTCTCTCTGTTTACCATTCGTCATGTGTGATACACACCTTTAGAGAGAGACCATCAGTCTCTCTGCTACGGTCTCTGTAATACTTGTAGAGGTTACAGTCTCGTTTTTTGAACGTGCTGTCGGTATGAACAGCAAAAGACAGTCCTGCCTGAAAAACCTTGCAGTTTAGAGAGATGGCAAGCAAAGAACGAGGGGAAAATAGGATGGATTAGTAGTTCCTTGATGGAGGAGGAGAAGTGAAGAAAAGCAGTATAAAGACCATGAATAATTCCTCCAGTGTCACAGCAGACATTAGTGGGACTCAGACTTGGGCCTAGGTGCTCGGAGGCTGTGCAGTTCAGTACTTTAAACACAAACTGTTTTTTTCTCTCCTGTGCTTCTCCCCACTCTCCTCCTGTTCCTGAGCATGGAGAAGACGGTCTACCCTCGAGCCCGAAGCTTGGGACACACCGGTACCATCTCTTTCTAGTATTATGCTCTGCCCCCTCTTCAGAGCTCCTTTCTATGCACCTTGTGAGTGCCGAGCATGAACAGCAGAAGAGGAATGGGGGCTGTCTCTTACATATGTAGGCTGTTATTTTCCCCTGCACACCCCTCTGGCTGCCTTCAACAAGATTATTTTCTAGCTCTGTTTTTGTCCCTCTTCTGTTGTCTCTGGATTAGAGAAAGGATGATCCCAAATCTCTTACTTCGGAGAGCTGTCACCAATCCTCTGAATCTCCCAGCTAACGGAATTGTAACAGGGAAGTTGTACCATCTCATAATACTCTGCCCCTCCAGGTGCAGCTAACTGCTTTTTCGGAGAGAAGAAAGGGAGCACAAACAAAAAGAAACATGGTTTTCATTTTCATATTTTTTAAAAAAGCTGTAATTCAGAATGTTCATGCATCCTCAGGAAAGGGAGAAGTAATCATAAGAGGACACTTATCTTTTCAGGTGGGTATTTCAATCTGTTTCGCACTCTACTGCTTTGGCTGCACTTTTTCAAGTTCAATTTTTTGTATGCATTTCAATGGTTGTCATCAATGCAGCATCTAAGCACCTTCCAATTTTGATCAATTATATCTCACAAATCACCAGCTTAGAAGATTCAGGCAATTATCACTGTGCTTTTTTAGCAATGATAAACTAAGGCAGAGAACTTAAGTAATTTGTCTTCATTTGCATGTGTGGCTGGGCAGCCCAAGAAGGGGAGCCTTCGATTCTCTATTGTGCCTTGATTGAAAGACACACGGTTCAGCTTGTTGTCATTCCTCTCCCGGAGATGCACAAGGCTGGCTCCATCTTTACCTGTGTCTCTGCTCCGAGAAGGACAACAATGGGATCCTCCAACTTGATTCAGATCTCATGGGGAGTGGGATTTGCAATTGCCTGATGCAAGTCGCCACTCAAAACTGCCACAGATCTGTTTTCGCTGGTTTTCTCTGTCTCTCCTCGCTACAAAGGGAACCCTTAAAAATAAGTAATATTTTTTGTTATGAGGATTATTAGCTAAGGCTTGGGAAAAGGTCAGATACTACAGCGAGAGCGCCTGCAGTCTGACAGACCCCATATAGAAGGACAAACTGTGTTTTGTACCTATATGAAAAAGACTGCTGAACTCCTTTTTTTGACCAATCGTACAGCATGCTTTCTGCTGTAGACCTTGGGAATGCTTTGGTGCTGCTTACATGAGGAACCAAATTGTTTTTGACCTCAGTGAAGAGGGGGCCAAGAGGGACACATCTGACGCCTTTTAGCAACCACAAGGTTTTCTGTAGAATAGACATAGCCAATGAAACAAACACACAGCTGGAGTTAGGGTGCTTTTGAAAACATTGTCTTTATTCTCTACCTCCCTTTCTTCCAGGACAGGCTCTTTGCTTATTCCCTCTTCAGAAAGGGACTTTTCTGTCACACAGCCTAGCCTGACTGGAGATTAGGGATTCTCTCTGCCCCTTCATCCTTGAATATTTCCTTTTAATTTCACAGTTTAAATTCCAATTGTGTAATTACATTCTGCCTACCCCAAATTCCTCTGTAATTTCAATTGGACACGGTGTCCTTCACTCTCTAGGCAGAACTCTTGCAGTGCTGTGGGGCACTGTTAAAAGGCTGCCACGCTCCACTCTAGTCCCATTTCATGTAAATGGGGAAAGAGAATGGACCTAGATCCCTTTGAACTAAACCTACTGCTACATACAGGCGAGACAGGGGTTGCTACAGAGTGACAAGGCAGTCTTACCCCGTGGCAATACACTGGGCATTTTCTACAATGCCTCAGTCTGAACAGATTTTTGGAGTAAAAAGTCTAAATCTGTCCGGAGGCATTTCTCCCCCACAACACCATACCCTTTGATCGCAAATAAAGCTGTACAGGGACCCCCAAACCACTACTTTGCTGAATTTATGTGGCCTGAGAGTACCTGCTCACACCATTTAACATGGCAGAAATGCCACTGTGATTTAATTTAGTTTCAGGGAGTTGCGTAGCAATGAGAGGGTACACAGCAGAGATGCCTAGTTCAGTAAAACGCTTTACAAAAATTGGCAAGTTCCATGCATTTTATGACCTAACCCTAATAGCTCTTGCAGACTGTGCTGTGCCAGCATTTTCCCTCAATCCCTGCCCTGGTGGTGATCACGAGAGTCCCACATCCCAATTTGTTCTATCACAACATTCCTTTCTTAAGTGTTGGTATCCACTTTAAATCAATGTGAAAATATTTTGCTTCTTCTGCCTCCTCTTGCTTTCCACTTCCTTCCTTACTGTAGCACAGCCACTTACTCGGTCAGCATACCTGTGTGCAGCCCTTCAGGTATCGCAGGCATTTCCCTTTTTGTATTTCCATCTTCTCCTGTGGTCTTCTGTGGAAACTCAGGGTGGAGAAGGGGAGGGAGTATGTGTTGATGGGGGAATACTCCTCCTCTGTCTTGTCTTTTACAACAAACTTCTGCTTTTCGTACAAGTTGTGTGATAGGTTCACAGAAGGGACTTGCTCACCTGCTTTAAAGTGATGCTCTACTCAGCTTGGGAAAAAAGGAATTGGTTTACTATAGAAACTGGAATTATTTGATGTTTGAGCATCTTCAGCCACAAGCCATATTCTTTTCACCATGTGTACGCCATTGTCAGAGGAACATGGGGTTGATACCATAGTTAGTGACAGAGTCCTGTACCCAAGTTCATTTCCCTTCACTGCAAAAGTACCCCGGGTAGTCCTCTGACCACACAATGATAAATATTTACCTGAAATAAGCATCTAGCTCCTTGCTGGCAGTGCTGTATCTACATGGAGCCTCAGCCACTTTGAATTTTGATGGGACTTCTGCTTTATACATTCTGCAGATTGGGTCCTGCTCCCAAGGGACTGTGGTAGCAGACCCGAAGCAGTTGTTTACGTCTCTGGCAAACAGCAGATAGATCAGGTGAGATCAAGTAGACCATATTTCCATGTTTCCTTGGTTAGCTTATACTGTTAAAAGTGAGTTGTTGTTAGGAGGAAACAGAGCATGTAATAACTAGCATTGGGTTTTGTTTGGCTTTGAGTCATAAATCATAAAAGGAAAGAGCCATCATGTTCATCCCCAAGTTTGTCATACAGTCAGCAAGGGGCAAGGCAAGTAGTATGGGCAAGAAAATGAAACATGGGAAGGTACAAGTGCCAGCGGGGGGAAGTCACTGTTGCTTATTGTCAGTTTTGGTGTGACACAGAAAGTTCAGCTAATCCTCTTAGTTACAGAGACACATGGGTGGGGGGAGATTGTTATCTCAAGCAATTTGCTGGCTCTACTCCTTTTTTCCTTCCAGTTTCTTTTCGCCTAATTGAGCAGCATTTCTTCCTGGGACTGGTTTGCGATAATCCTGGGGCCTCATCTGGGAAAACACTGAAAAATACAGAAAGGAGAGGCAGCCTGAGTGAGGCAGCTATCACCACGAGTTTCTCTTTTTGGAAAAGTATCAGGTCTGGCTCAAGTGCTGAGGATTAAAAATAAGACGAAGATTCAAAGTGATAGAGAACAGTCTGTTGATCACACTGAGAAAGGTGTATCTCAGACATGAGCTAGAAGGATGGGTAATTAACAGTCATTCAGAAAACAGGAGCTTGCTGGTCTCAGGTAGAGCAGGGGGTGAGAATTCCACTGGAGTGCATCAGAAATGTGTTGATTCCACTTTCATTGCCAAAGGGATGTATCTGTGGTAAATCTAATCAAGAGTCAAAAGGTGAACAAGAACAATAATAACTGGGGAGGTTTGTTTTTATTTATCCAGGAGATAAGGATTCAACTACAGCAATAGAATGAGAAAAAGGTGCCTCTTTCTGAGCAGACAATTATTCCACCCACGCTCACTCATCATGGAGGTTTTAATATTCTGTTACTAAGGCTATTTAAATTTCTCAGCCTCGAGGCTGCTAATGTTTGTGCAGTTACTCTGCCAGTTGCCACAGGTGTCTTTACAAAAGACTGAATAACTAACACAGAAGAGTCCTGAAGACAGCAGTAGCCAGGAGCTACTCTTCAGTAGACTCCCAGCATTGTTCCTGGTGCTGGAGCAGGGCTGGTGTTACCTGTAGGAGGACACATTTGAAAACCCTATTTCCAAATGCAGACAGAGCCTTAGTCCCTGAAGTCAAAACACCCTTTCCCGCACTGTGATCTTACATCCCAGGGAAGTAAGGCGTCTGATTCCCAAGCCCCAGAGGTTCATCCTGGTGAAGTTTCAGATATTACCACTGTCTTCAGCTGCCTGCATTGCCAAGGTGCTGGAGGTAGTTACCCAAAGAAGTGGTGGCCAAATGAATGGTGTGTCCACTGCTGTTTCAGCTCATGGCCTGACACACTAATATAAATCTGATTTCAACTGATAACAACTTACTCTGATATCCTGGATTGAGAAGTGCAGAAACGAGTGATTTAATTCAAGATCATATCAATGTATTTTGCTGTGGTGGCTAAAGAATTTATTACCTCTAGCTGCGGAGATGGGTTACCTTTTCAGTTAGGGCAGTTAAATCCAACAGAGACTGTGAGTCAGAGCCATCAGATGAGGAAGAAAGGGCCAGAGCGGACATCAGTCACAAAGCAGTTGTAAAATAAGAGTATATTGATTTGAAGAGAACAGATGTTCTGATGATGTCCTACTAGCACAGGACAAAGAAGTGATGAGTTTGAGATGTATGTCATACCTAGAATCCTTTTTAATCTTGTTTAAATTCTTCAGTCTCTCTCTAGCAATGGCTAATCTGGGGCCTTGGAACACCTCTGAGCTTACAGGTCCAGAGGGGTGCCCTGGGGTTGGCCATGCCTGGATCTGGCCTGTGACACACACATGGCACCTTTTGCTGGTTTCCAAACAAAGGAAACCCCAAGGGTGGATCAAATGAGACTCGTGGTATGTTTTGGGTTTTGACTGGGATACTTGAAGAATAAGGGCCCCAGCATGTGCTGTGTCTTGTACATTCAGGTCACTTTGTTGTGTCTCTACTGCACACCTGCATCATAGATAATAACTGCATTTCCTTATTTCACATCCATATTGTGAGAATAAACACATCAAGAAGTATAATTACCAGACACTACAGAGGTAAGGGCATCTTCACTGGATTTCTTTTAGTTCTTTTGTTTCTTGAAATATATATGTAAAATTTGGTGAAAGCCAGAATTTGCTTTTCCAAACTGTACTAATTATGGATAGATTGTGTGTGGGAGCAGAGGCAGGAAGAAGGGAACTTGTACCTGTGCTATGTGTGACCAGCACAAAGCAGGCTTTGGACCATGAGGTACACAGGGAATGCTCTGTTTTGACTTCTCTGGGAGTCTGCAGTGCTTGAAACAGCACAAGGAGGAGTAAAGAAAGGGCAGGAATTGCTGGATTCATGGATCTGTCTTTTCCTTATGCAGCTCTGCACAGCTAGTTAGTTGCATGCCGGACAATACCATGCTCCTTAACCCTCTCAGTGAGCATTTCAGTTTGTAACATTGAAAATATATAGAAAAATCATGTATTTTTTAGCCACAGATATGCTTCTTGAATCCTACTCTGTAGTATTAGACTGCAGCTCTGACAGTGGGATAGCATTCACAGTTGCAGAGACTGTAAAGAAATAAGAAATTGATAAAATGCATACATAATGTCTTCTAAAATATGATTACTTTAATACATATTCTTGCAGTTATATTTCAAATAGATGTGTGTCAGATTTCTGTTAATCAGAAAATGAATGTCTAAAACCGCTGGAAGAAAGAGACAGAATTGCAGCTGAATATCATGAATGAAAAAACATTCACCACTGTGAATAGGACCATCATATTTCCCAACAGCAGCTCCCCGTCTTCCCCTAATTCCCCCCTCCCTTTCCCCTCTCTCCTCAAACACATACACATACACTGTGGGAGGAATGACAGCTGTTCTTCATGGAATGACAGCCCAGGGATATTGCATCCTCCCGTAAAAAAAACAGGCAAGGTACAGAATAAGGTCAGTGAAGGGAGACAAAGGGGTCTCCCAGAGATGGCAAAGGGTAATTTATTGACAGATGAGATAGACGTTACTACAGAAAAATATTAAATGGATTCTTTTCCCCTGTCTTTGGAAGGGAAAAAAAGTGGGAAGGGTTAGGAAGGACAGATGCCAGAAATAGAGACAAATTTCCCAGGAGAGGAAGAAGAAATCCTGAAGGAAATTAGGATCACGACACAGAAAGAAAAAATAAAAATCAGAGCATCTGAAAAGCTACAAATTTCTGTCCTAGAATCCCGTATGGAAACAACAAAAAAGGGTATTGGAGAAGGAACCCCACCACTCCTGGAGGCCTCGCTTCAAAGGCACTCTGTGAGAGAAGGAAGTGCCGGTAAAACAGAACGCCTGATTAAAAGCCCATGTTTGAAAAGGGCTGTCGGGAAATTACAGAGCTGTGCATGCACTCGACGTCAGCAGCGAGGAAGACTCTGGGAGCACTAATCAAAAGAAGGCTGAGGGAGCATATGGAGCCTGGAGATTTTATTAAGGACAGGAGTGAGCCAGAGTTCATATAATGGGAGCAGCCAAGCTCGGGAAATGGGAGGAAAGAAAAGGCCAGGTCTTCTGGTGCAATAAACTGGCATAGCGCTGTCAACTTTGACAGGATGTCAGCTCCCACTGCAAGGAAAGAACCTGAATGAGAGATTTAAATAGTGGGTGTTATGAATATAGTTTCTCTGGCCTAGATTCATAACATTCCCAAAAATAGTTTTGCAGAAGAGGGTAGGAAAAGTCAATGTACCAGCGCACTTTTGTTGGGGTTCTGTAACTCCACGTTGTCCCCAGCCAAGGCAGGGAGATACCAAGGGCTTGTTCCTAGAGCTTGTGATGTTAGAATGGTTTATGATTTTTACCTGTCAGGGCCAGGTAATGACAGAGAAGTCACCAAGGAAAATTTCCACAAAGATTAAAGCAACAGAACAAAAGAAATTTGAAGAAGAACAGATTTAATTTACATTCACAAGGAGGAATAGATTTAAGCCAAACAGTATTTTATTCTGCTCCTTCATGCAAGGAACATGGTTTTTAGAGTGTGCAACTCAGTCCACGTGGTAGAATAAGGAAACAGGAAGACTCTTCATGTGTCCACTGTAATGTGCCACCTGCAGTATCTTTATAATGTTGTCACTGTCTGCATAAATCTTGGCAAGACATTTGCCTCAGAGCAGGTTCTGCCAGTTGGCTCATCTCACCTAAAATCACAAGAGTCCTCCCATTCCTGATCTTACAAGATGATCTCTCATCATGCACGCACAAGGCCAGCAGAAGCACAGAGCACTGCATTGCCCTGTGTTGTCAGCTGACTACTTTCCAAACTAAAAAGTCAGGTTAAAAAGTGACAGAATTAATTCTAAACACAGGTTTAAAATTATCTAGATGGGGAGCATTCATCGCATCTCTGTGACTGCCATGCTCATGGCTGAAAGGAATAATAGCCAGTCTCCATTAGATTTGAAGCTCTGATACTCCAGAGGTATTTGCAATTTTTTGAGCCTTGGGAGAATGAGTAGGACAAAGGAAAAATAAAAGCTGGTGCTTTGCTGAGTTTTGCTGTTAAATGCTGAGGAAGCGTCAAATGCTAAAGAAGGCTTGTACTTTGAGGGGGTGATTTAGCCTAGCTTTCGGCTAAAAGGCTGCTGCATGCTCGAGTGCAAACTGCCACACAGAGCCAGAACCAATCTGATTGTTTATGAATCATTTCTCAAACAGAAAAACATAGGTAAAGCTGCCAGTTTTGCCAGGAATGTATGTCCCATCCTTGTGACGGCCTGCATTTATATTTGAAACCACCTGCACCATCACAGTGTGACCCAGATCTGAAAGATGATCTAAGCACTGTAACATTCAGTGCAGCGTATCTAGCTTCTAGGGACTTGCCTGCCGACCAACCCTGCAGTTCTCTGTTAGGAACCTGGCTTCCTTATGTAACTGGCCTAACACCGCCACAATGAATAGGGAATCTTCAGAAAATAAGAAATGCCAAAGACTGGGTCTGCTCCAGTCTTAAGGTGGAGTTTTACACTGGTATATTTGAGGATTCCCGCTGAGTCCTGCTTACCCCTTCTTCTTGGAGATGGCCCTTTGAGTGGCCACAGGGTAGTCATTATCACCAGATGCCCACCTCTAAACAAAGATTTTTTTTTCTGTCAAATCAACAAGTTGATCTGACAAGCCCCATACCCGCACCGTTGCTCTGATCTGATGTAAGAAATGTGATGTTGGTGTGCTTCCTGGAGACTGGAAAGGCAAGCCAGGGGAGATGGGACCACTGATTCTGGGCAGCAGTCTGCAATTATATGCATTATAATGGGTAAACATGAAACTGTAACAAAGCACTTCTTGCCAGCCTGTGCCCACAGCCCTGAAGTTACCTTCAGTTCTTACACCAACCTTATCCACAGACAAGACAGACTATAAGCAGGAGGTGACAAAAAGCAGAGTGGCCTTTGTCAGCTCAGTAGCACAGTGTTCAGGCGGTCTCAGAAGACAGCACTTTAACTCGCTGAGCGAACCTGAATCCATGTCCAGGGAAGAATCAGGCTCTTTCTCTGTGCTGTTGGTTATTCTGGAGTGAGAGTCCCACATCAACTGATTCCTTTTGAATTAAGGATTCTTTGGGCCACAAAGACATGGCACAACTTTGCAGGTTAGCAGTCATGAGCCATGACTTGAGAGGGGAAAAGCCTTGCACTGATGAACTTAACTCTTTCAC
Organism: Microhierax caerulescens; assembly: GCA_035590215.1. Classification (NCBI taxonomy): domain Eukaryota; kingdom Metazoa; phylum Chordata; class Aves; order Falconiformes; family Falconidae; genus Microhierax; species Microhierax caerulescens. Next base: position 113,573,290 of record JAVJGJ010000014.1, on the reverse strand, counting down.
ATCACATATTCTCTAGGAAAAGGCCTGAAACATGTATCTGTCCCTCTCAGGCAAACGCCTTAATCACCACTTTAGAGAGTGATGCTTGTGCTCTCTGGAGGCCAGTGAGTATTTAATTGTGCCACATAGAGCTGAGTGATTGCTCAAGGAGAATGACTTTGTTAGCAAGCAGAATTTTGCCTGATCTTTGGAAATTTTCTGCAGACTTCCTCTGCTGCAGTATTTGTGTACAACACTGGGCTCAGTTTCTGGGTCTGAAATACACTGACAGATGGAATCGCTTTCTCCCAGCCAGGGTGTGTTTCATTCATTTAGTGTGTAAGTCTTAAGGGTGAGAACATCTTGAATTGTGCTGCATGCAGTGCGTACTGCAGTGGGGTCCTGGTGCTAGTTAAGAACTCTGGATATTAATGGAATAACAGTAAATATCTATATCCTTAGCTACACTAAGCCCAAAAAGATGCTGAGAAATAAAAGGTCATAAAAGGGCAAATATTTGGAGGTGTTGAGTATGGATATCAGGCAAAAAAAGACTGTCCACAAAGGTCAGGAAAAGCATGTTGTCTCCCTGCATCCAGGTTCTCTGGCAGACCTCTTCCGTAGCAGTAGCATTACAACAGGCAGAGGTGGCCATGCTGTTTGTGAGGAAGGTGTGTGGTCTTAAAGTTAAGCTAAAACACCAGTTTAAAACTCCAGTTCTCTGTGTGGCATGGGAAGTGTAACAATTCTTGGGGAAAAGGTAAAATAGGAGCTTAAGGCAAACACATTTCTGTTCCTATTTACCCATATATAAAATGGAGGTTACATTTCCTGTTAGTTTCAGCAACCAGCGCTGAAAAATTCTTCAGCATCTTCAGACAGAAAATGCCTAGTTTTGAAATTCAACATTAATAGTTTTTCCTTAACTGGACTAAATGTTTTAAAACTGACTTGCCAGAAACATTTTTGATATTCTCTGCCTTTTTCTAGTGCTTTTGCAGTGAATAGCTATGATTTTTTTGCAAAATACAGACTATTTCACTGAGAATTTCTGGGAGTGAAATAATTTCTACTTAGAAGTAGCATTAAAGCCCTTGGATTGGGCCGCATTCTGCTGCCAATGCAGTTTTGGGGACACTTGGAAAATACTTGAACAGCAGGGAAGAACAGTGATTACCACTGCACAGTCTCTCAATGGTGTGAATATTGTGGGTTATTTTCCCTTTGACTGTTTATGGCCTATTTACAGTATAATCACACCAAATCAGGTTATAACATGGCTCTATTTTTTTTTTTAGCGAAAAACATTTTTTTATTTGCTGTAGCTCCCCCTAAGAGCTAATGCATTTTCAAGCTCTAAGTGAGGACAATCTCTTCTCCAAGGCATTCAGAAATGAAGGAGAGAGGAGAAAGGTAACTAGGAAATATAATAGACGAGTTATTTACAGTTTCTATACACTTGCAATAGCTATATTCTTGTAAGCATGGCAAAAAAAAAAAAAAAAGAATTATAAAGGGGACTTAATTGTAGACAGAAGAGACATTTGGCAGTGAGGTGAGAGATTATTTTACAGTGTGTAACTATCATCAGACCAGAATGTGGACACGTGTATGAGGTCAGTTCATTGAAATAATGTTGTTATCACCCCATCCATACCAGGCAGTGGCACTGTGTTACGGGATTAGAAGAAAACACTTAGTTGTCTGGAATTTGTAAATGGCAGTTTAAAAAAAATCTGGTATCAGAACTAGCCAGCACTAAACCCCTGGCTTTCTAGCATCTCTTGTAGCCAGTGCTGGGGGAAAAAATCTGCTAGCCAGCACTGGGGAGGCCTGGGCATCAGTCACCTGAGAAAGCAGAAGACACAAAGTTCTACCCGAGATCTGCTGGAAAGCAATGTCCCAGCTGCCTCTCCAGTGAGCCTATGGGAAAAACAGTATTGCTCCCCAGCGTTAAGAGGGACACGTGCAGAACTGAAGGACGATTTACTAAGTTGATCCATGGGAGTTAGCAACAGAAACACTTTCAAAGAGACAGCAGTGTTTTCTGTTCTAAACAGTATGATACTATCTCACAACTGTGATTCCTCTTTGTTGTAAAGGAAAAATGAGCTTAAATGAGGCGTTACATATTAGTTTCCTTCATAAAATCACAGAATGGTTTGGGTTGGAAGGGACCATGAAGATCATCTCATTCCAACCCTCTGCCAGGGGCAGGGACCCCTTCCACTAGACCAGGTTGCTCCAAGCCCCGTCCAACCTGACCATGAACACTGTCAGGGATGGGGCAGCCACAAGTTCTTTGGCCAACCTGTGCCAGTATCTCACCACCCTCACAGGAAACAATTTATTCCTAATATCTGATCTAAATCTACTTTCTTTTCAGTTTAAAACGGTTATCACTTGTCCTATCACTACATTTCCTGATAAATAATAATAACCCCTTACTTGCATTTTTTTGTTTTGTATGAGACCCTGGCCTTTCTGTGACTGTTCACTCAACTCCTGCTTACATTCCAGCTAAACCAGCTCAGCTCCGGCCTGATGTGTGCTGGGAGCAGCACCATTAGGTCAAAGCCAGAGCACCAGGTAGGCAGGACAG
>JAVJGJ010000014.1:113533982-113570701 GCA_035590215.1 Microhierax caerulescens | reverse complement strand
AAGGCTGAAGGGTCATTATGCAGCCATGATCACCTGCAAATTGCTGTCACCCGAAACCATCATCCATCTTTTGTCTGGCAGTTTCCTGTAAATCTGAGAGAGCCAAACAGACCTTGGCATTTTGTTGTGTCAGAAGCAGGATTTCTTTTGGATGCATTCTGTTGGCAAGCACAAGGTGCTTTGCTATGCCTGTTGAAGCAATTGGTTTTGCATGAGTGTGAAAATATTTGTGTGTCTGTGCCATGAAAAACTAGACACTGAGAAGCAACAACTGGGAGAAAACTTTGAGAAAAGTATTGCAAAATTCCAAGTGGGATTTGTCCTGGATCAAGAGCCACTGCATGGATGCTGGTCATATTTGACAGGAGTTTGTCAGATGGTGGGCTTCTTGTGAGCTATAGGAGGGAAAAGGGAAAGACGCTATGTGCTAGCTACTAGGCAGCAACAGATACGATTGATGAGTTAAAAAAGGAAAATAAGAAAAGAAAAATGGAAAAAATATTTGGGAAGTAAAACGTAAGCCATCAGAAATGCAAAATAGACTGCCCGAGTCAAAACTTCAGCCCCAGATAACTGCAGAAGCTGAAGAGCGCAGGAGGCAGCTGTTAGAAGCTACCATGGTAGTCCCAATTAAAGCTTATTGTGCCATGTATAATGCTGGTTGGGATGGGGCTACCTGGAAACAAGCAGACCCACCACACGGTGGGACACAAAACTCACCCTCCCTCCAAAACTCCTGAGGGTTTTGCTGCCCTAGAGTTAAGAGGTCTGGGGGAGAGATGCCGAGCTAACCCAGGGGAAACACCCATGGACCGGCTAGCATGGATCTGGACAGCCAGAGCCAACCACCTCCACCTTGTGCCAGCTGAAGCTCAATCACTGGCATTAGGTCCAGGAATACTGATTTTAGCTGAACTAGAAGGACCAGCACCCATTGCCTCAGGGGCTGGACAACCCCTTTCCACAGAGCTGCATCCCTGGGAGGTGATTTGGGGTGCTGTACGCTTCTGACCTGTAATAAAGGGAGCTGAAGGGGTGTGGAAATATTTAACTTTCACCATTAAGATGGGCTTAAATGGTATTACTTTCAAAGAGGTCCTTCAGTGTATGCCAGCATGTTTACTGCTGTATGGTTCACGGGATAAAAACTATGGGAGAACCTCAGCTAAACTGAAGGTAGAAGAGCCAGCCTGTCTCCATGCAAAAAACAAAAAAAAGCATAAAGGGGAAACTGGGAAACACCCTCAGTTACTACTGAGCGTAAGAGATGATGGGAAATGTGTTTAGAGAAGGTGCTCTCCAAGTCAGTTCAATGGGCTGCCAGCTCCCCTTCTGTGGCAGCTGGATGGGTTTCCCTCATTCACTTCTCATGGTAGCCCTCTGGGACCTGTGTCAGGAGATGGGGTGACACCACTTGGTTTAGAAGGATGACAGGGAGCCAGAGAATGCAAGGGATGTGAGCACAGGGGTATACCCAAACCTATCAGCACTAAACCTAGACTGCAAATACGCAGGAAGCCAGGGTGGAGGCTTGGTTCAGAGGCAGTGCTGGCGGCCACTACTCTCGCTGCTGAGGATCCCAGTCCCGAGGTGACTACTCCTACCTTACAGCACTCCTTGTTGACACAGGAGCCCAAAACCTGATAGTAGGTAAGGACACTTGCAAAGGACAGCCTCTGCTTAGTAAGCAGTTAGTTTCTGTTGTAGGCATTAATGGGAAAATCACTAACCACCCACTGGTCAGGCTAAACTAATTCTGTCTAGTGGATAGACAATCCACCTGACCTTACTTTTAGGTTCCTGTAATATATTGAATATGGATGTGTTGAAGGGTCAGTCATGGGTGGACCGTGGGGAAAATGGGAAATAGGGGCATCACCCTCTTTGCCCCACAGTTTACCTCCTACAAATGCATCCCCTGACTTAATCTGTGGCAAACAGCTGCTCCTTTACCCCATAGCAAGTTAGTGAATATTCCACAATACAAATTGCCTTCTGACGCTATTTGTCCTGTTACTGAATTGATAAAGGAGCTGGAAGAATGGGGAATCATTGTCACATCTCATTTCCCCTACAATTCTCCTTTATGGCCAGTAAAGAAACTTAATGGCAAGTGGCAACTAACAGAAGATTACAGAGACTTGAACGCTGCCACTCAACTGCTCGCCGCAGCTATTCCCAGTATAAATGATATAGTCAATTTTCTTAATGAACAATCCCCTGTGCTGAACAAATACCCGTGGGATGCTTCGAACACCTTGGTGTGGCATCCAGGAGATCAGGTGAGATTGCAACACCCATCACTTGGAAAACGCTCGATCGCTTTGCATTGGAAAACGCTGGATCACTTTGCAGTACTTTTTGCAGAAAAGGAATTTGGGAAACTGGATACTGTGGGAATGAAACTAATCATTACTGAGGCTTGGATACGATCCAAGACCTAGGTCTTCTTTCCTTCTCCCTGGGAACTGTTGCACTCCTGGATGAGTAAGTGAAAGCTGTCATTCAGTCTACATACTACAGAAAGTATCCATCTAGAAAGGACACCAAGCATTCCCTGGAACTTTGTTAATGATTTCTAGCACAAAGTGCTACCACCAGAGGTAACGTTGATAACATCCAAAAAGTCAAGCAGCTTTGTCAGACAATTCCCACCCTTACACTGGGACATCTGGCATTGTGTCACATAAATGCTGATGCATGACAAAATGATCAAACGAACCCATAGAAGCTGGTAACCTCCAAGACCCTTTCTGATATGCTCCAGGAGTATAAGGATAAGGACCTAGACAAGAATATCTGACTTTAGGTTCCTAAATCCTTTTCAGGCAGTAGAAAAATAGCCTGATTTTAATCAGTGTTCAATGTCCAGTAGCCCCAGATTACTCCAATGCCTTTTCAGAAATGAGCAGTGAACTTCAGTGAAAGAAAAAGCTCCCTCAGAGTATGATAGAATAGTTTTCTCAGGACTACTCTCATACTTCTACAGGGGTTTTTTTGGTTGTTTTTTTTAAAAATATATGTTGGGGGAAGTATTGATGAACAGTAGTTTCAACCAAGAGCTGGCTTTCCTAGCATGCTCCAGGCTGAAATCTCTGAAAAGCAAAAATGCCCACTTGCAAGCTATCTCCACAGCCCAGAACAGCAGGCAGCAATTAGTTTCTCAGGCACTCACTCTTCTTTCCATCTTCCTGATGGATATTTCATCTGAGTTTATGCTCTCCTCCCTTGCCTTCTCTTCACCTCTCTGCCTCTCTTTCCAATAAGGCTGTGATCTGTCACAGACTCTCAATGGACAAGACCTATACATCCCATCACTGTCATAGGCAGTTACATTAGACAGGCCAGGATGAAAAGCAGTTTGGAAGGGAGAGAAGCCGTCATGCTTCAGGGCATAGACTTGAACTCTAACCAAGGAAGAGAGATGAAGGAGAGCTTTGGGCCAGGTGGGGGGGAAATTTTACTCAGAGCAGGTTATTCCATAATTACCCACTTAAACTTTCTTTATACCTTCTGAGATGCACGTGGTGCTGGCCAACATCAGAGACAGAAGGGGTGGATCACTGGTCTGATCCAGGAGGGGAATGAGTTTCTTCATTCTTTTTGCCTGTGCACTGAGTTTATAACATTTTCTGAAACCACAATGAAATCCCTTTCCACGCATGACCCTTGCTCTGCCAGTGATAGCCAAAGCTCCTTCCCCTAGCCCCGTCCTTCACACTTCCACAAGCAACACAGAGAGAAGCAGGTACAAAGCCAGGTCAAGATGATAAGAACAAAGCCTTGAAGACTGCTCTTAGATACCAGCTTTACTTCAACAGAGGAGGAAATTTTCAAAGAGGTGAACTCTTTCTGTCTTTCTCTCAGGCAGGAGTCTCCTGGGAGGAGAAGAAAACAGCTTTCATTTTAGCGAGTCATGATATTTATGGCCCTTTTATGGGTTTGGTTTGAAAATATAAAAGTAGATGGACTTAAATCTGTTTCAAAAGAGAGGAGATGGGAAGGGGAGAGACAGAGCATATGAAGGGCACGTGGGTCTGAATCATCTGCCCATGTTCAAAAGAAAATCAAACACTTCCTTTGTTTTAATACGGACCCCTTCTGCTAGTCACGAAGATAATGTCTGACCTTTTCTTGCATAGACCCTTTTATCCCTAATGACTTACAAATTTTATATGTACACTACCACCAGGAACACTCACCTTCGGATGAAACATGACAACTATTAAATTATGCAACTGCAGCCCCATGCAACAGTTCAGGTGTGATTGCTCTCAGGAAGCCGACTTTCAGATCACGTCTCCTGCAGAACTGAAAGCTTTATACTGTATTCCTGAGGGGCAACTGTCAGCTTCTGCTTGCTTACATACCAGAGTCTCATGTGGGCTTTTATCCATCCTATTTGTGGTGTCTGTTCAGCAACTGAGGTTGCACCTTTTTGAGGGCCTCCTGCTTTTCATACGTGGAATCTCCTCTGACCTTTTGCCTCTAGGCATTACTTTTGATCCAATTCACAGACTACGGAGCACATGCCTTGCAAAATTATCGAGGGAGGGAAGTTTAAGTTGAAGAATTGGGGTTTAGCATTTGGTTTTGAATGTAGTTCGGCCTGCGGTCATTTTACCTGCTCTGGGAATGAACCTTCATAGGTTATGACAGCTACCAGGAAACTTCTATGAGCAACATGTACAATGCTTTCCATTAATTGGCAGTTTCATAAAGGCTATTGTGGTTTCATAAAGCTCTCTTCTCAAGCAAGGAGGAAGAGATGTTCTGCCAAACTAATGGACAGCTTTCAACTGGATCTGAGTTCAGTACAGAGTCATTGCAAAGATTAAACTGCTGGGATGGTCCATGAAGACAGACCAGTCACACAATGTTTAATACCAGCTGCTGTCTGCAGCATCTCTCTTTGATATGGTGCCCTGCAATAGTCAAATGGAGAGATCACAAATAGGCAAATCTCTAAAATTAGGCATGTTCTTGGCAGGACGTGGCCTGAAGCATACAGCTGTCTGGCCAGTTGTGAACAGTTCTTGCCTCCATGGTTATTTTCTAATAACTTGGAAGTCACTGAGCGCCAGGTAGATGCTGTTAGAAGTTGGGTGATGCTGTAAAAATTACCAGTTCCTTTAAATGTTTCTGTCTTCTAACTAGTATCACCTATGGCTTGGTTCAGTTTTATGCCCGCACACATGCCCTTCTGACTGGAGTCATCCTTCCTTTCATGGTTACTTGTGCAGAGTCCTTGGTAAGTTTGAATCAGGTTTTAAGATTTATTGATCTGGCCTTGTCCATTCTGTGGTGTGTTCTTTGATTTAATTTAATGACTGTAAAGCATTCAGGCATGTTGGCATGAAGGGTGCACTGGAAAAAAATAAGCAATTGATTGATTGATTGATTATGTAGAGACATTGTTCTCTCCAGAGTTAACAATGAAGCTAGTTTTCCGTTATACCCATTGGTGTCTTCCAGGGCACACAGATTTTAACTAAAAGTAAACCAATCCACCTGCATGTATGAATCATATGTGAAAACAGTTATGCTCTTGTGGAAGGATTACATTTGTGTATTTTAAAGATACATGCAAATAAAAATCTTTGAAACGCAGTTCAGAGAGGAAAGTTGAAAACAGAGACATGATGTCACTTCTGCTCTCTAAGACACTTTTCACATTGCCACTCCTGTATAGCTTGGCACAGACATCGCAACATTTACTTTAACCTGTTGGTCCCGGGAAGAACTGAATTCATATTGTTTTGATGAAACAAATTTGAAAAACCTGCTTTTACATGTCACAATGTTTTTCCTTTATGTTTGTGTGTGTGTGCTTATGTGTACATGTGTGTGTGTGTACCCTGCTGCAGGGGAACTGCAGTCCCAGGAAAGCACCAAGCTCAGAAGCTACTGAATGATTGTAACAGGGGGATAGATGGAAGAGCATGAAACCAGCTCCTGAACACACTGAAATATGTTTAAAGAACAAAAGGCAGTCTAGGGAAAAAAAAAAAAAAAGGATAGGATTCTTTCCTGTCCAAAAATTTTCTGTTCCTAGGGGTAGCAAAAATGACAGGGTGTTCATTTAAGTAGATTATGCTGGTATTGGCAATACACAACGTAAATACATGTACTTTGAACCTTTCTCTATTTTTTATATGAAGAACAATGTAACAAATATTACTGGCATTTAAATTATTACTCCTAGGCAAGTAAGTTAGCACCTTGCTGAGTCCACCAGGGCAACTCACATTTAGAGCTATGCTCCCATCTCTCTAGAGAACTGTTGTTTGTTTGTTACACATAGTTCCAGTTTTGGAAGTTTTCACAATTAGAACACAATTAGAACAGCCAGAGATTTAACCCACTGTCATTTTTCTAAATGACAAGTGAAATTCCTGAAAACAGGTAGGTAACTCTCAAAGAGATTTTGCTGGAGTACGTGAGCATGCAGTGTCTGTTTCCAAGCCCAAGACTGTATTAATCACATGCTTTCTGCACCTCTGTTGGATTGTCTATAAATTTAGGAAGGTCATGGATACTGTGTTTTCATGTTATAATGTCTATATTGAATGTATTACAGCTAAACCCTTTAAGGAAAGGCAGGCAATGCAACATAACCATACCCAAGTAAAACTTTTTGTCTCATAATTCACCTAGCTCACCACTATAGCTAATGCGTAAGCATTTCTCAAGGAGCTGTAAAAGAAGGAAATGGTGCTAAACTGCTTTTAAAATTATCCAATCTAAACTAGTGCCACACGCAATAAATCAAATTGCCCTGAAAATCCTAGATGCAGGGAAATGGGCCATGGCCCCATACCTATTGGTATTACCATGCAGAACGCAGCTGTTACACTAGGAATAACTTACTTCTGGCACATTTCTGCTTCCTTCCAAACTTGCTTCTACCACATTGAATTCCCAGTCTAGAACAGATATCATTTTATCATCTGTGTCCCACTAATGTCTCTCACCCCTTCCATTTCTCATGGCCCCCTTCACATTTCTCTCAAATCTGTAATTTCTGTAAATCCCACCATCCTCTTCCTTCCCACAGAGGTTGCCCTGTAACCTCCCCTGGATTTTTGTACATCTAAACATACTAATATTTTGCATTAGCCTTTTTGGCTTACATATGTATCTTACTGTCTCCTTCTGCTGTAGATCCCCTTCTTAATTTGCCTATCTTCTTCAGATCTCTTTTTGAACACTTCTTACTTCCTCGCTCTCCAGCTTTCATCATTCACTTCTTACTTCACCCAGACCAATAACAAATGGGTTTCTCTCTCATGTATCCCTCCTTAACTTCTCTGCTTCCCACATACTCCGAGTTTCCACACTGTTCAAAGGACATTAAGAAAATATAGTAGTAGAAAAGAGAGGCTGGCTGTGGAAAAAAAACAGAAGGACTTAATGAAACTGAAGGACTGAGCACTGAGATGGCAGATGAAATTTAAAGCTAATAAACGCAAAGCATTACACATAAGAAAACATAGAAAATTATGATCTCAGAGATGACCACTGCCATCCAGCAACAACATATTGTGTACATAATAAACAGTTCCATGAAAATACCACCTTGGTGCTCAGCAACAGCCAAAAAAACCCCATGCAAACTGTTAAGAGTTGATAGGGAAGGAACAAAGAACAGAAGAAAGAAGGTCATTATGCCACAGGATAAATCCCTGCCATGCCTGCACCCTGCAGCTGTGAGGATTTGGTCCCTTATCTCAAAGTAGAACTGGAAAGGGTTTGGAGAAGAATGGCCAGGATAATCAGAGACATGGAGCAGGTTCCATATCAGGAATGAGTAACTTGGGCTGAAAAACAGAGAGCTAAGGATGGGGCATAACGATAGAGGGGAGTAAAATCTTGTGGGGCATGTAGATACCAACTAGAGATTATCTTGGCATTAAAGGAGGCTGGTGGCAGTGGGTTCAGAACAGACAAAAAGGAGATGGTTTAGCATTCAGGGTAGAGTAAGTTGCGGGACTTCTTGCTGCAAGAGATCACAGAGGCTAGTGGGTACAAGGCTATAATGGCTATAACTCAAAAATGACTAGGCACCTCCACAGAAGGAAAATCTATCAAGGGCTATTAAATACAAAAATATCACATCTGGCTCAGGAAGTCCTTGAGTTGCAAATGATTAGAAGCTGGAAGATCATGCTGGGGAAATATCACTTCTATCACTGCTCTTATATTCTTCCCTAGGTATTCACCGTTGTTCTCTGTCAGAGACAGGATATTGAGCCAGATGGACCTTTGGTCTGACCCTGTACAGCCTTTCTGATGTCCCTGTGTTTATATTCTTAACTGACTGTATGAATGCTCCTTGCACTTTCACCTTCCCCTATACAATGCCAAAAGAACCCTTTCTGCCTACAGCAGCAAACTGAGGCTGAGCAAAAAAATCAGTCCCAGCGCATCTTTGCTGAAAAATCCTTCCTAGATAAATTTGGGTACTTACTCCTTTAATCTAGCATCAGACCAGTGTCACTGCTGAAAAACCATTCACTCTGCAGCTCTGGTCACCTGAAACAATCTGGGCAGACCTATCCCCTTTCAGCGATTCCCCGTCTCCTGCTAAATTCTCATCTTAAAACCTGACTTTCTAGCCTGCCTTCAACCTCTCCATTTCTGTCTCTCCTGGTTATTGGTCTTATGACTGAATGCTTTAATATTTTCACCATGCAAGGTCTTTATGTCACTGTTTCATGTAATTTATACCTGTGAGCTGGAGCCTTTCCCATCTCACTTTCAAGCACAGGCCGTACACTGAATAGAGTCCAAAATGATCCCCACCCCCTTATTGCTTTGGGGGTTTGGCTTTATTAACAAGGATATAAGCAATAAGAAAATAAAGTTCAGCTATTTCTAAGGCTTCTCCCTTATGACTGCTCAGCCAGCATCTTAGATGGCCTCTCCCCAGCAAACCATTTTTATCTCCCTTTTTACACAAGTGAACTAATAAGCCACCTACCTCAGTGAGTCAGCAGAACCCACTTAACCCTTTCCCAGAAGGGTCAAAACTCACTATCAAGATGGTTTAGCTCAGGCTTGTTATAGAACCATATTCTGCCCCTCGGTCTTGAATAATTTATTTGTGCAGCAGACCTAGATTACTGTTTAAATCAAAATGCTACCCAAACAAAGGCTGTGCTGTACAGTGCAAAATGAAACCAATTACTACATCATATAATGCTCATCTTCTACAGTGTAAGATGCCCCCTACAGTACCGCAGAGGACAGACCTTTCTGTTGAGAACAGCAGCCAGGCACAGAAAGCGGGAGAGAGGTTTTTCAGAGGGAACCAGCCTTTGATAAAAAGGTAAATTCAGTGCCAGAAGGTATTGCACACTTCCACTTTGATCCATCGAAACTGAAGAGCTTTTCCAGACTATGAAACTAAAGCATGCTCCAAATATGCATATGCAGAGCTGTTTTCCACAGAGCACCTTTACCAGGGATGAAGAAAAGAGGAAAATGCCTATCCTAACACGCACTGCAGAAATTCAATATGAAATCTCAGCATGGTGACAAAGCCTGAAACTCCACTACTTCAAAAAAATACACCTCACAGAAGTATGCAGAAATAAGGGATGTATTGTATTATATATTATATTGTGGTAGAAGTGCATTATAAACCTTATAGAATCTCTGAATGCCTGAAACATTAACAACACCATGTTCCTTGTGTACATCAGAAACGTAATCTGAGTTTACGCAAAAAAAAAACACCAACAAAAAAACCACCAAAACCAAACCCCACCCCACAGCAGTAAAATCTTTTCTCTTATTTTTGTACCCCTGTTATTGTTCAATCAACAGATTTTGAGACTCCATTCACCTGACAATAAGTAGCTATCATTTACCCTAGTCCTGGCTGTCAGAAAGAGTCATCTTTACCTTCAGAGAAGCGGAGATAATGTCTAATCAGTGAGTTATAGATGAGAGAAATGAGTCTAAGTTTAGGAAAATTGACAGCTGCATTTTGTTATCAGTAATCATTATTTAGATAGCATTGCTGATGTGCCTGGCCTCACACAGACAAGGACAAAGACCAGGCCCTTGCCCTGTGGAGCTTACTGTCTACATTACAGAATTAAAATAGGGAGAGGTACTAACGTAATAATAATAGTGAGCTCAAAGCATCGCAGTGGGAGGGAGAAGGGATGACAAGAAAAAGAAAGACAAAACTTCCTGTGAGAGAGCAATACTGCATCATCCCTCCATTGTCGTTTTACACTTAGCTCTGCCAGAGGGCTTCTTTATTTCAAAATCCAGCCTGTACAGAAGAGGGAGCAGATAATTGCAGAGTAGAAATCAGGATAAACTGGCCTAGGTGTTTATAAGAGAGGAGTGGAGGATGTTGACTGGTGACAGGGAGTTCGGCGCTTGGATGCATCAAAGACACAGTGTCGCACCAGCCACGCAGCGAAGCTGTGGCAGGTTTGGCAGGTCGTGTCACACAAGCTCACAAGGCTCTGCAGGGCATGGAAAGACCTGAGGCTCGGAGCTTGGTGTACTCTGTTAGCATGGAGGCTGTGCTCCCTCCACTCATTCCGAAAAGCAGGCTCTGTAGCTCACATACAAACAACATGGTACCTGTGACACACCGACCTAACCTGCCAGCTCCTAAAAACGAGCCTCCAAGTACCACCTTCAACAGACACACACTTTGTCCTTAGGCGCGTGGTGCCTTGTACCAATGCTTTTCTTATACATCGTTCTATTATGAGGTCAGTTTGTGTATCACTTATTCTTTTAAGGCAATCAGACAGTCTGACTATAGGCATAAAAGCACAGACTTAGTTGAGCTGCATATGTAAAACAAACTAAAGTCGGTACTTCAGAAACCCAGCCTAACCTAATGCTAATCCTAACCCTAACTCTAATGCCATCTCTAACTACATCAGGACATAATTTTTAGCTGGCTGATAATATTACTGCATTTGTCCTTTGTTGACCCAAAGTTATTAGCAGGAACCAACCAAGCCAGAGCAGAGATGACTCTGCCTAATAGAAAACAATGGTACCACAGGAATACATTCATTACTGCACTGAACTTCTAAAAAGAAGGAGGCATCTTCTTTTTTCTAGTATCTCACTTTGCTTCTGCTACTTATTGAAGTAAAACAGTACATGTATTCTCCTGAACTGTCTTACTTCTGTAGACATTCATAAGACCGGTGCAGAAAATGGAGCTTACCTGGCAGTATCTTCTTAGTGGTATAAAGTAAAACTGATTAAGAGAGGAACATTCAAGTTCCTAGAAAAGGCTGTTGGCTTCTTCCATTTATGATCAAAAAGATCCTGGAAAAAAATATGTCCAGTCTTTAACGAGACTAGGAAATTGAAATAACCAAAATGAGATGTGATTGGTCTTTTGAATTGAGGTGCCACCATTACTTGCTTTTGCTGCTGAAACATTGTCTGGCTCCTAATGGCTTCTAACATTGTGTTCCTACCTACATTGATCATTTAACACTAGCATCTTCTTTCTGACAAACCACAAACACTTCCAAAACTTGACCTCTTCCCTTTATCGCTTTTGATTAAGAAGAGAACTATCTGCAGGAAATGCCCTACAAACCACAAAGGATTATCAGAAATATAATGATGAGTGATTCAGGGACTCTGTGGCTCTGCTTGTGTTCCTATAATCTGATCTTGGTCACTCTTCCCTTCGCCGCCGGAGCTTTGCCGTAGTTTCTTCTAGTCGGCTTCTCCAAGCAGCGATAATGGCATCATCATCCATCTCTTCTTCCTCTTCTTTACGCACACTTCGCCTGTACTGAGAGAACTGTCTAGATGCAAATCTTTCCTCACTTTGTTCCACTTTTGCCTCCTTCTTTCCATCCTCTTCAGACTTTGAAAAGCTCTGGGTGAACTTCCTCTTAGCTCCAAATTCTGATATGTCCGATCTGGCCTCCTCTTCACACGCCTCCACATGATGAGATCTAACTCGACTCTGTGTAGATGACTCAGATGATCCAGAGTCAAAGGACGGTTCAGGTGTTTGGCTGAAAACATGCAGCTCTGGGCTCTTTTCTCTGGAACTTGTTGTCTCACTGACCCTTGACCTTGTGAACTTATACATCTTTTTGTCCTCTTTGGCAGAAGCAGAGGAAAATCTTGACATGGTTCTCAGTGAATCTCCTTTTGACTCGTAGGAAGAACAGCTGTCTAGCTCTTCTCTTTGGGATCTGGAGAACCTGTAACTGGATGTTTCAGAATCCATCTCTCTAACTTTGGATGATCTGCTGTATTTCTCTCTAGCCTTCTCACTTTGATTATAATACGATGGTGATTCTCTTTCTGTTCTCAGGCCACTGAGCCACCTGGTAACATCATTCTCTGTCTCTGACTTTGGTGCACCTGAGTTTGCAGATTGACTTGACAGATCGAAGCCTGTATCAGTTCTGTCAACATCTGCTTGCCAGGGACGCCTGTGGCTGCTTGTTGTACTCTCTCTGTCATCTTCTACTTCATTTTCCTCTCCTTTGGTCACCTTCTTTTTAAATAAAGTGCTGCGTTTATTGTCTCTGATCACCTTTTCAATTTGATAATCTGACATTTTCTCTCTCATTTCCATTTGCATCTCCTTCTCCTTCCTCCTGAGTTTCTTTAGGTCAACATGATCTGCAAAGAGGCTGTACAGTGGCTTGCTTGTCTGTGTTGTCTTCAGGTTTGAACCAGTCCCTTCTGTCCTTGCGCTTGCTGAGGTATTGCAAGACAGGACAGACTGAGACTCAACCCTGTGCGTGTCCTGCTGGCGAAGCTGAGAGGTGGCAAAAGATGAGCCACTCTGAGCACTGAGAAGAGAAGCCTTATCATCATCTACACGCCTGCCCATGTCTCCTGACATCACGCTGGAGGCCATGGCAGATGATGGACGGGACAGCATCATGATCTCATTTTGCTTTTGAGCAATGGTTTCACTGACTACGTTAGCGATCCAGTTCTGAATGCTTGCCATGGAGATCGTGTCTCCTGGGCCAACGGCGAGATTGGGCAGAGGTATACTTGGCATCTGAGGCTGCATTGCCCCTGTGCTGCTCCTGGTCTGTGATAACGATGAATTGTTTGTCTGCATGCTCAGTGTAGAAGCTGCATCCTCGGCACCACTTGCAGAAGGTGCTGAGGGCCAGAAAGCTGACAGTGGGATACTCCCACTCATCGTACTGTCTGTCTCCCAGCTGCACATGGACTGACTTTCTTCTAAAACTTTCTTTGAACGTTCAAGGAGCTCCACACGCCTCTGCTTCTTTTTAGCTGAAGCAGAATCCTCAATTTTGGCGAACTCCACAAATTCCTCCTTGTTTTCATTGCCCACCTTCTTCTGCCGCTTCATCTTCCACGCCTGGTAAGCAGTCAGGTTAATATCTGACAAACTCTTCCCTTCTGCCCCCTCCCCATCTGCTTGGCTGCCATCTTCTGCTGGAGATGGTGCAGATGATGATGATGGTTCTAGATCCTTCTTGTGAAAGCCAAACTGGATCCTCTTGATCTTCCACCTTTCTAGAGGGGTCAGCTTGTCTTTGTTCTTTTGGCAGAAATTGTAAAAGGAGCTACTGTCTGAAAACACACTCTCCTCATCCACATCCCTCTCCTTTTTTCCTGTTTCTGGGGAATGTCTCTCCCCACAGTTTCTATTCTTAAAATGATACCTCTGTGCAGCTTCCTTCTCTATCTCCAGAAGCCTCTGGTTCCACATGTCCCAAGTGCTCTCTGAAGACATAGAGCCTGTGCGGCTCCTCCTCATCCTGCTAAAGCTACTGGCTTCCAGCTGTTGTTTTAGGGTTCGGATCTCAAAACTGCTCACGCTCTCAATGTCACTGAATTCACCTGATGGGTGAGGTCTTCCTCCCATATTGAAATCTCCATCCTCCTCCCTGGGTGGACCCTCCATTTGGTATTTCTCATTTCTGCGCTGCCAGTCATGGATCCTCTGTTCTACATCCTCCTCAGGTTGTTCCCCTTCCTGATCCAGAAGCTTTGGAGATGTTCTTCTTCCATGGTTAACTCCTGGTTCCTTTGCAGGCAGGCCTTGTTTCTTCCTCCATTCCTCATACAACTGTTCTTCTTCCTCCTCACTGATGAGGGTGGAGTGTTTGGAAGCCCAGCTAGTTTTTCCCACTGATGAAGAGTTCATAAGGCTATCCAGCAGGCTGCTGGTGTCCTCTTCTTCTACTATGATGGAGTGGGCTTTGGCTCCTGTGATGCTTTCTGAGTCCCCAGCTCCAGACAGCTGGGAAGAAGTCCCTGCAGGGACAACAGGACTTTGACTAGGAGTGACTTCTTCATCTCCAGTATGCTCCAGCTCTCGTTCCTCCAGTAACTGTTCGTTGAGCTCCCTTAGCTGTTTCAGAAAGCCATCGTTGGGGTAAATGGCACGCTTCTTTCTCAGAGTCATCAGAGCCTCTAGGATGGTCATATGGTGGTAGATCATCAGATAAGCAGCCACCAGTACAGCTGAGCGACTGATTCCCATTTCACTGCTGACCAGGATTTTGCCTACAGACATAGAATACAAAAGTAATTAGCTATTTCCAGGAACACAAAGATGTTGCTCCGATCTGTAGCACAAAAACATTCTCTGAACAGTGTTAGCAATTAGATTATGTGTTTCAGTGACAAACCAATACTAAATATTTGTTAGCTTTATCTTAATAAAAATCCAGATACGTATGAATAAAAAGCACATTTGTTTCAAAATCTGTGGGCAGTCAGTTTTTACAACAATCTAAATAATATTTGTATTTTCACCTATACTCTTCACTTCCCCAGATAAGCAAAAAGCTTATAATAGGTATTAGAAAGACAAGTGATACAGTGTTCCTTACTTGCTGGCTGACTTAGGGGACGGCATTTAATCTTTCCATGCTTCAGCTTCCCCGTATGTAAAAAGGGAGATACTAGCATTAGCCTCCAAGAAGGTATTGGGAGGATAAGCAAATAATTTTTTTTATAAGGCACATTATAGGACTTAAATACCATTTCATATTCATTTAATTACATTTTTGCCAGAATCCAGATCTGCTGTTTTGCAAGGTACGCTCAGTTACATGTAGACTGGCTGGAGGCCAGGGTCACAGTATATCTGGGAATAGGAGAAGCAAGCAGCTAGCAGAAGAGAGCTGATTTTGACTCTGACAAACTGATACAGCTGCTTCAAATTGCTGGGACCGCTGTTCTGTAAACAGTGGCTGCAAGAGCTAGAATCAAAGCTCAGGATCCGCTTTGTTTCCTGGCATTTACACTGAAACCACCTCCTGCAGAAAACAGCTTTGGCAAAGAAGAATCATTTTTTAAAGTTACTTTTATAGCAAATTACAGTTAAAGAAAAGCTTGTAAATATGAAGAGAGTGTAAATGATGCTTTGCTAGCTTGCAAATAACTGAAATTACTGTTCCCACATGTGTGATTAACTCCAGTTTAATCAAACTGTTTGCACTGAAGCTTTATGAAGCCAGTTTAAACGCCGCCTTTCTGACTGCTGGTATGTTACTGCAAGTATTTACTTAAGGTACCTATACCTACAATCTCAAAATGTCTTTTATGCCTTTCTTAGTATCTAAATTCTCAGTTGCCTTCCAAGTGTTTTAACAGCCCGTAAAGCCTATCTAACAGCTCACCAAAAAGGGGAGATCTCATTCCTCTCCTTTTTTCCAAGGCTCTTTTGCATCTCTCCATGTGTGGGCTCTGGTACTCACCTGGCCCTTTAATGAGCCAGTTCAGCTCACTAATCCAGCAGAAAACCATCTCTTCCCTGCTGGGCTGTCATTTTTGCTGAGTTAGTAAGCTGAAGGGTCGATGAATGCCAGCAGCAGTAAGCATCTGTCCTGTGCCAAGGGTAGCAATGGGAACTATGAGGAAGAACATAGGTGGGTAGAGTGTCCCTCCACACGTTGTTGTTGGTGAGCTATTAAAATCGGTTCAACTTTTCTTGTGTGTTAACAAAACTTCTCACTTTTCTCACTGTCACTTCTACTAAGAGGTAACCTGTTGTGCCTCTACAAAAATTAAATGCATTGAATACATATATGAAGAATACCAGTGATATCATTGGTTGTGGTGTTCATTTTCATATTGAATTCCATAAAGATGTGAATCCATTGAAGATGCAACAAAATGACCAGTATGTGCTGGAGCTCTGCAGAATAACAGTTGCCATGGAATTGGAGTCCAGCAAATTATAGAGTAGCCTGGGTGTAGACATCCAGAGACTCAGACCAGCTGTTTGGATTATTCTAGTAAATCAGCCTGTTCTATTGTAGCAAGCATGCTGGCGAAACTGAAACTCAGTGTACAGGAATATATCAATACATGTAATTTAGCTAATATCAGTATAAAATAATACATTTATTGGAGCAGGGCTTCACCTCTTTGCAATGGTAGGGTACTTTCAAAGCAGCTGAGGGAGGTGGCTCGCAGCCAGTTTGAGTCCCAAGGCATGGGGCTTGCAGCAGGGGCTGCTGAGCTGCCTCCTCTCACTCATTTGCCCCCTCCTGTTGTGAATGAGGCTTGACAGAAATGGGCAAGAACCGTTCACCGTAACTGGATGCAGAGGACAACATATCTGCCTTCTACCCCATTGCAAACGCAGCATTAGCTGGCTATCAGCGTAACGCTTCCACCCGTTAATTCCCAAGCAGTCTGGAACCACAATAATCTTCTCCTCTTACCCCTGTAAGTCAGCAGTGCTTCGTCAAGGAACTCCGCAGCTGGGCGGAAGTGTTTGGAGATATCCATATCTGGAAAATCGTCCACTTCAATGCCCATGTATTGGATATTCAGACCATTATAGAAACCTGGTCCTGTGTATACACCTGTACCATGAGCTGCATTCAAGACATGTGTGATCCCCAGTCTCTTCAAACGGCTTTTGTTCACTGCAACGCTTCTTCAGAAAAGAAAAAAAGATGTTAGATACCAGTGCTCCTATTTTGGGTAGGGGAGAAGCTGTCTGCTACAAGGTCTGCCGAACTCCCAGTCTGTGTTACTCATCCAACACACGGCTCCACTCAGACCTTGATGTCCTTTCAGAGTTCTACAGGTATTCCTTTCCAGTATTCACTGGGAAAAGAAAATGAGAAACCTGCACTCACCAGTACACTTGCATGCTCAGTTTCCACTCCAGCTTGATTTTAAGCTCATCCTGCCATCTTAGGTTCTGGCTGTTTACTTATTTCTCAATTTTTATCACTCTGTAATTGATGCTTTACACTATAACCCTTTCTAACTGTCTGGCCACTTGCACAGTTGTCTCAGACAGCTGAGCCATGGTACAGAAGACCTAACCATTTCCACTTCATAGTTGCTACGGTATTTCTTTTTTCACTCTTTTTTACATAACAAAGACTTTAGTCCCCATTTCAGGACCAAACTCCCACCAGAACAGTGTAATTTGGGCTCATTTGCCTTTTTCTCTCCTAAATTGTGGAAGCATCAAAATAGCACAGGAAAGCTGCTGATTCTATTCCCGAAGTATTTACTTTTCAGCACACAGAGGTCTTTGTGAGCGTATTCTGAAAAACACTGTGGGGCTCTCTAGGGATGCAGGGTATTAGATGCATGTAATACATGTTATGCCTTCAGTGGTTCCATCTGACCCTTCCCATCACTGGGAATCTCATGCAACTTTGTGACAAAAGCTGGCACTCACTTTTCTGCTATGAAGACATTAGGCCAGACTTCATCCACAGCATCCCTGGGGGTCTCCAGCCTGTCCTTCACAAGTGCCCTCTGCAAGTCCATCACACACGGCGTGTTAAACAAGCTGGTGTCATCAATCTTTTCCTTAACTCTGTTGTACAGGTCTTCCACCATCAGCTGCCGTGCAGACTCTAACATGCTGGGACACACTGAATCTACCTTGGTGTCCGTTGTCTTCAGTTCTGGAATAAACTGACATTGTAACTAACAGTATGCAAAACCAATGCAAATATATGACCTGTTGTCCTGGTTTCAGCTGGGATAGATTTAATTTGCTTCTCAGTAGCTGGTGCAGGGATGTTTTGGATGTGGTGTGAGAACAATGTTGATAGGACAGTGATGTTTTTAGTTGATCCTAGAGAATGTTTATACTAGATCAAGGACTTTTCCATTTCTTGGGCCCTGCCAGCCAGAGGGTTGGAGTGGCATGGGACACAGCCAGGACAGGTTACCCAAACTGGCCAAAGAGGTATTCCATACCACGGGACATCACACTGACTATATAAACTGGGGGAAGAAGAAGGAAGATGGGCACGCCCAGCATTAGGGCATTTGTCTTCCCAAGTCACCGTTCTGTGTGCTGGATCCCTGCTCCCCTGGGGATGGCCGAACACCCACCTACCCATGGGCAGTGGTGGATGAACCCCTTGCTGTGCTTTGCTTGCGTACGAGGCTTTTGCTTTACCTATTACATTGTTCTTATCTCAACCCCTGAGTTTTACATTCCTTCCTGATTCTCTTCCCCATCCCTCTGGGTAAGGGGGAGTGAGCAAGCATGATCCTGGGTTGTCAGCCGGGGTTAAACCACAGCACCTGTCATTCTTTGTTCCTGGGACAAGCCTTGTGGCCTACCTTTTTTTCCCAGTAACATCACGCTATCCTGTCTGCCGTGTGTGCCCGCACATGCTTATCTAGCAGCCTCGAGGTAGTTAGCAATGGGAAGAGCACATTGCGCTGTCCTCTCAGCCCAGAGACCCCCACTGGCCAAAGGCCTGGGAGTTAAGTGCACGCTTGCCCCATCCCCAGAAGAAGGCAATCACTCCTTAAAGCTTCTGCAGGTGGGGAAGTGCAGACGGAGGTGCTGATGTCTTCTGCCTCATATCCAGTGACAGGACATGTGGGAATGGTTCACAGCTGTGCCGGGGGAGGTTTAGGCTGGCCATTAGGAAGCATTTCTGCACTGAGAGGGTGGTCAGACACTGGAACAGGCTTCCCAGAGACGTGGTCGACGCCCCAAGCCTGTCAGTGTTTGAGAGGCATTTGGACAATGCCCTTAATAATGTGCTTTAGCTTTTGGTCACCCTGAATTAGTCGAGCAGTTGGACTAGGTGATCATTGTAGGTCCCTTCCAACTGAAAGATTCTGGTTTAATCTGTTCCATTCTGTTTTATTCTACCCAGTTTGTGGCAGCAAGCAAACAGCAGTCAAACTGTATTCACCACTGTGGTCCATGATTCTGCCAGGTTCAGTGCACAACTTCAAAGGAGGTCACACAACCTTTCTGTAAATTGTTATTTCTTCATGGTTTTCACCTCTACCTCATGTGGGGTTTTCTCATAAAGGCTTTTTTATCATTTTAGGATCTCTGGATGGGAAAAACAAAACAAGTGCAACTCAAGACTATGTTACTTAGACAGTTCTTCTACCCTTCCTCTTCTTACCTTCATTGATTATTTGTTTGGCAGCCACAGCGGATGACAGGTGGATTGGCTCCATGAAGATGCTCTCGGTATCGGTGTCCGATATCACTGAATACCTGCCAACCAACCACACCGCCTATTAGGCAGATGTCCTCTACTGGGACCCCATCTCCAGGACTTCAGCCCTTTTCGGCCATTCCAGAAGAAAGCAGCAGAGAACTGGAGGGAGCAGTGAGGATCTTTTGAAGCCCCAGCTCTTCTCCCACCCCTCACCCCCACTCTGCTCTCCAGGATGGCACTACAGGCTTCAAATATGCCTTGGTATCCAGTGTTTGCAGGATACCTCCCATGGGGAGGAGCTGCAGTGGGCTGGGAGTGCAAGAGAATGGAGTGGTGAAGTTTTAGGGTACAGAAGATTAGTGTCTGGTTTGAGACTGGGAGGGGGATGGATCACAAGGAACAGTCTCACAAGTAGCTCTCACTTAAGACAGACACACATAAACATTGTCCTAACTAGAATTTATTGAATAATTCAAAACAATTATGCTAGAAGGCTGTTAGGGTTTTTTTGGTTGGTTTTGGTTTTTTTCTTTCTGTTAGCTAATTGCCTACAAGCATCCTTTGAGTTCTCACAAGCTGTAATGCAAGCATTAAGACTGAAGCTGTGAATCTCTCCCTGAACACTCAGTACATTGGTCACTTTATAACCTGAATCTGTGGTCAGTCTCTCCACTCACTTGATGGTGTCTACCTGCAGCTCAGGAACAACTATGAAACGCACAAACACCTCTGAAGGGAGTTCTTTTGACACACAGTATGGTTTACCTAAGTTTTTGTTAAGCAAAAAAGGGCCACAATCTTGAAAACATTATTTTCATCTGGGTCCACCTGCACAGTCCAAGCAAATATTCTCTTCTTATGCAGACCATCTTAAAATATTTCACAGAGCTTTTTCCCTAATGCACACCCTCTACATTTCCTTCCAGATAGATGGTACAGATCATCAGGACAAGTTTGCTGCCATCAAAAAAAGATATTTGGCAATGCAGGCTCACGGTACTTTCAACACGTTGTTTTTGTTTAATTAAAGCAGGGGAGGGAGGGAAATGAATGTGCAGTCAGGGTGCAGCAAAGTGTCTGGAGAGTTAAACTGCTTTCACTCGCCAGAATCAAAATGGAGGGCACCGCCATCGGAAACCAGTTAATGGTCTCGTTATTTAGTGGTGTTCCAGCACTTGTCAACCGTGACCGAAAGTAATCCCTTTCTAGCTCTTCAAAGGAGTTTATGGGGTGAGCAAGGGGACTCTCAGCCTCATTTACAGGACATGACACACATTTGCAACTATGCCCTGCCTTTAATTCACTTTGCTGTAAAAGTTGCCTCCAAGCTCAATAAAAAGATAACAGCTGCTAGTCATCTGCCCCCAGAGCCTCGACACATTTACGTGGGGCTGCCCCAAGCAGCCATGAAACACACAGGTGCAAACTGCCCAAGCCTGGATGCTCCAAGGGTTTCCCTCTGGTTGGGAAGGACCTTGGCATGTTCATCATTGCTTTTGGCATTGACGGCAAGGAAAAAGGGGAACGGAAGGTGGGGGAAGGGCAGGGAAGAAAATAAACTGGAAAGGTGCTTCTGTTCATTTTGAGTGACTGATGAACAGTAGGAGAGCGATTTACCAAGTTCAATACATAATTTTACTTTATGTGAGCTCAGTGAACTTCCTAAACAATTTAAAAAATCATGTAGTTAAATGAAATAAGCACTCTATCTTCATTTTTCTGCAGTGCTCCACAGTTAATGGGAAACATTTCATAACCTCCTATTTGCTGAAGGGCCACTGGGGCGGGTTGTTTTTAAACTCGATCCTTACTCCCTGCCTTCAGCTAAAGTATCTCAAAGTGTACACAAAGCCCTGAAGAGCATTTTGCTTTAGGAAAAGAGTACTAAGGGATGCATTTTTCCTTGTATTAGGTGAAAACACATCTAATCATGCTTGGTTTGCTTGAGGTAACTCAATTTTTGCTTGCGCTGTGACAGCCTCCTGTTCAGTTCCTGAAGCCAGCAGCCAAAGATGCTCTGACCCAAACCCAGATTTGAAGATACTCAGTCTCTCTGGGGCTGGGAAAGGCTAATATCAACATTAAAAAATCCACAGGCCTTTATAATGGACAGGAAGACAAGGCTGAATTTGGGAAAAGTTGAAATCCGGATCAGAAGTTTCAGCGCACGGGTGGATGTGAGAGGATGAGACAGGGAAGAGCAACGACACCACCCCATAGTAACGCTTTCTGCAATTAATCCCCACTGCATGTGTGTACTCTCTCAGCGGGATGGATTAATTAGTGCAGGAGCCCTGTCTCTGCTGCCTGTCTCCCTACTCGTATGCTAACCCCTGCCTCAGGGAGCGAGGGAAGCCCCATCCAAACGCCTGTGTGGAGAGGAGGTGGCAGAAGAGGAGGGAGGGAAAGATGCTTTACCGCCTGCTACCAGGAGGCCACGGCAGCCCCCGCTGCAAGCATACTCACCGGCTGGGTGAGGGGCTGCGGAGATAGTGGGCTTGCACAGCCTTGACGTCTGGTCCCTTCTCCTCCTCGTCGGGCACTGCCTGCTCACTGTCCGAATCTCTGCCGCTGGCCATGGCGGCTGTGAGAGGATCCGCTACGAGGGGAGCACAGCAGGAGAGAGGGCCCTTACAGAGGTCCACGTGCGAGCCCATCCCTCGGCCATGGGTTGCGGGTGGCAGGGGGGGCACAGCAGAAGGGGCTCCCACATCTTGCTCCCCAAACCCTGCAAGGAGCCCCTGCTGCAAGCCAGCTGCACTGGCTCCTCTGCCAGGGTGCCTGCCGTTCCCCAGGTCTGGTGCAGCTCCCTGGCTGCTACCCAGCGAGCACCCATGCCCTTCTTGCCTGTGAGTAAGCGTGCAGGAAGGCCAGGAAGGAACGGGTGGTGGGGCAGAAACTCTATCCTCCCCCTGGCCAGCTCAGCCCGTGCGGTGGCTGGAAGGAGCTATACACAGCCAGGGCCGGACTGGAAGGAACAAGAAACATGAGACATCGCCTCTCCAAAATGAAACACTCCTAAAGCTCAAGGCCAAAGGCACTTTAAGCCTTGGGATTTTGTCCTTATAACTCTTTGTGGGGAGGCTGCCGTGCCTACCCCAGGTGTGGGAGAGCAGGGGGGCCATAGCGCTGTCAGGAGCACAAAAACACGCAGCCAGCGCTTCCCCGGAGCCGGCCAGAGGGACGCCAGCCTCGCCGTGCCATGGCAGCCGATGGCGGCTCCGGAGGGCCCCAGCAGCCAGCCTCAGGCAGGAGCACGGCAGCCGTGTGCCACCAGCGGGGCTGAGAGGTGGCAGCTGCTGGCAGGGGAGCAAGGGAAGGGCACTTACCCCCTGTGCCTGGACGACTTCACCAGGGGTCCTTGCTGGAGGCACGGCCGTGGAGTCCAGTGAGTAGGGCAGGAAACCCGGCAGGGAATGGTAACGGGGAGAGAAATCAGCTGCCCCTTCTCGCTTGCTCTGCGGCTTCTTCATCAAGGGGCAGGACAACTGTCACCAAACCTTTATCAGCTTTCTAAATATAGCGTTGTCCTAACACTGGCTGCTGGATTGCACAGGGAAAGAATTCAGTGCCTCATAGATGGCAGCTGGTCAAGCACTTAACTCCTTCCCTGCTGTGGGCTGGATCTTCCGACATTTCCCAGTTGCAGGAGGAGCCCAGAGACAGTGAAGCTGGACCTTTGCCTGCAGGGAACCTCCAGGCAAGTGGGATCCCATCAGGCACAACTTGAAATATTGGTATGACCTCCGATGTCCTTGGGAAACACAGTGCAGTGTGAGCTACTCCAGGCTTACTAGAAGCAAGCTACCTGCCAACTACCTGGGCTTCTGTAAGGTCTTTGATACTGTCCACCACAACTTTCTTACCTCTAATTTGGAGAGAGGTGGGTGTGATGGATGGACTATTTGATGGATAAGGATTTGGCTGGACAACTACATCCAGTTAGTCAGAGGCTCAGTGTCCAAATGGAGAGCAGCAACAAGTGGTGCCCCTGAGGGTTCCGTACTGGGACCAGTACTGTTCAGTATCTTTATTAATGACATAGACAGTAGGACTGAGCGCACCCTCAGTAATTCTGTAGATGACACCAAGCTGAGTGGTCAATTGATTTGGTAGCGGAAAGGGATACATCCTGGGTGACATCCAGAACACTGACAGGCTGGAGGAGTGGGCCCACGTGAACCTCATGAGGTTCAACAAGGCCGAGTGCAAGGTCCTACACCTGGCCAGGGCAGGACAATCCCCAATACCGATACAGGCTGGGGAATGAATGGATTCAGAGCAGCCCTGCAGAGAAGAACTTGAGGGTACCAGTGGATGAAAAACTGGATGTGAGCCAGCAATGTGCGCGTGCAGCTCAGAAAGCCAGCCTTATCCTGGGCTGCATCAGAAGAAGCGTGGCCAGCAGGTCGAGGAAGGTGATTCTCCCCCTCTACTCAGCTTTCATGAGATCCCACCGAGTCCTGTGTCCAGCTCTGCAGTAACCAGCACAAGACATGGACCTGTTGGAGTGAGTCCAGAGGGCCACCAAGATGATCAGAGGGCTGAAGCACGTCTCCTATGAAGAAAGGCTGAGAGAGTTGGAGCTATTCAGCCTGGGGAAGGTTCTAGGGAGACCTTACTGCAGCCTTTCAGTACTTAAAGGCGATGGCATACGACGGAGAGAGACTTTTTACCAGGGCCTGTAGTGACAGGACAAGGGGCAATAGTTTTAAACTAAGAGTGTAGATGTAGATTAGATATAAGAAATCCTTTACTATGAGGGTGGTAAGACACTGGAACAGGTTGTCCAGAGAAATTGTGGATGCTCCATCATTAAAGTGTTTGAGGCTAGGTTGGGTGGGCTTTTGAGCAACCTTATCTAGTGAAAAATGTTCCTGTTTATGGCAGGGAGGTTGGACTATATGAAATTTAAAGGCCCCTTCTGACACAAACCATTGTATGATTAGCTGATTTTTGTTCTTGGAAGAGCTAGGACTGAGGTACACTGTTTTCTGCAATGTCTTTTCAAAGAGGAAACCTCCACTTCCCATCACTTGACTACTCAGCAAAGCTCATGGGCCAGGGCGGTCCAAGGCAGAACCAGATGAAAGCCCTAGTGCTACTCACCCATACTGGGGGCTCCAGTTCTGAGTCATGCAATGACATCCCACTGTTGATTCTTTTTGCAAACAAACAAGAAAGGAAGCAGAAAAAAGACCTGACCTATCTCATACCACAGGAACCCTTGCTGCTGCATCATGCCTGGCAGGGCCTGTGCACACCCCTTCCCTCTGACCTGAGCACTGCATTGCCACACGGGGATGGGGCCACAACTGTAGGGATGCTACATCATGGCACAGAGGAGCAGTGAAACAGTCACTCAGGTCTTTGTGTGCTCATAGCCCAGACCTGAGTTAACACAGTTACTGGGGTGGGCAACTAGTAACGAGAGAAAGTGTTGTCATGAATCTCGGGTGTCATATCAAGGGGAGAAACGGATTACTGATTTCAGGTTTGAAGAGATCTTAATGGCTTATTATACCAAAAGAGGATCAATTATGTTGATCCTACAGCTGCCTCCTCTGGGCAATGCCATTTTTAGCCACTTCTACAATGCGGTACCACCTGTGTTCTTGTTAATTACCACTGACTAAGGCAGGAAGTGATCTAAAGGCATTTGCCTATGGACTCCCTTATTATGGAGAACAGAGTTTTCAAAGGACCTAAATGCTGTGGGATCACATACGCCATTGACATCCAATAAAAACTGAGCTGCTTCTGAAAATACCTGTTCATGAATCTTTGGGATGCAACTGCAGCAGGGGATGATGGCTAGACCCAAAAGCCCTGCCATGCCCACTGCAACTACTCCCACATAGAGATACAGATAGGATCGCATATGTCATGGGATTGTGGAGAGTACACGGGCAGCAGGCAGCCTGGCAGCTCTTCCTCACTGCTTTGTTACAAGTTGTTGCTTTATGGAATCAAGATGCCCATGCAGAACAGAGGCAAGGATGCTAGAAATGTTTGCTAACGAACATATGCACATGAAACACAGCACAAACTAACAAGCTGTAAGCGGTTGGGCATCTATCATTGGTGATTAATATATCCATTCATAGATGAACCCTAACTGAAGATGGCCAGGTGCTGTCCTCAGGTGGGAAAGATGGGATCTTGATGGAAGGTTCCTCTTTCTCTAACAGGAGTTACAATCATTAATAGTGTTAGCACTATGCTATGTATCCATTGATCTTCATTGGTTTCTATAGGTGAGCCTTATCAGAGTATATATTTTTGGCAAGGCAACAAAGCCACCCCAGTTTCATATTAAAGCTTTTCATGTCGATGGCAGTTTCATTTAAATAAGCTAATAATACCCCTTAAAAATCCTACATATCAGTAAAAAGATTCCCCAGAGATGCAGCCATCAGAAAAAATAAGACTTTAAGGGCTCGCATTGCCCATGGATCAGTGATGAAGCCTGTATGTGTCAGCCTATGCCAAGACATAGGCCTGTGTTAGCCTAAGTAGAGCCATGGCAAAGCTCTGGCAGCGTTGCTGGTACCTGTGGCAGCTCTTTTAGCTGTGGTGCCAACGCCCATAAGTTTTGGCAGCTCACACTAGACAGGGAAAGAAAGTCAACCTAGAAACAAAATCAAAATCTCTTATCGCCAGCTGCTGCAGTCTTTCTCCTTGGGCAGCTTTACGGACTTATCGCTAAATTGTACATTTCCTTCTTGCATTTACCAACAGCTCCTGTGGCCCCCCAACAAGAACTTCTAGGGAAAAGGGACAGGATGTAAGTGCCTAAATACCCTTTCCAATCCAGGCCTAAATAGCTAGCAGTAAATAAAGGGCATCTAAACAAGAGTCTTAACATCAGATCTATGTAAGCATCAGGTGTTGGAGCATACGCTCTCCATGATACCCAAGAAACTCATTTTACTTTTAGCTAAGTCTCCAAAACAACAGAACGTTATCAATCTCAACGCCAGCTTCTTTACTTCCAAGGCAATGGGGTGACTGGTAGAGGCAGGGTAGAACTATTCCCACAGTGAATTGTTTCCACACCAATGTTTCAGCACGGACACCAGATAAGGCAGCCTGTCCAAGTTGCGGACAGTGAGACGAGATCCAGTGCCTGTCCCTCCTTCCCAGCACAGTGGAACTAGACATGTGCCAATATGCTTGGAGAAGATGCACCTTGTTACTTTTACAGATAAAAATGACAAATTAAGGTGAAAATAGTGCCTTTGTTTCAGAGTGACCATGCACTGCTTAATCTACATAATACCTTTTAGACAGTAAGGTTACCAAGATCAGACCTGCTTTAGTTATTTGAAGAGCTATTGTTATAAGCACTGTTCACAGCTTAACTCTGCAAATTCTTTGTTGTGGGTTTTTACTAGCCAGTTGCTGAAGTTAAGAAAAAAAAAAAAACAGATGAAAGCCCATGTATTTCCACAAGCAGTGGGATTAACAAGCCTGACTCCCAATGGAAGTATGTCCTGCGGTCCAAGAGCCCCAGCACAATAAACATCCCTCACGGGCCATCAGCTCTTGCCCTCTGTGACCGCTTGCTATTTCCCTACCTGCCTGGCTGCACAAAAGATGAGCCAGACCATGGTTAGGTGCACTGGTTGCACAACCACAGATTCTTGGAGTAGAAGACAATGATTAATGCCCAAGAGGTACCATTAATCTAGATTTCTCTCTTTTCCCAACTGATTGGGATTGCTGATTTTTGAGACTGAAAGGAATTTCCCATCTTTAAGATTACTATCTGTCTGTCAAATTCAGCTGTCAAGTGGATTTTGAAATTATTGGGGAGAAGAGAAGAAAGAGGTTGCATAAATGATAGTGGAAGTCATATTTCTGTAAAGAGGATAACGGCAAGCTTACCAGGTTGGTCCAGTGTCTGTCAAGGACTGTAACCAAGTTGTTTTGGTGAATACTCAAACCTGTTACATGGAGAGCTGAGAATTAACTGAGGAAGTACAGGCAGCTGGTGTACAGTGATGGCATTTCTGTCACTACTTCAGTTCAAATATTAAATAGGAGCAAAATCAAGCATGGATGCTAGAATAAGAATCCTGCATGTCTCTCCCTGGAGGCTGTAGGACAGTCACAAAGATCGTAAAGTCTTTAAACGAGGTAAAAATTTAAGAAATTTATCCTTGTGAGGAACCTCATCCTTGTGGGCTCTGAAGAAGAGGAAGGAAACTACTGACCTTGGTCCAGTTTTGTTTATATCTTAAGTCATTTGTAGTTAGCATTTAGAGGTTATAGCAAACTGTTTTAGGGAAAAGGCTCTCCTCTCTTCGCAGGGTCCTCACCATCTCCTAACACCTGCGGCCCCTCAAAGATGAGGTGCATATAGCAGGATGAATTTTTCCACTAGCTTTTCTCATTTGGAAGATTGCCAAATAATACTTCTTCTGTACCCTTATGTGCTTTTAATTTGCTTTGTGCCAACAGTTTCTTTGAAGAGAACAAAGGTTACGTATCAAGCACAGAAGTACAGAATCTCCTTTCTATCAGAGGGATTAGATTTCCAGTCACTCATAAGCTCCGTTTTCTCAGAGGTGTTTTGAACAACTGCTACACAAAGAGCAGTCTCGAGCATGGCTTTGGGCAGGTTTACCATGCAAGTATGGGGTCAGCACAAGATCAAGATCCAGAACTGCTTTAACGGACTAAATACAAGTATATCCAGCATAGGCACCCACTTTTTGAGGTGGCCTCCTTCAAAAATCAAACCACAGTTTATCAGTATTATCAATGTCTTGTCAGATGAAATGAATCATACAATGATACCTAAAGGCCTGAAGGCCCCATCCAAGATACCTAAAATGATCACTCACACCCTAAAAGTGACTTTGCCTCTCAAATGGCTAGACATAAAGCATAGGCAACTATCCCAGATGGAGACATCCCTTGCTGCCTGTCAGCAGTGAGGAGTTTAAAAGACATGCTAGCCAGCTGCACTCAATTAAATGTCACATCAGATGTTTGCCTGAGCTGCTGTCAGTCCTTTTATTCTTCAGTCAATCAGAGCAGCAGTTAGTTGGCCTTCCCAAGTGCCAGAACATGAGCAGTGGCTGGACTTCACCGGGTACACAGCTAACACACCACAAGCCACTCGGTTTGTCTAATGGCCTTTTTCAGCAGATAGGTAGAAAGGACCTTTGGTACCTATGGCTGTTGTGCAAGCCACATGCTGGGACAGTTGAGCAGCAAGCATAAGAACCTGGCTGAGACACATCTTCCTTATATTTAGATAGCCCAGTATTCATTGAATTCTCCTAAATGACATATTCTTACAGGTATTTAAAGTAAGTGGAGCTCAGCACCTTGGTTCCTTAAAGCCTGGGTGTGAGCAGCTGCCTGCATTGTGCAACATTTCTATACCTTTTTAACTCTTCTGTTAAAGTTTTTAACTCTCCTGGCCCCAGGCTCCCATAATAAATACTTCGGATGAACGAGGCTTACCCTCCCCTTACACGTCACCACATGCATGATTTCGGTTCAGTTGTTGTATTGTACACTCCCAGCCACTGCACACTCCGGTTTGGCTCTTCTCTTGCTTTATGTACCTGGGTGTTAGGAGGAACAGGGAAAGGAATTTTAACAAGGGGAGGAAAGTTCACAGCTGGGGAAGGAGTCCACAGTCTCCTCTCTGCCCCTAAGCAGAGAGCAGCGTGGAAGCCGACTGGTGATCTGGCTGAGGGGAGTAGCAGACCAGAGAAGCGCTATAAAAGAGACTGAGAAAGTGAACCTGTGATAGCTATGTGAAGGAGCCCTTCTCCTAAAGCCAATCACTTATTCAGCCACCTAGGGATTACAAGGAAGAGCACCTGGAGGTGACACAAAGGACAGATGAAGAAGACAGCAATGAAAAGACTTTGGCCATTGGTTTTCAGCGCCAGTGAGTACTAATTTGGTTATGTCCTCAAGGGTTGGGTAGAAGGAAACAGCACTACAAGGTCCAAGTACTCCAACGGACTCTGTGTGTTTCTTTTATTGTTTAGTAAAAGTTCCTTCATATTTATGATCAGGCAGGTGTGTTTACCATCTCTGTGCTGAATGTCCAGGCTCACAGGCAACTCCTAAAGCCACAAGACAGCATTAGGAACAAGAAAAGAATGCTATTTTCATGAGACTGGAAAATATTTGTTTTAAAACCAGTTTTAATGGCTTCCATTAAATACAATGTTTACCTCTGAAGAACTTCCTTAGCTGGAAGTAGAAAAGTCTTTGGGTTTTATACATAAATCCGCATGTGCTGTACGTTTCCATCACCTAAATCCTACTGTTTATGTGCACTTGGATAGAACTTGCAATCTCTCTCTATTATTTGCATTGAGGGGATGCACAACAATCCCTACTAACGCATATAAATCAGCCAGCTTGCCCTTTCTCATCCCACCTTTCAGAGCCTGCAGTCTGTTCTACTGCTTTTTAACCTGTCTCACTGCCTCATATTGATGCTCCTACACCTTATTACAGGCTTCAAAGAAAGCTATGTACATTAAAATAGCTTGGGGGTTTTACCAAAATCCTGAAAACCTCACTTCAACAATAAGACACACAAGAAAAAGAAATTCACAAAGTTTAACATAATTAGAAAAAGGGGATGTGCTCCATGTGCAACAAATGTGACATGGCTCATGATTTGATGACCATTATGTAAATTGTGTAACGCCATTGGTATTCATTCTGGTTTTTCATTATTCTCACTTTCATGCTATTGGAATTACAGATGGGAAACTTTTCAGAGCAGAAACATGTATGTTGGGTGAAGCCCTTCTTGCCTGTTCAGGCAGGACTTGAATGGTAATAATTCCGTGTTAAGATACTGGCCTGTGAAAAAATTTGGAAAAGTTCTAGTAGTTTCCTGCCTTGCACTGGAGTGGAGAAACTGCACAGCACATGGCAGTGTTGGGATGCCAGAGCCGCCCTGAATGAGCTGCATCAGGATCTCAGCACAGGCTGGCAACTTCTGCCACACAGCTTTTCACTGCAGTTGTGTGAATAACTGGTACTGCACACTACTTGCTGAAGGAAAAGCCCTGAACAGTCATTCTGAATCAAACAAAACTTTTACTGGAAATTTCATGTTTAATAGGTTTCCCCTCTCCCACTTCAGAATTAAGTTCCAGCTAAATTCTGAGGTCAAGTATTGAATTAAAAGTCAGAGCATTAGGAGACTAAGTAAAACATTTCCACTTTTCCTATTTTTCTTACTAGCCAGATCTACCAAGGGAAGCCAGCAATAATAATTTTGCTTGATCAGAATCTCAATGTTTTCAGCAAACAGAATATTCCTCTATTTGTTTCCAGCCCTAGTAATTGCCCTTCAGTCTGTTTTGATTAACACTTAGTAAGGAATGTGAAAGTAGACACATCCCTTTGATTTGCTTCTTCCTTTGCACAAGTACAAATGTTGAACCTGAGCAGCAGGAGATAAAAACCTTCTCAATTTCTTAAAACGTTATAAACATAGTAATTGATAGCACACATAAACATAATTCTAAAGCTTAAATCAAGGTGATGCCACCCCTCTATACCATATAGGCTATTCATCCTCGCTCCCTTCTTGAAGTTTTCAGAATCAGCCCTCCCCTCCCTTCAGCCATACTTTGAATAGATTCTGTTTTCTCTCAGGAAAAAAAACAACCAACCCCTGAAAAATAACCCCCAATTTTTAGACATGCTGCCTATGGGTGACTGTAAATAAGTGAAACGTGGTAAAGACAGGGAAGGAGGAAATTGGCGTGAGTCAATGGCATTTAGAATGAAACCCTGCAACTTCCATAAGAGCCAGAAGAAGCCCTGAAGAGGAGGAGTGGGAGCCAGAAAGGGATGTCATGGGTGAAAAATGGGAGAGCATCAGAAGAAGTTGGGTGCTGGGGCGATAGCATCAGATGAAGAAGCAGTCTTGCTTGTACGCAGTGTTTGATTCAGCTGTTCCCCCAGCCTGCACCAAAGGCCTTTGGGAAAAACCCAAACATATTTATCATAGGATTCGAGTCATCCACCTGGAAGAAGGAAAAGCACCCATGAAGGGAAGCCTTAGGGCTGGGCAGTCTCCACCCTGCCTCAGTGCTGAGTTAATGACCCATCAGTGAACCCTGCCCTGGTAGAACCAATTTCTGAGCTGCAAAAGGATCAGGAAATGGGGTTTGCTCCATCGCCTAGTACAGACAGTGGTCCTTCTACTTAAATGCAGGAGAGCATCTCTATCCAGTCACAACAGGCAACAAGAAAGCTTTCATAGGCGTCTCATACAGAGACATGATGAAAACAACATTCAGAAAGGGTGGCAGGGCTACACAAACACGGGCCTTGCACTGGACGCTCCAGAGC
Organism: Microhierax caerulescens; assembly: GCA_035590215.1. Taxonomy (NCBI): domain Eukaryota; kingdom Metazoa; phylum Chordata; class Aves; order Falconiformes; family Falconidae; genus Microhierax; species Microhierax caerulescens. The sequence goes on along the minus strand of JAVJGJ010000014.1, from coordinate 113,538,923 downwards.
GGGGAAGGACCTGGGAGCGGCTGCAATAAAACCACATCAGAAATACTTTGCCCTGCTGGGTGCCTTCTCATAGCTGTCAGTGGCTGTAAATGAACAAATCCCCGAGAGAATAGAAACCACTACCACCACAACACGGAGGAAGAGACTAAAATGCACGCTTAGCTAATTAACTGTACCAGACCATAGAACAACTCTGATGGGTCAGGGAATGCAGAAAGATGGGAACTTTGGTTAAAAGCAGATCCCTGCACTAATCGTCCTGTGTAGCCCCGTGCAATTGCTGGAATCGCTACCAGCAGGGTCCCAGCACAGGGACAATAGAACCTTTTGGGTCCCTGTGCTCTTTTCCTAGGGGACACTGTCATTCACTGCTGTGAACAGAGCTGTTAAGGATAGTAAAGGCTCTAGTCGTGCTCAGCTCACCGATGGCTTGCTCCGACTGGGATAATACACATGGCTGCAGTCTTTTCCTGCCTAACAAAGCATGTACTCACCATCAGTTCGCAACTCAAGGTGGAATCCAGACGGCATTTGCTCTCTCCCTTACACATCACACTCCCACACAGGTCTACCCTAGACAGAGATGTGGCAGACTGAAGACCCAAAGCTCGCTGGAGGGCAACTTTGCAGTCAAATCTTCTCAGGAACATTGACTCAGCCTGGTTTGTTCAGAAGCAAACAACCAGTACACACAGCAAGCCCCTCTGGGGGACATCTCTGCCCTCCTTTACTTTTCTCCTTACCAGACCAGGTTCCTCTTTGCCATGGGAGTGTCTCCAAGCAACACTCTGTCACAGCACAGGCAAACTAGTAGACTGCAACAAGGCTTTTAGCATCAGTCAGATTCTACTGTCTGTGCCGTATCTTCATACTCCTCAGACCACTCCTGCTTCTTGCCTCTGCTGCATCCTTCTCCTTGTCTCTCCTGCATCCAGGGTCTTCTCTCTCCTCCCTCTACTTCTTCTAGATCTCTCTTCATTGGCTACCCCTCTTCCATATGGGCCTTAGAGATATTTAACTACTTAGCAGGAACCAGCCACAGCTGCACATTATCCACATCAGCCAACCTGCCGGCCCTTAAGCCAGCCCACAGCTGTATATTGTTAATTAACCCAGCTTCATTCCTCTACAGCACTCCATTTCTTGCCTCATTGCAACTCTCTCTAACTTGTTTCAGACTTAAGATTTTTCTTGAATGATTTAGTTTGGTGCCATAAACCGAACCAAACCCACAAACTGTAAGGAGAAAGTAAGTTGTTTTAAACATAGGTTGCTACAGGCATGAAGGTCAGCTATGGCAGGGCAGAGGTAAACCTCCAGCTCAGTCCTGAGAGAACTAAGACTTGCCACTAGTTAAAGCTCAGGTACAATGAATTAAGCATCAAGTCAAATGGCATCCAGCGTACAAGAAACACCTACCCTGTGCCCTGCGTGCTTCACCAGGGCATAGAAGAATTTCTGGTTTATTCAACACTCAGCTATTCCTGTGCTCCACAGGCAGGAGCTACAGTTCTTAGAGAAAGGTGACTAGTACCCTACTAATTCTTAAAAACAAATTGCTATTCTTCTCTTGTTTGTTTCAAGCTCTCTTTGCTTTTCTAGGTTTTTCTCTTTTCCGGGCATTACATGAACAGGTTTTGATTCCCTAGCACAAAATGTCACTTCTCTATGGACTTGGATCGAGGCAAGTTATTTGATAGTGTTCCTGATCCCTGAAATTTGACAGTGATAATTTGTTAGTTTAGCCTGAATCCTTAGGACTGCTGATGCACTTGTATTATCTGTTTATCTGTCTCCCTCTGTACTGTCAAAGGATGTCAGTCACACTGCAAGAGGGCTCAGAAAACAAAAACCTAAACAAACATCTTCATAAATTCGATGGTAATGTATGTCCAGGTAAAGTCAGAAACAAGGAACAGAAAGCAGAGTTTAGCACCCAGCTGCCCTACGCAGCAGCCTCCTATAGTCAACCAGCCACAGTGTGCATCACTTCTTGCTCAGTGGGGAATGCCAGGGATGACAGAGGGGATGTGGGGTTATTCTGAAAGCCAAAGAGACAAAACATGGAATCCAGATGTCATTAATTTTGCTGAGTACAGAATTCATTCTCTTCCTAGTTCTGGTGACTGCTCATGCCCTCACTGTGGAAGCACCTTACAAGGAAATACAGGTGGCACGAGGGAACAACGTTACTCTCCACTGTCATTTTAAAACTGAGGCTTCTGTTGTCTCAGGAGATGTTGTCGTCTGGAGGAAAATCAATAGCAAGGTAAATCAAGTTGCATAACAAAACGTATGGTAGGATATCCAAGAGGGGAGTGGGAGGAGAGATGGAAGCAGGGCTGTGGGCAGGAATGTGTGCTGGAAGAAAAAGATTCCTTCAAAACTTCCTTTAATTTCAGAACTATGAAAACAGAAACTCTGGTTCTAGATGCAATTTATCCCAGACCTATTGCATCATACTAGGCAAGCCCCCACCATTCTCTTTCCTCTCTTGGTCTTGCAACTATGTATTAAGGATAAATCACTGTATGTGCTGTGGGTTTACATCTATTAAAATATGTGAAATACTCAGATATTTTATAAAAAGATGTATATATTTAAGTATATATATCATATACATATTTTTATATGTACACGTATCTTTGATACTATGTGATACAAAATGTTTTAAGTTGATGATAATAGTACATGGAGACATTCTTGAGGTCTCCTACCTTCATATAGAGTATTTGAATGTAAAGAGACCTCTGAAGTTCTCTTGACTCCTTGGGAATTAGTGAGAGGGGAAGCAGCCTTTGGAGATCTCCTTGCAGTAATTGCTAAGGGTCTCTTCTCTGAGGATCCTTGCTGGAAAAAAGCAAGGGAGTTTGTGTAATCATAGAGCAATTTGATCGACATGTGGATCTCCGGCAAGTGTCACGGTGTTCTGTCATGGAGAGGAAAGGTGAATAAGCCGCAGCAAAAGAAACCAGTTGTCTCTGACTTCAAGTAAGGTGGGAGAAGGGGACTCCAAACAGAAACCCCGACCCTTTTGAATTTCTGTTTTTCCTGGCTTTTTGGCAAACTCAGGCAGTTTCAGGTCCTCTTTTCCAAGCTGGTCTTCTTTTAAGAGTGGGATAAACCATTGAGTTAGGTTGTAGACTTACACAGAAGAGACTGCAACTGATCATTTTCCTTCCCTCTCTATCAGGATGATGCTGTCACTAGGTATTTTGATGGACTTGTACAGTATGGCAAGGGCTATGAAAACCGTATACAGTTTAGTGGTGATGTAAGCAAAGGGGACATCAGCATCACCATCAATGCAGTGACCATGGAAGACAACGGGACATATGTATGCAGCGTTCGTCTGAGGAATGACCCCCCCAGGCATACTGCAACCTTGTCACTTTTTGTCCTTGGTAAGCATGATGGAGACAACACCTGATCCCTTAAGACAAAACTCTTTATTTGTTGACAACGGATCTTCCAACAGAAAAAATCTTGCCCAGGAAGTCATCATCCACAATTCCATCTGGTCTTTTCCTACTCCTATGGAAGTAGGTCGGAGGTCTCAGAGCACCCACCTCCTTTAGATAACCTGACTGTAGAAAATAGTCTTTAAAGTTGTATAGTTCACTTTCCTGGTAACTCTTGCCCCATGACATGGCATTCCTCATTCCCCCTGTGGCTTGCTTACTCCAGTTACCAAAAGATGAGTTACCCAACACTATTAGATGTATCCCAAAAAGCATCTTACAATTCTTTCTTGGCTGACCGGAGCCAAGAAGGGAGAAACAAATCAGAGACAAGTTCACTCCAGTTCTTTTCAGAGGTGGCAGGTGCAAAACCAGCCTCTGTTTAGCAAGAATAAAAACCACAGGTGCAGGAGATGGGTTGAAACAAAAAACTACTGATTAATACAATTCCTTCCTTTTTTCTTCCTTCAGTTGCACCATCCAAGCCAGAGTGCAAGATTCTGGGGACGGCAGAATACGGTCATACAATCAATCTGACCTGTGTTTCTCATGAGGGCTCCCCAAAGCCCAGGTACACTTGGCAAAGCTTCAACGTACAAAATGAGCCCCGTGTACTAAAAACAACAGAAGGTATGTGAAATGTAGACATCAAGTCTTTGAGCTCTCTATAGATCAGGGTTGGAAAGATTTTGAGATGCAAATACTAAAACATATTTAAAGGCTTTTTCTATGAAGTTCTTTGACCAGGATTTTGAAAAGCTGTCTTTTTGATACAAGACACACTCACAAGTAACTTAGCCAGGGGAAAAGGACTGTGACCTAAAGTAACAATGGTCAGTAAGATTTTCGCTTCAGCTCTCACCGGGCAAGAAAGCTGGCTCAACAGACATTACTTCTCAGTTGCTGGGTGTAACATGAGGAATAGCACTGAGGTTTCTAACTGGTGTGTCTTTATATCCCAGCTTGCTCAACACTGACCAGGTTGCTTTCTGGGGTGAAGGCACAGAAAAGCTGGCTCTGGCAGCAACTCTCCTTCCAGAGGTAACTCCTCACCTAGAGGAAGGTGGTATGAGAAACAGTTACGCCATGCCTGCTTTAAGCATAAATGAGACTTGCGGTTCTTTAAGACTGTCACACAAGCCTCCAGTATTTTATTTACTTTTAAGTCAGAATCAGGAAAAAAATTGAACTGAATTTTAATGACAGGACCTCGGTAGAACTATTTGCACAGAAAGGTGGGTTTTGTGTTCTCTGAAGTGCGGTAGTGACAGAGGACTCAGATTTATTCCTTTAAATAACTTTGTTTCTTCCTGGTGTGTTCAACTCCAGAAAGACTGAGTACCTGAACCTGCCCTTCCTGGTTTAACTTGCTGTAGCATCGCTACAGAGATAAACTCAGTATGATCAGACTCGACAGGGATATTCGCAGCTCATTAGTGGATTCTTGTGTAAATTATGCCAGAGACACCACCAGCAGGGG
>JAVJGJ010000014.1:113497885-113533882 GCA_035590215.1 Microhierax caerulescens | reverse complement strand
GGGGCACAAGCCTCATTCATTCGTCTGACTGGCCACTAAGTGGTGCCAACGCATCACACACAGCCCTGAACATCCCGGGATTTGTGCTCTTCCAGCAGCAGGTGCCTGCTGAAATCCTGGCCTTCCCTGGGCAGGGGTCTCTTCCGATCCATTTTCACCGCCGTTCTGTTCCCATCAGAGCATCCATTGCCCAAGCAGTGTGCCGGCTGGCCCCTTCCTTCTGCACTAAGCAAGTCCCAGCGCTGCAGAGTGTGCAGAATCCTCTTAGGATCTGCTCCAAAACTGATAGTATCTGACCTGCATTTTTCCCAGTTTGATTCACCAGTCAATTACTTTTGATTTAATATAGGAGGATTTGCAGTCCGGTTATAGACTGCAACTCTGAAAGCTAGAAACAGCCCCTTGGAAGGAAAGTGGGGGGAAAAAAAGAAAAATATATATAGAGAAGCAAGCATGGACAGTAGGTAGACACTAAAAAATAAAATAAAATCAAGCATGCAGGCTGTTATTTCTTGGTTTGCATGCTCTTTTACAATCTGGCGGTAGGCGCCAGCAGAGACTAAACAGAATCCCAGTCCCACGAGTAGGTTGGAAAGCAGCGAGAACACAGGGAAAATACAAGGAAGTCACTGTCGAGTATTCAGAGCTTTTTGCTTTTAGAGCAGGAATCTGGACCTTTATCAGCACATTACAAGCAAAAAGCATGAACTACGCATATAAATGTCAGCTGGAGACTAACCAATAGAAATGACAGAGCTGAGCTTTAGCATACGCTCTGTTAGGCTGGACAGAACACACTGGTATATCACAGCAATTCCATGTCACTGCATTTCCTTTCCTTCATTTTTTTTCACAGTCTGCTTGGCCTCTCCCAGACTAGAAAACTATTTCCCCTACTGCTAAATAATTCAGACCTGATGTCCTAAGAGCTGGAGGACTGAAAAGCATTTTGTTGTTGCAAGTTAATTCATCAGACAGCCAGTTCTCAAAGCCAGATGCTGGTTTGGGCCATCTTATATTTCTCAGCAAAATCCAATGTAAAAAAGCTCTCACTAAGCGTAAATACTTCTTTACCCTCCACCTACCATTTTCTTTCTAAAAGGAACGTTCAAGTGCCACATGTTCTCTGTAATCACAACAGCACACTTGTGTTTGTCCTCCCACAAATCACACTCAAACCTAGGGACAGCATGGCAGCTCCCAAGCAAGGCAGAGCAATCCATCAGCTTCAATAACTTCTCATTGCTCCAGCTACCCTGGGCTGGAATTGAAGGGCTGCCATCCCCACTTCCTTCCCTGCTTTAATTCTTTTCTTTTTTTTTCAATTGGATTTGTGCTTCACAACAGGGGAACAAATAACACTGAAGAACATCTCGGCGGATACCTCTGGCTTTTACATCTGTACTTCAACCAACATTGTGGGGAAGGAATTTTGCAACATGACAGTCAGCATTGTGCCACGTAAGAAATGGGGTTGCTTACTGGAAGGGTGGTACCAGAGAAAGTATTCTGGCTACGTGTCCAAGGATTAATGGAGGAAACGCACACACAAGTATAAAATTCTGCTTTCTTGCAAAAAAAAAAAAAAAAAACGTGTGCACTTTTTCTACCTTTAGGAGAGATTTTCTGCATTGGTTTACATGCTAATAGAGTACTCACTAACTCATAGGGTAGTTCACAGATGACAAAAAAAGCATAGAATGAGATAAAACAAAGCCCCTAAAGTCTGAAGGCAACTGTATGACAGTTGTTGTTCAACTCCACGGGCTCCTCCCTATCACGATCCAACCAGTTGCTCCTGCACACTTATCAGACACCCAGGGCAGAATTCATTCCAGTTGCTGCAGTCAGACACAGGTGGCTCCTGCTCAGCCTGGCCCTGGTAGTGAGATCTGACACCCGGCGGTGGGATTTGAAGTCTGGTGGTTGTGCTGGCTACATGTGGTACCCGTCTCACTGCAAAGGGCTAATTCTTTTCTTCCTGTACAGTATCCATGAACATAGCTCTTTACGCTGGCATTGCTGGTGGAGCTCTTGCTGCAGTTTTAGTTATTGGTATTTTAGCCTATTGCTGCTGCTGTCGGGCAGACAAGGACAAGGACTACGAGATGACGTAAGTACCTTTCTCTAGAAGAGTGAACAGGATATATGAAGGGTTCATATTCCCCCTCTGGCATCAGCATATGTAGTGGAAAGCACGGGAGAAAAAAAAGAAGTCAAGCAAAGTCTACACTGCTTTTTCCTTTCAGTTTCTACCCCAGTGGCTCCCATCTCTTCTCATGGAATATGACCAGTATTACCAGACACCTTTGTGGTCTCTGGGGTAGAAGCCAAACATTCAAACCCTGGCACTGAATTAGCAAACCCAAGTCAGTCAAGCGTGCACAGCTACTTGATAAGCAAAGCCCAGGCTATTTCTCGTTTCTCCAAATCCCTGTAGCTGTTTCTGTCCTTGCTAGTCTAAATCACCATGAGGTTCTGTACTCAGAATTATGGCTCCAAGACAGAAATGTTTTGTTTATTCTCATGATGGAATCAGACCACTGGAAGAAAAGTGAGATGAGAAAAGATACACTGGTCACCCTTTTCTTGCATCACCAGCAACTCACTCTCTCTAGAGTCTGGTTCAGTACAACTGCATGTCAGCTTAGAGCATTCTAAAACCATCCTAACACAAAATCTCTTCAGTAAAATTTCTAGCTGGTTTTAATTAATAACTCTACTCCCAAACAATGTTTCAGGGAGCAAGAAGATAGAAATGAACCCTCCAAGGATACACCTACAAGGAATCAGAGAGCAGAGGATGGTGTTGAAGATGAATGAGGAAAGAAGCAGGAGTCTAATGCCATCTTCAGGATCTTCTGAGGCACAGAACCACTGTAGAAAATAAATCAATCCCTCTTTCTTACTGCAAGAAGGTTTTTTTGAATAATAAGATGAAAACTAATGGTTCTGCCTTCAAGTTCTGGGAGAGAATATCCTTGTCTCCCTGGAAAGAAGTGCTTAACCTACGATGAGCACTAATACACAACCTCATAGCAGAAACATGGACATGAAGCACTGTTTCACCCAGTCATCCAAAAATAACCATTCTTCTAGACTTCCCATTTTCTGAAAAAAGAAGCCAGGCAGATCTATTTGGAGAACAGAGTTGCTGCTGTATCTCCAGACCCACAGAAGGTTTCAAGGTCACCACTGAGGAAGGGTGGTCTTGTTTATGGTGTTACACAAATACATATGCTGTAAGTTGTGCATGGTCCAGTACAGAAATTATTTTATGCAGACTGAAGAAAGCTGATCTTTAAGGATATTTTATTAAATGTGTTCTTTGTATATATTATACATGAACATATAAATAAAAATACGGAAAAAATTCACATATGACCAATGAAAGTCTCCTGTTTGGGACAGCAATGCATACTGGATAGAAGGGATAAGGTAAGAAGTTACATGGATTTGTAACTGGCAGCTGGTAAGATCTAGAAACAGTCTAGTAGCCTACATACTGTCAGATTACTGAACTTATGAGTTCCAGCTCAGAAAGTTCCTAAATATTGATTTTTATTACATTATCCTTTTCTCCTCACTGTTGCATGGGAGCCAGAAATAGTCCATTGCTCCTGCTGCTGCTTCTGAAAAAGTGACAGCGTGAGAACACATACGTGGCAAGTACATCTTTAATAAAAAGGGGAAAAAAAAAGAAAGAAAAGAGGGAGGAAAGAGGAAAAAAAAAATTTACTTCAAAGTTGTAATAATTTAATCAGAAGTGCCGTATGCGCAAAATGTGTGCAAATTCGGAGAGAACTATCACTAGTATATTATCTTTGGAAGAGAATGGACTGTCTGTCCCAAAGACTGTTCATGTGGTTGGCATTAAAGATAATTGCTGGGGGGGAGGGTGTGACTTTTGTTTTGTTGTTTTATTCTTTTTAAGACAAGGTCAATAAATTACTTACACTACAGTATCTACCCTTTCAAAGCTCTCCATTGCATCTTCAACTTCAGGAGTTTCAGAAACTTACTGCAACGCCTCCTACACACCCTTTACCCCCAAGTAGTTACTTCTAAATCTGTAACAAAAATCTAAAATACAACTTCAAAAAAGAACCAGCAAGCCTCCTACACACGGGCAGCATTTTCTAGATTCTGAACTATGCAAATCAGACCATCAGAATCGTTATTCTGGCTTGCTTTCTGGCTGCCTTTGTTTTACACTGTACTTAAAATTATTCATTTGTACTGGTAACAACTGCAAAGACCAACAACCAGTGTTCTTTACAATGTCCATACAAACCCAAATCTCTCTGGCAATGAACCACCTCAAATGAGGCGCAGCAAGACATTCAGAGGACCTATTCCCATGCTTAGTTGAGATGCATGACAAAACCCTGCAAAAATGGATGACTAAAAAATTTTGCATGCAGAAGCTAACAGCAGATAAAACCCCAGGTGCATAGCTCAGAAACAGAGCTGATAAGGATTTTATTCTCTTTTGTAACAAGGAAGTATAGTATGAATTATCTAATTAGCATTGTAACAAGTTTTTACTGTGAAACAAAAGCTATCTCTTTTGTACAAGTTACAGCCATTAGTCAGCACTCCCTCACAAACACCTATATACCCTGGGACTGAAGAGGGATTTTGCTGAGGGATAATCAAGTGGATTCTCAAAGATCTTAACTGGAAAGACCAGAAAAAGGACTGACAATTACCAGAAGTATTTATGGCCAGAAACTGGCTCTGGCCTCTATAAACTATTTTAACACTGCGTTGCCTGTCCCACACTCTTCACTTTTAGGATATGTGATGCTTAATTGCTGCTTGTCACCTGAAGTCTTGAAGTAACTTTTGCACGTGGGTCGTTCTAAGCATAAAGAAAAATGCAGATTAACAAAGCTGCATTATCTGAAGAAACCAGCCACAAAACACAGATGTGTATTGAGATGATGTAATGTCCCCCAAAACCATGGATCCAATTCTCTGTAAGCAGGTTCCATAAGAACTAGCAGGGGAAAAGCGAGAGTCAAACTTGACAACCATTAAAACAGAACTCCTTACAGTCTGCAATGCCAAGTTCAGTTCTACACCAGGAAATAAACTAAGTGATAGCACAGAGAGACAGCTGAGATATTTCAGTGCTGCTTATAATTTTTTTCCCTTTGTCTTTTAATAAGACTAACATTTTGGAAGTTGTGGATTTATCGGAATGCTACATACGTTTTTTCTCAACCAATTTGTTAAACTCAGTCAGCCAGAAATACACATATTCAAATCCCTATCTTACTCCAAGGTTTTCCTGTAACTATATTAATTACTCACCTTTAATTAATTTCACCACATGGAAGGGACCCATGCTCGAGTAGTGTGTAAAGAACTGCAACCCTTGAGAAAGGCTCACACTGGAGAAGTTCTGGAGTGTCTCCCATGGGAGGGACTGACCCCAGCCCTATTCCCTGTCCCCCTGCACCGCTCGTCGGGGAGGAGAGAGAAATCAGGAATTAAGTTAGGCTCAGGAAAAAGTGAGGGGTGAAGGGAAGTGGTTTTTCTGATTTGAACTCTTAATAAATTAAACTGATTACCCCAAGTTGAGTCTGTTTTGCCTACAAGGGTAACTGCTGAGTGATCCCCCTGCCCTTAGCTCAACCCAGGAACCTTTCGTTATATTTCCTCTCCCCTGTCCCATTGAGGAGGGGAGTCACAGAGCAGCTTTGGTGGGCATCCAGCCAGGGCCAAACCACCACAACCTATAGTAAATTACTGTTTAGTTATGTTCAGCTTTCACATGGAAGAATATGCACATATAAGCTTTACCTGTACATGAACAGGAAGAACCAGAACACAGGATTTAAGCCCTTGCCAAATCATTTTCACATTTGCAGGACTGCTGAGGCCTGTTAACCCAAGAGGAAGAGCCACCACAGTAGGATTTTGATACATCATTACAAAGTAATATGTGTTTTGGCAAGCATATCAAGAGGATATTTAAAGATTACCTAGTTTTCCCTCTGACCCTACCTCAGCAACCTGCAACAGGGCATTTACTCTATCACAAAGTATATAAAGAAAGGAAAAGAAGTCCACTTCATCAGTCCAGCAACCCAATAAAAAGGCAGGTCAGAAATCTTGCATGCAATTTGAAAAATGGGTTCACCCTGCACTGCTCAAAGCAGTTACATTAACCAGGGCTATACCATGTTTCCCTCTCGTGTTTAAAGGGGAGGAATGTTCTCTCCAGTACACTGCCTCTTCACTTCCCAGCTTTAATTGTTTTCATTCACGTTAATATTTTTACTTGCTTACAACATTCTGAAGGCAATACACTATATGGCTTACTGGGGGGAAAAAAAATGTTAGTTATTTGTTCCTAGTATCAGTCACTTAGCTTTTAAGATTTATTCTTATCTAGGCACTTTTCATCCAAGGAACTCAAATGACAACTGAATGTTGCAAGCAAATCACTATCACATTGTGGCAGAGTGATGGGATAAAAGTTAAAGGACCTGACTGGAGACACAGATCACCACAATGCAGGAGAAGCACGAAGATAAGGACAAGTCACGATTCCCAGACCTCTGATACACCCTGCAAGGCAAGTATTCTTATCAACACCTTTGTTCCCATTTCACCTTCCAAACTTCCACCTCCACATCACTGCTAAAGACGCTAAACAGCCCACAGTATAGAATTCTTCAGTACCTGACTTGTTACTGGCCTCCATGTACAGCATGACCAGATTTTTACCCATCTGACTGTTCACCCACCCAGACCGTAACATCCCAATGTGGATACAAGCACGCTGTGACAGACTGTACTGAAAGCCTTGCTGAAGTCACCACTGACCACTACTGTTCTTCCTTAATTCACACACCCATCACGGAAAGCCATCAGGCTAGCCAGGCATGGCCTTGGCAAATCCATGCCGACTGTGTCCAGTCTCCCTCTTCTTCATGTACCCAAAAACCAGAGGACTCATTCTGTGATTTTTCCAAGAAGTCCAGTGGAGCTGAGCAGCCTATGGTTTCCTAGATCATCCTTCTGAAAGATGGGTGGAATAGTTGCCTTCCACTGCTGTGGACTTTGTGCTCTCTGTGACGTTTCAAAGGTGAGAGAAGAGCCTTGCAAAGGTACCAGGCAGCTTTCTCTGCCTCCCCAGACACAGCCCACCTGGCTCTATGGACTTGTATATGGGTCTAGAACTCCCAGTCAAAGCCCGACTCACTTCTCACCCACTGCTGGTGCTCTCCTCCACGAACCCTTCCTGAGTACAGAGACCCGAGGGGCTTTATTAGAGAAGACTGAAACAAGGAAGGCACTGAGCACCTCAGCTTTATCTGCAGTCACGTCAATCAATCGTTCACATCACTCAGCAACAGGACCACTTTTTCCCTTGTTCAGTCTTTTACTCCTAACAAAGTTGTAAAAGCTCTTCTCATCAACCTTGATCACTTGCAAGCATCAACTCCAGGTGAGCTTTGGCTTTCCAAACACCATCCCCACAGGCCTGGCCAGTGTGTGGATTCTTCCTTTGTAGAACACACCTGCTTCTACCTCCCTTACACTGCACTAGGACTAGTGTGCAGCCATGAGTTCCCTGTAAAGACAAGACAGGCCTCTGATTGATCTGTCTGCTCTCCTGGACTGTTCTTGCATTTGGAAAATGCTGTTCTTAACGAATTGCCCACCTTAATGAACTCCTTTATTCTTCAGAGCTGCTCCCCACGGATTCCATCCCTCCCCATTTCCCACGTAACCCCAAAGGTCTGCTCTCACTGTCTTCCTCGCTCTCCTCAGGATTTTGAGAAGTATTTCCAGTATTACACAGACACAAAAGCTGCTGCTGCTTATTTCAAGATCCAGTATAGCGCACAATTCAGAACTGATCAGACAGACAAGAGTTAATGATCTCACAATTCTTGTTGCTAGAGTAACAGCACTACTTTCCTATTTATTTGTATCATCTGTTCCAGGAAAGCCACTGAGGCACTCTTCTATTTGAAAAAGTTCACAGTACAATGAGCAAACCGTCAAGATTAATTCTGGATGTGTTGGAACTAGTACTAAATTTATTATAGCCCAACATAACTGAATTGGAAACATTTCTCTCCTGCACTTCACCTGTTCACTAGGGAGTGAGGGGAATTATTTGAAAATGGTAATTAGAGAAGCTTGTAGGAGCTTCTAAGACAGAACCAAGTTAAAAAGGGAGGGTACCAAGATAATACAGGGTTAGACTAACAAAAGTGTTTGCCACATTATTGATTTTACTGAATCACTGCAATAAAAATTAATTGGCAGCTCATTCTAGGGTGAAAGCGAGGGATGATAATCCTTCAGGAGACATCAAGAGGGCAGAAACCAGATAAACTTATTATTCCCCTTCCCCACTACTACAGTACATTTACTCTGACAAATGGAAAGACATTAAAGCCTTTGGAGTCAGCTGCATGTACCTCTATCAATCAGAAATTAAAAACTCAGTTTCACACATATACTTGAGTCACTCAACTTCTGGGGAAAGTCTGACATTCTTGCTAGGGGTAAGGATTAGTGCTTTTTAATTCAACTAACAGCTCAAAAAGCACAGTCCCTGTGTTAATCCTGCAGGTTTTTAAGAAGGTATCAGGAGCAGAAAACTATAGCTGTTTTGCAAGAAAATACAGACAGGGCTTCCTTGAATACAGGTTTTCTTTCACCTAACACAGATTTTTATTCTGAAGAATATGACCTTCAGCATAACACCATCTGACCACGATGGCTCAAGACCCAGTGTCCCCAAAATGGAAGCAAGTTTTTTATTTGGGTATGACATGGGGTGGACCTCGCCCCCTAGGTAGCTGGCAAAGCACACACCCAGTGTGACGAATTACCAACCACACCATCTGATCAAGGATCACATCATCGCTTTCTCCAGCTTGACATGCACCCCAACAGCAAAATCCAACACTTAATATTTGACAGACCATTCACCCTGCAAATCCTCACCAAATTACTCCCTTCCTTCTATCTTTTAAGATTTTGATGCCTGACATACCGCTGAAGATGTAACAGCAAATGCTCTCTGCTAGTTTAACTAGTTATAATACAGATCCTGGAACTGGCACAAGCATTGAGCCTACAGGTTTCAGGAGCAGATCAATTACTAGGCTCCCTGTCCTACAGATCACTTACTGTCCAGCTGGTTTTCTCACCCTGGGAAGGTGAGACAGGAGAGCTGCTCCCTGTGTGAGAGAGCAGCTGGAATGCACAGAGCTCCACCTGGGGACAGACAGTGAGCCAGGCAGGAGCTGCTGGGTTAGACACAGAGGGCAGACCACCACGGGTGACGTTCCAGTAGGGATCAGCTGTAGGCAGCCTTACCAGGAGGAAGTACACAAGGCCTTCAGAAAACTGGAAGAAGCCCGACTGAGAAGCCAAGGAGGGGAAGTGCGCTTTGCTGGACCTCAGACTTATAAATGAGGAATAACTGGTCAGGGATATGCAGGTCTAGTGGCAAACTCAGCTTCAGAAACCATGAGATAGTGGAGCTTGGGATTCTAAAAGGAAGGAAAAGAGCAGGATCACAACCCTGCACCTCAGCAGAGCAGCCTTTGGCCTTATTTGGAGATCTGCTTGGAAGAATCCCATAGCATTAGGTCCTGAAGAGAGGTCCAGGCGAGCTTGTTTCTTTTTCAAGTATCACCTCCTCCAAGATAAACAGGAAGACAAGCAGAAGTTGACTAAAGAGCTCCTGACAAAACTCAGACAGGAAAAGGAAACATAGAGAAGGTAGCAGCAGGGGCAAGGGATCTGGGAGAAATACAGAAATGCTGTCTGAGCATGCAGGTGCGGGGTTAGGAAAGCCAAAGCCCACCCAAAACTAATTTTGGTGAAGCACATGAAGGGCAACAAGGAGGACTTCTGTGGGTGCATCAGAAGGGGAACGGGGACCTGGTCATGAACAACATGAAGGTAGAGTGACTGAACGCCTTCTTCACCAGTAAGATCAGCCTTTCAGAACAGATTTCAAATTCAATTAAAGACATCAAAACCAGGTATTACTGCATCTACAGTATATATATCTCAGATAACATTTCTGCTAAATCAGAATACAAAGTACTGCAAAGAATATTCTTAGCTGGAGCAGAGACAGCAATCATCAGGAACATCTTCTGCATACCTAGTTTCTACAGTTTATTGGAAGAAGGTGAACTAGCCAGAAATGCACAAGTAACAATCAAATTCAGTTTCTACTACACAGAAGCAGTAACTGCTGCTTACTCTACATGAACATGCTGTACTTTTCAGCATCAATTACATACTCTCTGAATGGGATGTAAAAGAAAATGCAATTACAGGTTAAAGATCAACATTGCCACCACTGTCCATTGTGTTTTCATGACCCCCAGGCAACTGTTCTCCTAGCCAAAGCCTTTATAGTAGAGTAACACACAATTCATCTACTAGTCATACAACAAGAACAAAAATACCTATTAACTTTCTAATGTGTATCCAAAACCAGGATGACTTTTACCCATTACTGACAAAGGACAGAAAGCTGCACTTACAGGAGGACAGAAAGTCAAGTCTGACAGAATATGAGATGCCTGCTTTACAGAAACCTCTCTTCAGTCAATTCAATTGCATGGTACCCATACACCCATATGCAGACAGTATTAAGGCATGTTATTCTTTACCATATGGAAAGTACATGTTTAAAGATCCCAACGTGCATCACTCCAACTCTGCTCAAGTGACATTCTGACTTTCTTTGGTTTTATTCCCCCTTGAGAATTTTGTCATGCAAGCAGGAAGAATTTTGTTCCGATTTTGACCCATAGTTTGTGCCTTACCAGTACTATTCCATGCACTTAAGAACTGTGTTACAGTATTAAGTCACTGTCTTTCCCTCATCTTTACTCTTCCATTAAAGAGAAGCATTACTTTATTGTGCTTATTAAGTGGAATTTATTTTTTAAGAAATTGAGAGTTTCAAACTGCAGAACAGAGCTCCAAAAGGAATTTCCTATCACACTCCAACAGCTCTTAGGGATCTCCCTCAATACATGCAGAATAACAGTATCAAAGGGGCTATATCAGGTTAGCCTACTCATTCTCATTATATAGATGTTACAGTTTTCACTACAAAACACAGCACAGGCTGTTGCCTATTCCAGTAACACAGTTACTGCCCTAGTTAACAGCCCCCTGCCTACAACATATAACTAGGTCTTCTACAGCTTATGTACTATTTTAAGTTACAGGTGATGAGGTAGACATGCCATGGAACCCTAACTCTGTATTCCTCCATTTCTACTCAAACACTTTACCTGGGTCTTGAAGCAATACAATACTTCAAGCATAGCAACAAATGCTTTTTAGGTTTGTGTATTTACACAATAATGAATTCTCTTTATAAGAACTGAAACACAAAACTCTCGTTGCAACAATGACCTCTGAAAATAATTCAAAGATTACAGTTCTGTACGTTTTGAAATGTCAATGCAGCAACAGTTACCAGTTAAGAAACTTTAAACTCAAACAACTATTCCAAGGCAGAGAAGCCTTTACCACTACTAAACAGACACATTTATTCCATTACAACATAGGATGCTTCATTGCTAAATCTCAATCTCAGAGGTTTATTGTCCCTTATCTGGTGAAATTTAGCACATAGAACAGCATCAAAGAAAGGAAATAGAAAATAATTCAAGAAAATTCAGTGATATAGGCAAACTGTTAGGTAACAGGCATCAAAATGGTTCAGTGAACCTTTAATAATGGAAGAAGGGCCCCAACTGGCCTTGCAGCAACTGTAACATGTTTCCAACTAAACCAGCAATCAGCCTTTTCTGACAAACTGATCAGCATGATCGAGTTTGTTCATAAACACGCTGCCCTCTTACTTTGATTGGGTTTTGGGTCTGGGTTTTTTCTTCCCGTTATCCAAAAGAATGAACTACCTCATTTTGAGTTTCAGTTCCTACAAGGAATGAAATAAATATCTTCTCACAGTTAGTTGCTATGGAAATAGTATTTCACAACTGGACATCTTGTTGGAACAAAACGTAGAAACAACTCAAAGATAAGCTCTTACTTCTGAGAATCAGTTGCTTAAAGACACATGGATGAGGCTCAGAAAACAGCTTTTTGGGGACTAGTGCAAGGCTTGTTCCATTTTATGGAGGTCTATCTAACTTCACAGTGATACATTAGTCCAGTTTTTACATGCCCTCAAATAATTACTACGGATACCTCCCCAGTGTGACTAAACTTGTGAAATTAGATCTGCAGATTAATGTATCACTTTGAGTTTGATAATCCTCTCAAAAAAAAAAAACCCAAACCAACCAACCCAGAACACCTACACTCCTCTGCACTCTGTAAGTTTGAGGGACATATTTTTTTAAACAGAAAACTGATACAAAGGAAAAAAACCAACATTGTAACTGTTCCTGATTTATATAACCTGTGCCTCTAAAAGAACATTAATAGATGGGTAAGTTTGCACATTTCTTCCAAGATATTTCACAGAAAAGTCTGGGGTTTTGCTTTGAATGACCACTCAAATTCTTCATGGCTAGAACTGACATTATAGAAAACCTCTGACATGGTTGTACTTTTAACTCCCCTAGTGCAGCCCTTCATATTTTAAATGCTCACCCCCATCATTTTGGGGGAGTGACTATTATACACCAAAATTTTATCTTCCACATGCAGAAAGGGGGAAGTAGGTTATTAAAGGAGAAATAAAGCACTTGTTTAAAGTCACACCGGCCACTAAAGAATTCTTATAATCCAATGATCTTGACTAAGCGATCCTGAATTTGGACTTCATGCATTAAGAAAGAAAAATAGCATGGCATGCATTTTTAAACAAAGAACACAACCATCAGGTCTCTTTAAAATAAGTCTTACAGTAGATAAACAAAGATTTTTGTCTTCTTTAAATCCAATCTATAGCTTTAGCATTCTAACAAGAGCTTGAACTGTCAAGGGTTGCATATAAGATGAAAAACTACAGTCTGGAGAAACTGCCAGTTATCTTGGAGAAACAAGGAAAATTAGAATGTACAGATGTCCTGGATGTAGAAAAGGTTGTGAAATATTGAAAGACTCTGATAGATCAGATGCACTTTTCAGCAATCAAGTAATTCCTTTTCCTCATGCGGTACTCATTCCATAAAGGGAAGTCTTCACACCACGTGGAGAATCAATCATCTGTTAAACACAGTTGGCAAATCAAATCAGCCTTTAAAGTGTGCAGAAATTAATGGAACTGTTCTTCTTATGCTGTGGAGTTGAACCTATTCAATAGCTCTAATACAAAAAGTCAGAGAGAGGGCTTGTGTCTTCCGTAAACACCAAGACCATAAGATCTCATGATTTAACTGGAATAGTTTTGGAGTTTAATTCAGCATGTATTTCATATGCAAGAAAATAAGCTGCCAACTCAGAATTCTTACAGTTCTCTTGCAAACTTGATTCTGTTCTTCTGAAGATTAGTCATGAACTGCCCAGATAAACCGAACTCACATGCCTTCTATCAAACAAATTTCATCTCCAAAAAGGCAACTTTAAATGAGCAGTCTTTACAAACCAAGTTATAACAGAATACTTGCAATAAGTACCAGTTGAGTCTGCAAATACGATTTAAGAGCAAGGAGAATATTTTAAAGACAGCCCTGACTCAAAGCACTGAGGCATATGAGAATAGACTTCACATAACAAAAAAAATGAGGGGATATAAACCAGAGAGCAACATTTATAAGAGAAAACAGATTCTGAGAGACCTTTTAGATCATAAGATTTTGTCCAGTAAAAAAAGGGCAGCTCTTTATGTTTAAGTCTTCAGAAATTCAATGAAATCCATACACAGTAATAAGTGCAGCTGATGCAGAGCTGTTTAAGCTTTATGCCACTGACATGCAACATCTAAGGCAGCAGTTGGATTACGTTTCAACATGTCTTTGCCCTTACAAATGTGAAAGTTTCAAACTCACAGTTAGAAGAAAAACTCCTGATCCTGACTTGGAGAAGCGAAATGTCTGTCACGTCCAGAACCCTCAACCTCCATCTCCTGTATGAAGAAAAAAACATTCACAATAATGTGAGTCTTCTAAAATGCAGTACACAACTATCCATGGAACTACAAATTATGGTCAAAAATCACAAGAAATTACCCAGCTAGTGATTATTTTTATTTCATCAGCCTTCCCAATATATGTTACAAAAGACAGTATCCAAAGAGAAAAGAACTAACCTGAAATTGGCAAATTTGAACACTTAAGGAATTAGAAATAACACAGGGAATCAGTTTAAAGAATCTGACCTGAAAACATCCAGCATCCGGCATCACAATCTTAGTATTTGCGCGTTCACCATAATCACAGTCTTGAAGGGGCAGATGAGCTGCTGTCAGTGAGACTCCATACATACTAGCTAAAGATTTACTGATGCAGTAACTTCACCAAGAAAAAAAGAAAACAAGAAAAGCTTGGCTAAGAAGGCTGTGATGTTTATGTATGGAAGCACAGCATTTTTATTTTTTCAACTGGAAAACAAAAGCAACAACAGACTCAAATATACAGAGCAGATAACAGAGGACAGAAGGACATTATTGCAGCAGCTAAATAGTTACCCTGCATCCTTCCAAGACCACCACCCTATTCTACAGCTACACATGAAATGGAAATAACTGCTTCCCCACACTATCAAATGCAGTCATACCTAGAAGTGTGAAAAGCAACTTTTTTTGCAAGGCATAGCAGTCCATAACAATTTTTTTTGAATGAAAAACTATTCATTATTATCTCTCTCAAAGTACTACTACTACTTAGTGAGATCTTAAATGGTACTTCCTTCTTTCCCAACTATTTACTTTCCCTTTCCCCACACCAAAAAAGATGACAGAAACTTATGTATCTACATTCTGTGTAAGACAGTATAAAAAAATTTTCCAGAGTAGAGATATACTGGGAATTTCTCACCAAATACAGGTATACTAAGCCTTTGAAGAAAACCAGTGAATTCTAATGTAATTAACTTCTCTCAACTCTCCAATAGTAAGGGGAGGTAGTGAAAGGATGACTACAGAGTGATGGCCATTACTATCCATGGAAAATTACTGACTGAAACTGACCTTTATGAATGTGGAAACTGACCTTTACCAGTGAGGAATTAGAAACAACTGAACATAGGTTTGGCTGTGGGAGTATGGCAGTATGAAAGGTACTGAAGATTGCTTGGTCCTACTTCTGAAACCACAAGTGCCAATGACTGCACTGTGTTATGCCAAAAACAAAAAGGTCAGCAAAATATCTGATGTGTCACTAAAAATATTTCAAATATTTCATGTGAATAAGACCCTGAAAAATTCTCCAAGGAAAGAAAGAAAATTCTGGAAGGTCCCTAACTGGCATATATAGAGGCTTTTAAAATACCAGACCGGAGCAGAAAAGAACTCGGGAAGAAACATGTCAAGAAACACAGAACAACAACTTTGGTCCACATCTCTCTGACTGGCCAACATGACAGTGTAAGATGTGAACTGGCTTTCCCTCCCCTGTGTCTAAGGATGCTTAGCACAGTTACATCCTTAAGGACTGAGAAAAGTGAACATTGCTCATAAAATGTAAGCACTTAAAGAATGATTGTTTGTATTTGCTTTTGTATTTTTATTGTTGTCAAAAAGAGTAAGCGAACTGGAAAATTCATTAGCTTCTGATAGTTGAATCACTAGGTCACTGGAAACGAAACCTTGGTCACAGATTTCTCCCATGAGGAGACAAGTTACCTAAGGTAACTACCACAGAAATTACACTACATCTAAGTGCTAAGACTGACAGCACAGTGCTAAGCCACATAAACAGCAATGAAAAGCACAACTAGAACAAAATCTTGGGGGTGGACTGAACAAATAAAACTCAAGATCTAGAACTACAGTGCTCCAGTCAGTCAGAAACGTGCATCTATAATAAAATAAAAAGTCATCATACTGGAGATAACTCCTTCACAATACTCACGCAATTTTCTTACAGGATGCCAAAGCACACCAGAGTATATCATTCTCTTCATGCCACTTGCATCTACATGAAATGAAGCTCAGTCTTATTTCAGAAGCTTTTACATTGTTAATCAACATGAATAGTTGGTCTGGTCAGAAGGAACAGGAACAAATACTAAAGATGTTCTCTTTTTGTCTCAGTGACCATATAGTATCCTTAAAATTTCAGAGGATCAGTATTCAATAACTAAGCTCTAAGTGGTTTATGCAGAGTTAAAAGGCACGCTTAACAGGCAACTAGCTTCATGCTGAAATACGGGGAAAGGGAGAAAAGAAAATCCTAAGAGACAACAGAACTTAAAGGTAACAATTTGAAGTATCCCATTCATATGAAATAGTTGCTCTCAGTACAAGCATCCCCACTTTCCAAACGTGTGTTTTAAAGTACATTTTCCCATTCTTGTTAAGGTGTCCCTCTAGTGTGAGGATACTCATGGAAATGGAGTACACCTGACTATAAAAAGATAAAGCGATGCTGATTATCCCAACGGATCTTAAATTTCATACATACTATAAACCGACTTCCAAGAATAATCTTTTTTTTTTAAAACTATTAAAATTTAAGATCAAATCATTGCTTCTTACTTAAAACAGTAGCAGAGGAAAAGCTAAAGTGTACTTTTAAGGTAATGACAAAGCTTTACTGTTCACAACGCAAACAGGCTTCCAGATGTGTAATAAAGAACATTTGTTCTGGAAGAAAAAAAGACAGGATCTAGCTTAATGCTTACACCACTGGCAAACATCCTTGTCACTCGTCACAATATCAGCATAAGGCATTGGATGTACAGCAACAGCCAGGTCCCATCCAAATTACATTCCTAGAAGTCTGAATCTTCTCACTTCTATGATTTCCAGTTAAATACCATAATATATTTCATTCCCATTTTTACCCTCTCTTTTAAATTAGGCCTCAGACTCAGTGTTAAAAAGCCATCTACCTTTACTCTTATTTTGGGAAAGTATTTTTCATTTCCAGTTGTATTCATGACATGACAAGAAGCATTTCTGATTAGAAGGCTTGCGGAACATCCTAGCCTAGCAACATGCACACTTTATGTAGGGCACCAAGACAGATCAGGCTAACACATGTTTTCACAAAGAAGAACCCAACATACCTGGTATTACTGGAGAAATTCCACAGAAAGATGTCCAGTTCTCCACACACCCAATTCTTGGATGGTACCTTTTGGTATTTCTTCTGGTAGAGTTTTGTTAGCAAGTCTTCTACAGCAAGAAGCTCCAGACGGTTCTCAATGCCTATAGCTCAGAGAAAATCCAGGTCAGAAGAACAAAAGTCAGTGAATATTCTGCTCAACTCACTTCTCAGTCAGTCCCTGTTCACTGGCCAGCCTCTTACCAGAGCATCAAAGCTCTCATAAATCTTATCAATTTATTCCACCAGTGGTTTAATAAAACCTGGCTTCTTAGCAAAGGGGGTCATCCTATCTTCTCATAATCTTCCCCACCTCAGTAATTAGGTATCCTACCTGTGGGCCATCTCTCCTCAGAAGCTGTTTGTTTTCCCATGTGTTTTAATATGCTCACTTTCACAGTGATCTCACTGCCTCTAGTGCTCCTTTAAGTGACTGAGCAAGAAACAGTGTATGTTATACTACAGATGTGCTCGCTAGCCAGTTAGCTGATCATCCTGCTGTTTTACTGTCACTGATGGGAAGGAAAAGAAGAAGGAGAAGCACACAAGGTAGTTCTAGCTATCAGTACCAGCTTTTATGAAACCTGAGACCCAAAGATTTTCAGAGAAATACAGCTGTCCACGCTTACATAACCCTTATTTCCTGTGGGGCAGGAGGAGGCCAAAAATCATCTATTTCTCACCTGTGAGGCTAGCCATTCGACTGAGACACCAGTTAATTCGGAATCTGTCATTAGACTAGGGGAAAGAAAATCACATTGAAGTACAGTATATAATTCTCACATGTGCACAACTCCCAACTATATCTGAAAGTCACCTCCAAAAGAAAATTCAGTGTTTGTGGGACTGAGCATACACCCTTCCTGAAAGTTATCTTGAAGAGGAACTAAATGCCACAGAGGCTTTCCAACCAAACCCCAGAAGAAATTCTGGACTAATGTTTGGGGACAGGTTAACCCATACTACAGGTATCTCCATTAAGCATCCTTGAGGGAACTTTTTTTTTTTTAAACACATATTTCTTCAGAGCCCTATATTTATGGATGGAGCCCGAGATCTCGACCCTCCCCACCTTTTTAGTAATTAACATTAGGCTTGAATGGAATCAAAATGCAATATACTTGTCATGAAGCTTAAAAGCCTCTGGATCCTAAAGCTTTGTTTTCCTCACTGGCAAGTGAAATTTGAGCAAAATTTAAGAGGGACAGTATTCTCATGGGGAAAAAGTCGCAAAAGCATCCCTTAAAAAAGCAGGATTGTGTGACTATTATTTAGCACAATCAGTCTAAGACAATCTTAAAACCCCTTAACCTAAGTCAACACAATGTCAGAGACAAAGTGAAATGTTCATCAGTAGACCAGAGCCAGAAGTGCAGGATGAAAATAAGAAGGCAGAAAATTAGGTCTCTGCTTTACAAAAAGGTTAGCTTCTAGGGGCCATTTCTTCCTGCATGGAACTGGTGAACTTTGGAAGAGTGTCTTTTCCTACTCATTTGCACACTGATTAGGTTTTAGACTAACGTATCGCCTTAGACATCCAACAGAAATGAAATTAGAGGTTTTGATTTAGAGCACCTTTGACCTTGACCATACCCTGCAGTAAAAACGAGGCCAAACACCTCCGGCTGGCTGGACAAACTCAAGAAGTTCCCGTAAGACAACTGTGTAACAAGTACGTGAAAGTTGAAATCCAGATACAGGGATCTTATGAGTGGCTTCACCTAATGAAGGGAGGGAGGCAGAAAAAAAAAAAAAAAGGTTATGAGAAGTCCTGTTTCTTTAACTGACAGAATTCCCTCCTCCTTTGTATTTTTTTTATATATATACACACACACGCTTCCTCTTTTCTACAGGGACCATCTGTGATTAAGCTATCAAAACCTTGCTTCCCTCAGCAGGAGACTGGTGGGTTTGGGCTGTGAGCAAACACACACACTTACCCACTTTAAAAGGCCATTATCTAAGTAATTCACATAGGAAAACATGGGCCAAGTTTGTTCCCTCTGTACACAAGGGGAGGAAGTGTCCTAATAGAAACAGAGATCTATAAACACTACTGAAGAGTCACAAGGAAAACAAGGCAGGCCAAGCCAGACACAACAAGGGTCTAAATAATTTAACTTTGTTGTTACACGTAAAGCTACAAAACACTTTTAAATACAAACTAGTATCTTTCAATTACCCTATTATGAACTAACACTTCATGCTAAAGACATACACGAGGACTGTCAAGGGAAGGACACTGCTCAGATAGGCTTGAAAGCATTTAAAGCCATACAAAGATGTCCTGTTTAAGAACACACTGCAGTTATTATTGAATTAAAGAAGGAAAATAGAATACAAATAACTCTGCCATTGACAAAACCATTTTGGGTGAAGTGCTCTGCCATTTGTGGGTAAAAGAAACATAAAAGGTGATTGTGACAAGCTGTCTGTTAGTCCTGGGATCTTGGCAAGTTCACAGAAGGAGAAACTGTAGACTTACAAAACATTTGGACAGAGATCAGATAAGCTGGATCTAAAATTGTACACCCTGCATACCATTATTTTTCTCCATTGATACTTACTAGCAGCCTGGCAGTGGTACCGAAAACCACGTGGTGGTACTTCTGCAGAAGAGCAGGGGAGACGGGAGAAAAAGAACAATCATCATCCGACATCCACAATGACAGATTCTTAAGTCTACAACATAGTTTCATGCAGAGACAGGAACAGCTTTATTTTTCTTTGTGGCCTTGTGCAAGTGCCACAACCATTTCTTAAAAGGTTATTTTCAATTATATGTATTTTAAAAAACAAAAGTATATTGCATAGATATCTTTAGGTCCAACCAAGACAAACATTCATTGGCAGGAAATATAAAGCACAAACACCTGAAGGTCCTCCCAGATTTATTCCCCCTCTTTGAAGCTTCATGCAGTTCTGATGCTTGAGTCCATCTCTTCAGAAACAATCAGCACTGCTTCAATATTTTAAGAAGTCGAGCCACATACAGTCAAAGAAATAAACCTGTCTTAATACCAGAAATCTAACCTGGGCAGAAGTAGACACTAGAAAGCCTCCCTCTCACCCCAAAGAAAGATGAACTACTACTTGTCTCCCTTCCTTGGAACTCACCTGGATCTATGAAGTGATGGAAATCAGCCATTATACCATCCTGTAGGGAGTACCTGACACACCCGATCTCGCAAGGAAGGAAGCGCTGTTCACAGTGGGATGGCAGCTTGCCATGGCTGTAAATGTTCACGAAGTAGAAGATGTCTGTGACCACAGCTGAAAGCAAAACAAAAAACCAAACCACAAAACTAACACTTCCAGAAGAGCCACCAGAGGTCACAGCAAGTCCCTCTGGCCTCACCTCACCCAGTGAAAGCTTTGGTGCACTTTATCATATGAGTGATTAAAGTAGGGTAATGACCAAGTAAAACATAAGATCCTTCTCTGCATCAGAGATGACAAGGTAAATAATACTTATGCAACAGTCAGTCATATCTATAGTTCTGGTATGCCTTCTACAGCTGCTACTGTGTATAGAGATCAGGGAAAAAAGACACCCAAAATAAAAACAATTGTAAAAAAATTAATCCCCGAACCCACAAGAATGTTAACGAGGCCTGGAATTCAACAGGAACTACTATTCCTTTTTATGATGGGTCTCTTTAGCCTTTAGGAAAATAAGATTAGAAAAGAGAAAAAAAAATCAGTAAAGGCAAAGCAGCCTCACAAGCTCAGTTCAATAATTTACACAAGTTAAATGAGCTAGCAATAATCTTCTAGGGTAAGAGGAGACGAGAAGTCAGCTAATTAAAAGGATTGCTTCTCCTCCGCTAAATGAGCTCCCAAAGAAGGCAGCAAGAATACCCAAGGCAAGTGTTAAGAAATAAATTTATCGTTTACCAATCTAAAACGTATCCAACTATGAAAAATATTTCATAATACACCTTAATCCTTTCCTTCACAAATGTCAAAATGTTCTCGCTGAATTTTAAGGTGGCTATTTTATCCTTATCCTCAAGTTTTGCCCCTCATCAAAAAATCCTGCTTCTTCTGGTAAATAATAGAGAGGTATAACTTTTTTACACAGAAACCATGCTGTATGCCAGACTGCATGGCATTTAACATCAGTTGCCCTAAGCCTGAATGCTGGTGTTCTCTTATGTGGGTCTTAAACTCTACCAGCTGCAGGGTCATAGGAAAGATACCTTTTGTCCTACCAGAGTTTCAGCTGCTCTGCTTATGAAAAACTGGATATAGCTACAGGGAACCATACAGGACTTAGTTACTCAGAAATATTAAGGACAAGCATTGTAAAATGCATCTCAGTTATCCTTTATCATTATCCCTCATTCAGTTTAAAGATCAATTGTGTCAGCTCAAGCCACCATGATCAACCTCATCAAATTTGCATCACAGTGACAGGGCAGCATGACCTCTGGCAAGCAGGACACTAACAGGTATTACACTTCTCATAGAGCAACTCTTTCCTGTCCCTCCATAACCACAACAACATGAAAATAGTTCAAGACTTGCTGGGTAAAAGGCTTGAGCTGAGACTTACCAGCACAGCAGATAGAGCTATATATAAACTGGCTGCTTGACTATCTTGTAAGCACTACCATTTATAATTTTTCAGGTTAATATTCACTGGGGAACATATGAAAGATGTGTTCATTATTCAATTCTAATTAAAACATTCATTTGAAGAGAGGGTACAACTAAAAGTTTTAGTTTTCAAGAATTCTTTCATTAAGGAAGTAAGCTAGGGTGTTACAAAAGCACTGACAAAGAATGTATCCCCTCTTATTTCCCCAAAGGCCAGATCATCATTTTATTTAAAAACTCTACCACACAAATTCTTAACTTCAGTATCTAAACAACTCTTCACCCTTTAAAACTGGTACCAGTATTCTTTCATGCTGAACTTGGATTAGGCCTAGTAAGGCATAAATGTAGGAGCTGACGAATTACCTTTTACTTAAAACCCTTGAAATATTTCTTGAAAGAATTGAAAAGAACTATTAGTGCCTATACTCCCATCAAGCTAAAAAACAGAGGACAATTATTTTGGAGGGGGGAGGGACAGTTGCAATGACTTCCCTCTATACTACAAAAGACTTTTTTACAGCAGTAGACCATTAGTTCCAAACAGTTGACAAAGCTATTAGCAAAATGTAAACTGCCTTTGTATAGCTACCATCCAGAGTATCTATAAAAGGCAAGCTTTAATCTACCAGGATCAAGTGCTTTAAGATTACTATACCCTGATCATTCTCCCAAGACATAGCAGAGGCATCTGGAAGAGAAGTAACACTGGGCATCTCTGTGGTCGCACAAGAAGGAACCAGATGAGCCACATTACACATCTGGAAAAAGAGGAGAAAGTTAAAAAAAAATCAGGAGAGTCTAACCCCAGTGAAGTCCTTCACTCCTTATATTAGAGGAAAATACAACGTCCACTAACAATTATGGTTAGGTGGAACAAGTCTGCAGCGCATATACAAGTGCCTGTGTACTCGCAGGCTAGAGAGGCAATACTTCTAACAAAAAGAGAGACACGTATCTTAGAACCTCGATCGACTCACTACAACTGGAAAGAACAGCAGCTAAATTTACAAAATATAATTTAAGGAAAAAAAATATTTTGTTAGGTTCAACCACTTGTCACAGGTGAAGAACTTTTCAAATTGGAATTTCAAAATTTCTTCCATAAACTTTTTCATAAAGTTTGGCACACGTTAATTGCCTTTGACTATGAACTGAATTCACGAAAAGCTGATAAAGCCTTAAGGAAGTCATCAGATTGCTCTGGCACAGAGCAAGTAAGAGGGGTGGGTATGCCATTAAGCACTGCAAATCCATGCACGAACAATAAGCTTTTAAGAGGACATGAAAAGAAACCTGACAGTCTTAAGAGATTTCAATCATTCAAGATCCAAACTGGGAATAACAATCCACATCTAGGCATACTAATTCCAGATGACCACTTTAGCCGAAGTTCATTGATTATCGGTTTGAAGTATTTAAAATGAAATGAGAAATTAGTCCCATCCAAGTAAGCTTAGGTCATCTCCAAAAGACGACCCAGACCTTTCACTACAGAAAATAACTGTGGTTGTCTGCGTACAATGCTGTGATTAATAAACTGAGATCACATATAATCTCATACATACACGTTTCCTTATTTCCACTGACAGGCAATGAGGATGATGCTTTTTATTTTGGTAAAGCAATTATTCCTTTCCCAGATTACAGCTTTCTAAAATGCTACCACTTGTGGAAGGAAATACAGAAGCCTCCATTTATGACTTAATTGCCATTTCATGTAGCTCTCCATTATACATGAAAATGGAGCTTCATTAATTACATACCCCTAGCCTGCTAAATAACACAACAATTATCACATTTTACACAGCTTTTTCCCATACAGGCAGGCTCCCAGAATCAGAAAACATTGCCTAACATCTCCCTACCAGTCTACATTAGTAAATCTAGATTAGTTAATTTAGTCAGTTACTCCAAACTATGATCATCCTGTCATTCTCTCTAGCATCATGTGTCTTTAAGTTCTAAAAATTTACTCTCACCAGTAATCCGTAGATCACAGTCAGTATCTAGTAATATGGGATGAAGAAGTAAATGCAGTATTATCCATTTACCCAAACAGGCTCTTTGCTTTGACACAGCAGTTTTTACATTGCAAACCAAGACTGTAATAAAATAAGCTTTCTGACACCTCACATAATTCAAATTCCAAAGCAAACTATGCTTCAAGGAACTGCTGGGAGACAGAGACAGAGAGAAGGGGAAAAAAAAAACCAACCAAAAGCAAAAAGGACACACACATACCTTTTCAAGACAGTAAATAGCAGAAAGGATCTGTTTAGCACTATTTCTGACCACACCGCATTCAGTTTAACCTAACTGCTTACTTCTGTGTTGTGGGATTTTGTCCTCTACCACAGCATTACTATTCTCTCCATAATCAAAGCAACCTAAAAATAATGGCAAGGTATAATTATTCTTTTTTTTGCCTAGGTTGCAACATTTCATTGACCTGGTTCCTCACACAGCCACTCGAATGTCAAGTCAGCTGTGTGCAAGATGTGTTTCCAGGCCATCAGACAAGCACCATCTAAATTAAGAACATCCACGACGCAGAAGCAACATGGACCTATGACCAGAAGTCATACCAATTTACAGTATTAGAAATTAAATAAGCATTTTTAAGTCAGTCACTGCAAAATATTGTTAGACATAAACCTAAGTTGTTATAACAACTGCATTTTACATAGTACAAGTGCCCACAGGAACAACCTGTGCTGCTTTAAAATTGTATACAGTATTCTCACCTTCAGTTCAAACCAAAACAATTTTCTGCATAACCTTTGTAACGGTATGGGCTATGACAGCAGCTGCTACCCCCAGAGGTTGGATGCTAAGGAGAACACACTATCATAACTGACCAAACCCCAACACCTCTTACTCTTATTTAGCTACATAGAAGGGTGTTCCTTTATCAGCACTTACCTCTGCCGCTGCCTTCCGAGAGCGTTTCCTTTCATTCCACTTACGAACCTTCTCTGTATACACCATCTTTTCTTCCTTAGTCAGTAACTTGAAGGAAGCAAATCGTTAAAAAAAGGGGGGTTACTGTAGTAACCAGTAACTGTTCCTTCCAGTAGTTCCACAAACCAACAAACTCTAAGAAAGCAATTGTGCATTTCCAAAGGATATTATCAATACTTGGCAAGAACTGCAACTGCTAACATGTACTCGAACACTTTCAGTACTTTTCTCCCTAACAAAGGCAGAAGCTTTGATTGAAAACACCTAGCAAACATGTTTGACCATCTCCAAGCAAGGACAAAGAAGCACCACAGCACCACAAACAAGGTCTTCTGAAACTACTCTTGCCAAATAGGGATTACCACTGTCCATTACACACAGGCCAGAGCTAACCCCCACAGCTGAATGCAGGCCCACGTAACTTGCCCTTCTTAGCTAGAGCCAGCTGCGACCACTCAGGGTACCCACCTGAACCACTCAACCCAGGCCTGCCGAGCCACCGGCTACCTTACCCTCTGAGAAAGGCCATACCAACGTTTTGTCCCACAAACAACCTACACAGGGGAACCACACAGATCCACCCGGTGGGTGCTGGCTCCCCACCATCGAGCAGCTGAGCTGCTACATAACCCACAGCCCCAGCGTGCCACGGCTGGAGCTGGAGGAGGAGTAGGCCCGAGCCGTGGGCCTCCCCCTGCCCTCCCCACCATTAAGCTGCATTAACCCGAAGCCGGTCCTCGCCCCCCCCCCCCCAGCAGGAGGCCGGAGGGGCTGTGGGAGCCGAGAGGGCCTTTTCCCTCACCGCCCACGCCTGGGAGCAGTAGGGGATGGCATCAGCCACGCAGCGGACGGGCAGGCCGCGTCGCTGCAGCTCGGGCAGCTGGTCGCGGACGAACAGGCAGTAGGGGCTGAGCCGGCCTCTGCGGTGCGCCATGGCCGCTGTCTCCCCTCACCAGGCCGACAGGGCGCGGGATGCCCTCGGGGGCGGGGCGGGGCCGCGTTTTGGCGGGCCGGGGAGCACCGCCCTCGGCCCTCATGGCTGCCCGGCCTGAGGTGCTGGCGGCAGCCGCGGGTGGGTGGTTCGCGCCCCGCCAGCACCTCGGGTGTTACCACCTTCAGGAGAGCGTGGTAGGGCTTGTTGTTTGGCGCTTCTTTGTTTTGTTTTTTTTTTATTATTATTATTTCATGTTTTTTGGGTGCTAGGGGGTAAGAAATCTGTAATGGGAGCAGGAGCTGGAAGCAAGTTCTTGTAGACTTTCAGAACGCAGGCTGTCCACCCTTATGAGGTGGCAATATACAGATTTTTCAGAATAAAAGGGTCATGCTTATTGAGAGGTCTATATCCTCTCAATCTGAATTAGGTTATGTATGCAATTTAGTAAAATCCTTACAAAAGTCCCTACATTTATGCAATAGATATGTTCATACGCATAAACAAACAAGAAGAAACAGAAGCAGTGACCAGCTGGAATTCTGTATCTGAAGTACATCTACAGGTGCCATATATGTAGGATTTCTAAAGACACTCAGATCATCACAACTGGTTGCAGCTACTCCATGTAGGCCAGAGAGGCCCTGCTGCCTGCATAACTGCCTTGGCTCCTGGCCTGGCTCTCCTGGAATGGCCTGGCCCCTGCTGCTCCCTGATGGCTGGAGCTGTGAGACAAGGGACCTGGTGATGGGCCTACTCCAACGCTTCTGGTAGGCCTCAAAGTGCTCTCAGGACTTGGGTAAGAACAGGGGATGATAGATAAGGGGGTAGGGGCCCAGTAGATACAGGAAGGAATGGGGAAAGAGGTGAGGACTGACTTAAGTTAATAGGCCTGGGTCTGGTTTTGAGATCTGTGGTAGAAAAGAGGAGGTAAAAGGGCATGCATGTGCTTGGAAAGACAGACTTGCTTATTAAAAACACTGGGAGCCCATGTTATACAAAACTCTGAGTTTTGGTTGGGTTTTGTTGGGTTTTTTTTCCCCTTTCATCTATCTCATTAACATAACTGACACTTCCTTCACTGAAAGTTTGCATCCTGAGCAGCAGTTCAGATAAGATAAAGGCTGGAAATAGTCTGATCTGCATCACCTTGATGAGCAGCATGAGTTGCTTCCTCCCTTAAGCTTTCCATTCATTTCTCCCAAAAACCAAGTGATCTTCACTGGCCATAGTAAAAAAAAAAAGAAATTAGCAGGGCAGTAAAAAAAAAAAAAAAAAGAAATTAGCAGGGCACACCACAACTGCCTTTAAAACAAAGTTTAATCAGTTTAGAGAAGGGAGTGTGAAGTGTGAAATCTGGTTGCGTGGAACAGAGTACCCTACATTTGACAGGAGACAGGGTTACTGAACTGGCAATGTTGCCATAGGCTCTAACTAAATCCTGACCAGGTTTTGTTTGTCCCAGTTGTGTGATGTCTCCCACATTCCTCACCGTTCCCCTCATTTTTGGGGGGATCTCCTGCATGCAGTTGCAGTTCTGTGTAGTACAGCAGAAAGAGCTAGCATGCTGCTTCTCACGCAGCCATCTTCAGTGGAGTTACCTAGACAATCTCGATAGAAATGATTGATGAAGCCCTGACTTGGAAGATTCTTTCAAATCGTCTATCCCAGAGTCCTCTAGAATTTACTGTAAACCTATGAGACATGAGGATAAAAACGGCAGTAAACACCTCCATATATTTCTACATCACTGGAAAACTCTCCCTCTTCCCCTCAGTCTAGCTGCTTTTTTATCTTCTAGTTAGATAGTGTCTTCAGCTTTAAAGTCTCTTTAGCTCTAAAGGAGGTACTGTTGTCTAGGCTTAAATCTTTGGCCTAGCTGATGGTGTTTGTCGCTGCTGGAACTGCTGGCAGGTAAGGTCAGATCAGATTGCTCTTGCATCTCACTGGTGGCTGGTTTCTCTGAGGGTGAAACGCTAGCTCAGTTTAGTTTTCTGAAGGCTGTTCTGTCTTGATCAAATCCAGTGAAACAATTAATTTTATGTTTGTGAACCACTTATTAAATTTGCTGTTAAACATACAGAAGGAGTCAATCACAGTGTATAAATTTTATACAAGTGTATAAAATAGTGATGTAAACTCAATGAGAACAGCTGGGCATTTTTAAAGTCACTTTCACCATTGTGGAAAATCATTCATATTCCAGTCTAGTTCCTGATAGATTAATCTCTGAGGAGGTACTGCAACAAATAACTTGTATCTTGTAAATAGAAACTTCTGCACAGAGCCTAGTTTTTCAGGCAGAAAGGCGAGTATTTACTGTTCTATTACTGTAAGAGCTGTTGCTAGGAGTGCATCTGTTCACTGTTGTTTTACATCACATCGTGTTCTTTTCTCTCCTGTGCAGCTTTGGGACCTACCCTTTAGCAGCCCTTCCTTTTAAAGAAATTCAGATAATGTGTGCTTCAACTGTTTTAAAAACACAAGGCTCCACTAATAGCTCTCCTAGGGCTAGAGGTGTGGTTGGAAAACAAAATTCTTAAGCAGCGGAGAGAGAAAAGATTTTCCTATGTTGGGTGGGGGGCAGAGAAACAACAGGGAACAGATCATCTTCAGAGCATCACATCACATCATCAGTATTCTTCCCCAGGTCTCTGAGGAGAGCCCAGCATCTCCTAAGGAACTTGTGTTTTAACTCTTTGATTGTCCATTGTCTAACTTAGCTGGCAAAGGAGTTATTTGGACCATTTATACTGATTTGTAAATAACTTTTGTAGCACTGGGGTTATTCCAGCAGATAAAAGCAATTGTTGTGCCAGTATTTATGTATCCTTTTGGTTTTGTTTTGTTTTGTTTTTAAAGCACTTAGTCCAATTAAATGACTTGATATGCCAACACTTACCTCCTAGGTACCTGGCCTTGGAAACCCAGCTCCAGATTTAGGGGCCTGTGCTTGGAGTTTGTCAGATATCTCAAAATAAGGTCTATGTACCCTAGTACTATGTAGAGAGAAAAAATGTCTGGAAGTTTTCTGCCAGTAATGTATTTTCATTCAGGATTCATGGCTATAATCTTTCCAAGGTATCTTTCACAGTTGTTTGTCAGAAAGAATGAGCAAAGTTATTCTAAAAATATGGCAGTGACTACATCTTCTGGTCTAGGGCTACAGCACTTTCCCCCAAAGTGAAATATTTACTGTTTATGTTAGAGGAGTCAGGCCAGATCCATCAGTCCAAGAGACATGAGGCTGATGCAGATCCATACTCCCAGGTCCAACTGAAGGGAGGTCAGTCATGTATTCCCAGTCTAACATGCCAGTTCCTCTTGTGGTTTTGCCATTAGAGATGCACCATCTGCACCCCCCTCCCTGGCTCTCAGGGCACATCACCTTCTCACCAACTACTCCAGCTTGATCATTACTAATGCTAACACACTTGTATGTGCACTCCCCCTGGCACCACTGACATAAGGGCTTCTGACCCCTGGTCCACTCTAGTGGACACCACTTCTTGTCACTCACTCAGGTCTCTCCAGCCACTGCCACCCAGGGACATGGTGCCTGTGGTTCCAGCTCAGCTTCTCCCTCCAGTTGCTGGCCCCATGGATACACGGAGCCCCCTGTGATCTGCAGTCCCATTCCAGTCGCTAGCACTGAAGTCAACTCATTCCTGTCTCTCCAGTCAGTGTCACCCAGTGATACGGGCTCTCCAACTCATGGCTTGACTAGAGGCTGGTGCTCAGAACGCCATACACACACATACACCTGAAGTAGAGAGTCCTTCACTGAGAAGAGTTATAAATTAATTTAGTAAGATAGGAACAGCCTGTGCTGAGCAGGTGCAGGGCATGGCAGACAAGCACATCACCAAGCAAACTGTTCATATACAGCTTGCCCTTTCTATCCCCTTATCACTCTATTTTCCCACACTTGCTTCTTCCCAAATCGCCTAGATCTCTCCCTTTCTTTGCCTTTGATTCCTGCCCTAACCATCCCATAAGAAGTCCTATGCAATCCCAAAATGCTTTTCCCTTACATCCTTAACATGTTCTGATCTGTAGGCTGCAACCCCTCTCAGTCCTAAAGTTGCTGTGGTATTGACTCATCTTGATGGGCTTCATACCTGCATGCTGTGGCTGAGGCTTTCCTGGGACAGCCCCTAGAGGGGCCTGGACAGGTTTTCCCTTCCTCGAGTCCTTAATGGCTCTTGTGATAGGTGTTGGAGGAGCCAGGGCAGGGTATTATCTAGGCTACCCCCATGCCATTATCTCTCTGCACTCCTTTGAGGGTGTGTAACCAAGCTTTTATCACATAATTGCACAGTTGATGTCTTTCTCAGCCTGGTTATAGGAGGCTAAAAACCTACACTTGTTGTTAAACCTACAGTTTCCCTGAAGAGTGATACGAAGTGAGAACTTTGTCTTTCCAGTCCAGTAATTATTATTGTTTCATATGTAACCCAAACACGTTTCAGGAATCAGAACCTGCAGGCTTCCCCTTCCTTCCATGAATGACTTAACCAGTAAGCTATAGCCATCAGCTTTCTCTTGGTTGCACTCCTTTTCACTTAATGAATCTTGGGTTTCTTTCTGAACAGGGCCACGACTGCAAAAGGAGTGGAGAGTGCCTTACATCTCAGCTGTGTGATTAAGGCTGTAACTTTGAACACCTAGGAGTCAGGAGGCCTTTTTACAAAAGGTGAGCCGTATCCCCCTGCCTGGTTCCTTGCCTGTCTTTGCAAGGCTTTGCTGAGTGTTAGATCTATTGCGAATGACCTGGATCAGGCCTCACAGCCTCAGCATGTTTCTTCCAGGTTTCTGGGGAAACTTGAGTGAGAGCTGCTGTGCTTCTGTTTGCTCCTCAGAAACAGTTGTGTTTGTGCTGGGAGTTGCAGTGCAGCAGGTCATGGGGTTGTGGGATGCATGGGACTTGCTGGGCAAATGTGTAACCCTGCTGACCAGCATATCCCAGAACCACTAAACCTGTTAAAAGGTAAGTGGCAACCAGCTACCTGTGTATGGTACAGCTTGCATCCCCTCTATTCAATAAATTTCAAATATCTTTAATGCTGTGGCTCCAATGAAACCATCACATTGTTCCAGTATCCTGGACAAATACTGGAAAATCCTTACTATCTGATAAGGCTTGGTTTTCAGGTGGAAAACAGGGATCTGGCTGGGACAACCCAGATGTATGTAAGCCTTAGCTTAGGTCCTTGTTAAACATCTATGTGCTTGGGACTATCTGGGCATGCAGACAAGCAAAACTGTAAGCATGTAGTCAGCTTTGACAGTTGATTTTCAGACAGTGTATTTTCAGTCTTGCATTGTTGTTGAATGAGGGTTTTTTACATTGCTGTTCTTCTACATGTTAGGTACCAAAAATTTTCCAAAGTCTTGTTTTGGATCTGGCCTTAAGTAGGATGACCTGGGTAATTATAGACTTGTCAGACTGACAGGGATCCCAGGCAAAAGAATAGAATCACTGATACAGGAGTTGCTTCAATAATGTATTAAAGAAAAGTAATATAATTAATGCCAATCAACATGGGTTTCCAGAGAATAGATTCTGTCACATTGGTTTGCAATTGCATCAAAAAGATAATAAGTGTGGTTACTAAAGGTAATGCATTCAGACACGTGAGGCATGTGACTTGACCACACAACACTAAATCAAAGAAATGCAATGGTACAGAGACCATCCAGTCCCCAGTTAAAACATTAGCTTAGGATGTCTCAAAATGTAATTTAAAATGAGGAATTGTAACTGCACATTTTCAGTAAGCTTGTTCTTTCTTAGGTAATTTTTTGGCTGCATACTACTAAATATTTGTATTGACTGTGTTGAAGGAAACACATTCATCACAGATACTTGCAAATGATACAAAGACTGAGGGAATAGTTAGTAATGTGGTGGGATCTCCACCAAAGAGGAGCTCCCCATGTGATGCAATATCAAAAGGACTAACAGCATGATCCCTGGAAGGATAAACAAAAATATTAAGCAGGAGTGATGATGCTGTAGTACTTCTGCTTTCATGCTTTTAGCAACTGTGCCTGGAATGCTCTCTCCAGATCTGGTGTTAGCTCAAGAATATAGCAAAATAACAGTCTGTTGAACTTCCAGAGAGAATGTTAAGGGTGCTGTGATCATCGTCTGTCTGTTACCTCTGTTCAGAAATGCTTAAGGCAGCCCTTCCATCTAGCTTGGCAGTACTAGAAAGTGAAGTTAGATGAAATTAGGGGCAGGGTGAGGACCCTTCCAACCCAAAGTGTTATGTGATTCTTTTTCTAACAAATATGCTATAGTTTTAAACAGGATGTAGTGTGGCGAAGTGATGTGGCCTTTTATTAAGAAAGTTGGATTAGACAATCACAGAAGTCCAGTTTGTGAACTCCAGCTCCCTGAAGGTATTTGTGCTGCCCATAGTTTCTCTGCAGCCAAAACCATAAAGGGTTTATCAGCTCGTTATCTCCTTGGCTATCTGGAGATATGCAATCAGAGTTTGTCTTACTCATTACTTACTTATTCAGTGTATTTTTGCACAATGACACACAAAAGATTGTGAGCTGGGATGATTCATTTACAACTATGTGCCTATATAGTAACTTCACAAAATTTTACTGCTGATACGCATTTTTACTTAAATGAAAATTTCAGTTTCCCTCTGAAAGTGTAGCAAAGGTACGCTATGATTTTTGATGTCTAAAACAGAATCAGGAGCAGCACAGGAAATTTATACAGAGGAGTGAGTACTATATAAAAATGCTGTTCTCTTGGGTTTTTTTGGATGCTGAATTCATATTACAGAACTCAAGGTTCATTGGAATGAGAAAGTAAAATTTCTCCATTAAATATTCTGAACATTTGTTGGTACAAACATCATGGTTAAGAACAAAAGCAGTTTATATATCCATATCACTCACTCTTGACGTTAATGGGAAATAAAAGCTCTGTATTATTGTGCTGTCAAATGTAGCCAGGCAGCTCAGAAAAAAACAACATATACAGAGTGCATATATTTCAGCAACGTCTTGCTGTGAAGCTATCAGCAATTAATAAGAGATTCCAGTGTAACAAAGCAAACGAGGAAAAGTTTTAGTTAGTAGCTATTCTGAAGAGGCTCACTAAACACTATGGTTTGATGATATGTTGTCTTAATAGCTTCTGTAACATGCTGGTCTCAATACTAAATCAAGAGAACAGTGTCTAATGGCTGAATCTAGTATGACATCCCAGAAAGCTGTTGAAATCACTGTTTCTATGGAAATTTCTACAAGGGAAATCCAAGGGGCTTAATGGATGTGCAAAAGTACACATGAAGAGAAGTATTTTCATGCAGCATAGCCAGTTTTCAGGGATGTTGCTGAGATGGGTCATTCTGAGTGAGGTGCTGGTGTAAATCACTGCAGTTGCTGGTATCTTAACAAGCTGACTCTGCTTATCAACAGAGGAAATGACCACAAAAGACTGGTACTGGCAGATGAAAGGAAGGAGGGAGCAATGAAGCCGTTGGCAAGAAAAGAGTCAGCAGCTGCTACAGCATGAGTGAAAAGTAAGTTTGTTTCTGTATTGTTCACCCTAGTTTATTCATTGCTTGGAGGAGAACTGCTCCAGATGGAGTCACGGTATCACTTATATCGAAGTGTTGTAACGTGGTATTCTTCCAATTCCATCTAGTGCTAAATTAGGCAGAATGGGCACAAGGAATTTGGTCATCCCGTATCAAGGTTGTGAAGTGGCTGAGGGAGATGAGGGTTGAAGTCTACCAGTATGCTGTTTCCCAGGGGACAGAGAATCCCTGCTGGGCTGTGGCTTGAAGCAATCTGGCTAATTGCCTAGGAATTTACCCAGCTTTGAAGGTGAGATTGGGCTAACTGCAGTCATGCAGCTTTCTGTTTTGAAAAACTGGCTAAAAGGAAAGACAACATCCCAACATTAACTATTAAGCCAGCTCTGATGTTGCAATACTCAGGTCAAAGGTCTACAGAGATGTGGATCATCTATTCAGGGCTCAGGCATCCATCATATGTGCATATATACAAATGATAGTTCATGTTAAGTGGGAGGGAACCGTACAGTGAGTTTGAGTATATGAAATTTCAAAGCAGCTATAAATCCAACGTTACATGCAAAACAATGGTGCTTCCTTGTATTGAAAATCTTTCCTTCCTTTGTTGTGAGTCAAAAGTTTAGCAAAACCATGTATGCCAAATTTATTTGCAAAACCTAGAGTAGATAAAAAAAAAAGCAAAAAGCTAGGAGTAGCTAACAATAGTGACGCATAACGGATTGTACTGCTCCCAATGTTAAACATATGAGATAATATCAACATTGTCTCAGGAAACTCTGGATCAGACTCCTGGCCAATTAAGTTATAGAGGCAAGGCACCAGGATTTCACTTGAAATGTTGAGGGTTAGCAGGAAAAATGGTTAAGGGAGGGAGAGGAAAAATATCTTGGTGTTCACCTTTTAGGAGTCTTCATTCAGCCCATACAAATCTTCACGGTTTATAACCTATGGAAAGGTAACAGTGGTGGGGCAGGCCCTCAGCAGATGTGAAATATTGTAACTCCATCTGAGTCTTCTGGAACTACATGTATTTCTGGAGCTTGAAGTTGTAGCCCTAAGGAGAGTTTCTGCTTTGCCTTCCAGCTGCAAATATGCACAAAAGCAGTGGGGTGTCAGATCACTGTGTGCTGAAGGAGAACAGCACTGTGTGCTGTTGTGTATGTACGGTATTTAGCATAACAAGGTCTTAGTTCTTAATAGTGGCTTTTAGCTAGTACAGCAAAACAGTTAAATTCATAGTGTATCAGGTCAGAGGAACATCAGGACACTGATTGGGGTGGGTGTGTATTTTCTTTCTAAAGCAATGTTGAATAAAAATAAACTTCTTTGTGAAAAGTATTTTTAAATTACATTGAATAGCTCTGAATAAAACACTTAAAACCAGACTGGCTGCCTAGGGATTGTCTCTCTGCTTAATTCCACTTTATTAAGAGGGACTACGGCTGTTGAAAAACAACCAGAATGTTTCAATGCATTTTTTATCATAGCAAAGACCCTGTTTAGCTTCTTCACTCAGATATTATTGAATCTGGTTTTATTCATGCTTTTGAAAAAAGCTTATCTTGCCCGTAGAGAAGTCCAGTCTGAAAGGCAAAACTATGAGGAATCTACAGGCAATTGGAAAACACCTGCTGGAATGCAAATGGCTGGTACAGTTTTAGTGCAGGCATCCATCCTTGTGCACCTTGCCATTAGTAGTGGGACATACCTAGCACAGCTCCCTTCTGGGGCCCAACTTTGCATTAGAAAATCGAAATAATTTATATTCTTTTGGAGATTCCAGATGAGAAGTTGAAGACTACTCCCATCTCTCATGTGGATCACTGATGTCTGCAAAATCCAAACTTCACTTATGAGCACCAGCCAAGCCCCTGAAAGAAGGGTGCCTGAAGATGAGCAGCATGCAAGGGAAGCTGTGCTGGATGCTGTGAATGGTGAGTGCCATGCTGGAAAGGTGCTTCTCTTCGGTGCTGAGCCACCACATAAACCATGCCGCTGTTTAGCCAGCTCTAGGCCTATGAATAATTCCACTGATTTATTTCACTTGTGCAGAAAGTTTAGAACTTTTAAGTACAGTATGTATGTATACACATGGGGCCACTGTGGCCAGGGCTGTTTCATTTCAGAGCAAGATCCATCTTTTAAAAAAAGTGATTTTCTTTAGCTGGATTTCTAGTTGCCTGTCCCCTTCCTCTCAAAAAACTTCCATCCCCTTCCAATATCATCTTGGCATGAAAACTCAACACCCCACAACTCAGCTGTCCATCGCTAACAGCCAGAACGCCTCCTCCTCATCTAAAATTATATCCCCTCTTCATCTAAAACTACACTAATTAGTCGCAGTGCCTAATGCTGGAAGTGGAAACCCCGGGGAAATTCAGAATTGGAACTGTCTACGTTCGTTTCCCAAGGTTAATTTGGGGAGGATTGATGATGGGAGCGGACATGTTCAGCGCTTATGAGTGAAGTTCTCAGCCGGGACGGGGCCGCGGCCCCGCGGGGGCTGCACGCTAACTCCGGGCCCGGCGGCACCTGGCAACCGAAACGCGCCTTTGCCGGAGGGAGGGAAGCGGCTTCGGGAAGCGGCGTGCGTGCGTGTCGGTGGCCCCGCGCCGCCGTCCTCCGCTCGCCTCCCACCGGCGGCCGGCCCCCGCCCGCGCCCCGCCGCCGCGCTGTCCCCGCCTGCCTCCGCACCCGGACAGCCTCGGGGGCGGCCTGGCGAGGCGCCCCC
>JAVJGJ010000014.1:113480306-113497319 GCA_035590215.1 Microhierax caerulescens | reverse complement strand
GTTTCCCCCGGCTCTTCGGTCCGCGGAGTGCGCTTGGGGCGGGGGGCGGCGCGGGGGGGGGGGGAGGGCGAAGGAGAGCGTTTGTGGCGGAGCCGGTGGGAGCCGGCCCAGGGAGGCAGCAGGAGCGCGGGGGGGCCGGAGTGTCCTTGGCCGCGGTGCAGGGGGGGATGGCGGCAACCCTCCTCTTCCCCCGCCCGCCCACGCCGGGTCGGGAACAATTGCAGGAACTTCTTTGCCGGTATCCTGGCCGCACACGCCGTCTAAGAGAGGTGTGAGAGGAGGGGGCTGCTCTGCCTCTGCCCTGCCTCGGCTTCCAGGGGGACAGGATCCGGCCTTCCCGGTGATGGTGCGGTTGTGCCCAGGCCTTTGTAAACGCCGGACGGGGCTGCCTCCCCCGGCGCCGCTCGCCAGCAGCCCCTTGCCCAGCCGGCTCCCGAAGAGGTCGGGCAAGCCCTCCCTAAGCAAGGGGGAGGGGAGCTGGGGGGGGAGGGGGGTGAGCGGAGAGGGTTCTGCCGGAGGGAGAGGGCAGGGGAGCAAGCTGCAAGGGTCTGGGTCAGAGCTGGACAGCGAGGAAGGGAGGTTGGGATTACAGCAGGATGCGAGCGGCAGGGCAGCCGGGAGTCGGGGGGAAAGAGGGGGGGCTCTGCCAGGGCAGCGGCAGGATCTGCCGCCTCTGAGCCGGTGCAGCAGCCAGGCACAGGCAGGAGCCGGAGGCTTTAGGAAAAGCTGCAGCAGGCTCACTTCACCAGGCAGGCTGGTTACAGGCTGAAAGAAGAAAGAGACATTCCTGGATTAAGTGGCATATATTTCCCACCACCACCAATGTGTCCCGCAAAAAAGACCTCAGCTTCTTCTGTCTTCCTATTCAGATTTAGGATTCACAGGCAGTAAATTTCGGCTTTTAGTCATAACACCTCTCTCCCACTACCCACCCACCCC
Source organism: Microhierax caerulescens (assembly GCA_035590215.1). Classification (NCBI taxonomy): domain Eukaryota; kingdom Metazoa; phylum Chordata; class Aves; order Falconiformes; family Falconidae; genus Microhierax; species Microhierax caerulescens. Next base: position 113,496,380 of record JAVJGJ010000014.1, on the reverse strand, counting down.
TTTCCTTGCTTTTTCACTCTGAGTCATCTTCTACACCGGTGCCTGCCTACTGCTCCCTTCCAGGGTTTCATGGCCTCATCTGGGGCTTCAGCAGCTTCCAACTCATCCTCCCTCCCTGCCTCCCTCCCTCCCTGCCATTTGGCTGCTTCCGAACATATCCCGCTTCACTGAGTTGGTCTGGAGTGCCAGCACACCCACAGCTACCACTGCTTTCCAGCTAGCCATAGGAGTGTGCTGATAAATAGCATCCAGGGAGTGGTAAAGGAGTACGGGGTGTAGATAAACATGACATAACATTCCTCCCTCTTTTTAAAGAGCTTCGTTATCTGGCTAGACTAGGACTTCTCCATCAAACTAGAAAGCTGGGCTGTTGATACCTTTCTTCTTCCATTAAAGGTAGTTCATGATTATTGGCAGCCGTTTGGAGCATGCAAGGTCTGTGCAGAGAGAGAGGTACCACTGCAGTAGGAAGACCTTCCAGTCTCCTCTAGTCCTGGGCTTTTGAGGCAGGAATGCTTGCTGCTAGTGCTGTCGACTGCTGGCAGGCAAAGGCTTGCGGCAGGCAACAGGTTAGCCGTAGCCATGTGCTGAGAGATGTCCGCTTGTTCCCCTCCAGCTTCCCGGCAGCTGCCACCCAGTGATAGAGCAGGTGGTGCTGTCCCATTATGTGGCTGAGAGAAAGCAAATAATCAGAGATGTGTGTGTGAGGGAGTGAGCATGAGCATGTATGTGTGTGCACAGAAAAGGGAGAGAGGCTAGCAAACATGGATTCAAGATTTTCCTCTCCCCAGTGGCTGTGCAAAGGAATGAAAGGTCTGCATCAAGGTAAGGAAGGAGTCCTAATCCAGTCAGAGTGGTACACTCCACTTTGGGAAAGAGAAGTGGGGGTTGGGAGGTGGAGGGGCCAGGATAAGAGGCAGAGTGCAAGACAGGGACAAAAGGGAGCAAGAAAGAGAGAGGCGCTCACTCCCTCTTCTCTCCCCTCCTCCCCCCATGAGGTGAGCTGAGAAATTTCTGATTGGCACTCATAGTTGCTTTCCTCCCAGCAGTAATTCCTCTCTGTCCTTTGTCTTTAATTTTTGACTTTTGCCTTTCTCTTTTGTTTGGTTTTGTGCATTGTAACTACTTACTGCAATTTCAAGAAATCCTGTGTGAGGTACACTGGATTTGTTTGGCCTCTCTTCCTCCTGCCCTGCTCTCCCATGTGTTTTAGTAAAGCTCGTGTTTTAGTAACAACAGCAAAAGGATGAAGAGCAGGTCATCCTTTATTTCTTCCTATGAAGTGGCACAGGTTACGATATGTGTAGGACTGTGTTCTTCTCATTCTAGAAAAAGAAGGTACAATTTGCCAAGTATCCTTAAGCCCCTGTGTAAAGCTGGTTCTTGTAAACTACCAAGTGCAGCTTGATTCTGGAATGAATCCTCCCCTCGTGTTTACCATTGTTCTTATTAACGCTGTAATTCCTAATGCATTTAAAACTGGAGAGAAGTGTTACAGTGGAGACTGAACTCCAGTTTTATCTTCAGAACAAGCAGAGCAAATTCTTTTCTGCTTCACAACTCAGGCTAAGCTTGGAAAGATTACAGTTAGAAGACTGCCCACATTTAAATGTGATCTTCTCCCCCTATTAAGTAATTTTTCACCAATAATTTAGCATTCACTACCTGTTTACTCTCCCTAAGCAGAAGAGCCACTGCAATGCAATGGCATAGTACAAAGGTAGGTAGATTTACTACCTCTGCTTTCTCAGCCACAGTTTAGGAGAGCAGGCAGAGGGAGCATGCTGGAGCACAGTTGTGCTTTGCTATTTCCTGGCCAAATGAGTGGAGTTCTTGGGAAGGCAGGGAAGTGGATGGACTATTTTATCTGCCTTGAATTGAAGTATTTACCTGACTTCCCTTGTCTGGCTGCACACAGCGTAAGTGTAGTGTAACTTGGAAGAAATCTCACATTTGTCTTACTTTTTATTCCTGTGAGATCACCTTGAGTGGGAGTGGCACCAGTGGGAATCCCATTGCTGTCCTAAGGACAGGTGTTATGGCTTGGTGTTGTAAGTGTTGGAGAGATTCTTCGCATTTATTTTCTTTCATTCTCAGGCTTCTGGTGGTGACCAGTTGCTGAGCGATAGTTCTGGGAGTGATTTCTGGGATGCTGAACCAAGACTGTAAACCAGGAGCCATCTGACAATTCTAACAGCTTTCAGACAGTAATAGGACAGGGTGGATTTGATGTGATGGGCAAAGCTGACATAACTCATCTGAAAATGTCCAGGGTGACTTCTGTGACTGTGTGGAAGGGGCAGGTTGTAAGAGAGTATAATGAGCACAGAGTGTAATGAAGCTGGTGAAGAGAGGCCAATCGATACCTAGAAAAGCCCATGAAATGTCCTGAGCTCTTGTGAAAGCCCTTACACAGTCCCTGCATTTTGGGGCTGTGTACTTCCTAGAGAAGTCAGGAGCCTGGGACTCGGGGACAGCATCACGGAGAACAGGGAAGGGCAAGGAACAGTCCAGTGTCTGCTGCAGTCACCTTGCAGAGTCTGGGCTGCACCCTACACGGAGTGTTTTTGTATTGAGGTTTTGTGCTGTGAGTGCAGGGTGTGCTAGGCCATGACTAGCACTGCTTTGGGTTTGTCCCTTTCCAGGTTAAGCAGTTAGGGAGCTGAAATTCTCGGTTTTGCTATGGAGCTGTAAAAAGCAGTACCATGCTTTCACCTCAGCTGCAGCTGACCTATTTAGGCATTGCTTTCTTGCTGGCTAAAAAGTTGACAATTGGTGGCCACAGAGCTAAGAACACAAGTCTGATAGGAACCAGACCAAGACATCCAATTCATTTCCCATAAACCACTCAACAAAATCTGATGATGATGGCTTTTGTTGATAAATTGCATGGATTGGATTTAGTCCAGCGTGAGTAGACAGGAGTCTGTACAACACAATCTCAGTGATCCCAGTGGCTCTCCATTCACCTGTTCAGACATCTGTTTAACATCTCTAATGTTTCAGTCTTGAAGCCCAGATCTTGCACTTCCTGATTCAGGCGTGATCCAGCTTTGAAAGTCCAGATGGTTTGCCTACATTCAGCAGCAGGGGAAAGAATACTTTTAATTGATGTTTAGTAGCCAAGGCACACAAAAAAGAGATATTAGCATCCTTTTGCCCAACAGTTTATTTTGTTTGGGAAGTGACACGAACTACCGTAGGAGCACTGTCTCTTACCAATAAATGTATGCTTTTCTGCCAGAGCTTTTAGGTATAGTCTAGGAGTGGTTTTCCTGAGGTGCCTGGTTCAGGGGCCAAGGAGTTCCCGTTCTCTGTGCACAACTGCCACTCCTGTCCGTAAAGATGCTTCAAACCGTTGGGATGTAATTTTTGTAATTTCATAGCATCTGCTGGCCTGCCTTAGGCAAGGGGGAGTGTGAGCCAAATAATGGCAAGGAAAGAGATGTGATGCATGCACAGATAGGGAGACGCATGCTGACCTGAAGAGTAATGTGTGCTGCCTTTTCTTGGACTCAGATCTTGCCTAATGCTAGAAGGGTGCAGTCTATGAGACCTGTTACGCTGAACTACAGTGTTTGGCTTTGCCATCATGTACAGGGATTAGTGCTTCAGATCACCTTTATTCTAACTAGATGATCTTTTTAAATTCCCTTCCAACCTAAACCAGTCTAAGATTCTATTCATAAAGGCTAATTTAAGGCTGTGTTGTGAAGCTAAATCTTTTTGGGATTCATGTAGCCTCAGGGAGGTGTAGGGTCCTCCGGAAGGCAACTGAAAAGCAAGAGCCGAAATTATCACCTCTCAGTTGCCTTTTCTCTTTCACTCATGGAAGGCACTTGGGAAGATCAGACTTACAAGGCTCAAATGCGCGTTTACAAATATCCCCTCTATAATTGCTTCCTGGAATTTTCTTTAATCACCACTAAAATGTATTAGTGATAGCTGTGTGTAATGTTGATTGCATAGTTTGAATGCGTAATCTGAGGATAATTTAGGAAAAGAATCAGAGAAAGGAGACATACACATTGCCAGTGAGAAACAAACAAAGCCCATACAATTCTATTTCTGAAGTGCGATTATTTTTAAGCTCTTTCTCTGGGAGTGTATATATACAAATGCACAGACACAAAACCATGGATTCTTTTTATTTTCTGAGAGTAAGGATATCTGTGTGCTTTAAGATGCACTTGATTAGTATTTGCAGACCTTTTTCTGGGGATTTAGGAGATCAAGAAAGAAGGAAAGCAAAATTGTCATGTAGTCATGAGACTCCCACGAGCTAGATTTCTTCTTGTGAAAGTTCAAACATTGTGAAATTCACAATGAACAGGTTGCTTCTCTGGAGCATTTACATGATGATTTTGAAATAAGGGCTAATCTTGCTCTGTCTGCATTAGTCAAAACATAGCAGAGCACAATTCAGTTTCTTTTTAGTCCTACTTGTATTAAACTAGACAAAGAACTACCACGTTGCTGTCACTAAGCTTGCCATCCTTTTTAATATCTTTCATTCTTTTTTGCTCTGCTGTATAAACAGCCCAGAGTTCTGTCCTGTGACATATCTGAGACTTCTTATCTTGGCTAGTCTCTTGAAGATTTTTGAGGTCAGCAGTTTCTTGTTGAGGTTCAGGAAGTCCTAAGTTTCCTTATGTGAACTCCATAACTCACATGCATGGACGTAGCTCATAGCTGTAAAGTCACCATCTTGTCTTCAGCCAGTTGAACATCCTCTTGGCCTTTTCGATGGATGCTGTTACAGCAGTGACATACAATGTGAATTGATTCCGACAATTTTTTTTTGGCAAATAACAGGTGTATAATTTCCCAGTTCAGCCATATATAATTATATATAATTTGACTTAAATAGATCTAGAGTTTCCACTGCTCAAGTCTCTCAGTCTGAGGTACTGTGTTGCTCTTAAATGCTATTTTTGGAAAGAATCTGAAAATAATACTTCAAAAGTTAATGAAGAACTTGGGATAGGATATAGAAGATGCTGGATAATGTATTGCACGTCTCCCAAATGATTTTGGGAAGAAGAATAAATCCTGTGTTTTCCCCAAAGCTGCTTTTCTTTTCTTGATACACACATTCACATGGTGGTGGGGTAAGGAAAGTTAGTCAGATGGGAATTTGCTAAAGCTCAGCTAATCATTTATTAAAGCGGTCCTGGCTTGCCAAACTCATTAATCCCATTAACAGGGAAGGAGGGCTAACGTGCATGGTTAGCTGAAAGCACTGTGTTTACTAAGCAGCGTACTTCGTTCACAAGGGAAAGATTTAAATATTCACTGTGTCACTGTTTTATCCTTGAAGCTGAAGTAACGTGATGAGTCACTTGATCAGCTCATGTCACATGCTGGCTATGGCCACAGACTCTGCGTGGGGTCAAGCACAGAGTTACCAGATACAGGTCTGACCTGGACCTGTTTGTTTTTCAAGGTGTTTATCATGTCTTTTGCATTCAGATGCAACCTGGGAGGCACGGGTCTCTGGAGAGGAGAGCATAAGGAAGCGCCACCACTTGGTTCACCTTGAGAAGCAAGTGGTGACGTTCTCTTAGTGCTGCATGGCTGCCACATTTCTGCCCCTCGAGTCCCTAGCAGAAATGTCCCAGCTGCTACTTCTTGAGTTCTCTTTCTGCTTACACCTCGGGAAAGTGGAGGAGCTGCCTCATGCACCTGTTTCTTCTGTGGGAGCATCTTGTTGGGACCTCAGCTATGTTTTTTGGTACTCTGGAGAACATCCACCCTTCAGCGTTTGGGTTTGGGTGCAGGCACTTCTGGCAAACCTAATGGCATCTCCTGTGCAACTTCCACATGGTGCAAGCATGATATGCATAATGCCATGCATTCATTGTACACATAATGCAGCATTCCTGTGTAAATGCCATAGCACCACTGTGCACTGCAAGCACAAGGTAGTCCTTCGAGCCAAGTCCTGCCTAGATCAGTAACTCTTTGTTATTATCAGTCACTATCTTGCCTCTCTGAAATATGCTGTCTCCTGGGCTCTGTCTATATGGTGTTTTTTATCCCTTGAGTGGTATTCAGTAGACTTCATTGTGATTTACAGTTTGGACATTGGTAACTTGTTGAATATTCCAGTGTTGGTCCAGCCTTTTCACTTCCCTTTGGTTCCGACTCTTGATCATGAGATCTCTGCTTGCTTTTTTGCTTTTCAGATCTGCAGCAGTCTCCCACTTGACCTTGTCCCTTCATGCCTGCTGTTGTCATACTGTTGATGCATTTATTGCTCTCTGTCTGCTTTAAGCTCCAGTGCTTTAGTCTGTGCTTTTTTTTTTCCTGTCCTAAAGATACCGCCTGTCATTTCGCTTTCTTTTGCCAGCTTCCATCTCCTTTTCATCTCTAGTTTCTGGAGTGGGTGGTCTATTTTTGCTGACTCCATTTCCTTTCCTCTCTACATCATTTCTTAAGCTCCTGCAACCTGGCTCCAGGCCCTTTGAAATTATGTTGACCTAGGCTGGGACACCTTCTTCAGCTTCTTCCAGCTGAATGTAAGCTTCCTGGTTCCCTTCTGCTTCCTATGCTTACCCTGATGCTTTATCCTTACTCTATTTTCTTCTTTCTTGACATTTCCCCTTCTTTTCTACTGCTTCCTGACATCAGGAAGCCTTTCTTTGTCCTCAGCCTTTAATTTCTCCCTAGGCTTCGCCTAAGCCCATCAGTGCCTCCTGATGTTGTGTAAACATCCTCTTCTGCTTTATTCTCTTGGAAGTTTCCTTGTGTCTTGTCCTCTTTTTCACTGGGCACTGCTATGGGCATTGGGGTGTATGATAACTGAGTGTAGGGAGGCACGATCATTAACATTTCCCATATTGAAACAGATTCCCTTTTGTCATATGAACCTCCACCATCAGACCCTGCTGCTCCTCAGCTGGAAATTGACTGGTTACAAACTTCCCCTTTCTTAGATGCCCTCTTCTTGCTCCTGGGCTGTTTCTGTGCCTCCACAGCCAGCACATCCCTGCTTGGGAGGGTGTCAGCGTACGTTTCCAGTGTTGTGTAATTGCTCTCAGTCATTGCTGCCTGCAGGGCAAGAAGGAAGGAAGCAATGGAGGGTGTGAGTGGGAGGTTTTGGCCATTCCCCTGTGTGTAGATGGAGTACCTTGGTCTCCTGAGGGCTCTCCGCAGGCATTGCTCACTGACTCCCTGCTTCTCCCCAAGCTGTGCAAGGATGTGGCAGCAGTCCCATGCATCTTCTCAGAGGCCTTAATATATCGGCTCCAGGCTGTGGCTCTCCCGTCAACTGGTAGATAAACATTAAGTGTTGAATTCCATATCCTCCCTGAGATTGTGAAAAACTTGAGTGTTTGGGCCATTTTTCTCTGCACCTCTCACATGGAGCAATTTCTCTCTGCTGCATGCCAGCCCTGGCAGGAGCTGTATGATTTGGATCCACTCCTTCATGCATCTCTAGAATTTGGCAGAGCAAGCAGCACTAACTGGGCACCAGTGCACAACAGGCTGGGCCAGGCACTGTGTGCTGGCTGAGGAGGTGTGATGCCACTGAAATTGGGAGGGAGGTGACTTTATTTTGCATTGAGATTATTATGAACTAAGGATCTGGCCCCTTGGCTGACCTGTAGAAGTGGAGTATGGCCATCCCTAAAATATTTCCTCTTTGTGAACCTGCCATAGAAGCTGTGAATCATCACGCTGCTGTCTTAGGGTCTCTGTGGATCATACGAATACTACATTTGAGCCTTCAGCCTCATTGTGCTGTATTTTTTCATGTGGCTGTAGGCTGTGAAAAAAGCAAACTTACGCTGCCAAGGTACATGAGGAGTGTTGCACCCTAGCACCTGAAAGAGATGGACGTTTTAATTTTATGTATGTGGGGAGAATGGTGCTGTGATTGGAGCAGTAGCTCCCTCTTCAAGCAATGCCAAGGCATATGACGCTTATGCTTTTGTCTTTTAGCTGAAGTGGAAGGATTGCAGGTCACTGTGCCTGAGAAGAAGAAGGTGGCCATGTTGTTTCAGCCTGCTCTGCTCCGCTGCCATTTCTCTACTTCTTCCACCCAGCCAGCTGTGGTACAGTGGAGGTTTAAATCTTACTGCCAGGACCGGATGGGAGAAGCTTTGGGTATGGCAACTTCTGGTTTACAAACCATGAGCAAGAGGAACCTGGATTGGGATCCCTACCTGGACTGTGTGGACAGCAGGAGGACAGTCCGTGTCGTGGCCTCCAAACAAGGATCTGCCGTTACCATAGGGGACTTCTACAAGGAAAGAGATGTCAACATTGTCCACGGTAACTCCTACCCCAGTGATGCTTGGTGGGAGTTGGAATGGACATTTAGCAATTTGGGGTACTGGAGGTGTTCAGTAACTGTTCAGGTAGCTCACTTAGAAAAGGCTGCTGGAAGGGAGCTGTTTGCTCCAGACATTTAGGATTCAACCAACCAAACCTAGACCCAAAAGTAATTTCCTTTAGTGCTTCCCTTCATCCCACTCTATGTAGGTGTCTGACCCTGACACACTGTTCTTCTTCCCTTTGATGAAGTGGAAGGGTTTTATTCCTGGCTTCTGCATATTGCTCTGTATATAGATTTTCCTTCACAAAAGCATGCCAGCGAGAGAGGTACAAATTCAGTCTCTGCAGTCTAGGGTTTTCTTCCATGCAAAATCTACTGATTTGTTCCCAGTTCTGAAATACCAAAATTATCCTACAGCTCATGTTTGCTCAGCTGTGGACTTCACCAGCTTACCCTGTCATGAACCTAAACCCACGCAGCCTTGGGTAGCGTCAAAGGAAATTTCCATGGGTTTAAGTCAAGTTGGGTGGAGATGGTGGGGGTGGGGGGAGCAGAGTCCTTAAACATTTGGTCTGGAAGGCTGTGTGAGACACCTTGTCCCTCAAAAGTAAAAGGCTTCTGCTTGACTTGGGAGACCACCTAGCCAGAAGTGCCGGTACCTTGGTATGTAGAGCATGTGATCAGCCTCAGCAAGGGCGAATATTTTCCTTTGTCTCCATGTAACCTCTTTGGCAGGTCACTGAAGCACTGTAGAGGAGACACTGTCTAAGCCCTTCTTGCATGGCATGAATACTGTTGGGACCCCAGGTAATAGGAAGGACAGAGTGTGACATTAGTTACCCCTCCTGCTCTCAGTACTTGCAGTGTGCTGCCTCTGCGGCATTACCTGTCTTCCCACTGACAGCCACAGAGTCCTCAGCCTGTTGTTTTTTCCTGAATACTGTAATATTCTGGATAAAGTTAAATCCCTCTTCTTAGTAAGGAAATGAAATGGATTTGGGACGTGGAGATGGACCCGGTGCTTTCAACACTTCACTCTTGCTAAAGGTGTTGGAGGGAAAGCCTGACTTTTCTTTCTTGCCTTTCAGATGCAGACCTTCAGATTGGGAAGTTGATGTGGGGAGACAGTGGGCTCTATTACTGCCTCATTATCACACCGGATGATGTGGAGGGCAAGAATGAAGAATCAGTGGAGCTGCTTGTGCTTGGTAAGCCCTCTTGCCAGATTGCTTTTTCAACGGATATCTGATGTATCTTTCCTTCTGCTCTCTCGCTCTCTCTACATATCTGTACGCTGTATTACTATGGGTGTAAGATCTATGTAAAACAGTCCCTGCAGTACCTTCACCATTGCCTTGCACCTTGTGCAGTCATTCACACCTAGGCAAAGTGGGTGGCAAATGCTACCAAACCAGAATAGTAATGTTTACACCCACACTGCTCACACGTTCCATAGGTGTAAATGACTACAGAAAGTGCAGGGCTGTGGGAAGTCAGAACCCTTGTTTTTAAGTCATGAAACAATAAACTTGCAGCTAAGTGAACACTTGAGACAGAGTCTTTTAGAAATAGACACCCAGACCTTAAATTGTATGCTTTTTGAAATCTTTTAACATTCCCTTCATCTTACTTTCCTGACCTGTGAGGATGTCAAGAAGCACCATGTTTATCTGCTGGAGTGTGTCAGTTTGGGAGACTTTCCTGTCTGCCTAATTATGTTTGTCCAGTTCAAGGTGCAGTTTCACAGTCACCCTAATCAGGTATAAGGTCAAAAAAGCACCCATCCCAGCTAGGGGAGATGAGCCTTTCAACGACATTTGTTGACACCGCCTTGAACCAGCTATATTTCACCCCTAGACTGTCCCAGGAGAGTAAGATGATTTTTTCCCAACTTACCTTAAGATTGACTGACATCAATGTATGTCTGGTCAGCATGCTTGCATGGTTGTTGGGTGTACAGATTCTGTATGTCCTGTGAAGGAAATGTTAAAAATTTGGGGTCTATGGTGTGTAGGTGGTATGTAGAGGCATATGGTAGAACATGTCTCTCAAATGCCCTTGCTGTCCTCTCTAAGGTCGGAGTTTAATTGACATTTATATTTGGAGCTGTAGTTGTCATCACAAAGTAAACCAGACTGAATGGGTGAGTGACTGTTTGAACAGCGCCATCAGCTCCCCTCATTCCTTGAGGTGTCAGTCAAGCAAGGGACAGCTAGAGAATGGATCCCTCCAGGAAATGTTACACCCTTACCTAAATCCACAGTGTGACTGTGTATCATATGCTAGTTAATAACCGGTCCAAGAATGACCTGTGTCAGTTCAGGTGAGGTTATCTCTGCCAAGTGGCAGTTGTAGCTGTTACGTAGCCTCTCCAGAGGAGTTGTCTTTGGCTGCGTGGTGATGGGCTGCTGAATTTTGTCCCTTCTTCACCTTCCAGTCTAGGATTTGGTGTCTTATTTGTGTCTGCAAGTGTGCTCCGACACTAGTGATGAAACAGTGCCATGGTAACAGGAAGAATCTGTTTTTCAGTGTGTACAGAAGACTATGTGGGGAGAAAACAAATCCCCTCCTCTGAAGCTGGCTTGATGATGTCCCCAGCCCCAGTTCGTTGTGGTTATGTTGGGAGGAAACATGTAGCTTAGGCTGCATTACCTTGACTGCACCTGCTTTTCTGTTTGCTACAGCCTGTGGGTCTGACCTTGCACTTTGTGCAGCACTCAGAGTTTGGCAGCAGCATGAAAGCATACTTGTCATGGGCATACTTTGTTCTGCCTCATGCTGTTTGGTGCAGCTTGTATGTATTTCTTTTCCTGGTAGTGTGTATGGAGGCAACATTCCAGCTTTCGGAACGATTCCAGGTTTCCTACCCATTTTCTTCCTTTCCTTCCCCTTCCCACCTTATTCTTTTCCTTCTGCCTTTGGTATTTTTTATTTCTTTTCCTTTACCTCTCCCCATTGATGGCTAAAGGAGGAAGCAGCCATTGGTGAAAATACCATTTCATAATATTCTGTCATATTCTGGGAGATTTTTTTTATTCCATCCCACTGCTTGGAGGGAGACAGTGAGTATGGATGTAGATGGGAGTGATTCCACAGTCCTAGGGGACATTGCTAAAACAATTTTGTTTGCTCTTTTGTTGTTTGCTGCTCTTTGGTTGGAACCCATGTTCTGTGTTAGAGTGGTTGGAGCAGTGGAGGGATAGTGTCTGCAAGAGGTGCTGCGATTCCCACAGCACGTTGCTGTTTGCTCAGTGCTAACAGTGGTTTTTCAGATATAAGTTACATTGCTTAGTTTGGGGCTGCTGCATGATTTAAGCACAGATTAGGATTTTGAATTGAGCAGAGGTTCTGCCCGCTCATGTTATCAGTGGGGCTGGACAGAAAAATCAGAATGGAAAAGGAAATAGGAAATTACCCCTTCCAGTGGTTTCATATTAATGCTAAGATGAAAGGTGTGTTTAGGTTAGAGAAAGGTACTGCTGCACAGGGCAGTTTAATATCACGTAGAAACCTTGAAAGGTCTGAGAGGCAAAAATGGCAGATACCTAATAACATCAATAAATTAATGGAAATTTGCTTAGCTAAAAGTGGAGGATCCTGCTTTTATACAGTGTATTGCACCATTAAACATTGGTTAAAAGCTGCTTTATCACAACTTGGATCAAAATCCAAAACCTAAGCAAATTACACTATTGCTTTTTTTTTAGGGAAGCGATCACAGAGACTTCCAGTGAAGTCTTAAGTAGCCAGTCAGCCTGGGTCATGATGGCATTGTGTGTTGAGTTTTGTCACCTGGATGTGCCAGTTGACACACAAAGCGGCTGAACAATTTCAGCATGACAGAATCCCATGTGCTGTCTTCATTTCAGGCCTACTTCAGAAGAGCATATAAGCATTTATTTATATTCATTTGTGCTCAGCAAAGCTGATAGGATTTCTAAAGCATACCTGATGTTAAGCATGTGCTTATGTGCTTTGCTGAAAAGACCATTCAGTAGATTTTGCTTAGTCAGGGACTTTAACCCTCTCTAATGGAATCGGTGCAGGCAAGGCAAGAGGGATAGTAACCTCTGTGCCTCAGAGATGCGGAAGGAGATTGGCTGGCATTGAACCTCCTGTAAAGTAAGGAAAGAATTTAAATTAAAAGGTACTATTACACTTTTATTAAATATTTGTATTTTGGTGGCATTTCAAATCTTCAGATGGAGTCTAGCTTGCTGGAAACTGTATGAACTCTGCTTCTGCTGTAGCAGGACTGAGCTAGTACAGAGCTTAGCAACTCCACAACAGGAGTCACGTGATGCTCTCCGCACTGATTTGTTTACTAGAAATGTGGAATCCTTTGCTGACATTACAACTGGACTGTTGAAGCCATTTGCAACTTTATACATTTTTGGTTTTGGTCTAAAAAGAACTAATGTGATTGACTCAAAAAGGCTGAATTTAAGGAAGTGTACATTTCTGTCTTAGTAGCAAGCAGCTGAGTGTCCTGCTTCTTGAAACACAGACAGTGCTATTAATCAACGTGTTATTCATAGTCCCTGTGCACTGCTTTTTATACAAGAATGTCGGTCAGCTTCAGTAAAGTCATTCATTGCAGCCTTTGTTGAAGGGAACTGCAGTTGTACCGGTGCTGTGGATGCAGGGTGCCTGGAGTAACCTTTGAATTAGAAGTATGAGCAGTGGCTGCAGATAGCCCATCTTAGCGTCACATGACACAGCTGACATTAGGAAGTAGTGTAGCTTAATTGCATGGGATTGTGTATAACCCAGTATGCCTTTTCCAGAGCCAGAATTTACTAATCAGTTGCAGGGTCCTGTGAAAGCTGCTACACTGCTCCCTTCCCAAGCTGGTATAGCTGGGCACAGCTGGCTACCCTGAAATGTCTAGGTCTGTACAAGCTTGGCAGTGTTTACATTATAAGATTTTACATAGCTTAGACATGCTTCATGAAGTGGTGGCTGCATTCCTAAGGACATGTCAAGTTCCTGGAAGAGGCAGGAAAGTGATCCACTAATCTCAGTTGTTGGATTGATACTTTGGTTAGTGATCCATGTGCTTTGCTAAGGCATCTATTGCCTGTTTTTTTCCCCATCCAGTTCAGCAGCTAATGCTACATAAATTATATATTAGTGAAATATTATTTTATAATTAATATTTTAGAAGCTCTGGCTCCTGCTGTTGTTAAACGCTTTAAACAACAACAATTAGCGCTTGAAGTTTTTGTTAATTTTCGAAGTCAGCTAGCATTTAACATTGTTAAACTGCCATCTTTGGTAGTAGTTTGTATTACCAGCCAATACTGATACAGGCTAAACCCAAAATCTGTCAAGTCTAATGCCCACAGGTAGCAAAGAATGTAGATGCATATTGCACAGTAATTAATGTACTAATAGAGGCATGTGTTGGCTTTCAGAGAGGGTAAAAATCTCTAGTGGGACATGTGTATGGTGCTAATAAGACAGTTCTTACTCAGCAAAGTGACTCAATAGCTGGTATAAATATAGCATAGCCAGGTTTTGAGTCTCTTGTGTGCCAGGAGAGGCTGTATTATACAAGTTGATGTGGTTTCGGAGACAGAGAAGTTCTTGGCAAAATTTTCCCTTACAAGACGATGGTTTTAGGATTTTGCTCTGTTTCACTGACAAGCTGCCAATAGAATCTGAGCCAGTACTTGGTCACAGTGGTTGGCAGAGATGTCAGTGCTGTTGGCCATGTGTTGAGGATGAGAGGGCCAGATCTCAGCCGGGGAGGTGTCTGTAAGCAACTTCACTGCGAGAGCTCTCTGACCTTGAGCTGCATCTTGGTGACGGAAGGTGGGTAGGGCCAGCAGGTGAAGGAAGTGATTGGCACAGGAGCCCTCCATTTGAAAATCCAGGAAAGGTGCTGATGCCAGGAAGGCTGCTTGTATCCTCCCACTGCTGACATGCTCATCCTGTCCTTGCTAGGTGCTGCTGCCCTGTGCCACCTTTGTAATCTGGGTCCAGTCCCCCTCACCCTACCCTAGTCTACTCCTGGTTACTTATTTCACGCCATTTAGAAGTGCTACTTGTTGCCAAGGTGTTTTTACCCCTCTTTTCCTCCTTATTTGCCAGCGACAGCCACACGCTGCTCACAAAGGAAACTGGCATGATTAAAAGACCTCCCTTACTAAAGTAGCCATGGCAACAGCCTCCTTGGAGGTCTTTGTTCCCTGCTAAAACTTTGATCTCGAAGAAGGGCTGCTGCTGTTTCTCCTTCCAATTGAAGAGAAGGATGGGAAGAAAGGATAAAGTTTGCTCCAAGCAGAGGGAGCACAGAGGAACTCACTGCAGACTCATGGTCTCCCAATAAATCTCGCAGCAGCTTCCTTGGAAAAGTATCTAATTTACAAGGGCCACACTTCCTTGCCTGTGCTTTCTAGCCTCCCCTTGGGGCAGCATCAGTTGCCAGGGGCCTCTTGCCATGACATGGCTCTGCAAATTTTTTCACCCATGAGGAAGAAATAGTTCCCTCTGTAGCTGCCAACTCCCATGTTCCCACTGCTGCAGGTATGACTGTGGAGGCAGACCTCAACAGGGAAACTAATTCAGCAGTTATTCCCATATTTACCCAATATTTATCACATTTATGCGATTGCCAGTATTTACCATGTTTCTTTACTTACCCAGTTGCCATGTCCCTGACTGCACCTGTGCCTACTTTATTCATGTCATCATTTCCTTTCAGCTGCACCACTTACCCTAATTATTTTTGTGTCTCTCCTCTGCAGACTCTCTGCTAATTGTCTGCTTGACTTCAGGTCCTCCCTGATCTGCTGCTATTTACTCCCTCACTCTGCCACCCGCCTGCCTCCTGGGTGTTAAATCCTGTCCTCGCTCACCTCTTCTGTATCTCTGAAACTCGTGGAGCTGCTCTGCAACCCCTCAGCTTTTCATCTCCCATTGCTCCTCCTGCTCTCTACTGCTGTGCTCCACCAGTGCTGGCTGGGGGCTTGCGGTCTCCCTCACACTTCAGGGCTGGCTGGGGCTTGGGGTGTGCGGGGGGCCTGCTGCGAGGCTGCTGTGGGTGGGTAAAGCCCTGCAACAGCACGGTGTGAATAGAGGTGGGAGCATGTCCCAGATCCATACTGGAATGAGGGCAAGCTCCTAGCTCCTGCCTGGGACAACCCTGGAAAACGGGGCCATCGTCTATGCCCTCTTTCCCCTGGGGGTGTCTGCTGGGGCTCAGCGGTAAGCTGGCACAGAGGACATGAAGCCCTTGCGGGTGGGGGCACAGTGACTTGGCAGCCATGTCCTGGGCTGCTGTAGTTCTCTTTCTCAGGTGGGCAGAGCTGCTGTGCAGATGTGACGTGGCCAGAAGGTCTCTTGGCACAATGTTTTACTAAATTGTTTTCTCCCCACCAATGTACCCCACCCCTCCACCTTAAAAGTTTCCTGGAAAAAAAAAAAAAAAAGTGAGAGAAGTGAGGTGAGCTTAACTAACGCGCATGGAAGAGGCAGCCTGGGTGTAGAGAGCAGGGAGGGCACAAGCCATGGATGCTGTGGCAGCCTCCTGGCTGGTGTTTCAGCCGTGGGTCCAAAAGGAGACCTTGCTCACTGAAACGCTGCCCTCTCTGCTGCAGCTGCGGGCACTGTGCCACCCACCACGGTGCCATCCGGGGCTCTCCTCTGCCAGCTCCTGCCGGGCTTTGGGGTGCGCCTGTGCCCGGGCCAGGGCTGCACAGGGCAGGCAGCGCTTTTGCTCCACTTGTTGCTGGCAGCAGCGGCAGGAGGGAAGTCGCCTTCAATGAGGGGCAGTGGTGGGAGCC
>JAVJGJ010000014.1:113453546-113480206 GCA_035590215.1 Microhierax caerulescens | reverse complement strand
GCTGCACAGGGCAGGCAGCGCTTTTGCTCCACGTGTTGCTGGCAGCGGCAGGAGGGAAGTCGCATTCAATGAGGGGCAGTGGTGGGAGCCTCCCGTTACCGTGGCAACCGCAGGGCAGCCATGGCAGCAGCCCCGGCCTGTTGGTTGCACTCACTAAGGGGGAAGCACTCAGTGCGGGGAAGGATTATCAGTGAATTAATTTGGCCCAGGATGGGGAGGGGCCAGAGCTGGGGTGCGATGAAAGGTGCTGGGGGCATGGCAGTACAGAGGCAGGCTTTGTGCTTGCTAGCTGTCAGCTGGGCTAGTCAAGGCGGCAGAGCTCAAGCTGAGCTGTGGTGGGGTTTGCTGCTGCCTTGGGCTTTGTGCATCCCCCGCAGGTGACTCTGAGGCCTCCAGGGTTGTGCAAGCCCTAGGGTGACCAAATTCCCCAAGCAGATGCTCAGCAGAGCCAAGTGAGGCTCCACAAGCAGGGAAATACTTGCTGCTCATAGGTGGCACAGAGGAACTACTTTGGTTGTCTTTGTAATGAGTTAACCAAGGCCTCAAGCACTGTTATTTCTGAGGGGTGCTTCTTCCTGCTTGAACATGTGGGTCCTCCTGGGGATCAGGAGGCACCTTAAGAACCAGCACTAGCAGGGACTGAGGCTCTTCGGGTAGGTTCAAAATAAAGCAGGCACCTATTTAGATGTGAAATGGAGCTGCTGGTCTTGATAGGTGTTACTCCCTTACCTCTAGTGCCACAAATCTCAGCCCTAACTTAGCTATATACCTGCAGCTGTTTTCTGTTGGTGTCTGCTCTCAGATTAGGGCTGCATGTGGGCTTGTGCAGAGTTAATAACACATGGGAAGCAAGCTACATGCCTGTGTCTGCTCTATGTTCAGTGTGTGTGTGTTTCACATGTACATTGCTCACATATACACACACACACGGAGGCCTGTGAAAGAATTCATATTTTTTACGTGTGCTGTGAAAATGAGGCATATGTTTAATATGCACGTGGCACAATGTAAATCTAGTGTACTATGACAAAGGCATACATTTGGTGCATGTGTTTGGAGCCTATTTGTGGCACCCAAGACATAAGCCATGCATAAGTTATATATGTGCCTGTATCTTGTGAGCAGAAAGCATACATGAACACTTTCCCATAACAAAGTAGTTGTGAGCAGTTTGGACACTTGATCCTTCCAGAAAATGGACTGGAAAGTGCAAAGAATGTCATGAAATTGTGTATGTAGATGAAAATGTTGCAGTAGACTGATGGCAAGAGTTGTCTTTCAAAGTGGTAAACGAGGAACAGTTATCTGATCTGAAGGACCACCGTTGTATCTTTTGCTAAGGCTTCAGGAGCACCTCGTCTGATGGCATTACTGTGAGTACTAGACAGCTTTGATGAGTTGCAACTGGTTGCAAAGCGCTGCCTGCATTCAGAGTGTGTTTGTTATGGCATCCTTGTGGATTTTTGATCTCTGCAGAACCTCTGCTAAAGCACTGAGAAAAAATGGACAGTGGGAATTTGATTATAATACGCTTCAAAGAAAGACTAGAGGCAAGGAACTTGGGATCCAGTTCATGATTGTGTCTGAGTGCTACTTAGTGCAGGATCTGAAGGGCATGTGGGGAGGTCAAAGGTAGCTTTCTACCACTTTTGCACTGGCTTACCCCTAGCTGCTTCTGTTATGTTATATCCACAACGTATGTCTTCAGAGTGCAGCTCTCCTACCTTATGCATGTCTACAAAAAAACTAGCATGATCCTGGTGCTATATAAAAGAGTGCGCAGCATAGCTGCACATAGGGATGTTCTGCCAATGCACAGGTGTGTGTAAATTATAGCTGAACACTGTGCAGGATATCACTGAAATAGCCAGACATTCAGTGCCAAAACAAATAGGCACCAAGCTGTCTTTGGGCTTGGATTTGTTGTATTCAGTTACAAATTAGAAGTTGACTCACTTTGGTTTTTTTCTTTTCTTTTTGCAAAGTGACTCCACAAATTTCTACACGAATCCTTCCCTGTTTGGTTTGCTTTGCTTGAGAGTTGGCCTTATATCACACAATCTCACCAAGTTGCTTGTGCATCTTGAAATAAATAGCACATACTCACAGGCATGCTTCAAGACTCCTTTCCCAGAGCTGTCTCTGTGGTTGCAGAGCCTCACACAGAGAGCACCACCCACAGGAGTTGGATGCATGTGGCTGACTTGTCAAGGGCCTTGGGTTAAAGGTTATTCACATCCATCCAAACTACATCAGTACATTCTTAAAAGTAAACAGAGTCCTGTTTGAGGGATGTTGTGCATTTCCAGGAGCTTTTTGCATGTGTAGAGCATAACTCCAGAAAGGTGTTGCTTTGTAACCACACTAAGGGGACCTCCCTCTTCTTGTCATTTTGTGCCTAGATCGGAGAAGCTCTGTTCCAGATTCTTTCCCCCCAGTTCTGCTGATAAAAGATAAAATGCAAGGACACAGAAATGGCAGAAGTGCAGAGGCAGACACCAGGCATCGAGCAAGATGACACCTATGGTTGATAGGAGTTCACTTAACCGAGTGCAAGTGGGCTGATGAGGAAGGGGACTGGAAGCTAAGGCAGGGGCTGGGGAGTGTGTTTTTCCTGCAGTAACCTCTCCTTGTTCTCCTCCTTCTGTCTTTTCTAGGCAGGACAGGGCTGCTTGCTGATCTCTTGCCCAGTTTTGCTGTGGAGATTATGCCAGGTATTCAGTCATTTCACCCTTCAGTCACCCAGTCCTCTGTCATCTTGTCTGTTTATTTTTCTGAAGCATCTTTATGTGATTACATTTCACTTTATATGTGTGTTTTATCTAGTAATAAAAAGAGAAAAGCCTATCACTTAGTGGGAAAGTGTGTTGGGTTGAGATCTGAGAGAGCTGATGCTGGCACTTGGGGGAGGAATGGCCATGCTGAGAGCCAACATACAGGGATGGCAGATGTCATGCTAGGATCAGTGTGACAGCAAAAATGCCAGTGCTGTTGAGGGGTGGTTTTATATCGAGCCCTCTGCTCTCTCCCTGCTAGCACAAAGGTAACACTGCTCCAGCCTGCAAGACCTTGGCAGCCTCATGTGACCCAATGGTTTTGTACGTCAGCTACTCTCATGCAGTACCACTCCCCAGACCCTATCCCACAGGTACCGTTATAGCCATCACCACAGATGGTAGCACAGGAGGTGCTAGAAATAGAGCACTGGTTAGCAACCCATCAGTGGCACAGTCCCCCTTGTGCTGCATGGTCAGGGCATCATCTAGGCAACACCAGGTGGCTGGAGCAGACATGAAGGCTCTGTGCCCATGACAAATCCCTTGCTAGCCAAAGTAATGAGAGCAACCAGTACTGGCACTCCTTGCAGAGGAAACGGAGACCCTGCAACAGATTGTCCTTGAAAGGGAAAAGCAATGAGAACGTTTAGCCCTTGAGTCATCTGAGCATCCCCTGATGGTGCCCAAGGAGTGTTTCACATGTTAGTGCAAAAATGTAACTGCACATAAATGTGTGAAGCTATTTTCAAGTCTGTCCCAGAGATGCAAATGGAGAAGGCAGACGCTTTTCCACCTCCTGTATAAGCCAAAGCTCCCTGAAGTTCAGCATAGCAGGAGAGTGATTGGTTTTTCAGCATAGACAAAAATTGATTCTCTGCTGCCTAACGCTTTTCCCTCCCCGCCACTATTTACAGTTTTATTGAATGGGTATAAAATTCTGTGTGTTGGCCAGGTAGCTTTCTGGTACTCTCACTGCATGGGTATAAACAACAAGAAAGTGTAAAAGGCAGCAGCAAATCATTTTTCAGCTGTTGGCATTGCCTGTTACCTGAGTAAACAAAAGCAGATGCTGCTGCAAGCACAAAACAGTAGTTTCCAGACAGTGAGGATGCACAGCATTTTAGCTTGGTAGTCATTTGAGTCTCAGGGTTACACAGTTGTATGTGGAACTGGTTGTATCCCAGTTTTGTGCATGAAGGAGGAGCCAGCAGACTCTTTTGCCATTTTCTTAACCTCTTCAGAGAAGCAAATGGTCTAGCTTTCTGTGAAGTAAAATCCTTCCTGATTCATTGGTCCCTGTGACTGGGACACTGATTTCAAACATCTACTTCTGGTGCTGAGTGACTACCTTGCGATGTGCAATGTACATACTAACCTGACCTTTTGTACTGCTCAAACTTGTTCAGAGACCACAGATACACTTAGGGTAGACTTGCTGTTTGCCTTTTTCCCTTTACTAGGCTTTTATCCTTTATGGAGTGGTTGTGAACTGTTCACTTAATAGCTCTGGAGATCTGACATCTGAGCTTCGTTGCATAGCTGTGGCTGGCCACTTTGGTCATTTGATACTATTTCACCACCTTCTGTGTATCAGTGATGGTCACAGAGAACGAGATGAGAACATGGCAAAAGAAAAAGTCTCTGAGCTGTTGCCCTGCTTGGATTGGCACAGATTAGGCAGCATGGGACTGAAAAGGATAATCTGGCTCGCTCTCTTGCTTGCTGTCCTGAGCACCATGTGATTTCATCCTTTCTGTAAGCTTAGCAAGTTTAAGAGTAGTCTTTCTTTCTCCCATTGGATCACTTTCTTTGATATGCAGCTTCTAGCTTCCATCTACATTACTTGTGGCCTGTTTATGCCCATATATGTAAGACCTTTAACTATAATACCTGCTTTTTCTGCTAGCATTCATCCTCCTAGCATATTTACAGGCAGCAGCTAGGTCTGCTCTCAGCCTTCTTTTTGATAGACTAACGCAGCAAGCTTCAGCGCTCCTGCTGCAAGGTGGACTATCTAGTCCCTTCATCCTCTCATATCCATGTTTTGCATGAGCTCCAATCTGAATCCTTCTTTTCTTGTACAAACATGGCCAGAGCTGTATAACATTAGTAACTTCAGATGAAGTTACATGGAGGCCTTGTGTGATAGCATTAATATTGCCTTAACATTACTGGAAATGTCTTCTTTATTTGGTATAGGATTACATTTGCCATTTTTGTGGCTGTATTGCATAGGCGGTTACAGTTGCCCTAGGATGGAATAGCATAATAGCATACTGGATCATTTATCTTGTTTTTCAGTTGTTTTCATTTAATGAAGTTCTGTTCAAAACAGAAATTGTTCTTAGTCTTTGAACATGTAACCTTGAAAGCATTGCAGCATACCTTGAAATTCAGTATATTGCTGCATTTCATGTCTCTTATTGTAGGCCCAAGGACAACTGGCCCTTTCTGTAGCATACCCCCATCTTCATCTTTAGTGACACCACCACCCTACCTCTTACCCTCAAGATACATTAACACATTCTTATTTTCTGTGTCAAGGTTGTTCATGAAAATACTAAATAAGATAACTCCTAGAACCAGCACTTGAGGAACTGTATCAGTAATCTCATCTCAGCTCTTACTTTTCCATTTGTGAATGCTTCCTCCTAGTTTGTCCTTGGCCATTAGCTGAATTTTTCTCAGCATATAGTAACCTCACCAAAAAAACCCAAACTAATCTACAAGAACTAAAATGAGCTGCAAATTTAAATGAAATTCATGTTTCAGCCAAAAAAGAAATAAAATATTCCAAAAATGTAAAATATTTCACTTGACACTTCTGAAATGAAGTGTTTTGATTTGTAAATGCCAGATGTTTCACTGATGATTTTTAAAGGAAATTTTAAGTTCTAGATTAAAAATGGCATGAAAGAAAGGGAATTATTTATAAAAGAGTTAAGAAAGACTCTAGCAAAGCAGTGAGTTTTACTGCTGTCCAAACAGTGCTGTGGATGAATCAAAAATGATGCTTCTTATTTCTTCATTTTATAAAAAAACTAGAAAAAACTACTGTTTTTTGTTTGTTCCAAGTAGAACATTTTTCCTTGACTTTCCAGCTTAGCGTGAATGTTGCACCAATTTTCCAGTGATTCTGTACTCAAATTGCAATCCTTGTATCACTACATCTTCATCTTAAATAATAACATACCAGGAGACCCCTTAGTGAACACTGGACTTTGTTCAGAGGCAGTGGTCTGCTGCCCTACCCCAGTGCTGAGCAGCCCCCATTATTTCTTTCTTTGCTTGCTTGCCATCTTTCCAAGGTGGTTGAATAACCACCTGGGTAGATCTGGAGTTGTCTTTCCCCACCAGCGTTCTGACTTCTAGATAGGTTGGTGCATATCTCTGATGTAAAACCAACTCCAGGCCTCCTATGTCATGGAATCATCATATAGAATGGTTTGGGTTGGAAGGGACCATGAAGATCATCTAGTTCCAATCCCCTGCTGTGAGCAGGGACACCTTCCACTAGACCAGGTTGCTCCAAGCCCTGTCCAGCCTGGTCTTGAACACTTCAGGGCTGGGGCATCCACATCTGCTCTGGGCAACCTGTGCCAGTGTCTTGCCACCCTCAGTAAAGAATTTCTTCCTTATATCTGACCTAAGTCTGCCTTCTTTCAGTTTAAAGCCATTCCCCCTTGTCCTGTCACTCACTACGTGCCCTTGTAAAAAGTCCCTCTCCAGCTTTCTTGTAGGCAAGTACCTTTTAGGTACTGGAAGGCTGCTGTAAGGTCTCCCCTTACACATTCTATATGTATCCTGTACATTCAGAATCTTGCAGTTTCTTGGCATGGATGTGTTCACTGGTCATTCCCTTCATCCAGGGAATCCCCGTGTGACAATTGGTGCAGCCCCGTGTATGCAGTCCTCTGCAGAGCTGGGAGCTGCCCCAGCGCGGGCTGGGCACCTGCTCCCGCTGTGGCTGCTGCTGCTGTAGATTTCCCAGCAGCAAAGTTTGAGAAACAGTTTCTCGCTCCCCTTCCTGTGCAAACCTCACCCTGGTTTTTCTGGACCAGCTCTTCTGCGCTTTCACTTGTAGGGTGTTTTTCAGCCTCTCCCTTTTGGGGCCTGGCAGACATCATCCAAGGCTTCAGCGGGGAGTGGGGGGAAAAGTGGTTATTAGGTTTCCTGGCTGGCTGCAGCGCCTGAATAGGATGTTCGTTCAGCACATTCAAAAGAATAATTGCATGCGTGGGCCTAGTTGTGAAGGGGCAGGCCTGGCTCATTTACTGGGCTATTTATAGCGTGCTTTTCACCATCGTTTGTCCCATTATAACTAGAATGTGGGTAGGGAACAAACACATAAGCAGGGCATGAACATGGCCAGGCAGAATAAGTCTGATGAGATCCAAATGCTAATGGGGCATGTCCAGTGGCATTCATAGAGGTCTGTTGCGTGGGGTGAGGGTTTCTGTGCTGGGGAGCCAGAGCTCCTGCCTCTGTGCTGCTTGCATCTCAGTCAGCCAGAGATGTCACAAGAAGGGATACCACTTTTCCGTAGCTCCATTCCTCATTGTCATGTGCCATTTCTGCTTTGATACAGAGTGGGATGTAGTCCTAGACCTGCAAGGAGTCCACTTCTGTTATTCACCTATCTGTTTTGCCCCTATGCTCTCCCCTGGGAGGATGTTGCTGATGCTTCCTTCCACAGCAGTGTGCAGTCCTGTAAGTATCTCCCTTTCTCCCCTTGTTTTCCAGAGTGGGTCTTTGTGGGCCTGGTGATCCTGGGGGCATTCCTGTTCTTCCTCCTGGTGGGGATCTGCTGGTGCCAGTGCTGCCCACACAGCTGCTGCTGTTACGTCCGCTGCCCCTGCTGTCCTGAGTCCTGCTGCTGTCCCCGGGCGCGTGAGTGACCCTGTCCAAGCCTGGCACAAACCTGCTGCTGTGCTACTTCTGCTCCCTGGCAGAACAGGAGAATCTGCTTCCTTTGCCCTGAGCAGTTTGCTTGACGAAAGAACTGGTTCTTAGGGAGTGAAGCATCTGACTTATTGCTCAATGGTTGAGTGCTCAAAGTTAATTACAAATGTAATTCCCTGAGCCCTCCCTGCCTTGGCAGCTGTGCCTGCTTCTCTGAAGTGTCACTCTCCCCTTCCAAAGTTGTTGTGTCAGTGAATGTTGCAGGTCAGAGCTAAGAGCATCCTGGGAGGTTTCTTCCTGGCAATGCAAAGCAGCTGCCCTCTACAACAGTGCAAAATCCTTACAACCCAGCAAGGTTCCTGGTCAGGCTCAGGCAGATCTGTCAAGTTTTGTGAGCCTCATCCCTGCTGCTTGAATCAGTTGTTTTTAAAGCTGAACTGCCACTAACTCATGGCAGTGGTAATGCTGGCTGTAACACCCTGAATGTCTTTCAGTTACCAGGCACCTTGCAGTGCTAAACTGACTTGCCGTGTGCATTTTATAAACTCCACTCAGTGCACTTTGAGGCTTAAAGAAATTCAGATTGGTCCTTGTAATTTCATTTGTCCAGTTGTCTCCTGCTGGGTTGTCACCATTGTTGGTGATTTGGAGGTTTCGGCCGTGTGGTTCTGTGGGGGGCTGGTGTGGTGCTGACTGCTGTTATTTTTCTTTTTTCAGTGTATATAGCAGGCAAAGCAGCAAAAGCTGGGTACCCTCCTCCAGTCTCTTCCATGCCAGGTGCATACTACATCCCCAGTGTTCCTGTAGCTGGTGTCCCGTCTCCTGCTGTGCTGATGGATAAGTCGCACCCCCCTCCCTTGGCCCCAAGTGACTCCAGTGCAGGAAGCCAAAATGGTAATTTGTGGTGCCAGGCACAACCTTCCGTCGGGAATCGGGCTCGGAAAGGGAGGAGTGGTTGTCACTGTTGGAGTGATACGAACAGAAGAAGCATAGAGAAACTGCATATTAATCCTGGCTCTGACAATAACATTTTCATCCCTTAGGGCCACATGGTCCAACTTTTCTAGGTCCATCAGCACGTTGTCAGTTTGGGGGTGCCTAATTAGGTCTGTAGGGAATGGGAGGCCAAGTTCATGCTGCTGCAAACAGTGACTTGCAGAGGACAAAAGAGTCAAGATGATTTCAGGGGAGCAGAGGCAGTAGTCATTTTCCCCTTAGAGATGATGCCTTGCAAGCTGCTCTCAGTAAATTGTTCTTCCTGCCCTCCGTAGGCCACTGCTTGCCCTCTGGCAGCAGTTTTTGCTGCCACGTGTTTTACTGTCCCTGTGGCATTTTGGGCACAGGGACATGCTCCCTTGGTGTTTCTGCCCAGGAGTGTTTTGGGCTGGACCCACCCCCCCTCCCTTACAGAAGTCAGTAGGTCACTTTTTTTTTTTCAGCCTTTGCATTTGTGACACGTGAGTGATAAAAGGCTTCTAACTTGAAAGGAGTTGTAGATCAATGTCAGACATAGAGTATCAGTGTGATGACTCTATCTCGGTGAGGGTCACTTCCCGCTGCAAAGGAAGTTGCCATCAAGGAAAAAGAGGGTAGCTATTTAGCAACATGCTAGCATTCCAGGAATCAGAGTGGCTGGCTGAATTCAAGCATGCTGCAGCAGAAATGACTGTCGCCCGTGTAGGGTCACCATTTTGACACAGTATGTTTGCCACTGATCCAACAACGTGTCTGATTTCAAAGCACCACACTGATTATCAATTATTAAATTGGCTTATGGCTGTGTTGATAAGGCACTTCTGAAAAGACAAGTCTAGTAACATAATCAAATAACTGAGATTTTGGAACAACCCTACACATCCTTCCACTGCCCCAGTGAGTATATTAACCTTTCTGGAACTATAAAATGTGTTTTCCTTCAAGAATCATACTTTTTTTTCACTTGTTGAAATCAAAACAGAGCTTTGGAATGGAGCATTTTGAAATAGGAAATAAATCAATCACTGACTCAAAGTAGAACATACCCAATTCAAAAACCTTTGTCAGAAAATGAAAAATGACACCCCAGTGCTTAATTTTTTTCTTCTGCATTTCTACATGCATGAAAAATTTCACTGCATGTAGAGCATGGTGTTGCCCGTGGGAGCTCCAGGGTTTAAAGTCAGATCACAGCCCTGATCTTGTCTCTGCTATACGTTACTAGCAGAGCACAAATGCAGAATGAAAAACTGGATGTTTTTAGTAACCAAATCAAACAGCTCTTAGCGTCCCGTGTTCATTACACAGAAAGATTCATTTATTACATGATCCAAATTAGCTGGCTGAATTTAATCTCTCAGCTCAGGACTTGACAGGAAATATTACATGTTGCAGATAAAACCATTATTGCGGATAAAACCACTATTACAGAGTTTTAACTGTTGTGGCAAGACAACAGAGATTCTTAAGCTTTTTAAATTTTTTTTTTAATATTTCAACATTTTTTGCAATAATACAGACAAACACTTAGTCTGGATCATGCACCTGTTGTTCAAAGTCTTCCTTGAACTGTGGAACTAAGGAAGGATAATTCCCTGCCCCCTGTTAATTTTCTCTTAAGGTCCTTGACAATGCCAGAATATCCCCTAATTACAGATTGTGGAAGAGAAAACATTATGTGGTTGTTCCAAAGCTCCTTGTTTGCTGGTTGGCCAGACAGCCAGCTAAACAAAACAGGTAATGGTTGAGTTTATAATGAAAGCCTTTTCTCAGAAAGAGCACTAATTATGGTCTCTGTGTCCTCCACGAAGCCAGCATAGGTCTGATCTGAAACTTTGAGACTTCAACCTTCCTGTCAAGTTTATTTAAAAAAATGGGATTAAAAGCGCTGGGAGACAGACAGAGGATTCTGTAATCCTGGCTGCCAGGCTAAAAAGGACAGCTTTTGCCCTAGATAGTTTCTGTGCTTATAAATGACCCTGTGAGGTGATCTAGTGAGCAAACTCAGGGATGAGGATATTTAGAAAATATGTCTAGGGTTACTTAAAAGCCATGTAACAGAGCTCCAGCGAAGCCTAAGAACTCCATCCTAAACTTAGGGCTGAACAGGGAAAAAAAAACAAAAACTCCCAGCTCTCTTATTTAGAAGAGTCTTGCCAATACATTGTTAGGATGCAGTGGTTACCTGGATCTTGCATATCTTGCATAGATTAAGAATCTTGCATAGATTCCTTAAACTATGTGCATAGGGAAGCTTTTGGTTTGAGAACTGGACTCCAGACCTTTAACGTGGAAAGTGTACAAGGATGAGACACCATTTACTTCCTAACCACACTGGTATGAAAAAAAAATAGTGCTCTTTTTTCTGGGGAGAGAAACAGCTTACAGTTTTGGCTGACTTGGTTCCACCCACAGAAGAATAAAAAGTGTCTAGTTAAACACAAATTAAACATTAGAAATTTATGAACTGTTCAGGAGAAGAAAATTCTAACAGGGAAGAATGTTCCATTTCCTTTATGTCCATTTCCAGACTTCAGTGAATGGGTCTGGACAAGTGGTGAACATCTCTGCATCTTTATTCCCTTATAATTAAAATGGGCCTAAAAATATTCAGACCTTAGTAAAGGGTTATGGCAGCTTATGGATGAAGGAGGGTGTGAGAAGGAAGCAATAATATCTTTGGTTCTTGCATGAAGGAATAATGAAGAGATTTAATAAGTTGAACATTCAATATCACTGCAAGAATTATTTAATAAACGTAGAGACAAAATATGCTTCATCTATAATGGAAAATACTTTTTATGAGCTGTTCACTGTCATCTTTGCAGATTTAAATCCAGCGTTAATTTCTAGATGCTTACAGAATTAACCAAGAAATTCATTTGCCTTTTGATACACAGCTGCAATAGGCAGTCGAGCATGAAGCTAGCATGAAGCCTAGCTAATTCTCCATCAGTTCCAGGAGCAATAGATGTTGCCCAAATAGATACTTGGCACAGCCTTAGCGTGAGTAGTGGCTCTGGGGAGACAGAGTTTGGAAGCTGCCTGTTTTGAGTTCCCCAAAGGTTATTAGTAGGTCAGAGTCATTTCCATCTGATGGTTGTTTGCTGCCCTGTGTATAAATGAGGTCACAGCTTAGCTGAGCTCCTAGTAGACACATCAGAAGAAGGAACAGTGGGAGGCCTCTTTCCTGGCAAGGTACCAGACAGGGGTCAGCCATGGTGGTGAGGTGAGGTGGAGAGCTCAACTTGCTGTTGCTTGTGCAGTGCAGCAGGAGTCATCACTTCGGAGGCCAGTCAGTCCAGCCCCTCTTCGCAGCAGCAGCCTCAGTCATGATGGTCTTCCATTTTGGAAGGCAGAGGCAGGGTTCCTGGTGTTCTATAGATCACTGTGTGCATTTGAAGTGTATGTATTCGTGGGGATAATAAAACACAGTGGAACTCCAGACTGCTGTCAGCTAAGCTATCTGGAGACACGCTGAAAGCAGGACCCTGACAGACCCGTACTATGTTTTAACATCTAATACCTTTCCCAAGTACAGATACACAAGGTATTATTTCCAGATGTAGTTACTTACCTTACATGTGCACAGTCAAAGCCCACAGTAGAGCACTTTCCTCCTGAAGCAATTTGCATGATTATTAGAGGAATCATTCTACCCAATTTGGTGGCACAGCCGTTTCTGAAGCAGAGCATGGTTATTTAATAGTGCAGACACACGCACAGCAGCTTAGGACAGAAGGTGCCTAAGAATACCTCTGCCAAGTCCTTCTTCAGCCCACGCTCTGCATACTATGCAACGTACTACCAAACCCATATGTTAATAGCTTGATCTATCAGGGTGTGGGATAAAACAGAAAGAACAGGTTGGCTTAAAACCACTGTCCAAGTATTTAAATCGTGCCACAAGAGGAGTATTTATGCAGTACTGCAGTATTCACACAAGGGAACATAATAGCCCCATGCAAAGGCAGACAGGTTCCATTTTGTAGTGCTAAGTGAATTGTCCTCACAACAATTCTCTAATGAGGCTGAATCTGAGGGTTGTAGTCCTCTTTCATACTTAGACCTGTGTTTCCGTCACTCTTAAAATAGCTCCAGGCTGAGACCTTTCTTAAATAATCTTCTGTAAAAGCCTTATTTTCGTCGAAGTCTGCTTAGGTGGGGTTCTCTGCTTGGTGACTATAGACCTGCCTGGAGGTAGTCGGACTGTTCATAGGGTTAGCAGGTGAAGTGTGCAGGGAGCCAGCCTGCCAGAGTTAAGAGCTGCTGTGGCTCCAGGTGTGTAGGGGCTTTTTTTCAACACACAGGAATGTGGAAAAGCCAAAAAAGCTTCCCTTGCAAATGAAGGAATCCCAGGAGTCAGGCACTTAATGTTAAGACTTACCTTTTCTGTAAAACAAAGCATGTAAAAAATGCCGAAGCAGGCAGTTTCACTGTTACCCAGTGACGTAATTGGCCCCGTCATTGGATTCCGTATAAATCTCAAAGCACCATGATATGCTCTGTGGGACTTACTGTGTTTCCTTCTGTATTCTCTGGAGCTTCTCCTACCACACACTCTTCAACCTGTGTGAGCAGAATTCATAGGGATGGGAGGGTGGAGTGGTCCTGCAGAGTGACAGCTCCCAAATGCTCAGCCACCTGTTTTGCCCTGCAGACTGGGAGCTAGAGGAAGTCTGATCTGTGACTGCTTCTCCCATACCATGACGAATCCTTTCTGTAGTGCTGAGGAAGGAGAAATGAGTGCTACTTTTCTCTCTGCTATCCTCTGTGGGAGGTGGTATCACTCTGTGGCAATGACACCACTTGATGCATTTGGTTGTACAGATTGGGCATTTCCAAACCATTTTTGCTGTTACTGCAAACTTTATAAATGATGCAGCTGCTCACAACTTCACGTCCCACGTTATAGACAAATTTCTTCTGAAGCAAGGACTGAGTCACTCTGTTTCGGAAGATGCAGCCTACCTGCCTGTGGACGTGAGCTCAGCTACAGAAGCAGTAGTGACAGAAAGTCTCCTTGGACTTCAGTGTGTTTTCCTCTAATGCTTTTCTTTTATCATTAGCAGTGCGCAAAGGGTACAGGATCCAGACTGACAAGGAAAGGGACTCCATGAAGGTGCTGTACTATGTCGAGAAAGAACTGGCTCAGTTTGACCCAGCCAGGAGGATGCGAGAACGATGTGAGGAACAAGCATGGTTTAATTTTTTTTTCCCATTGACTGATAAAGACTGCAGATTCGTGGGTAAAAGTTCAATGGCTTTGCCTTAGAGCCGGCCTCTAGGGTACAATGTCCAGGATACAGTACTTGGGGCAGATAAAAGTCTAGATTTTAGGCATCTACAGGTATGTACAGATTTTAAAGATCTACTACTTACCTAATCACCCTTAGAGCAAACAAGTTGAGGGATACTCAGATGCTCATGAAAATTGTCTACTCGGGTAATTAAACTTTTGGATTATCAACATCTGAAAAGCCAAGTCTGTACTCATGCCTTAAGCAGTCTGTGGTGTGACAATAGCTGGGATATTGTCTTCACAATTTCTCTATGTCTTATGGTGCGGTGCCTGTAAATTCCCAGCATGGCAAAATAGGAGGGGGCTGACTTTATTGGAAGTGTGTTTTGTGGACTGCAATGACCCCAGTGTGGTTTGAAGGATACAGAAAGGTAGTTTGGAGTGGCTGCTGCCCAGCAGAAGGAGCAGGGACTATAAGAAAGATCCAAGAAACCAGGAGATCATCAGATTTTGTGACACTGGTCAACATAGGATCAGAGGCAGTACATGCATCAGTACTGAAAGCTTGGCAGTGAGACAGCTGCAGGTGAAGGGGAGGAGGGTAGTCAGTAGGGACATGATGCAAACTCGTAACTGAGCTTGCTGTGTGGAACTTCTCCCTGTCTTCCAGTAGCCTCTTGCAAGCTTTATTTCTGTAAATACGGGCTGAGGCTGCACCTAATGGATGTCAGAATAGAAAGCCAAGTGAGGATCTTTCTACATTAGGAGGTAGAGGTGCAGTGGCTGGATGAGGTATGTGCATGTGGAGGGCTGGAAGTGCTGCTCTTTGTCCTCTACCAGTTCTGTGGAGAAGACAGCAGCAGGCTAGGGGCTTGGTTCCTCTAGGCAGCATCTGACTCGTGCAGAGCTAACCCACATTAGGCACTGGTAGAGACTCAATTAAAACAGACGCAGGAGATCCTACAAATCAGTGAAGGTAAGGACTTTGGGGAATGACAGTACATCAAAGCTCTGTACAGATTAGGCATAACTAACAAATTATATATACTTCTAAAACAGTCGCTGCTGAGCACACTGTCTTCTCCACCTACAAGATTTACTATAAAAAAACTTCTCCAGATTGGTATGTCAGGCCTCCAGATGTCAATGTGCTTGACGGGGTAGAGACTGACAGTGATTCAGACAGTCTCTTACTTTTTTCTTAATCTTTTTTTGAGGGGGTTGTTTTTGTTTTAGCTGGGCAAGTCAGGCCAAACCTAGAGCCAGCCTGTCTCACACCAGGAAAGGGGGAGGTACACAACTGCTGTGGTGATGTTCCACCAAGCTCCGTGCCCACCTTGTGAGGGTGGAGAGCTCACGTGTGTTACTGAGGTAGGGCTGAGGGGGGATTTCTGCAGGAAGGCTGAACTCAGTTATCTGTAACACAGGCATCTGATGTCATTTGCAATACTTTTAGAATATCCCAGCTGGCTGCCAGCTACTGGTTCAGAAGACCTGCAGGTCTAACAGCAGCTCTATGTCCAAACTGAACTCCAGGAGCCTTGGGCAGGATCAGTCAAGGGTTTGAAGGGCCTTGGATTCCATTTTGATTTTTTTCCTAACAGAGGGCAGCTCAGCTGCTTTCTGAAAAAGCTGCAGCCTTCCTGTCCTCTCCTCCCCTCCCCTCTCACACACGTGCTGTCAGGTGATGCCTATCTCATTTCTTTCCTGCAACCCTGCAGATAACAACACCGTCTCTGAACTCAGCTCTTTGCATGAAGAGGACTTGAACTTCCGGCAGCCCTACCGCCAGGTGCGACGGAAACCTCTACCTCCTGCGGGGGACCTGGACGGCGATGCTGAGTACTGGGCAGGAGTGATAGGTAGCGGCAGCACGTCAAGATCACAGGCTGTTTCCGACTACAGAGATGAGCGGGACAGTTTCTGGCACAGGTGAGGAGTGCCATGTTGGGAGGCAGCTGTATCTGGCAAAGTAGGAAAGAAAGGAGAAGAAACAGATGGACTGGTAGCTCTTCTCCGTTTCCCGCTGCTCTGATTCTGCTTAGCAGGACAGAGCGGTTAGAGGGAAACATGGAACCTGGAGATATCGTTAGATGAGGTTGGAATGAATCTGATTGCCATGGGCCCACAGAAGCCTACCCAGCTAGGCAAAGCCAGGTACCAGCCCCATTCCAGGTGGGGTGTAAGAGCTAGACCAACGGGAAACCAAGCCACCTTTCCCACAGTGCTCTCTTGAGATGTGTACCTGATCCCTCTAGCACTTCCCAGTGCTGGTCTGCTTCATTAGGAATCACACCCTAGTGCTTTGGAGCAGCAAGACCTGTACTCCAGGCCTAAAGGACTGGCACTCTGGCACCTAGAAGAGAGATACCACATCCTCCCCTCACATACCAGCAGCCCAGTCTTCCAAAATCAATGGCAGGGGTTTCCTTCCCTCAGTAGTGGGCTGTTGTGCCAGCTCGCTTTTTTTAAACCTGCTTCAAAATGGCCCTGCTGTGAACTTCTGTAGTGGAGTTCTTGGGTTTTCCCAGCAGGACATACACCTACAAGCTCTGGGGCCAAGGACAAACAAGTCCAGTGCTGCATACTGGAGCACAAGGGAGGTGCACTCTGGGGTAAATCTCGGGTAACATTAGACACGCAGAGTCCGAGCTATCCACACTAAGCTGCCTGTACAGCCAGCAGAGAGAAGTGGGGATTTTGAGGATATGATACATCTCTTCCTACAGAAGGTGATGAAAACAGGTTAGATGATTCATGCCACATGAGCGCGTGTTTCCCTCCATTGTCTGTGCAGGCAGCTGAGGGGATGAGTGCAGCTGAATCCTGCCCTCTTAACACTACCTCTTCCCTCCTGCAGCCAGCAGAGATCCAAGTCCGAGATGTTGTCTCGTAAAAGTTTCTCTGTGGGAGTGCCGGCTGTCTCTATGGATGAGCTGGCAGCCTTTGCAGAGTCCTACAGCCAGCGGACCCGGAGGGCAGACAGCCAGGAAATTCGGCGTTTCGAGCGGTCAGAGTCGCACGGTGGCCGTGGCGGAGGGCTGCCTCACCAGGACAGCTCCATGGAGGAGTACTACACCAAGCGTAGCAGAGGGAACCGAGAGCCGCTGACAGACTCGGATCGGGGCTGGTCATACAGCCCACCCCGGAGACGGGCCCATGAGGAGAAACACCTGCCCAGGCTGGTGAGCCGGACGCCTGGAGGGAGCCAGAAATACGATCACTCCTACCTCAGCAGCGTCTTGGAGAGGAAATCCCGGAGCTACGATGAGAGCGGTGACTGCAGTGAGACCCCCTCAAAGCTGAGCTCACAGCCCAGCCAGAGAGGAGGGGGAACGTACTATGCCTGGTCACCACCCTCTACCTACAAAGCCGAGAAGTCGCAGCAGCAGTCGCAGCAGCCACCACCGCCTCAGCAGGAGGAAGAGGAGGACACCCTGCCCCCGTACAGCGAGAGGGAGCTGAGCCGAGGCCCTTCGTACAGAGCCAGGGAGCAGGCCTACCTCAATGCCTCTGATAAGAAGAGGAAAAAGGACGCCAAGAAAGCAGTGAGGCCATGTCTAGTGTTCCTCTCCAAATAGGCTGAGTGGGGAGCCATCTGGCAAGGGTTACTCACCAGAGTTTATGGGCAAGGGGGCTCTCCAGGAGGGTAGAGCCTGGCTTTCCAGTGTAGGGAACCCCAGATAAGGGGAGTCCCTGTGGGAAGAAGGCAGTCACCAGGTATAGGTGGCCAGAAAGGGAAATAGCTCCTACGCAGGACTTTGTGATGGATGGGAGAGCCAGACGTGCCTGGGACTGAGGAGGCAAGGGATGTTTTTGGCACCTGTGGACTGGTGATCCAAGGAAGTGGGAGTTTATCTAGGGTTTCAGAGGATCATGGTAGGGAAGGGAACTTACCCAGGGCTTACAGAAGTTACAGGGCATTGCTTTGGCCTTGACCCTTGTTAAGGAAGGGTTGAGAAGCTCTGTCCTTCTGGACTGGGACAGGGCTAGATACAGTGCAGGAGTCTTCATCTTTCTGAAAGGGGTGAGATCAGAGACTCCTGTGGGTGTGTGCCTGTGAGCACGTGCATGTCAAAGGCATTCCTCACACAGCACACCAGCAAGAGCAAAACATCCTGCCACAGTCTGGGCTGGTGAGGACTGATGGCTGCTGGGGAGGGGGAGCTGGCTGAAGTCTGCTCCATGAGGGAGACCTTGTTGCTAGAGCAGCTTGCTGTTTGAGCTTACGTGGCATGTGTGAGAGAGGACTCTGGGGGGTGAGTGGACAAAGCTGTTGCTGTTTGGTTCTATCTCTGTTAAAGCTATGTCTGCCTCTTTGTCCATTCCATGGGCGCTCTCCTGTTGACATTAATCTTCTCTCTTTTCTCTCAGAACGATTTCCCAACGAGGATGTCCCTTGTCGTTTGACATTGTTGTGGACATGCCATGTTGATGGGCTGCAGTGGAAAAAATACAGAGCAACAAGCAAGACAAGCCTCTGTGAAACTTTGCAGCCATTAGCCATGGACTCAATTGTTTGTTTCATCGGGGGAGCAGAGGCTTTTGTAAGAGACAGACTCCCATGAACAGTGCTCGATCTCAGAGGCGCTGGGAGTCTGCCAGGAAAACTAGGCCATGGCTCTCTTTGGCACCCTGTTTTCCAGTGCTTTCAGTTCTGTGCTGGAAGACAGCTACATCCCGACTGTCCTGGCCGCCCTGAACTACAAGCAAGGCTGCCTTTGTGCCTCTTGCCCTGTCTCATGTGCAGAGAGAGGCCTGTGTGCATACCTGTTGCTCTCTGTCTCCTCAGTTCTCTGTTTGCATCAAAATTGTCTCCATACTTACACTTCCAGCCTTTTCTGTATCATCTCCATGCTGGGAGGAGGCCTTCTTACAGCTGCAGAGTGCCTCCAGCTGAGCGGGTCCTAAATTGTGAAAGAAAATCTACATCCTTTCAGACACTATAGAAAAGGACTGATGAGGTGTTAGTTTGGCAGGGGTTGAACAGAGAGAGAGACAATTATGGGCTGGTTTGTTCAATATATTTAGTTCTGTTCATTGTGTGATGAGAGTCGCAGGTGAGATTGATGTATTGTTTTGAAAGTGGATCAAAGTAGCTTTTATTGTGATGAGAGCATGATGTGTTTTTTCCCCCATCCCCACTGTGATTTGTTTGGATACGGTTGCATTTCCTTGCAGCTGAGCTATGACCCTGTGGAGCTTCAAGCTAGAATATCTACTACACCCTACCATAAGCAGTGCTCTAGCCTTGGTGGTGCTCTGCTTCCAGCACCACCAGACATCTCTGCATAGTGAGTGGCCTTTTTGTTTTAAAGAAGCAAAAATGGGGAAGTCTCAGTGAGAGGGCAGCTGCAGATCTTCATTTTGTGCTACTGGTATTACTCCTTTCTGGTCATTGTTCCCAGACGCCAAAGACAGCAGTAACAGCAATGGGAAAAGAACTAACACTGTGGATGAACACAAGCTTTGAAAGTCACAGTTTTCACGTACAACCATCTCATTCACTTCAGTCGTGACATGGTTTTAGTGGCTGTTGTCTCAGGAACAGCTAAATTTAGAAGTGAGTGCCTCACACCATTTGGAAGCCTGACATTCTGGTTTTCATAGGGTATAATGCAGTCATTTCTTTAATTTTTAGCTACTAAAATAATGTGAAGGAAGATGATGGGAACATTTTAAGTCCAGTATCTTGATCCCTATTGCGCCTGGAAACAACTTAGTGCCCTGTTGTGTTATGCACATCGTCAGCCTCTGAAATGCTATCTCTGGAAGTCTGGGAGGGGGTCTAGCCTCAGGTGCTCACTCTGGCAATACAGTGGTGAACATGACATTCATGAACATCACTGCAGTTCTGCATAAAAATGATAGATTAATTTCTGTATTACTGCTTTGCTAGATCACCAGAAATAGTCAGGGAAGAGAAATAGATATGGATGACAGTGCAGTTTTCATGCTGGAAGGTGAACTGATGAAAGGATGGCTTTCTTCTCCTACGCTCCTCTGGTGATGACTGTAGTTTTGGAAATCCCAGTCCTGAGTCTTTCTGGACAGAGAAGGGTTAGCCTGGAGGGGCACAGAATCATGGAATCACAGAATGGTTTGTGCAGGAAGGGACCTTTAAAGATCAACTAATTCCAACCCTCTGCCATAGGCAAGGACGCCTTCCACTAGCCCAGGTTGCTCAAAGCTCTATCTGGCCTCACTTCGAACATTTCCAAGGATTGAGTGTCCACAGCCTCTCTGGGCAACCTGTTCCAGTGTCTCACCACCCTCATAGTAAAGAGTTTCTTCCTTACATCTGACCTATATCTAACCTCTTTTAGTTTAAAACCATGGCTGCTGGTAAAAAGTCTCCATCTTTCTTAGAAGCCCCCTCCAGAGTATTGGAAAAGCTTCAGTAAGGTTTCCCTGGAGCTTTCTCTTCTCCAGGCTGAACCCCAGCACTCTCAGCCTTTCCCCATGGGAGAGGCGTTCCAGCCCTCTGATCATTTTTGTGGGCCTCCTCTGGACCTGCTCAAGAAGGTCCACGTTATTGTGCTGGTGTCCCTCTGGGTGGGGTCTCAGGAGAACAGAGCAGGGGAAAAGAACCACCTCCCTTGGCCTGCTGGCAATGCTTCTGATGCAGCCCAGGATATGGTTGGCTTTCTGGGCTGCAAGCACACATTGCCAGGTCATGTCCAGTTTTTATCCACTGGTATCCCAAAGCCCTTTGCTGCAGGGCTGCTCTCAATCCCTTTATCCCCCAGCACCCAGCCTGTATGAATACTGGGAGTTGCCCCGAGTTACGTGGAGGACCTTGCACCTGGCCTTGTTGAACCTCATGAGGTTCACATGGGCCCACTCCTCCAGCCTGTCAGGGTCCCTCTGCATGGCATCCCTTCCCTCTAACGAATCAACTGCACCTCTCAGCTTGGCG
Organism: Microhierax caerulescens; assembly: GCA_035590215.1. Taxonomy (NCBI): domain Eukaryota; kingdom Metazoa; phylum Chordata; class Aves; order Falconiformes; family Falconidae; genus Microhierax; species Microhierax caerulescens. The sequence continues at coordinate 113,459,391 of JAVJGJ010000014.1, read as the reverse complement.
TCACCCACAAACTTGCTGAGGGTGCTCTCAGTCCCGCTGTCTATGTCATTAATAAAGACTGAACAGTATCAGCCTTACAGACCCTTGAGGGATACCACTTGTTCCTGATGTCCATTTGGACATGGAGCTGGTGTCTGCAACTCTCTGGATGCAGCCATCCAGCCAGTCCTTATCCCTCCAATAGTTATCCATCAGATTCAAATTTAGGGACAAGGATGCTGGGTGGGACTGCATCAAAAGCCTTACAGAAGTCACAGTAGATGACATCAATTGCTCTTCCCCTTAGCAGCAGCACAGTCACTACATCATTGAAGGCCTCCAGGTGGTCTGGCAGGATTTGCCCTTTGTGTAGCTGTGCTGGCTGTCTTATCCCCTGCCTGCCATCCATACACATCCACATAGCTTCCAGGAGGATCTGTTGCGTGATCTTAGTGGGCATGGAGGTGAGGCTGATTGGTCAGTAGATACCACGGTCCTCCTTTTTATGCTTTTTGAAAGTGGGTGTGATGTTTTCCTTTTTTCCAGTCACTGGGGGCCTGGCTGCCATGACTTTTCAAATAGGGAGAGCAGCTTAGCAACTGCGTTTGCCAGCTGCATGCCAACTCCATCTACTTGTATTACGGCTGGAGAGACAAGATTTTTTGTATTTTTGTCTTTGTTCATCTTTATTGTATGTTCCAAGGAAAATCACAGCACAGTTCACAAGAGGTGGGCAGGTGGGTGCCATCTGAAGTCTTGATGGCCTTGAGAAGTCTACAGGGCTACACAACATGCAATTTTAAATGAAACGTTTCATCCCTGACATACGACAATACTAGCAGCAAGAAATGTTGATGTTTGGTTAGTCTGAAAACGTTGGGAACCCCTATGCCATGAATTTCATGGGAGTTTTGCCTGCTGTCTTTTCCATCAGACACCCAGCAGACGCAGGAAACATTTTGCATAGAAATGTGAAAGTGCATCTGCAACAATAACTGTGTCAGAAAGGGGCCAAAACATTGATTTCACAGTCTCTGCATACCTATGTCTTTTAAACCGTGCTGAAAGCCAGAGTGCCACCATCTATTGCTCATTTCGGTTTTGCCTGCCCCTTATCTCAGTCGCTGTAGTTGAGTTAATCAAGCCCTCAGGAATGAGTCGTGTATTAAAAATACAAGCCTTCCCCTCATGTATTTCAGTCAGTTTTGTTTGCTCAATGCTGGTACTTCAGGGCATTTGTACACTACATGTGAGAAGTTGCCATTGTATCTAGCTTACTTCTCCTAAAAAAACTTATTTTAATGGTAGAAACAACTGTTCATAAGAACCCCAGCGTTTCTTTTGAATCCAAGTAAAAGTATTGAAGATTTTATGACTAATGATTCTGTGAGTTTTACCAGATTATAAAAATCTCAGGTGCCAAAAAAAGAGCAGCTGTTAATTCCCTGAAGTCCGATCTGGGCAGCACCTGTCAGTCAGCTCCACTCTGCTCTAAAATTTTAGATTTTGTATCTCCTTAGGCAAATCTGAAGGAATTTTCAGTTACTGCTAGTGTCTGTCCTCATGCCATCTTTATTTTTCCCATTAGAAATGTCTGCTGCAGCACCAAATGGACCAAAACAAAAAGTGAGGGGTTATGTAGAGTAGGGCTTCTGTCTCTGTAGCTGCACAACCCTAATGACCCGCGACTTGCAGCAGAGGGGAGCAGGGGGCCACAGGCGGGTGGAGAGGCTGAGAGGAGCCTCTTGCTTCAGAAAAGAAGTAATGGTTTGTGTCTGTGCCATCTTTCACAACACTTGCAGAATGCTGGCGCTGGAAAATGAGCCTGGTTATTCTGGTTATTACAGGGTGTCAAATTATAAATTTTCCAGTGATCAATTTTTATTGCTGGCATAAAATTAAAATCCTTTTCATACAGGATGTGGATGTCTGGGTCATGTCAAGGACATGGATGGTTTTCTGGCCTTAAAATGAAGCATCACAACAGTGACTTGCTAAGAAGACAACAGAGATGATGCAGGATCAAGCATTAGCAGTAAATTTGACTGTGCTGTCAAAAATGTGATCTGGGCTACTGAAAAAAGTTTTGACGTAATGGAATGGGAAAATAAATATCCCAATGGTAATGACTTCTCAACAATCCCATTATTCCTTTAAAATACACTGTAAAAATTCCAGTGAGTAGCTTCGGTGTGATACTTAGACCACTCCATTTCCACTGGAATGCAAAAAGTATCAAAATGAGCATTCTGTATACTTACAGATTTTGAGGAAATCCAACATATATCACCTGAGACAGTCAGCGAGAATTACTTGTGTCCTTGTGCTGGCATATAACATAAGCCAGACTGGAACTGCAAGCATCCCAGCCTTTGTTCCTGTTACTAGGTCAGACGTGACCACCCAGCAGCATGCCCCAGGCCCACCTCACCTTCCCTGCAGCCAGCACTAGCAGCCACATGTGTGGAGTTTCCCCAAGAGGTCCCAGCTCCTGCTCTGATGCCTGGGTCCCTCTGTAGCTCACTGAATTGCAGTTTTCATTCTGGCTCCTGACTATGGGTACCTGCTGCCTGTGTGTCAGCAGTTACACTGCTTTGCGAACCTTTTCCAACAAGCCCCCTCCAAGTGGGCAATACCAGTTCACCTGTAATGAAAGATACATGGTTTTGCAATCACCAAAGAAACTTTTACCTGCTGATCCTCTCCCGACTTAACTAAAACTGGCCAGAGAAATTTGTGGGTGGGAGTAGCAAAGAAAGTATTGCACATTGTAAGATGGAATAAGCCTTTTGCAGGGAGAAGGGGCATTCTCAGCATTTTTTCAGGGAGTTTCAGGCGAGTTAACCACACATGGATACTACCACTGGGCTGTGACCAGCTTCCTCTGATGACAGTGATCTGACATTATGCAAAAACTTTGCTTGGTCAAGTTGCCAGCCTGCTCCTACAGTTCTAGGTTGTCTTGAGCAAAGTAACTGCTAACTCTCGATATACTCAGAGGCCTATGTCTCTTTTGAACTAAGGTCACTCCCAAAGCTGCTTCTCAAGAGATGCAGGACAGTCCCTGGGCTGTACAAATACAAATCCTTGAGAAGGAGCAATCACAAAACATTTTAGAAGTCAAAACCTTGCCACAAACTCTTTCAGGTCCATAAACAAGCCACCACAATGTTTATCATGTCTGGGCTATTCTGAAAATAATTTTAATATTGTGGAGATTGTTTTGCTGAAAAACCACTTGGCGTTACCTTCCTTTTTCTCCAGGGAGCTTTCACAAAGACAGGTGAGAATCTGTCCTGTGTCACTACATACAGGGTTTGGGACATGTGGAAACGGAAGCTGAAGGGCCTTCAGCTCATTTCTTGACTGGGTCCAGGAGCTAAGAGACCTTTGGCATAAGCCAGGTGCTGCAGATGTGACCACACGACTCTGGTACAGCATCTCTGTTGGGCTATACTGGCCGTACCTGCTTTCTACAACAGCTGTGCCGTTAAAACCACCCTCATCATCACTGGGGGCTCCTGAAGTCCCTTTCCCATGGCCTGGAAGAACAGAAAAGAAATCCATTGTGTAATGTGACAGGACAGCTATCATTTTTATATGATCTTAAAAATGCCAGCTGGATTACCAGCATGAGAAACAGAAAAATCTTAAGAATAAAGTTAGCCAATACTAAAGGAATGAATCTGCCATGATACCCATATGAATTCTCTTCTGACCTTTATAATTGCTTTTTGACATTCACCCCTGCCTGCATGGGGGCCTTTGCCAGGAGAGACCTTCACCTCCTCTCCCTTTCTGCCTGTCATTTTTTGTTATGCTTGTAATCCCTCTCTGAGCCCTCGGCCTCCCTTGGCTATTTCAAGTTAACCTTCGGCGTTGCGCTTAGAGGTTCTAGTCAATTTACATGTAGAGTGAATGAAAGACATTTTTACACCCTATAAAAGCAAAAAATTACAGAATACACAAAACAACCCCCCAAGCCCTCCAGATACTCTCTCAAATCCAAGCAGGGATGTTACTGCAAACAACTTAAAAATTAAAGCTGAACATAATTTCATCAGACGTATTGTTTTCAAACCAGGGCAGCTGCAGCCAGAGCTCCGAAGTGCAAACAGCAGGAGCAAATGCATTCAGATTTCATTGTATTTGGTGAGAGCAGTGCCAGATAGAAGCAGCATTTCATAAGTCATAGCAAGCAAACGGAATTCCAAGATTCTGTTAGTTAACATTTGACTTTAAAAGTATGAACTAAAAGTTGATGGGCTCATTCAAAAAGCAAAATTAAATCCAAGGAAATGGTAAGGTTTTAATCTGTAATGCCTGGTAGGGACTCGTTTACCACACCTGCTCATTTTATATAGAAAAATACGTATTTATTTTCCTGCAAAACATCTAGTGCTCTGAGAACAACATGCCCTCTGTGCCTCAAGCACCAAAATGAACTTGGAGGTGAAAGGAGCCTCTTATGCATCCCTGTCCCGCACAGACAGTCCACAGAGCACCAACACTGTCCCTGCCATGCATCCCAACAGACTCACCTTTAGTTCTGTATGTACAAGCTACACTGTCTGGAGACTCAGGGCTGGGAGCTTGGTGTCTGCTGTTGCTGACTTTTCATAGACCCTGCTGAAAGCCCCAGCCCAGAGGTGTATTCTTTTTGCTGTTTATCAATGAGCTGGGTTGGTTTTTGGCTATTGTTATTTTACTTCGATTTCCTTCTCTCCTGTAATGAACTTACTTTCAGTAGGGGGGGGGAGGGGGGAGAGGGGAAGGGGAGTGGAGAAGGACATAATAATGCTCTGTATAATGAAAACCCACTTTTATAGCTTTTGGGGACACATCCTCAGCCCCAATTACCAAGCATTATACATCTGCCATGCTTGCAGTTTCAAGGTTGTTGCTTTTGAATTGTCACCATGGAGAATAAAAGCAGGAAAAGCTACCACCAATCTGCCTTTTTATTATTCTGCAGACAAACAATTTGCTTACTTTTTGCTAAGAAATCAGCAGTTTACATGAGTGGTTTTCAATCCTTTTTTTGATTAACGGACGATTAGCCAAACATTTTCCAGTGGAGCCGCAGACCCTTTCATAAATTTCATACTTGGCTCACAGGATAACATATATGAGCATGTTCTGCCCATTCTGCCTCCTTTAATTCAAGAAATCCCTGCAAGCACCCCATGGAGCCACACTACTTCACAGAAAGGATAAACTCTCCCTTGGTTTTGCAGACCTAAAAACTTTTTCCCTGTAGATTTTATCAGGAAACTTTTATCTTTTTCCTACAGACGTGTTCTTCCCTTTTGGCAGTTTGACCCCTTTGTCTGTCTGCCCGGTGTACTCTGGACTGATGGTTTTTGCATCCCGTAAACAAGCAACTTCATTCAGACCCTGTCTCCGTGTTGTAAATAATGATGTGGACTCTCACGCTTTGCGGATGTGATCTGAACAGCATTTACACACTTAGATCCCTGTCTGCCAGACCGCGTGCAGGGGAAGCGCACGCAGCTCCCAGCTCTGGGCTGCATGGCCCTGCACAAGGCATGTCACCTTGTCCCTTTGAGCTCCCTCCCTCTGGAAAGGGACGCAATCCTGGGCCACCCGTTTCCTCAGGCAATCCCGGTCAGGCCCTAGTGAGCTCAGCCCAGCTCTGGAGGCCTCTCCTACCACAACTCCACTTGGATTTTCTGGCTCTGCACCGCACTAAAACCCCAGCTTCACACCCTTGGCAAAGATGGATCCAGACAAGCCTCACGGCATGGGCACAACCCTCATGTTCCCACCCTCAGCCAACAGCCGTGGCCCCTGGGCCAAAAATACCGCATCAGCCAGCTCTCTCCTCGGGGACCCACCAGGCCCC
>JAVJGJ010000014.1:113441794-113453539 GCA_035590215.1 Microhierax caerulescens | reverse complement strand
CGCTCGTCGCCGTGCTGGCGATCGCGCTGCTGGCGACGCTTGGCGGCGTGCCGAAGCGGGCGGTGATCATGCGGGATTCGGTCGTCGTGCTTCCCTACACCAACCTCGGCGTCGATCGCGACAGCGACTTCTTCGCCGCCGGGGTGACCGCCGACGTGGTCGCGCACCTGGCGAAGCTCGGCGACCTGCGGGTCATTTCGAGCGCGTCGATCGGACGCCTGGCCGCTGAGGGCCGGGCGCCGCGGGAAAGGCTGTCGCACGCAGTGTGTGGCGTTAAAGGTCGCCAGGCTTAACGCTCGCCTCTGGAAATGGCCGCTGATCCTTTTTGTTTGTTTTCCTCCACGTGTGAAGGCGCTCGGGGTTTACTTGGGCAGCTTCATTCCTTCCCTCAACGCCCCCTCCACTGAAGAAATTTCCAGACCTACAGGAAGAAGTAAAGGTGCCCATAACTTGAAGACAGATGGGTGTGAGGATGAGATGCCGACAGAAACACTGAGAGGGAAATGTCGGCGCTGGCAAGGCCGGAGGTGCCCCTACAGCCCCCACGGTAACCTCTGTTTACCCCTTGGGTAAGGGTAAGGTAAGGCTAAGCTATGGCTAAAGCTAAGCTATGGCTATGGGTAAAGGTAAGGTATGGGTAAAGGTAAGGTATGGGTAAAGGTAAGGTATGGGTAAGGCTAAGGTATGAGTAAGGCTAAGGTAAGGTATGGGTAAAGCTAAGGTATGAATGAGTAAGGCTAAGGTAAGGTATGGGTAAAGCTAAGGTATGAGTAAGGCTAAGGTAAGGTATAGGTAAGGCAAAGGTAAGGTACAGGTGAGGCTAAGGTATGAAGTATGGTTAAGGTAAGGTATGGGTAAGGTTAAGATATGGGTAAGGCTATGGCTAAGGCTAAGGTATGGGTAAGGCTAAGGTTAAGGTCAAGGCTCTTTTGCATCCAGACCCAGCAGGTCCAGAGCTCTTGGCTCTAGATACAGGTTTGTGAGTGAGGGCCATTTCTGAATTAGAGAAATGAGCCTAAAAAAAATAAAATGCCTAAAGTGGCACAAAAATCTCTAAAACTCCCAAGTTCTTGAACTCTGATTTAGTGCTTAGCTATATGTGCACAGAGTTGAGGTGAAGCTGACCTTCTAGAGTTGTCAAGAATGATGGATGAAGGGACTTCCAATCAAGGGAACCTGCTTTGGGAGAGAATTTTACATCCTATCTTTGTGAGGTAAGCCATACACACTTAGAATACTTTGTTTATGTTAAACTCTGATTAGTTAGCTCTTATGGTCTTTAGCCTTGCCCTAGAAGTGAACTATCCTCATTATAATACTAAAAATCACACCTCCTAAGGGAAAGATCCAAGCCCACTAAAAGACCCCTCCTCAGGGAGCATGTGTAGTAGTAAGGTAAGTTAGGTAATGAATATGCAGATGTATAGCAAATCATCTATATAGACCTGCCCTCTGGGCAGGGAAAGTGCAATAAGATTTTGTATATAATGTTTCTAACTTTATACTGTAGTAGGCTAGCTTTGTCTGCTAGCATCCAGACTTGTGCAACTCTGTCATAAAACAGTATCTCAGTGTGTAAGATCGGCTTGTTGCACACCAGGAATGGAGTCACATTTTAGAGATAACAGGACCACTTACTACAGGAGGTGTAGCGCTTTCAGTTAGTCCTCACGGTGTGATAGATATCCTGTCTGATTATATCTCAGGTTTGTTTCCATCAGCCCCTCTAGAGCAGGTGTTGGTGATTTTCATGTCCCAGTTACCACATCTTCTCTGGGCAACAGATTAGTCAGCACACTTGTCTCTGAATAGGTACTCCAGGGTAGTGAGTTTGAGCTCAGACTGGATGCATTTTACACTCAAGAGCTTGCTAAATGATTGTTTAGCCTCTTAAAGTTCCCTGCTTCCTGGCAAAGCCAGAATGTGTATTTCTACTGGAACTGCAAGTTTTGGCAAGGACTTTAACATTCAGTAAGGTGGCAGTCAGGTAAAACTGTAGCATGAAAAGCTAAAAGCTTTACCTCTTACAGATACACTGCTGTGTCCTACCTAAGGACCACTGCATTTATTTGTTCATTACTAAATTTATGTACAATCACAGAAAAGACTCTTGTGGTCCATGCAAATGGACCTCCAACTGGAGGATGTAGGGGTAAGTATGGATCAAAGGAGAACTGCCCAGAGGCTGCTGGCACTGTGGGATTGTGCCCTGTTGTGGAGGGCATACCCCAGCATGGCTTGCTGCTGCTGGCTGTAGGCTCCCCTTAGGGAGAAGCCCTGCTGCAGACAGCACCCCCTGTCAGCATCTCTGACAAGGGGAACTGGAACCCCTCTCTCATCTTCAGATCAGTAAGGTTCCGCAGGAAAGGTGAGGTTACTAAAATAAGGAGTACCTTAGCTGTAGAAGCTCTTCCTGGATTTCTCTTTCACGTGTTTGGCAATCTTGGGCTTTGAAGGATAGGCCTGCACGGTTAAATTTGAGGAATACCTGCCTAAAATGCAGGCCCTTCAAATCTTTATGTGTAAACTTGGCTACTAATTACTAAGTGTGTGCAGAAAGGATGTGTGGGCCTGGTACCTGGAATGCTTTTCTCTAGAGCTGGGAGTCCCAGCACCTTGAGCTGAAACTATCAGCGCTGTTCAGTGCTCAGGACTTCTGAGAAAGTAAAATTACTCAAATTAGCAAAACCACAGTCTGCATGCACCCCAGTGTTTTACACCCCTGGCAGCCAGAACCAACTGATGCAGGTAGAAACCTGCAGCTTTGCTAACTTGAGCTGCCAAGACCAAGAGGGGAGCACTTGGTGCCATGCAGAAATAGGCCTTCGCCTAATGACCAGTGGCAGAACTTGTGTGTGTAGCAGACTCAGAGCCTAAGGTATATTTGAAGTAGTACTTGGGGAGTGAAATGTGGTTTGTTTGTTTTTTCAATAGAAATATGTATTTATATTTGGTAATTTTCTTCCTATCTTCTGAAAAGAGAGATCTGAAGCTGCCTTCTGCTCAGGCCAGTATGGTGTCTTGAGTGGAAAATTTCACTCCCCAGTTTCCATAAGATGCAACTTAGGCTGGTGCTTGTGAATGCTGTAAAAGGAAAGTTACTGCAGCAGAGCTCTGTAATCAAGAGGTCTCCATGGACAGTCTGCCATCCTGATGAGAGACACTTCTTAATTAAGCAAAGATGCCACATTGTAGCTGAAACAATTCCTAAGTGGCCCAACTTCCCTCTTCACATCAATGAGCCTGGAATTAGAGAGCTCCCAACAACATGGGGTTTTAGAGGATTTGAAATGAATTATAAGACTAAAAGTTTAACACTTGAGCATGTGCAGCATGCAGAAAACACATTTCAAAATGTGTTTGAAGAGCAGGAGCACAGTTTTGTACTACTGCAAAGATCTTTGAAAGGAGGCGCATGGGTAGTATCCCAAGTATTGCTTAGGAGATCTGAGATCCACGCACTTATGTGAAAAGCTCAACTTTACTTGCAAGCAAAACAATTAAGCAACCCTTGCAGCTAAACTTAACTGATTTCCTGTTTGAGCACCTCAATTACACTAATTTCATGATTAAGCTGGTTCCAATTAATGGGAAAAGCAGAAAGAATCCATGGTCAAAATATTGGACAAACTGTTTAAGCTAATGAGGGAGGACACTGGCGTTTGTGAAACAGCTGGTAGTGACAGCCTGGAAGAGAAAAGGAGAAAAGGAAAAACAGCTGCTTGCAGATAAGCACTAAATTCAAACACAGGAGCAAAGTGAAGTGGAACACGTTGATGTGCTTCAACACATCAAGTGGCAACACAGAAATGCTGCATGAATATGGATCCTCTTACTCCGCTGACTAGTACCAGTGACAGCCCCAGGGAGCAAACCTTGGGTGCTCAGTCCCTGATCATGTGTTCTGCATCATGCATTAGTATACGATGTATCATGTATATATATATATCTCATGTATTCTATACGATATTCGGGAGTAAAATTGTTTGCAATAGTCCATATTCAGTAACTGTAATTGCTCCTGAAGGGCCACCAGTTAACAAGGCTGTCCACCAGGGTACCTACCCTTTGCAAGACTTAGGTGTCTAGAAGAACAGGGCACAGGTGCACCAAAACCAGCGTGTGGTCTGAGCCATGTCTAGTCAGGTGGCAACCTGGGATTTTTGCAACATGGAAGCAAGATCTCTGAGAAATCACACAGCAGTTACAGGCAAGTCCTCACAGCGTTTTTGGTTGCCTTTCCTAGAAAGAAGCTGATCCCAAAATGGCCCATTGCCTGTTCTTCCTGTACCTCTATGTGTGACTAAGAAAAAATATGAAAGGTGTAGGATGGAAAATGTCCTCAGATGTTGCTTCTTAGTTCTCCCCTCACCCCCAGTTAAGGGAACCACATATTAAACTGAATTGTGTGCCACGGGCTTTGCACTAGGGTGTTTGTAACAATGGAACAGAGAGAGCACAAAGTGCCCTGGCTTGTCACAGCAAGAGTGAACGCAGCGAAGGCACAGGAGCACGTGCCAGCTAGAAGCAGTGTCTGTGTGACCACTCACTGGGTGCAGATAATGCCCATCAGCAGGTTCTCCATGTGCCTGGTTTGAAAAATAAACGGAAGCAGCATTAGAGCAAGAGGGTGCCAAGCAGTTCAACTGGGCTAATACTACATGGCTTCTGTGCCCCTGACACCTCTCACTGTGTAGATGTAACCATCCTGTTTGTTGCCTGGCTCTGCTCTTTCCACAAACATATATGATAACCTGGTATTCCAGCTCTGAGGCGAGAGATGTTTACAGCCAGTTTAGGGGGTAGAACTGCCATTCAGAATAAATACGTATTTGGTAACTACGTACAGCAAGGGCACCACAAAATGAATTGTAGTTTCCATCCTATTGTGGCAACAGGGGTCTTCCCAGTGGGGTTGGGGGAATGCAGAAACAATAAAGGCAATGTGTCAGGCTTTTCCAGGTGTAGTCTCCCTAGAAACATTAAAAAACAAAAAACAAAAATAAAAAGGAAGAAAAGTAACAAACATCTTACATTATGTGTTTCATGGGAACCTAACAGCAATACCAGCCACATTATTGATTTCCTTTTTTGACCTGTCTCTTCTCCTCTGACACCAAGCCTCTCAGTGGTAGGTACCCTGCTGCTTGTGAGGCTGTGCTGTAGATTGGACTAATGTAGTTTAAAATGAACTCTCTAAAGTCTGTCATTTAAAAACTATGGATCATCTTACGGATCTGACTTAGGGCACAGCCGTGTGAACAGTTACTTGGCACAGCTGTATTAATTCAGGCTCTGGGGGAGAAGGTGGGAGTGAGACCAAATGACTGAAACCAGCTCTCCTGACAATGGAGCATGAAGCTGTGCCCTCTGTGATAGCAGTTGGTGGCTAAGGGAGTTTTGGATGTACTTGCATTACTCAGCAAGTAATTCCAGTCACATTCCTTCTGTTCACAGCTTGCTTGTTTCTCAGGATCCTATACCCTTCAAGCTGGGTGTCCTCTTTGCCCTTACTGATATGCCCCATTTGGGAGCTCACCTCCATGTGAAAGCTTGTTAGCATTAAGCTTCTATGCGGTACTGAAAATAAAAATTCTACAGCACAGCAGATTTGATCACTTCATTTTCTTGCCTAAAGCACGCTATGATTTCTTCCCCTGTTTGGCTCCGTGGGTGGAACAGGCATTTCAGTATACACTGCCACGTTCATTACAGGGAGTTCTTCCATGCTAGAGATATTAACATCTTTGTTATTACTGCCAGTTCTCAACTCCCCCGTACCAAGTGTCGCCTGAGCTAGAATTCCTTTTAAGGACAAACTCCCAATAGTAGTATTCTCCTCCTGAAAGTGAAGAACATCTCTTCAGAGGTCAGTTCCTTCTGCTTTCTCAGAATCCTGCCTCCCCCATATTCCTTAGAAAGTCATTATTAAAGATGTCAATACCACTTGCAAAAATACCACAGAAATTCTAGAAATCACTGTCAGAATTACCTCTTCATAATCATTAACTCAGAACCAGTGTTTCAGTTAAAAAGTTTTATGCAAGAAAAAATGTTTAACATTTAATATAAAATCAAAGTTTGACATAGCTTATTTTTCAAATGTCATCCTTTTTCTGTTTATGAACTGACAATTAGAAGATCACAATTAAAAAAGTCATCCTAAATACTTTTAAAAGCCTTATAAAAACATTCATAAAGTGCCACCCACACAAGCACCTAAACAAGAATCTGAGAGAAATACTTATTAGGATGTTAATTTACTTAATTGCTGTTGAGGACTAAGCTGTCAGACAACAGCATAATTTTTGGAACTGTCAATTTAACAACCATACGATGCAGCAAAACCACCATTCCATAGATTTGGCCCCAACAGAGCATCAGCTGGGCCCACAACACGTACACAGTGGCACCCAGCACAGTGTTGCGGGATTTTAAATTAAATAGATGCTACCACCAACTAAAACCAAGACTACCAACAAGTGGGAGATGTGGGTACTAACGACAGCAATTATCCCAGGCAGTGGCCTTACCACGAGGGAAAACCCAGGCACCTTGTACAGAAGACAGGTACAGATTTAGGCTGGTTTTTACCGGGATAAAAATCACTCCCCACTAGAAATAACAGGAAAAGGCACTGATACTTGGAACATCTCTACTTTCTCCTCTCTGGCCTTGAATGTACCATAGTGTATAAGCACCTTTCCTTCCCCCATCCCCAGTAGGGGCTCAGAACAACCACAGCACCATAGTGCACACACTAGTCCGTTTGGCAGCAGCCTCCCACTTTGCTTGAGGGACAGGGCAGGGCTCACAAACAGATCTACCTGGAAGAAAAGGGGGCAGGCTCTGAGGGCTCCCTCCCCCAAAATTCACGCCCCATATGAGGTGTCCATGGAGCAGCTGCATGTCTTCCCAACGCCAGGTAGCTGCTTACGGTCCACATGGTCTTCTCCTCTCCACCAGCTACTCTGCATGGTGCTTCTGGTGGCGGACCAGCTGGGGCTGGAACCGAAAGCTTTCTCCACACTGGGTGCAGCGGTAGGGCTGCTCCCCGGTGTGGATGCGGGTATGCTTGATGAGGTTGGAGTTACCACTGAAGCCCCGGCCGCACTGGCTGCATTTGTAAGGCTTCTCGCCAGTATGCGTACGAGCATGGTTAATGAGGTCAGAGCTCTGCCCAAAACGTTTGCCACACTGCCCACAAGCGTAAGGCCGGATGCCATCGTGGGCTCGCTGGTGCTGAAGGAGGTGGGAGTGTTGGCTGAAGCTTTTCCCACAGGCTGGGCACTTGTAGGGCCTCTCACCTGTGTGCATACGCTGGTGTTTGATGCAAGTGGAGCTGTCGCTGAAGATCTTCCCACACTCGCTGCACACGTAGGGTTTGAGCCCGGTGTGGATGCGCTGGTGCTTGAGGAGGTTGGAGCTCTGGCTGAAGCTCTTCCCACACTCAGCACAGGTGTAGGGTTTCTGGCCTGTGTGAACCCGCTGGTGCTGGATGAGATGGGAGCTCTGGCTGAAGCCCTTGCCACACTCCCCACACAGGAACGGGCGCTCCCCGGTGTGCATTCGCTGGTGCTGGATGAGGTGGATGCTCCGGCTGAAGCCCTTGCCACACTCGGAGCAGATGGTGGGCCGCTCTGCACGAGGGGCTCGCTGGGAGGCTGCTGCTACTCTTCTCTCCTGTCTTTTCACCAGGCTGATATTGGAGCAAGGCAGCTTAGCCTCCTCTTCCTCCCGACATCCACCTTGCTGAGCCTCTGAGGAACTGCGCTGACTTCCATGGGTATCCCCCAACTGTTCCTCTCCTCCTGTGGATCCTGCTGCCAATATGTCCTGCAGATCTCCACTTGCAAGGTGATCTGGAAGGGGACCTAGTTCACCACCTGGAAAAAAACCCCAAGTATTACTCATACTGTGATTCTCACTGGGAAGTGGCAAAGCAGGGAACAGGTGAGCTGTTATTCTAGAGAGCCTGGTCTGCACTGTGTAGAAGAAGCAGTAAAGGGAAGACTGGGAGCAAATAGAGACCTAGCTGCAGGAGAGGCCTCTTCATGTGACCGAGAGCACACATGCCATGAACAGCAGAGCCAAGGCCAATGCTACAGGTGTCTCCGTGTCCCCAAGAAATCTGCACCTTTTGTCTTCTTAATATTCTGTCTTCTTGTACATACTCTTAACAGCAGGCTGACAAAGGCAGGCTGCCTGCCTGCCCTGAGGGGGGAAGAGAGGTCTTAATACGAGGTGCATGAAATAAAGTGGCTTAAATAACACTGAGGTAGCTCAAAGAGCATTTTGCCTACTCTCTGCTTATAAACTTATCTAACTTATTCCTCACCCATGTACGTCTCCTCCAAAGCCTCGTGATCTTGTTCTTCTCCTTGGTCCATCTGGGCAGTTATGTCAGGTTCAGCAACCTGGAATCCTTCTTAGAAAAGCAAGCAAAAGTAATTGTAGTTGAATATTCAGCAAGAGCTTGTCATGTATCTTAAAATCTACTGCCTCTGCTGATACGGGGAACAAACAGAGTGGCTGCATAAAAGAATGAAGTCAACTGAGGAACAAACATTTATGGACAGCCTGTGCACTACTGAGGTATCTGGTTGTCAGATACTTTCCCTAAAGGAGATTCAAAGTTGCCCCTCTTCTGATAAGTGATATACATTAGGACATACACCAGACATGCTGGACTCAGAACTGGTTGACAGCAATAGTAGCTACAGGTGTGAGCAAAGAGCAAACCCCAGCCATACTTACATTCCTTTAATAATGACATTCAAAAGTTTAATTACTCTCCTAAGATTATTTCAAATGGAAAAAAGTCTCTTTAGTCACCAGAACTTGCTTTTCTTACTTGCTGCCTCATCTCTTCTCTCCTCCAAGACTCTCAGGCTGAGGCAGCAAAAAACAACCAAACAGGCAATTTGGTAACTTGTCTGCTCCAACTGGTCTGTGTTAGTTCCCAGCCTGGCATCCCTACTGAGCTCCAGCAACCACCATGAACACAACTGTTGGGCAGGGTGCTCTTACAAATGCCATCAGCAGCAAAGACAAGAATTTTTCCTTCAGTATTTACTCTTTTTAAGGCCCAAACCAGCCAAACAGTAAGCAACAGCTGTTAGTATCAAGTGGACAGGCATTAGCAGTTGCTGCAGAAAAAATGCAGGACAGAGAAGATATAATGGTATGAGAAATCCCACTTTATTTTAAAAAGATTCAAAAATGCAGAGAAAGGATACCATGGGGATGAATCTAGGACCAGAGACTGACATGCATCACAGCTAAAGTTGAGATCACTTATGGGAATATTTTTAAAGCATTTAAGATGTTATTTTTTTCTTTCCTTTTAATCTTTACAGTTACTTAATACTAGTTTGCATCACTTCAGAAATACACTACCTGAACTCTGCTTCAAGCTACCAATCTCTCTGGACAAGCAATACCTCTGGACAACCACTGAAGCTCCAGACAGAATTTACAAACTGGACAGACAGGTGCTGGTGCAAACAAACACTGTAAACCCATGGGTGCCTGGTCCTGGACTCCATCCATCAGCAACAGCTATTTAACAACAGGTAATATGGGATTAGATAGTGTCAGAATTAAGGAGACAACTCAGATGAAGGGAACAGTTTTGGACCTTGGCCAGTGATTACAAAACTACCAGTCTTGAGGTCTTTAGTTCTATGTGGCAAAGTTGGACAGAAAGAAAGGGAGCAAGCGGAAGAGAAAGACTGCAATCTTGAACTGCAGAACCATGAAGACAGAAAGAATCAGACAAGCAAAAAAGAAGCCTCAGTGCAAAAAAAAAAAAAAAGATAAAGAAAGAAGGTTTAAACATTAATAATTAATAATTAAACATTAAACATTAATAATGTGAGCCCCTACTTTAGCTAAATGCTGAAGTGGACCACCCCTGCAGATGGATCATTTCCAGCAGTTCCAAGCCACTATACAAAGGGAGGTTGCTTTCTGCAGCCCTACAGCTCTCAGGACTTGGCCACTACCGATAATTTCTGCTGCAAGTTTGGCAGTACAAGCCAACCAAGCTATTTTCATGCTGCAATACGTACCAGATGGCCCACCCCCACTCTAGAGCAGGAGTCAAACCCGTGTCCACACATAGACCTTTCCCCCAGGCAGCTAACCACAAACAGCAGGGTTTCTCTCTGAAAGCTGTCAACAAACAGGAACTTTGGAGGAGCAAATCCCTCAGCATTTCAGAGGTGGCACCCGCATCTGACAAACAACCCACATTCACTACCCAGGGAAACATCTAAGCAAGCAGACAAGGTAGAAGGAAGAGTTTGCTTATGACCCTACAAAAATTTCCTAGCTTGGGTTGTTGCTGACACACTGCTGCTATGCTCAGATTTGCTATGGCAGCTCAGCAGAAGGCGGATAACCTTCACACAATTAATAGGCTGGTCTGGAGCGAGAAAGTTTCGTTCCTTCCCACAATCACAGTCGTGTCTCTGTGGAAGGAGGGGACAAACCTCATCAACAGAGGGGACGTTCCTTCAGGGATTTCATCTGTTACTACAGAAGCATATCCTTGGGCGTATTGGTTGATTACTTGAATGTGGAAACCGAAACAGCGAGAACGTCTGTGTGGGTGGGTGTGGGGGCTACTACAGGCAATATCCACAGCTTCACTAAAACAAGATATGAAGGGTATCCAGTTTGGACCTCCAGCAGGGGCTTTGCAAACATACCATACTGTTCCTGGGGCCTTGCCTTTAGTGCTGTGAGAGCATGTATAGATTTTGCAGCTGGGTCCTACAATTGATGTTCTTTACCTTGGCTACTTATTTGCTCTTCCGACCACTCAGCTCTGTATTCCTCCCGTGGCCGTACCAGGCGGTGGAGGTTATGGGACTCATCCTAGTGCAGAGCTCCATACTTTCAGCTTCTCGTGCTCCTGAAGTGCTGTCAGCAGCTAAGCACTCTGCACCGTCACGCCAGGCACGACAGCACAAACCTGCAATTCAGAAGAAGGCGTTCAAATCTTCCTCTCCCCAGCTGTTGTCTGGGATAGATAATGCTTGCGGTAAAATCAAAAGGTGAAGACAGTTTTATCATAGAAAATACTTAATTACACAGCTGCACATGTTTCTCTTGGGTGCAAGGACAGCCTCGTCTTCCCCGGACCATCAGATTTGATGATGAACCGTAGTGCTGGCTCCTGCCCAGCTTGGGGTGCCGGGGCAGGCAGAGGAGGGCCACCACGGGGTGCACAGCACCCAAAGGCAGAGGGTGCGCAGGAGGGGGCAAGCACAGTGTAGCGTTTGGCAACGAGGATTTTGGGAACGAGCAGGGGTGCACAGCTGCCTGTCTGCAACTGCCACCAGAGGAACCGGGTGCAACCGGGGAAAGAGACGCATTTGCCCTGCGGCAAGTGAAAAGGGTTGGAAGGGGGGAAACTGCGTGATAGGCAGGGGCTGCAGGCAGACAGGGATGGCAGCTTAGCGGGGTCTGCAAAAGGGGTAGGCCGGCCCTCCCCGGGCCAAGCTGCATTTGTTTCTCCTCCGGGCAGGTCCTTTCTCCCCAAGGCCGACAGACAAAGGCTGCGGCTGGGGTTTACAGCCCGGCTCCGGGAGCGGCTGGCCTTCCCCGGCAGCCGGCACGGCCCCGCACCGGCCCCCCCCCGGCTGTCTGCCCTGTCCCCCGGCCGAGCGGGGCCGTGTCGTGCCATGCCGTGCCTACCTGCGGGGCGCCGCTCCGCCCGCCGCCCGCCGGCCGCCG
>JAVJGJ010000014.1:113396655-113436308 GCA_035590215.1 Microhierax caerulescens | reverse complement strand
GCGCGCATGCGCCGTGGGGGTGGGGCCTGGAGTGGTCGCTGCGCGCCGCTGGGACGGGGCAGCGCTGGGGGCGAGCGGCGGGGCGGTGTGGACAGGGCCCGGGGGGGGGTCGCTGCTTGTTGCGGCCTGTGTGTGAGGGCCAGGCGGCAGCGGGGGAGGGGCGGCGTCCCTTGCGGCTGTGAGGCGCTGCGGAACTGCGAGCCTGGGCTGCCTTTTGGCCTGTGCCGCCCGTTTCCGTCGACCAGTGGTGGTTGTGTCGGCGGTGGCTGGAGAAGGGCTGTGTGCTGATGTCGGCTGGGCTGGAGTTAATTTTCTTCTCAGTAGCCCGTGCAGGGCTTGCTTTTGGATGTGGTGTGAGAACAATGCTGCTAACACGCTGATGGTTTTAGTTGTTGCTGGGTGATGTTCATACTGAGCCAGGGACTTTCAAGTTTTTCAGGCCCTGCCAGCCAGAGGGCTGGGGGGGCACAGGGAATTGGGAGGGGACACAGCCAGGACAGGTGACTCCAACCGGCCAAAGGGATATTCCATACCATGGGGCGTCACGCTGAGTATATAAACTGGGGGAAGAAGAAGGCAGGGGGTGGGAGGTGGCATTTGGCATCATGGCCTTTGTCTTCCCAAGTACCATGACAGACTGCCATACAGAGTGACACTGCAGATCCAGCTAAAGGCCAACCTTTAAGAAAGGCAAACATGAAGTTCAAACATGAAGGCTTCCTCTGTGAGACCCCTAAAATCACACTTCTCTGTGGCCTGACTACTTTGCCATGGTTGCAGCTGCGGTGCTCCCTGACCCACGTATCCCAGGAGCGTAACTTACACTATCATTTGCATCGCAGTTATACAGATTTTTTTGAATAGTGTTTTACTTCCAAAATATCTGAATGTGATATTCTAGTAACCATCTTACTGTCACTCTCGATTTTTTTTTTTGTATCTGCAAACAATACTGCCTACTATTTTCTCCATTTTAATTAAGCTGCACATGTAATCTTGGTGGCCTAGAGGAAGAATTCAACATATCTAGGGGAGAGTGTCTTTGAAGTGTATTGAGTGTTGCGGTAAAGTACTGTAGTTTGTTCTTGTTTTACACTGAGGTGCTTCAGACTGCTCAGAGTATAATGCACTCTCCCTTACAATTGACACTTCTGTCTATGCAAGGAAAAAAAGGCTTGCTTAAGCATCATGAATGAAACACTCAAGAAAAAGGCGAATGTCCTAGGTCATGCCCTGCAACAGTGTGTTGAGTCTGGCATTGCTGAAGCTTGCCATGCTGTGCTGTACTAGTGTATTTTTAACAGAGACGTTTGAACATTGTACTTGGTGACATGTGAATCAGTGTCCTCGTTCTTTTACGTCTGCCTCAGAGCGAACTAGGAGATCACTTTATTTGGGGCTGTAGAATCTGCGTCAGGGCACTGATTAGGTACTTAGAAATCACGTGCAAAACCAGCATACTGAGCAGCAGAAGCTGGGCAAGAGGAAGTGACAGGTATGCATTCATTTTGCTAGCAGTTTTCTAGGAAGTAGCAAGATAGTGCTGATATAGTCCTGTGTGTGGAGGGACATCAGGTAGTTAACAGCATTGGGAAGCCCACCAGAATGGGCAACGTGCCTTGTACAATTGTTGGAGAACTGGAAGGAGAACCACGAATGAGGTGGTTATCATCATCTTTATTTGAAAGCTTGTTTTTCACCAGAGAGAACTTGCAACTTGTTTGTACAGCTTTAACTCTGCTTTGTTAACTTTTTCAATTAGATAAATGTCCCAGGTTGTGCTGAGAAAGCTAGATTTTGCTCTCTGGTATCTGGGGAATAAGATGTTTGTGTACTGAAGGGGTCAGTCTTTACCCATTTCTTCCCTCGGGCAGTCTGGCGTTGAATTACTTCATTGTAGGTGATGGCTGGTCCAGGAGTTGAGCTACATTAACGTGGTTATTTGCTTAAATATGTATTTTGTGGGCTTCCTCAGGGTAATTGTGTTATGCAAAGTAAAAGATAGCAGCCTCGGATCCCGTTGCAGCTTCATTTCAATCGGAACTGATTGGCTGACAAATTCTCAGTGAAACTTCGTACCTGAAATTGCATGCACATGCCTTATCTCCCCAAACATAATGGTATATGCAGATTATTTGGGCTTCAGCACTCTGTGGGTGCTGAGAAGAAATGAGTAACAAAGGAGACTTTTTAAACAGTTCAGGTAATTATGAGAATACTGGAGGCTAGTAGTCTGAAAATTTTGCAGGGCAAGCCCATCAAAGGGAGGCTGGAGAGGGCTGGTTTTCTTGTGAGCCTTTTCTAATTACAATGACTGCCTGAGGGTGAGACAAGCAAGACAAAGCTTAAAACAAAAAGCTCAAATAGAGCTGCCCTGCAGTATGTGCACAGACATGTGTATACCTGCCCACACGTGCATCTTTGTCATAGCATGAGAATTATGAAGGACATGATGTTAACAAGACCAGTATGATTAATGGTGCAAGTCAACATCTTTCCATTTTGAACCCAAGGATAAAGCTATAGCTAAAATACAGACTGCCCCTCTTCAGCAAGTCTTGCTGCTATTTTGGGCTGTGTAAAGATTTAGCCACTTACTGACTACCTAAATAGGTTGCCTTTTTTCCACATAACAAGGAACATGACCAGTTTAGTTGGCCAGCAGGAAGGAGGAGGACCTGTACCATCACTGGTAGATCTGCGGTAGGTCAAATGGATACCTCTGGGGACCTGTACTGCTTGTGGAGCTCATTTAATTAGTCCAGATGTAGACTGCTGTGGAAGGTTTGATACTGGGGAGGGTGCATCTGAGGCAGTGCACTGTCCATCCTTGTTACAGCAAAAAATGGTAATTACTGGTGTAGCTGCTTTCCTTCAGAGATCTTTTGAAGCTGAATTATGTTTGCTGCTGATGGCACTGACAGGCATTCAGCTATTTATCTGGCTTCATTAAATCACCCTATTTGTTTAGGTCTCTGAGTAGCTGCAGGATTGTGCATGGTTTAGACTGTTTCTATTTGCTGGCTTTTTGTGCTTGTTTCTTGCTATTAATTTGATTGCTTTTGTCTTGAATGAAGCTAGTTTGCAGGTTTTCCTCCCTTTCCTTTTGAATGTGTAAATCATAGGTCATTTTCAGAGTGCTGTGGTTTTCACCATCTCCATATTTTTTGAAACAAGTCAGTAAAGATGACCCACTGTATTTTGTGATCAAATGCATAGCCAGTGGAGGTAGCAGTGAGGGTTATGGAGGCTCTCTGGTAAAGTTTACACATGAGAAGTGCTTGACTTGTTGATTGTATAGCAGTATATATTTTTTGTCAGGCTGAGGTCTTTCAGACGGTTGCCTTGAGATGTCTCTCATTTCTATATGAGCGCAAACCACAGCAAGCAGTTATTTTGGATAGCGTGAGTCAGCTGACACTTGTTTCATTCTAAGGCTCTTGGGTGCATGGGCTTCTATGACCCTGTACTTGCTGAGTTTGGGTCCAAGGTGTTGCTTGACAAGCAAAGAGACAGCCTTTTCTCCTCCCCAGAAGTTCTGTCCATTTGGTTGCTCATCCTGGGTGTTCGCTCTGCCCTATGGGCGGTTTTCTTTGTTCCTTGATGAAGCAGAGGTAGTGGTTTGGGGGTGAACAAGAGGCAGGTTCAATCAGTAGTTCGCTGCTCAAGTTGCAGCCTTGGTGCAGTGCATGTACTGCAAAGGGAAACTTCACCCTCATTTATGGGCTGTCTGTCAGGCTGGGAAATCAGATTCTGTGAAACCCAGATATAAATTTACTTTCTGAGGTGACTACTTAGCTGGCAGAGAGGTGTTGGAACCGTGGACTTCTCTGGAGACTCGTGGGCGATTGGCTTCTTCACATATGCTCCTTTGGCATATCCAGCAGTGCTGTGCTCTTGTGGCTTCATTTGGTTAATCACGTACACACTCAAGTAAAACTGGAAGCTGAGCATGGTGCGTGGTGCTGCTTTGGGTTGCTGTATGGTGTCATGCTATTTTACATACGTTTTGTTTCCTTGGGGAAAGTTCTGGTACGGCAGGTAACTGTAATGTAGTTCTTTGTTGTTGACATCATCACGTTTTTGATGATAAAGCTGTGCACCTTACCAAACACAAATATGAGCTTTTGCAGCATTGGAGTATTTTTGCAGAGGGCCAGAGGAGCAGTTGTACAGACATGCAAGTCCATCACCAGCAATAAATCTTCCTTTGCTGACCTGCAGCTACTCCTTTTCCTTGGATTTCTTTTTGCTGTGAAAAATTGTCTGATAGTGCTAACCTCCACTGTTGCACTTGGGGCATGCAAAGAAAGAAACTTAACCACAAGTTCATAGCTGATATGGCTCTGACAGTGGTTGAAACCGCAGGATTTTTTTTTTTTTTAAAGCAAAATAGTTATTCTATCTGAGAATTCTGTGTTCAGGTTTAGTAAGGAAAAGACTAGCAAGCAAGAATACTTTAAATATTTCTCCTCACCTTCTTATTTCAAGTAATATTCACTGGTGGTCTAAGCTAGCAGGATTTAAAGGTTTTCCAGTGAACAAGGCCATAAAGAAGTCTATACATAATAGCAAAGAAAAGGTTACTTCTGAAATGTTACTTATTTTCACCTTCCAGGCTCTATTGTGGGCAGTTGTTATTCCTGAAGGTAAAGAAAGTTTATTTAATTCTTAGTAATTCCCTAATAGCAGCATGCTTTTATGCTAAACTGGGATGGAAAAATCTGTTTTGGTGTGGATGTGTTCCTAGAGGTTTTACTGCTGGATTTATTAGCTGCAGGATCAGGACAACATTTGAGTGTTGGGTTGAAACAAAATTTGTGTTCCTAAAGTGTTTTAGCTTGCTGCACTTGCTGTTGTTAACTAGCTTCTGCTTGAAATTAATTTCACTGGGAAATAAGACCTCAGCTAATGGAATTACGTCAGTATATCTGGAATGTGAAAAAGCCAAGCAATTAAAAATAGAATATTAATTAATTAAGCTTACAACTTCCACTTAAAGATTTAATGTTTGTTGGAGTGCCATAATAAACTCTAGCAAGGTAATAGTAATAAAACAAATATAATTTGACGGAGTTGGCTTATTAGATATTATTAATTGAGTATGAGTTGTGTCTTTGTATTTACCAAGAAGAAAAATGGCCGATTCATTAGCTGTCTGGAGTACTTTTCAACATGTATCAGATTATGGCATTTGTGGCTTTATTTCATCAAAAACCTCTTACAGGAGTTTAAAG
Organism: Microhierax caerulescens; assembly: GCA_035590215.1. Classification (NCBI taxonomy): domain Eukaryota; kingdom Metazoa; phylum Chordata; class Aves; order Falconiformes; family Falconidae; genus Microhierax; species Microhierax caerulescens. Next base: position 113,431,071 of record JAVJGJ010000014.1, on the reverse strand, counting down.
AAATTTCTCACTTAAGCTTTACGAAGCTGCTAAGGAGGAAGGCTAGTGCAAAACCATCTGCGCACAATCTATGGCACTTGGACAAGCCCGGGTTGAATGATTACTTTGAGATAACACATTTTAGTAGCTGGATTTGGAATTGAATCCCAATTTTCACTCTTAAATCCCAGCTCCCAGGTGACGTTCTCAAACCTGTGTCCTTGCCAGATTTTCAGCCCAATGGGTGTAATTATGTTAAACTGGTTTGCTAATGACTTTTTTCTGTGGCTGTGTTTTCAGCTCACCTTGATGTGACAACGATAGATGGGTGAGTCGTTTTTGACCTTGACTTTCCTCAATTGTAGCAGCCTTTTCAGATCAGCTTGCAGAAGGGAAGTACCACCTTGCAGTGCTGGATGCACGGCAATGCTGGACATGGCCAGTGCATTCGTGTCTTTCCTAATGGGACGTTGGAGCTCTGCATGATCGGGAAAGAGGATGCAGGGCAGTACATGGCCAGGGTGTGCAACAGCTCCCAGCACTGTCTACTGAAGAAAATTTCGGTTAGGTGTGCATGGTGGGTGTAAATTTTCACTTTAAAGTCCATGTCTTTCTGTGTTGGGCTGCCTGGATCAGATGCTTGTTTATGTTACAATGTATAGATTATGTATTCATGGTGGGTAGCTTCAGCTTTTGTTTTTGAGTTCATGTGATAGTCTAGGTGAGAACACTTACATGTCGTATTTTTGATTAAAGTTTTGTTACCCTTGCAATTAGCACCTACACTTGTGCTGCAAGTCTAAAATCAGGATGTTACAGTTAGTCTTCCAAACCCAATAACTTAAGCTGTGAAATGTGCTGAGCTCTTCCTGAACTTCCTTGTTTAGTTATTAGGTGCTAAATTTAGACCTCCTTTCAAATCTTGTTCTGTCACTTTATCCAGTGCTTGAATTTACCAGCTAGGAAAATTTGATCTTTATTTGAAATATGTGTTAACATAGCTATTGAGGTCAATCCAGTCCAGCAAGGTTTACTGAAAGCTGCCTAAGCCCTCATGCAGTCTGACCCACAGTGGAATAATGTGGAGATTTAGGGACCTGCAAAGTGCTGATTAGGACTCTCCTCCCTATTCTGAGCATCCTGACCCTTGAGATGTTGCAGTTCTTCGAGGGTACCATGGCACAGAAGATCAGTTAAGCATTGTTCTGCCTTCCTGCTTTCCTCACTCTCAACACCACCCTCTGCTTGTCGTTTCAGGGCTGCCAGAGGACCCACAAAAATAAATACCTGCTCTCTCTTCCCAATAACTCCTGTCATCCATGTCACCTTTCACTCTAGTTCCTGTATTTCACAGCCAAGAGGATGAGAATGAGTTTCTTCCTTGTGCTGCTCCCTTGATGTTGTCAGTACCTGGCAAAGCACTCTGGCTGCCTTGCCCTCCCGAGAGCCCTGGATGGTGAAGGCAATTTCATCTTTAGTGCTTCAGTGACTTGAACCTGCCATCTCTGACTTGAGCCAGAGCAGTACCAGAACTCAGAATAGAAATTGGGTTCTGACGACACTGCTGTTTGAGGTGACTTGTTTTTTGTGCCTTTTAATTAGTGCCCTTCCTCTGTTTCCTGGCAGTGGGAACCAGAGAATTTTTTTTTCCTATGTGTCCATTGGATGGGTAGACAGAAGAGACAAGCAGGAAGCATTTTTGGCTGTTTGAGGTGCATCCTATATTACTTTGAATTAGCTAGGCAAATATGTTATGGCAGGTGGTTTTGATGTAGGCAGACTCTTTGCCTGTCAGGGCAAAACAATCTTTGCCCAAAAGCAGTTGGCTTTTTAGAAGCAAGCAATTATAATTTGTATGGGAGTTATTTTCATCCAGACCACAGTAATTTTATAACTCGGACATGCCAAATTCAAGTTACGACAAAAGGCATAGGGTTTGTTTCCACTTCTGACATAGCAGCTGTTGGAAATGTCAGGATCCAGTTTTCTAGAACTGTTAAAACTTGCCATTTGAGTTTTGGACAGTGTCAAAGACAATACTCTAGCTGTGTCCCTAGGCATTATGTATATGACGGATGCTGATTCATAATATACTCTTGCTATGTCTTGTGACCTCACAGTAGGATTCTTCCTTCCTAAATCAAATCCAAGTAAAATGCTTCCTCAGCATGACAAGGAAATGGACCTTCTTGTGGTTCTCAGGGAACTGTTCAGGGACTTAATTTGTTATCTGCTGCCTTGTTAAAAACAAGCTCTGCCTGCATGCAGGTTCCCAGCGGATAACTTGTAAGCCTGTGTGGAAATGCTTCCAAGGTAGCTGCAGCTCTGTCAGGTGAAATGAGAAGGACCTCAGGGATTTCTCGAGGCCAGATCAGGGCTCTGACCTCAGTCCCCATCTCCTCTTGGGTGGTCCATGCCCCTGACTGAATGGACAGGGGAACAGGGCCAACACCTTAGTAGCTCTAGTGGATGTGGTTGCTTTGCTTAAGCCTTTATCTTAACACATTAAATGTTAATGAGACTGCAGTTTAACTTGGTAGATTTAAGCATGATTTTACTTCTGTTTTTCACTTAGAAGAATGTGCTGCTGAGATAGAAGTCACATCAAGCTATATTAGGAGACAGGAACTGCACTGAAGAACACACAGCAGCTTTTATTTAAGAACTGTTGTTTTAGAAGGAAAAAAAGAAAAGGAAAGAAAACAGAATGTGGCTAGCAAATGGCTGTGACCATGTATGTAACTGGCATTAATGAACAGCCTTGGTAATTGGGTGTTGTATTTTCTGCAATACCTGTGTTAAAATTTATCTTAAGTGGTGTGTAGGAAGTTTAAGGTGTCTTTATCTTAGTTATCAGGTGCTGCTTGTGTGCTTCATGGAATATCTTTCCTAACAGAATGTTGAATAAAAGGGTTTTTTTGTTACTGCTAAAAAAATGTTCCTGAATGTCATTATGAACTGTTTAATTGTTTATGTAATCTGTTTTGCTCTTTAAGTATATCTCAATACACATTCTTTCTGTAGATTTGTATTCTAACCCTAGAGCAAACAGGTGATTTCGATTACAGTTCTGCTTCCTGAGTGCCCTTCATGGGGAAAACCCCCAAACCCAACCCCTTTCTCACCTTGTTCTCACAGGGTCGCTATTGCTTTGCTGTGGAGCCTACAGTCTGTCCATACCCTCGTTAACTTCTGATTCTTAAAACTGCCCACAATATTCTTGTTGAATTTTAAAGTAATCAGGGTACTAACTCACTGTCTTCATGGCTCTTGCTCCTCCTACTGTGTCTAGAAAGGAAATGTGTGTATTTTTGAAGAGAATCACCTGCTAGCTCACATTCAGGCTTATCACAGAAAATACCCTGTCTGAAGGCAAAATTCAGGTTTACCTTCCAGTCTGTGGTGTCAGCTTATGAGTCTTCATGGTGCAAGAACTCTTTAAATCCCTATTGTGTATTTATAGGAAAAAAATTAAAAAGCCGGTCCTGCTGTTGATCTGTAAGAATTCAGGGAGCATAGGTTTAGACTGATTGAGAAATATTATGATCTGATTACAATGAACAATTTCTGGAGGTACCCAATCTTGTACTGTGTGATGAAAAATTAAGCGCTGATGAGTACAAAGTATCTGAAAACAGAGTGTGAAAGCTTTGATGGATTTGAGAATGGCTACTAAAAATTGCAAATCGGAGCATGTAATGGAAAGGGAGTTTTTAAAATGGGTTTTCAGCTTCGAGTGTCTCCCTGCTTACAAGGGGAAGGCTAAGTAAATGCAGCAAGTTCCTTGACTACTACTTCAGATGAGTTTCAGTTTGCCAGGCGGTTGGCTGTGGGACCTTTGCATGTCTGCTGCACTACCTGGTGACTTTACAATGGCAAGGAAAGCTTACATTTGTCTGTCACACAGTTAGAGGGTACAACAGGTGTAAGTATACCACATCTCTGAGGCAGTGACTGTAGATTTTAATGGTTGAAATTCCTCAACTTTCCGCATGTGCCATTACTGTGAGTCTTAGATGTTTATTGATAAGATCTTCTATGCCCCGGGTTTGCCATGCACTTCTTGACGCTACTAAAAGCGGTTGGCAATTACAGCAGCAGGAGATGTGCCAGCTTCATCAGGGTTTCAGGCCCTGTGACTAGAGCTGGATGCAAGGCTCTGCCGAGAGGGACAGCAGAGCTGTGTCTGCTTCGGTTGGAGGTTACGCTTGAACGTGGCCGGAGCTGCTGGTGAAGCCTTGTGCTGTGCCGCTGGCCAGGACGAAGCACTGCTGGGGCTCACTGGCCCAGGGTGGCTGTGGGGGGCTGCCATGGACCTGGGGCGTGCTGCCACAGCTGCTTCGTTCCTCTGGCCAGTAGCTTCTCTGCGTGGGTTTTGTTTTTACTTTATTTCACTCCATGGCTTTCTCTGGCCATTCTGCCAGCCTTCCTGTGCCTGTTAACTCCCACGAAGCGGCTGGTAGGGGAGGGGAGGGCTGGTGGCAGGGGCTGGGAGGGGACCTCAAGCTCTGACTCCCTCTGGGGAGGACTCCTGAGACACCACAAGGCCATGGCCACCTGCTGCAGGGTGGCAGAGCAGACCTTGCGGAGCTGCAGGACACCAGGCAGGGTGACGTGGAAGTGCCGTATCCTTTTAACTTCCCTTTTGGCCATTGATGGTGCCATTGGAGCTGGCTGAGCTCAGCCGGTGGCCTCTGTCTCCGCGTGGCTGGCTGGGGCAAATGTTAGTAGGGCTGTGGCTGAGGACAGGGCAAGTGGCCTAGGGCTCTGGTCACTCAGCTGGGGAAGTGCTCTAGGGTTCTGGCTGGCCAGGACGGGTGATTTTAGGGCCCTTGCTGGCTGGCCCCAGTGTTGCGGGACTCTGGCTGGGGAACGGGGCAAGTGGTGTCTGGCTGTGGCTAGCCAGTCAGGGGACGTAGGGCTCTGGCTGGCTTGCTGGGGCAAGTGGTTTAGGGCTCTGGCTGGCCAGCTGGGGCAAGTGCTACAGGTTTGTGGCTAGCTGGTAGGGTTCTGGCTGCTTGCCTGGGGTGTGGGGTAGTGTCCCACCTTGCTGGCCCATGGCTGCATGTGGCCCTTGGTGGCCTGCCTGTGCAGGAGTCTGTGGGCCGTGAGCCTGAGAGAGCACCTCTGGCTGGTGGCTGGTGAGGGGAGATGCTGTTGGTGCCCAGGTGAGGAGAATCTGGTTCTGGCTGGCTTTGAGAGCGTGGTTTTGGCTTGTTGGCTGGCCAGGTAGAGACTGTTTTGCAGAGTGGTCATGGTGAGCATTACTCTTGCTTGCCTGGTGGCCAGGCGTAGGTGTCTAGCTTGCTGTCCTGAGTAGATATGCTTTGGCTGTCTGGCAGGGTTTTTTTTTTTTGTTTGTTTTTTGTTTTGTTTTGGGTTTTTTTTTGGTTGTTGTTCTTTTGGTTTTTGTTTTCTGTTTTTTTTTTTTGTTTTGGCTTTTTTTTTTTTTTAGTATTCCCTCGCTTTTGTCATTAAAGAGGTAGCTGCTGAGGTTAGCATGCCAGATAACAATCGTTAGAAGGAATGTTAGCAGGTTACCCTAAGGAAAGGAATAATAAGTCATCATTTGTGTTTGACAGTTGAAGGGGAACATCTGGGATTCTGAAGTTCTTCTTTTAACCTCCAGAAGGCAGAGGCAGTATGATACTGGGTGTCTGAGAGCACTTCAAAGGTCCTGAATGTGATGGGACAGGGCAAAAGTGTGTCTGTGTGCTATGGGATGCTTATGGTTAGCCTTTCGTTTCAAGTTGTATATAAACTCTTTGAAAATCCCTTTGGATATCTTCTCTTATGGAGGAGGGGTCTCATGATCATGAAATAGAACATTTTCTTGGTTTACCCTTGTGTCTCTTTCCTCCTTGGTCGACAAACATCCTGTATCACTTTTGCAACTGAATTTGTAGCCCAGGTGGGACCCCTTTGTCCACTGGTCAACTCCAGAACCTCTTGGGGAGTGTCAGATCCATGGACTGGGTGGGTTTATTTTTGTCTGTCGCAGGGAGTGTGCTGGAACCAACCAGAAAGAGGTGAGGTGGTGGTGAGTTGAATTCTTATGTAATTCCTTTAATTTGGAAATGGGACAAGGTGTAGGAAAGGTACTTTGTTATCGGAAATCTGGAATAGTTGGAGCAAAATTGCTAGATACCTGTGGGTTGTCAAGAAAAAGGGCTGTGGAATTGTGTCAAGATACCTGGCTGGATATGACTTGGGACTGGAGATCAAAAGTGGCCGTCAGGGGCAGTTTTAACTTTGGCCACTTAAAGTTTTTAAAGCTACTATTGGGAGACCATTTCCCACCTCACATCAGTGGCTGGTTAGTTTGGGATAATTAGTGACATGATAGATCTAGTGGCGATTATACAAACCAGTCTTACAAAAAATAAGATAAATAATAAGAACAAAACCAAGGCATCTCCTTAGTGACTGCTATTCATGCAAGCTCCAGCAGCTGCTGTAGATGTGTCTGTGTCTTCTTTGCCTCCTGTTGACTTTTATCACTCCTTCAGTTCCTCCTTTTGCATCTCCTGCTTTCCCCTCAACAGCTGTGCAAGCTCTGCTGAAGGAGGTCCTTATTCCACCTCCAGCTGTAGGGGCAACCGTCACAAGAGTACATGTGCCATTTGGGCCAGCAGATTTGGTGGTGTGGCAGCAACAAATGCCCTGACTCCAGGAAGACCTGGAAAAGGTTCAGCAGGCGATTAGGGGGATTTTTAGAGCGTATGACCCTGATGTTTGTTGGTTACTGGAAACTGTATTTACCCCTTAAGAGTGAGTGTTGATTTTGGAGAAAAATTGAGAACAGGCTGCTGCTCTGGATGGTAGGACTGCGTGGTTGGACGCAGAGCCAGACAGGAATTATCAGACCAAGGCAGGATTAGATGCATTAAGATTATGTTGAAAAGCGTTAGAAGAATGGCTAATTGGACAAAGGAAAAAGGATGCTGACAAGGCATTACCTAGGCAGGGGAAGCAGTTCTGAGTGTTTGGGGGAATGGGCCCTGAAGCCCTGCAAAATGGGTCTTTGCTTGTCTCCTTATTTGTAGATGAAGCAGCCCCAGATATTAAGAGGTGTTCTAACCAGCGTTCCCTGGGTTGGTGAGAGCAGCTGACAGGGGAAACAGAAAGTGCTGCAGCGGTTGCCTATAATGGAAGGGATGAGGCTAAGGCTAGGCAGAGGGGAAAACAGCAGGAAGAGAAGGCTAGCTTGTTAGCGGCGGCTTTGTGAGGTAGGAATTTTAGGGGGCAAAGAGGTAATAATTATGGAAATAAGAGAAATAAATCTAAATCAGACAAGACCAAAGGATTACTGCAATAAAAGGGAGATACTGGAAAGGAGAATGCCCTGTGATCCTGAGAAGGGGGCTATGGCAGCAACAAAGGGAAAATGAAATCAGTCGGGAGCTGAACGAAAGTGATGAACAATGATGGTTACCAGATCCCCAAGCCCTAGCAGTGGACGGAGAAAACAGAAGTAATCCTCCCAGGGGACTCTAAGGAACCAATTATAGATTTGAAAATTAGAGATAAAACTGACTCATGTCTGATAGATAGCAGCACAACTCATTCAACATCAGCAAACCCCCATGAAGGATGAAGAATGGAGGGTAAAGAAAATGCAGGAGCAGAAGGTAAGCCTACGTTTGTAGCCAGGACAGATGAAAAGGTGGTACAGAGAGGTCCACAGTGCGTTCATCATTCTTTTCTGCTGTTGGGATCGGCACCAGCAAATTTTGTGGGGAGATACTCATTACACAAATGATGGGCAGAGTTGCAGTGTACACCACAAGGAATTACATCGTGACTCCTGATGGATAATGTGCCAAAACATCATGACTGCTGTAGCAAGTGAAGAAGGGATAGGAATGCCCCAAGAACTCAGATGTACTGAGGATTTTTTGGGCCCAGACGTAGGGTTATTGAGGTTGGCTAACCCAGTACAGATAGAAGTGAAGGCAGACAAACCTCCCTCCTTAAAACCATACCTATTATCATGCCAGGAAGCAAGAGAAGGTATAAGACCAATAATTGAACATTTTCTGCCGAGAGGGATTTTAACTCCTTGCGAGTCTCCCTGTAACATGTCTTGGTGGTTAAAACCCTAAACTAAGCTCAGATGGAAGACGAGTTTATAGATTTGTCCAAGGCTTATGAGCAATAAATAAATGGGTAACTGTACAGCACCCACTAGTTTCTGATCCTTCAACAATTATAACCATGATACCAGCTAACACAAAACGTTTTACAATAATTGATTTGTGCCCAGCTTGCTTCAGTATAATCGTGCATCCAGAACCTCATATTTTTGCTTTCACCTGGTAAGGGAAACAGTAAACATGGGCTATATTTCCTCAAGGGTTTGCAGGATTGTCTGACTTTATTTTTGAAAATCTTAGTGACAGGTTTACAGGATAGAGTTACTCAGTAACTCTGCATTAATACAGTATGTGGATGATGTACTGATAGTAAGCACAAATAGGGAAAATTGTACTGAAGACACAAGTAGTGCCAGTTGCTTTGGCTGATAAAGGCCATCAGGTGTCCCCAACCAAATTACAATTCTGTAAAGAAAAAGGCAGGGTTATTTAGGATGTTTTTTGTCAGGAGAGGGCAGGAAGATACCAGATGACTGAACAACTATCCAAGATATGCCTAGGCCTAGGATTGATACACAGGAATAGGGTTGCGTACTCCATACCACTCTCAGTCATCATGAGATGATTGCTGTCATGCACATAAGGTGAGGGCTGGGGAACTTGAGACTGACTCAGCAGAAGCTTGATTTGGCAGAAATATTCAAATCCTGAACACATACAGGCTGCAAAAACTAGTCATTCCAGTCTATTGCCTTTTTTTCATGACTTCTATTCCAGGAGAGACGCCCCAGCTCCAAACCTCTGGTGAATACACCCAGATTTCAGTCTCCAAGGAGATAAATGTTTATGGAGGGCTCTAGAGGAAAGAACTAGGGGTGAGTACCAGCTCAGTCTGTACAGCTCTCAGTGTCCAAGGGAATGCTGTAAGCTCATTATCAGAAATTTGCTTTATGGTGTATGTGCCTCCACTGCAATAACCATCCACACTTGCAAGTGATCAGCTGCAGAGGCCTGGAACACATACTGTATAAATCCCTACGTGTTCTTGAACTTTCACGATGGAAAAGTCAGTCTCATGCTGGCCTTCCTTGGTTTTGGAAGGCTTAGGTCTGGCAGTACTTTGGTTTTCCTTCCATGGAGCTGAATTGCTGTGTTGCAGTGTGGTTTGGATGGGCATGGGGACAGCAGCCAGCTGGGCACTGAGCTGTGCCACCCTGCCCACCCACATGGGTCTCCCAGTCCTTCCCACCAGGAGCTGGGCAGCACCCTGGGAGGCCCCATCTGCTCTCACCGAGCGTGGAGCAGCACCTCCTGGCATTGCCAAATACACAGAAGAAACACACTTCCCAAGAATCTTACTTGTTTCAGATGTTCGGGTTAGGCAGGAATTTAGTCTAGTCTGGGAAGCCCATATTTATCTGCTGTCGTGGCTTCAGCCAGGGCTACCTCATTAAAAGGGCGTCACGACCAAGGACTTTTCAGCTTGTCCTTTCTAGTTGGTGTGCTGAAGCCGTGTTTCCAGCTTTGGTCCTACAAAACACTGCTTTTCAGCCTTGATCCATTTGTGGCCCCCTAAATTCTTTTTTTTTCAGTGGAATTCTGGTCCATGTCCCATGAATTTTAGTCTGCTGACAAGATAGCAATTTTCCTAAATACCTTACTCTGTGTTTGTTAAGCACTTCTAGTAAGCAATATGAAGTTAGATGAGCTGGATTTTTTTTTTTTTTTTTTTAATCAAAGGGTATGCTTGTGCTCCTTAAAAGAAGCTTCTTAAAGCTCTTGACCCCTCTAGTTTGCTTCAGGTACTAGCAGTTGCATTTTCTGGTGTCTGGTAGCAAAGCTTCAGCAAAAGGCACCAAGTGTTTCTCGCTGCTTTCTCAAGTCTTTCGGCTGTCACTTGAGGATCCCTGTGGTGCTAAAGTGTGACGAGGTGGGGAATCCCTGCCATAACCACCTGTGAGCTTGTGGTTGTCATGCTGCTTTGGTGGCTTTTGTTCCCATTCTGGAGTCTGTTGAAAGATTTTCTTATATGTGCCTGGCATGAACCTTCTTGTAATTGCAGCAGGTGTAAGGCTAAGACATTGTTAAGTGACTCCTGCAGGAAATTTTAACCTATGAAATCTCAACCTATGAAATCTCTTTTCCTTTGTAAATAATGTTTATATGGTTAGTTTGAAGATGGCAACGTTGCTGAAGTTTCCCACGTTCATCTTCCAAGTTGGGATTTTCTCAAGCCGATTTTCCCTGCCCAAAGTGAGGCAAGGGAAAGCAAGGAGAAATGGGTCAAGAGGAACAAGATGGTCTGGTACCTGAGGAGTGGGTGGGTGGCTGCAGAAAAATCCTGGTTGGCAGGAGCTGAGAACCTCTGCCAGAGGTTTTGGGGGGGTGAGGCCAAGGGCAGGGAGCTGGGGGTGCTGGGGGCAGAGTTGCTCGGTAGCAGCCTCTGAGCAAGACCCAGGTGAAATAGGTTGGGGGCTGGAATTCATCAGGGTCATTCATTAGAGATGAAAGCACAAACCCACGGCTGATCTGTACCAACCTGTGGTGGGCTGGACCCAAACTTGACTTCTCCTAGCGTTGTTCACTCACAGAAACAGATTTTCCTCTGACTTCAGTGGAACTGGCCAGAGCCTATGGACTGTAGGCACTGTTCTTGCTGTCCTTGATGTGGTCCTTCAGTTAAGCTCATGTAGCAGCGTGACTGAACCCATACATCTGAATAGCTCCGTAGTAATTAGATGGGTTGTTGGTTTTGTTTTTTTTTTTTTCCAAAGCAAATGCAAAGCATTTCACCCCGCATGCAGTGGTGCTAAATATAAATTATGTAGTTTCTAGCAGTTATTCCAGATATGAGTCGTCTTGTTCTCTTGCCATTGTGGGCCGGCCTAGAAGAGCTAAGTCAGGGGTGTGTGACTGGTGTGCTTGACCTGGACAACTGGGATGCTTGTGTTCTCCTTCATCATACTGGGCCGTGAGGGGGTAGATGAGCACTGAGATGAGGTGGCAGTGTTGACACGGTTCCTCCTCCATGTCTGTGGTTTTTGGTGGACCTGCCTGGGTCTCTCCCCTCATAGCTGCTCAGTGGCAGTGGAGTTGGGGGTGAATTCATCACATTCAGCCTGAGCTGTCTGGTGGCAGGAGTAGAGAGAGAAGCACCAACACATACGGCAAGAGGAAGAAGAGAAGGCCTGAGGGTGACAGGAACTTGTTAACATGTAGAAATCCAAATAAGCTTCTGTAATCCTGGCTGGTCTTGTTTGGTGTCTGAGAAGGAGCTGGGAGAGGGGAGCTTGTGGATGTATTATGGGATCTGTGACAAACACACGGATTTTTAAGTGTCAGAATTGGGAGCTGAGGAAGATCTCTCCCCAATTTCTCCTTTACGTGTTCTGAAGGCGTGGGACCACTCTTCTGTGTTATAGGGCAGCAGAGATGGGCTCTCCGAAGAGCACTGTGGGCATGAAATCAGGCTGCTACTGTGAGTTTTTCAACTTGGGTTACTTTGAGCAGAGGGCTTCTGCAGATCAGGTCCTCTCTTTGCTCTTGGGTCTTATCATCTCTGCCTCTCAGGTTTGTCCCTGCCGCGTGCTCTTACTTAAACAGTACATTTTAGACAGAATAGTGGCATCTGCTTTGGCAGGTCCCAGATAACCTCAGCATCCCATTGCAAAAGCAAAGGCTGTGGCAGGAAGCCTGAGGCAAGGGCCAGTGGTATGTGTCTCGCCAGAGGGGTGTGTGAAGCACGGCAGACCTGCTGCTAGGAGGTCTCCCAGGTTCCTCTTTGTGCATGGGAGCATGTAGCCATACAGGTTTGCCTTTTATGAGTGCTGTTGCTAAGCCCCCAATGCAACAAAGTCCTCATCCGTGCTTGCAGGATCTTGGATGTTCCTTCCATCTCTTGGCAAGAGAAAGCTCAAAATATCCACGGATACTCTGAGGAAGAGAGAGCATTCCCTGGGCCCCTGTCACTGGAGGTCTGATAGTCCCCACAGGAGCATCCCTGGAGATCCAGAAGTTCTGGCCCTGACTCTTGCAGGCAGCCCCCAGCTCGGTGTGTTGGACTGTTCCTTCCCTGGAGGTACTACAGGCTGGAGAAATCACGTGTACCTGGTCTGTAATTAGGCACAGAGCCTTTCTGCAGCAACTCCTCATCTCAGCATGTTTCTGCAACATGCTTTTTGTAATTTGTGGGCTACTTTAATAGAGACAGCATCTCTAGTTGAGGATCTGGCTTCAGCTGTGTTTGCAGACAGGCTGATGGCCGAAGTGAACTTTTAATCTGACTCAGAACAGTCTTTCTTATGGTCTTTTTGTAGTGGAAGCTGGAAAACCAGTGCAGCAATGTGCCTCCTTCACTCTCCTTTCCCCACAGTGCCCTCTGATTAAACCTCACGCTGTGTATCTGGTCGGTGGCTGTGGGGTGCCACACAGGGCTGGCTGATGTCTCGGCAGAGGACCAGCCCTGTGGAAGTTGCATGGATTGAGCTGAAAGGGGGACCACCTCCAAGTTATCTCTGAGGCAGAGACAGGAGGAATGAGAATGAAAGTCTATTTTCCTTCTCTCCTTCTGATTTGCTTTATTCAGCATCCAGATGAGAGCTGGTCAGAAGAAATTCCTGAGGTGCAACTTTCTGTGGCAAGTGTGGCAAATGGGCAATTTCAGGAGGTGTGGGGGGGAAACATCAGTGGCTTGTGCCTGGCCTGTCTGCTTTCCTAACACCTCTCTGCTCTGGTCCATGTGGTGGGCAAGAGCCTCTGGTCTGTTGGTCCCGCCAGCAGCCACCACGGTGCGCATCCATTGCGGTGAGCGGCACGTGTTTGGGGCACGGGTCAGCTTGGAGAATGGGCTGCTGTTGGTAAAATTGAATCTCTCCACAGCTGCAACACAGCCTTTTGGTGTCTCTGCCCCTCCAGGACCACGTAACCCAGCTGCAGCTGGCCAGAGGTCGTGGTCTGCTCGGGGTGTTGGGTCCCAAGCAGCAGCAGCGCTGCTGAGCTGTATCACAAGTGTGTGGAGCACCAGTGCTGCAGGGCAGCGTCTGGCACAAGGGCTGGTGGAGCAGGTCTCATGGAGACCATATGCTATTTGGCAGGCTTGTACTTTAGGGCTGCCTGGGAAAACCTAGGTATGTCCATGTTCCTCGCTGTTGGTGGCTGGGATTCTGCGGGTTTATTTATGTTTTACAGCCCCACATAGGTCTGTAGAGTCGCTGACACAAGAGGGTGTTCATCTATGGCCAGAGGTCATGGTCACTCTTCTTGCTATGCCACTACAGCCTATTTTATCCAAAAGTCACTTGTTTTGAACGTGATCTACAGGAGTGTCTTGATTATGTGTGTCCAATTCCTAAATAAGTTGTGAGGTTGGTGTAATTTCACAGCTTGGCTATTAGAGAAACAAAGTGCATGACAGTGTCTTTGTCACCGTGTAAGCACGCACCTTTCTGGGCTCATCTGTGCTGGGTTTTGCTTGCTATTGCGATTTCTTTCATCAGGAGTTCAAGAGTACAAGCAATAGCTCTCTGGCTATATATATATATATTTATATATAATATATAACTATATATTATATAATATATATATATTTTAACAAAGAAAGAATTCATATTCTTACAAATATGAATCGTCACCAGTCTCTGCACCTTCATCAGGATCTTGGATCCTGCTGCCCCCACACAGAAGCATCTCTTAGGCTTGCGCCCCTTTCCTGCCTTGCGGCTGCACAGTTAAAGTCTTCTAAGAGCTGCTGAAAATGTGTTTAAAAATAAGCCTCATGCATGAGTAGCTGTAGGTGTGGATTGGGCCAGCGAACCAACATGTCTGCATGCCTCTGCCCCTTCCCAGCGCTGCAGCGCGGGCTGTACCTGCCCTGGGAGCAGCCCCACGGCAGCGGGGGTGCTCAGCACCCTGCAGAGCCGGCCCTGGCACGGCTGGAGCTGCAGGAGCTGCACGAGTTGCAGGAGCTGCAGGCTTATTCTCTATTTCCATGCACTGCGTTTCTGGCACTTGGCTCCTCTGCCTCCCCCCGTGCGAAGCCGGGCCTGCGTATTTCCCCAATTAACACTGACACGCATTAACAACAGTAAAAATAGACGCGCTGCTTACGCTTACCAGCCTTTTGAAAGGAAGATGTGCAGAGCTAGTGCGTACAAATTTCTTCAGAATACTTCACAGCTAATATGCTGCTTTACTTGCTAGCTGGGGTTCTCCAGTCTCCCGTGCTCCATCAATGCCTCGTGTCGTGTAAGGAATGGATCTCCGTTCTCCTTTCGTGATGCTGTCAATGGCTGAAAGGATAGAGTGGCCCTGGGAGCTTGCAGCTCACTAAGTTAAAAAAAAAAAGAAAATTAGTTCACCTTCCAACTATAAGTTCTTGTCTTTTGTCTGTTTGGGTTCTTCCCCCCCCCCCCCCCCTTGTGGTTTCTGTTAAGCCTCACAAGGTGTTTTTTGTCTGCAAGATTCACACAAAACCTGATGCGTCTTTATATATAAAGGGGAAGTGAATTCTCTGGCGAGCTGAGGGTGTTGTGAGCATTCATTAGCTGATAGAAATTAGTGCCCAATCTCATCTAAAAAGTTCATTATATGTGAAATTTGAGAGGGTTGCTCTTAAAAGGAGACTTCTGATTGATGACAACACAGATTGTGCATGTGCTGCTGTGATCTTTATCCTGACTGTGATTTCTTTTTTATTTTTTTATTTTTTTTCAGCTAGCGAGGATGTGAGGGACAGAAGGAGCTAATGGGACTTCATATACCGTGTGATGTATGGGGCACTTGCAGTCAGAAATATTGAACTCATAAATGTACTCATTTGCCCTGGAGTCACCGAGAGGGAGGCTAAACACAGGACACCGCAATGTCACAGTCATGCAGAGTCACTTCTGTAACGGTGAAGCTACAGCATAAAGGCTGTATTTTTCTTTGATTTTTACTGCAAATCTGTAAATGAGCTCTGTGAGGCAGCTGTCGTCGGCTGGAGGAGAAGGTGAACTTTTGCTGGATTTGGCTGTACGCAGACCCCTTCTGCATTTGGTTGTTTTGGAGAGATTCTGGACATATTGGGGTGCTGTTTTGAAGTGACCCTGCACATGCTGTCTGTTCTGTCTCGTGTCTCCACCATGGCACCGCAACCCTAAGCTCTACCAGCTTGCCCTTCAAGCGTGAAGGTGAGATGAGGTTGAATGTGCACATTCGAGGCAGATGGTTAGCCCCAGCCTTGCAGTCGTATTTGAGAGAGATTTTCTTCATGTCATCTCAGCAGCACAGAAGGAAATGAAAGTGTTTCTTACTGTAAATACTTTTCTCTCTCCCTCTTCCTCTGCACTGCTGTGAGCGTCTGAAGACTCGCTTCACTGCTTTTCTCAGAGAAAGCTATTTCTGTCGCGTCTTAGATCAATTTAGGCCAGTCCTATGCATGTATGATACAGGCAGGGTGGTGCTATGGTGGCTGAGAGCAAACCTGTACATTTTGGACACTGGGACCAAGAGGTGAGATGGAATTGTCACTGTTAAGAAGCCAGAGGGCCAAACCAGTGGCTGAAATGTGGAATTACCAAGCAGACCCAAACTGTCTGGAAAACAGGCCAGGCCACAACGCAAAGGGTTTAACCATTTCTGAGAAACACGTGTTTACATGTAATTCCACTGCGTGGAGCTTCCTCAGTGGGCTGTGCTTGTGTCCAGAGACACAACACGGAAGTGTAAGACTCCTAGGCACATCCTGAACTGTTGCCGCAGTTATTCCACAGCACATCTGCCAAGTAAGTGTGTATAAAAAGATCCAGATGTTGGCTGTGATGCTACAGCTGTTCACTTCCTCCAGTGAGCAAGATGGTTTCTGCTGTGTGGCTCTTGTAATCCGCCGTGGTACTCAGCGCAAAATGCAAGGGTGCTTTAAGCCATCTCCATGAGTGCCAACAAAGTGTCTGGTGCTGCGTGGCCCTGTGTATAACTGGTTCACAATGGTTCTTCAAGACTGGCTTTCCAGTCTTGTCTCTGGGATCTGCACCCCAAACGGAGCCGGGGTGGCTCATGGGCTGCGTTCAGTCTGGTTTTGCAGCTCGGCTTCCAGTAACCTTCTTGCTTTGCCTGGGGCTTTCCTGCATGGCAGGTACCACTGGGCCACTAGAAGAGCCCAGCAAGGTTCAGGCTGGCAACTTAGCGTTTGCATCCAGAGGGAGAGCCTTCTCCCACACCTCCTGCTGGCGAGACTCCCCGTGAGTGATTGTTGGCATTTCAGAAAGTCGCCTGGTTTGCATGAGCAGTGCTTTCTGACAGGACTGATTTCTCTTCCCTGGGTGGGGATGCTGTACGTGGATAAACTGGGAAAGGATGAAGGAAATAGGTGTGTTGTCTTTGCCTGGCCTCAGCGTTAGCATCTTCCTAAACAAGGTGAGAACGACCGGGAGATATTTTGTCCCTCCTCACCTCTCAGCCCTGTTCTCACACTTGCAGCTCACCCCAAGGTGCAGGACTTTGCAGAGCACATCACGGTGCACATTGGTTCAGCCCGAGCTCAGTCACCCAAAACCTTGCAGGTCTATTTTGAAACATTATTCAATCTGTCCACTATGGAGTTTCTTTTCTTTTTTTTTTCTTTTTTTTTTTTTTTTTTTTTCACTCTTGCTTCTGACATCATTTCCTGAATGCTATATTCACTGAGCTCTGTAGCCAGATCGTCTTCTCGGCATATGATGCAAGGAGCTCTTTAAAATGGATTTCAGCGCTACTTTTACTCTGCAGTGCTTGCTGGCGATAATAACTGTTACTTATGGTAAGTGGGATTTTTCTTTATGAAGACGGCACAGATTTGGCTAGACGAGTGGCTACCTTAATTTTGCTTCAAGATCTTTTAAGGACGCTACCAGGTTTGGGGAGGCATCAAACAGCGTAACTGCTAATGCATGAAAGGGGCAGTCAGACCAAAGTAAGACAGATTATTTTTTTAGTAAACGAATGATAACTAGCAATATCGTACTTTCGCGGTGTACTGCATCTGTAAAAGCATTTCAGCGGAGAATGTAAGGTCCTTGTATGCAGAATGCTGGCTGGAGGGGCTGGGGAGCAGTGTGGTCCCACTCCTCATGCTTGGTGTGACCTTGGGCTAGTCCCCGAGCTCTGTCACCCTGCCATTTAGCCATCCCTGATTTGTGTACGGCAACTTGATAACGTGCGAGGATACTGTAGGACTTGTTCCAGTGAAAACTGTGACCTTAGTCTTTGGGTAAAAGCTGCTGTGCGGGCAGCACTTGTTTGTGCTACCCTCTGCCCAAGGTCCATGGCATCGATGCCCAGAGGATCTTTCTTAGCACAGTCCCTGAGCTCAGAGGGGGATGGTGGTGGTAGTAGATGGTCATGCCAAATCTGGGAAGAGGAAAGACCAGCTGCTCAGCCTTTCTCTGCCCTGTGTGCACCACTCCCATGTCATCGGGGGGAAAGCTGGCCTTTATCGAAGGCTTCCCGCTCCTCTGGTTTTCAATTATGAGCGACCCCAGCCTGTCACTGGGGGTGGGTCTGTCCCTCTTACATCTCATCTGGGCATTTGCCTTTCTGGGAGGCAGCCGAGAGGGGCTGGATGGATGTGGCAAGCTTGCTGCCCACACTCTGTGCCTCTCCTTTCAGGCTCTGCCACCTGGACCGGTGTGCTCAGTGGCGGCTCAGCAGTCTTTGCTATGGGGATTCAAAGTCTGCAGCACCTCTCCAGAATGAACAAGAGGGATGTGATGTGCTCGACAAATGTCTTAAATGACACTTTGTTGGCTGTGTGTGGCAGTTCTGCCAGCAGATGCTTGAAATTGCAGAACGGCTCCCTAGTGCTGAGGAGTGTGGAGAAGGAGGATGAAGGAAGATACGAGTTTTTTTTTCACAACATCAGCAGAGTTTTTACACTGGAAGTACTTGGTAAGTGGCCTTCTTAGCAACAAATAGCTTTTGGATTGGTGTGCCTGACTGGAAGCTGATGCCTTGAAATTCTTCCTAAGGGACCGCTTGAGGTTGCAGGAACTGTAGGTGCCTCTGGCACATAAGGGAGCAGTAATGGTGAGTGTAAACTAAGAGATGCTTTTTGCATCTGCGTCGTCAGTCTCTCCTGTCTGTTGAGCCTTCCTTGAGGCAGCCAGTCAGTTGATCTACATGCTGTTTGCCCTGATGTAAGAGGCAGCAGCATGAAGTGTTTGTAAAGTTGAGTCTACGGTATGTAGACATGTAGCTGGAGCTGTCAGTCCATTTCCAGAGCAGTCTTTCTGGTGGCTCTCACGAAAGCTCTCACTGACCAACAGCATTTTGCTGCCTGCGGACACCTGTCCTTAAGGAGTTAACCCTACCTGACTTGGCTCCGAGAACTGAACTGGACCTCTGTGCAGGTCTGGGTCGGGGGACACTGGGTTTCCCCCTGCCTCGTGCAGCTGAGGAAAGGTACCGAAGGAACCCCGCTGTGACTATTTGATTCTCAGCCACCCCCGAGCAGCTTGGAGGTCAGCATCTTCTGGGTCAGTTCAGAGACCAGCGACAGGTACCTTACCCTGCCAGTGTCCCTGATGTCCTCAGAACTGCCGCTCCCCTTTCTGTGCTGCTCATCCGGGTGAGAAGACACAAACAAAGTCGCTTCTGTGCAGGATCCAGCTCATCGCTTGGGTTAATACGGAGAAGGCTTAAACGGGTTTGCCCCCCTGCTGAGCAGTGCTCCAGCCAGCGGCCGTGGCTCTGGTCCTCATCGCTGCTGTTCCTTTTGCAGGGCTTTTACTTACACGAGCTTCTAAGAGACATTGAAGCGTACGAAATTGTAATGAAAACGTCTGAGCAGACTGGTCTCGGTGAAGATCAATGAATCCTTACACCTTTTGGGCACAAACAGGGAGAACGGCTGGGGAGAGTAGGTTAAAGTTATGAGTCCTTGGTACAGAGATCAGGGGCTTAGACTGGAAGTGGGCAAAGACCGCAGGAGTGTCCTCGGTTTAACCTCCAGTTCAGGGGGTTTGCTTTGGGAACTTTTGCCTCCTCCTTGTGTCCTGTTGCCTCACCTAAGTCAGGGAAACAATTTCACAGCAAAGGTATTCCTGGAGGCAGTGAGTTTTAGCTGAAGATGGTGTCCTGGTTGAAGAAAGTGATTTCTGAGCTTATTTACATGGATGTTTGCATAGACATTCTCCATGTGGCTGTCATAAAACTGTACCACTTCTCTGTCTAGCCTGTATTTGTGGAGAGGCAGATGTAGGAAATAGGTTAGCTCCTTGTAGTAGATAGAAATTCAAGAAAATGTAGTAGGATCAGTGATTCATTACTTTGTTCTAAATTGTCCTACTCCGGGTCATCCTATCTAACTGCAGGTGCCTGGTGTTGGTACCTGTGCTGGGCATGATTCGGACTAGTTCCTCTCTGAAATGGAGGAAGAGGCAGAGTGACAGCAAAAGCACCGACCTTTGGTGGGGGAGAGCGCCGAGCCTCCTCCGAAGCTGCATTTACCTGCTGGTTGCAGGGGAAGCCTCTGGCTGGCAGACGCTTTGTGTGTTTCCACCATCCTCTCACATCAGGGGCTCTCACTGTTTGCTTTTTCAGTTTCCATCAGGAAAATGGAGATGCCAGATTTTTATGGCATCCCCAAAATAGGGACCAGGAGTCACTAGCAGGGTTGGGTGGGCGCTGCTAAGCACTTCAGGGCTGGGGGTAGGCACTAAGAGTCTGGTTACTTATTTCTGTGCTCCTGGGCTAACAGTGCATGCAGTGGTAGTAAGACTGCCAGTATGGGAAGCTCCTGTCCAGCTCACAATCACTGCTGAGCCGGCTCCTCACCTCTCTCTTTCCTTCCTGCTCCTGTTGCCCTGTGCTGTGTGTGACCAGAGCTGGCCATTGGGATCCAATGCTTCCCTAATGGGACTGGAGAGTTGTCCTGCGACGTGTCCAGCAACAAGACCATCCCCATTCGTTGGCTGCTGAACGGCACGGCGCTGAACGCCCCAGGGGCTTGCATTAAGGATGATGGGAAGAAGGTTCACCTGGACAAAACCGTGCCTGGGGAATTTGTATGTGAGGTTTACCATGGTGACAGAGTCACGAGGACCAAGCCCATTGCTCTGTCTTGCAGCTATGGTGAGTAATGATATCTCCGGAAAAATTTTGCTTTTGGTCTCTTGCAGCAGAAAACTAAGGAGTTGTTGCTGTCTGTGTAATACCGAGCTCTTCTGTCCTCTGGCAGCTGCTTGCCAGACTTCCCTCACCCTCCCTTTAGAAAGCGTCCCCTTGACTTCCTTCTCCCTCCTGTGCTTGGGCTGGCACAGCCTGCAGCTGCAGAAGGGACGGGGGTTTGTTCAGGGGGTTCTTTTACCCAGCTCTGCGGCAAGGATGGATCGCTATCTGCCTGGTTTCCTACGTCCCGGTGACGGGGACCTTGCACCCTCCTGCACATGGATGCTCTGTGCAGGTTTAGAAACACGAGTTGCTTCCTACTCTGAGCTTCATCCGTGACCCAGACAGCCTTCCTAGTTTCTGCAGCATCCCTGTAAAAACACCTCTGCTAGTTCAGCCCTGCTGCTGCTGGACTCAGCTGAGGTGTTTTGCCTTGTCTCTCTCCTCCTTAGGCCAGCTGCACAAAGGTTTACCAGTCTATACACATGTCTCTTCATCAGCCTCACACCATCAGAGGTGGGGTAAAAACTCAGGTCACTTATGAAATTCAGGGTCTTTTCTCCTCCGTGTCCCTGCTCAGATAGGTAGTTCTGTGAGAAGGTTGTGACTTTATCCATTTGGAAGCGACCCATAAATGCTGAGTACTCAGCTTGAATGAGGCCATAGTTTAATGAGACAAAATTTGGATCCCGGGACTGAGAAAAACTGCCAGAACCTCATGATGAAAAGCATTGGTCTGTGTTGTAAGTTCATACTTACTTAAAAAACCAAACAAACAAAACCAACCCCCCCAAAAATTAGATAACCTTGGGTGTTATTTCATCTCCAGTAGTGAAGGTTTTTCTCTTCTCTGGCAGCAAATGTGGTCACCAAAACTACATCAGAGTGGCATGATTTAACCATAAAGATTTTGACTAATTTAGCAATTTAATCACCTTTGTTACTAGAGAAATTGTAATGTGCAATAGCACCTAGCATTTTAGAAATTGCCTGAGACACTCCAGCTCCAGACCATATACTGTATTTTCTTTTACAGCTGGTATACAGTCGGTGCAAAAGCAAAATTACCGACATAACCCCTGTATCATGCGCTGGCATCCAACAGAAATGCTGTGGGTGGTTGGTGCCTGATGGCGTTGGTGCCGCCGGCCAGCCTGTGCCAGTTTGTCATGTGTGATCGTGGAGCCGTGATCTGAATCTTGCCCAGCTAAACTGGTCAGAGGTTGTTGGGTGTAGTCAGACCCAGGCTGGCTGAGGCACGCAGCAATGAGGATGCGAACACCCACCAGCTGTTCAATCGAGCCCCGTGATAAATCACAGGAGTGCTGACAGGGACCGTGGTTTATTCTGGGCGGCTGCCCAGTCCCCTGGGCGCGATATCGGTTCCCTATTTCCTCCTGAAGATCCTGCAGCAGAATGTAGCGATAGCGCTGCTGGGATGGACGCGTGCATCAGCACGCATTTGGAAGGGTCTGAGAGCAAGAAAGTAGCGGCGATTCTAATTTTTAGTCACCAAACGCAACTGCATTTGTAAAAGTGAACTAAAGCAATTCTGAATACTTGAAGAGAAAAATGAGCACAATTAATTAAGTAAAGACCAATTCATTATTTTTGTGAGTTATTATTTGCTCCACGCAAAGGGTTGAATGTAGTATTTCCGCTGTAGGTATAAGATCTGTGTAAAAGCACCTCTTTGGGCAACCTGTCGGCTGATGAAATTAATTTTGAAAAATGGTTCGCGTAAAACAATTTGGCAGAAATACTGTAAACTCTGCAGGAACCAAAGGGCTCTGATCATGCAGGATCTAAAGCAGAGGATTCAGAAGTTAACAAGTCAACATACATAAAAGGCTTTTACTGTTTCATTACTTGTTTTATTATTTGTTTATTACCAATGTTGAACGCAGTATTTTAACTCAAAAAGACCTTTTTAACAAATGCCAATTGCTCAGGAAAAATATTCAGGAAAAAATATTTCCATCATATATTTATGCCTTTAATAATATTCTCTAAGCTGTCGACAAAAAGGAAATAAAATGAGTAGGGCAATGATTTCTCATTTGATGAAAGTTTAATTTTGAGTATAGATTTTTTTTTTCAACTTGGTAACTGTTCCTAAAGAGACCTGAACAAGCACTCTGAAAATACTTGGAGTATGTGTGATTTCACGCACAGGAGCGCCTGTGTACAGTTGTTTTTACTGTTCTGGTATTGTGTGGGCTGTGGCAGCGTGTAGTGCATCCTGGAGCTTTTGAACACTTCCCAGCCTCTGGGGCTATGCAGCAATTTGTGCATTTGGGGTCTCAAAACCGAGCTCCAAGCAAGCCAGTTGGTTTCTGCAGCGCGGTGCTGTACAGGCATGTGCGCAGCTGAAAAGGAGCCAAATGGTTCAGAAAGGGGTGGCGTGGCTTCACCTAAGGAGCTCCAAGGAATTTGTATTGTAGCAGTAGTCGAGCTGTATGTTTTTTTTTTTTTTTTTCTCCATACGGGAAGAAGTTTTCCTGCTGCTTGCCCCAGGCTGGAGCAAATTGTGCCAGTGAAGGAGGGGTCTGGACGGGCGTCTGTGTTCTGCAAGCCTGCGATGCCCTCTGCCAGCCTCCTTGCTCAGCCGCAGCGCACCCGCAACTCCGACCCTGAGCAAGGGACTCTGCGCTGGGTAGTAATTACCGCTGACTTGCGTGTGGCCGTCTGCTCAGCCATCTGCAGCCTTCGCCTCCTGCCAGGTGTTCCGCATGATCTTGGTGGGGAAGGGGAATTAAAAGAATCCCTTCCCCGAGCAGCAGTGAGGCCACTTCCCTACAGCTCTGGCTCAGGTGGCTGGACTTGCTGGTGCCTGAGCGAGTGCAGGCTCTGATCAAACCCGCTTTGAGGGTGGTGTAGTGTTGGTGTAGTTGTTACCTGGCTGTTCTCTGGGCTTAATACCAGCTCTGAGGGGAGACCTGCAGCTTCTCTGTCAGCAGGAGATGCTAGCTTAGCTCTCCCTCCTCGTCTCTGCCTGTTTTCATAAAACACGTTGACATTAGCATCTTTCAAACCACCACCTGTCCTGTTAAATTTGATTAAAACTTACGAATTATCTTAGATGTTACTGGTCAGAGTAGGCAGAAAGACATGCACACAGCTTAGTCACTCAAGCCTCTGCTCTTCACAAAATATTCCATGCCATAATCAAATGATGTGACATAAATCATGACGTGCCACGGTTCATGGTGTCAGCTCCCCTGATCCAAACGAACACAGCAGTGATGTCCACATACTCTAATCTGGCTGCAGGGTTTCTCCTGTTTGGAGAAAGATGCTTGTCCACCCTGGTAACTAACAATGCTCTGTCCTTCTTGCAGGAGACCTGCTGCAGTACCCGTGGTTCATTTACATCCTGGCAGGGTGCGCCGGGGGGGCGGTTATCCTGGTGGTGACTGTGTCCTCCATCGTATGTTGCTGCATGAAGAGGAAACACAAGTTCATCCCAGTGCCTTCAGGTGAGTGGGCAGTGCCGTTGGCCCCTGGGATGAGCCTCACAGAGGGTTGTGTTTGTCCAGGCTGGGGTTGAAATCGCCTCAGCGTAAACTGGTCTTGGTTGGGGGGCTGCTTGTCTTCCAACCCGCCCTCCCTTGGCCTGGTGGTCAGAGAGAGAGCTGCTTGCTGATAGGAAACCATGAAGACCAGTGGGGTCTTGAATGAGACCTTGCTTTTTCTTTTTTCACCTCACGCTTGCCACCGTGTGCTCCTGGCCAGAAAGAAACACAGCAAAAGCTCTTCTACGGGCAGGAGAATTGAGCCTCGTTCAGGTCGGATCCTGAAATGACCTGAAGGCTTCTGATGGCTGTCCTTTGTCAGCACCAGTCCCTGAATGCAATCTGCCCGTGCCCAGTGAGGCCACCTCACGCTGTGATCCTGCCAGCATGGCCAGGCTGGTCTCTGACGGGTTGGCCGTGGCCCTCTGTACCTGGCATCTGTCTGCTCCGGGAAGGGAGCCAGCTCCCCGTGAGGAGGAGACTCCAGCATGTGCTGGTGGTGTTCTGGCCTTGCAACGAACGTGCCGAGGCAGCTGGCATGTGGGGATCTCTCTCCTTCAACTCTCCATTTTTGGTTTTACAGATGAGGAGAAGGACGATGGAGTAACCATGTCCGTGGTCTCCAGCGAAGGTGTGAAGAGCCCCCCCAATGGAGACCGTGTCGAGGCTCAAGCTGCCCAGATTGACTGCCCTCCAAAGCCTGGTGGGTCCGGTGGCTTGTGTTAAGTCAGACGGACAGCTTGGTGTGTGGACGGTCAAGGGCAAAATGGATGTGTGTGGCTGATGGGGGAGGACTGACTGCAGAGGGGCCTGTGACTCAGAGCGCAGGGCAGGTGCTGCATCTTGCCCAGGTGACAGAAGTTGCAGCAGGTCATTTATCAGTACCTTACTGATAAATGTGCTCGGCTTCTGCACAGCAGTAACTCTCACCCTCACTCACCCTTGAGATGTAGCGGCAGCCACCTCATAAGCATCCCACAGAGGGTACCGCAGACTGTCTGCTCCAGTATCTCCTGTGCTAAAATACACATCTCCAAGATAGCAACCCCCCCAAACTTGGCAGTTTTCCTACAATTTTATCACCTTCCCCCCCTTCTCATCAGTAGCGTTTTATAAGAATCGGCATTATTTTTGTAAGCAGTCACCTCCAGGACAGCCTCCACCAATATGCTGAGCTGTAAACCCAGCTAAATCCCATCAAAGTCAGAGGTTTGTGTATTTCCTTAAACTGGAGCTAAAGTGGGAATACGGTCGCATTATAAATCCTTCAAAGAAACTGAGAATAAAACCCCATAGCTTTAGCACAGCATGGTCGTGAGAGTGCAGCGATAAAAATCTTTCAGAAATCTCCTGTTAGGC
Organism: Microhierax caerulescens; assembly: GCA_035590215.1. NCBI lineage: Eukaryota > Metazoa > Chordata > Aves > Falconiformes > Falconidae > Microhierax > Microhierax caerulescens. The sequence goes on along the minus strand of JAVJGJ010000014.1, from coordinate 113,405,999 downwards.
GAGTGCTTGATATTAACACTCCACTTTTTGCATTATGTTTCCCTCAATTTTGTTTTACAAACACGAGCATGGGCAGCACCTTCCCTAGTGATGCACCGTTATCAGCTGCAGTAGGTCTAGCAGAGACATCATGAACTGGAGGAACATTACGTAGGTCGTATAGCCTGGTCTCTGCACCGCTGTCTCCACTTCTGGTGTCCTTCACTGTACCATGCACAGCCTCTCAGCAGCTCAGCTATGCTTTATGTCTAACCTTGGATGCTGCTTTGCTCTGCTTTCAAAATATTAAATGCTACTCATGAACATAGTGCAAGAAAAAAAAAAAAGGCAGTCATTCAGGTCATTGTTTAATATTGATACACCTAAAGTGTCGAACTCTTATTTTTAATATGAAGGTTACACATTGTCATTTTGACTAACAAAGTATCCCATATTTAAATTTTCTACAAATAAGTAAACCACAGAAGTGTGTGTGGGAAATGTTTAGATGAGAACCCATTAAATGCGTGCTGTTAGCCAGCTTTAACTACTCGGATGTAACTGAATAGATTTGACTTTGGTATTTTGGTATATTTTGGGCAGGTGAGCCCACAGAGCTTCAGCACCAAAGTGTCTAAAGCCATGATGGACGGCTCAATAAATGAGTAGTTACAAAGAAAATTGAAATCTGGCTTGCAGATGCCTGGGGAGAGGGGACTGAGCGGGTTAGGCAGCCTGCAGCATCAGGGACTGGCTGGGAGGGTTTCCACGAGGGTGAGCACAGCACAGGCACTTATAAACCATTTCTCCCTTCTTTTCCAGATGCTGCCCGGACTGGGCAAGCCATTGAGCCCCAGCCACCGGTGGAAGAAAACTTACCAGTGGGGACAGAGCCTGAGGAAATGCCAGACCCAGAGGTCATAGTTGATGTGGAAAGCCAGGAGAATGCCTCGGACTGTTTGCCAGATCCAACTGACGACTGATCTGGCATGCTCACTGTTCCACCCTGTCTGAGAGCCTACGACATCCATCCTTTGCATCCCATAGTCTCATTGTGTTTAAGAGTTGGTCTGGAAAATTTCAGCAGGGTAAATAATGTGAGGTGCCAGGCTTGCTAACCTCATTAAAAAAAAAAAAAAAAGAAAAGAAAAGAAAAAAAGAAAATACAAGGAAAAGTGCACAGGTGGCTTCAAGGCCGTACTGCTGTGGGCTGACAGATTCACTAACAAACCAAACTTGGCAGCTCTTTGATGCTTTGCCTATTAATAGACCTGCAGCTGAAGTGTGGAGCCCTAGAGGACGGCCTGGAATGAGATGGGCTGTTCCTCCTGCTCCCTGTCCACCCCACGCCTTGCCATGCCTTCACCAGCCAGTGGTTCCTGCAAGGGGCAGGCATGACAGGGGGACTGAGGTGGCCTGCTAGTCCCAGACAGAAACAAGGACCTGCCAGAGATTTCCTGAGAAAGCCTCTTTCTCAGGAGATTTCAAGGTGTTTTTCACCGGCCCTGTAAACAACAAAAAAAAAAGGCTCAGTGGAGGTTTCAGCTAGGTATCTGCTGTGCTGGGTGTCTATCTGAATTGCTCCCCTGAGCTCCAGACCCTTTGAGATTTGGGCTTCGCTGCTTGCTGCGTGGGGTTGGGAGTGCTGGTGATCACCCAGGTGGTCACCCGGGGGGGTGACACTGGCTTGCTCGCCTTTCAGCGCCCTGCAATGGCAGGGGTTACCATAACTATCGGTTACTTTTTGCCAGCACCTAACTCCTCAGGTTGCCAGCGAGTTCCAACAACTCTGTCACTAGCTTGCTTGCTTGCAGCAGAAGGTTGCCTGGGGTCTGGGGGTGTGATTTTGGCAGAAACGTTGATTAGAATGCTGAGACCGTTCATCAGTGCAAGCATTTGTGCCTTTGGTGTAATGGTTTAGCTACGGCAAGCTGGTTAAGCTGGTCATCTGCCTGTGCATGTAGGCTTTTTCGGTGCTGTGTTATTTGCACAGACAGCAGCAATTTGTAGAATCTTTTAGGCAAGTCTCACCGCTTACATGAGTGCTCGGGGGAGGTTTGTGAGTGGAGCAGCTGGGGTAGACCTGCAGGGGAGAAGGACAAGGTGAGGAGAGGGTGAGGACTCTCCCAGACAACAGGTAGCCCAGTCCCTGGCAAAGCTGCCAGGGGCTGCAGGGCACAGGGAGTGCTGCAGGATGCGCTGCCTGAGCAGGGTATTTGCTGTAGAAGTGCATTTTGGTAGTCAGAAGGGTTAAACTAGCCCAACATGGTAGAGTTAAAGCAGAGATGGTGCAGAAGGGGGCTGAGAGGGACGGGGGAGGTTCGTGTTGCATTCCTCTGGTCCCTTGTCATTTTGTCCCTGGTTTAGATGGCACTGACGTTGTGCCATTGGGAACGGATTTAGGGTTCCTAAACCAGGAACCATGCCTGGTTCATGCCACCTGGCGAGGTCTGCAAGTCCCCCAGCAGAACGAAACCCAAGCTGGACGCTCCCCTCCCAGTCAGGGGAGCTGGAGGGCTGCACGCTTCCCCTTCGTGTCTGCCTCCACGGCAAAGCTCTGCATCGGTGACACCCAGCCATAGGTGGTTGTTCTTCTCATTCCCTCGTCCCGTGACTCTCTTCAGAAGATTTTTGGGTCTTGTGTGCTGTGTTGGGGGATGATTCAGCCTGCTTCTGCTTTTGTAAGGTTGCTGCAGGAATCGGATCGCCCCGGGTCAGAGGGAGATAATAATTCTTTTCCTCACGGTGCTGTGCTATCTCCTTTCGGTACAAACATTCCTTGAAGGCTGCGAGTTGAATGTCAGGAATGTGGTGGCCAGTGCTTGGGGTGGCAGCTGCCCGGAGGCAGCCACCACGCTGGGTGAACAGGAGCCGGTGTCACCAAAATGAGGGGACAAAGTCAGCTTTGCTTCTCTTCTGCACTTTCTGACAGGGGCAGACAGGGGACACTCGACTCCAGTACATATTTTGAAGGCTGAACGGGGCTCTGAGCTGCACTCAAGAAGATGCCAGCGTTTCAGGTGCTGAGGGTGACACAGCTGGGCCAGCCTTGTCCCGCTGGGCTGGAGCATCCCAGCTCCAGCTTGCCCTGGTGCTGCCTTGCTGCTGTCATCCCCTGGGGGAGGGGGGCTGGGGGTGCGGGGTTAGCACCGCCACTAGTGTAACACCAGTCTGGGAAGGGTTTTTCCCATTCAGATGGGAATCGGAGACTCGAGATGTCTTTATGAGGCAGATAAGACCCGGCTGGTTTTCTGTCCTTCCCTGCTGAAGATGCTGTTCAGCAATGGGGCAAAGTTTTCTGTTACTGGGAGGTCAGGAGAGAAGCTGTGCAACCTGTGCTCTTCTTTTAACCGTGTGTGTTCATGCCCAGCTGTTGTTCTTTTTTGGTGTTCTTTTTCTTTTCCTCGCGATAATTTTGTTCCTAATAAAAAGATCTGTTTTCTAACTTGTTTTGGAACTGTTTAAGTTCTGTTATTTAATAATTGCTCCTTTATGGTTTTCACTGGAAGTACAGGCTGGTTTCCAAATTTTCACCTGGACAGTGATAACAAGTTACTGCTGACCAGACCTGTCCTGGGTGGTCAAGGGAACAGAGATCACAAGGACATTTGTGTGTAAGCCGGTCCAGGAGAGGCTGTAGGACAGTGGTATGTAACTGGTCCCCGTCAGAGCGTGTGTGCCAATGTGCCCGCACATCCGTGTGCACCAGCAGCTCACCCATCCCTGCTCTGGTGCCTTGCCTGAACTGTCAGCTGCAGGGAAGGGAGGCAGGGAGATGGTCTTGTTTTACCCATCTTTTATCCATCTGTATTTTCTTGTGACATCTAAGCCACCTTAGCTGTTAGAAAGGATGCTTGACCACGCTGTCCCTTTTGCAGGGAGGAGGTGGCTCTCACGCTCGCCCCTAGGCAAGTGTGCCCAGGCACTGCATAAAACCAATGTCCTGATGGCTTGTGGTCATATAAAATCCCTTGACTTTACCGTTGCAGGGTTAGCCCTGGAACTGTGGTGTGACTCGATGTGGGTGAGCCTGGCCTGCAGCCTGTGATCCCAGCACCCCAGGGAGCCACCGACTTGAGTCCACAGTTGTTTTCCAGCCTGACTATGGCTCTGCATCACCCAACAGTGAAGATGCTTTCGGGCATGGGGCTGCCTGGCATGTAACAGGTGTAGATGTACATGGTGCTATCAGCAATTTGACCAGAAAGAGAGATGTCTGTGCTGCCTTTTTGGGATTTCTGGTGGCCTTGGTGAGGCTGTGCCATGCTAGCCCTATGTCTCTGGGCTGCTGAGGGAGCCCTTGGTGCTGGGGTGTCTCTGGGTGCCTCTGGCCTCCTGCATGGACCTGGTGCTTTAGAGGAGCCTCATGGAGCTGATGGTCACACCATCCTCTCCGGCTGCTGGTCCTGTCTGGGAAAGGCTGGGAGTAGGAAAGGGTCCATCCCTCCGCTCATCGAGTGCTGGCTAGAGAAGGGGAGCTCTGCTCTGTGGGAAAAGCAGGTGCTTTGGGATCTGGTTTCTTCCCGGCTGAGGCAAACCACCAGTGGTTTATAGTACTGTACAGAACAGATGTTTAGATTTCCATCCATGTCAATGTTTCATGGTAGGAAGAGAAAAATTCCCCTCTGCTTGTGGCATCTACTAAACAACAAATGACATGAAATGTAATATGTAGTCTTTTCATCATGCAATTTGTGCAGTTCATTAATATAAAAGAACAGAAAATTATCTTATTTGACTGAAAATCAATGTGAAAGCAAAAGCAGAAAAGAAACATGTTTAACAGCGATCTGAGAAAGGGGAATGATCCCTTTAGATGTTTTTTTTTTTTTTAGCTTTCAGAATGAAGTCATCCTCACAAAATTCTCACATCACTAAATAATGAAACAATTTGTGCCCTGCTTTGCAACTTCTATCCCAGGCTGCCGTGCCTGATGTCCCAGTAGCTGTGTATGTCTTCCCTCGGAGCCCACCACTGGGTCAGAAGCACCGAGGCAAGAACCAGCAGTTTGTGGGGAGCTGGAGGACCAGCCCTCCCTGCCACCATCAGCTCTACAGGAACCGCAGAGTAGAACTTGGTGAGCCTGAGAGCAGATAACAAAACTGATAATGGGCCAGTTCACAATAGAAGATGAAATGTTCATTGTAAATACTGGAGAGGGGTGTGAGCAGTGGTTGTGTTAACTTCTGATGAAAATCATGGCGTAGCTGAAAAAAACCTCTAGATTTTAGGCAGGTGCATAGAAAGTTTGTGTCACTTTTTATGAATTATTGCAATTCATTTCAGAATAAGTAAAAAGAAGAGTTCATGTGTAATAGGATACAGTGTTACTGACAGATACCTTCAAAACCATTTCCATAACACTAGCCAACAAATTCTGATGGCACTAGAAGATCCAGAAGTGTAGGTATTGCCACCACCAGACAGGGAGGAGTGAGATGCCCCATGGACTTCCATAGGTAATCACACAGAACCAGTAACAGACGTGGGCAAGAAGAGCAGCATCGCCCATTTCTGTCCGAGATGGAAGCAGAACTCGGCAGTCATTGCAGATGCTTGGATCAGTGTTTGGGTATTGCTTGTGCCTTCGGCCAGCCTCTTCAGTGCCTGGGTGCAATCAAACCCTGCCCTTACAGGGCTAGTGGAGGTAAAGTCCCTCCTGAGCGTATGCCATGCTCCCCTCTTGTCCTCTGGTGTATAAGAGGCTGGGAAACCACCTCATCACCCAGCAGCAGCCCTGTGACCTTTGGCAACCAGTGACTGCATCCTGCGCTGGTGTGGCTCACCATGGCGCTGCGTTGCCTCTCTGCAAGATCACACCTCTCGGGCAGGCCGTGTGGCTGCCTACTGCAGGGGAGTCTTTACCGAGGACCTAGAAGGCCCTTAGATGAAGCCCTTCTAAATATTTGTACTTTTCCAGCAAGCAAATGGTGGCAAGTATCATGTTGACTATATCAAGATTAATTTAACTTCGGTACGATCAGCTAAGAGATGTCTTTGGGCTGTGCAGGACCACGGGGAAGCGCGGCGTCTTTCTTTGTGGCTGGCCTCCCTTGGATGGCTGTGGGGCTGCAGTGCAGCTCTTGGCCAGCGCTGGGGCTGAGGGACTCTCACCTCCAGCTCTCTTGGTCACCAGCAAGAAACGTGGCTGAAGCACACAGCCATCCCCTATTGATAGGGACTAAAGAGCCTGTTCCCTGCCTGTACCGAAGCAGACTGCCTGGTGGGCAAAGGATGTTTAATGATAAGGAAGATGAGAGTGAGATGGGGAGGGAGCAGAGACACCCTCCTGAAGTGTTCCAATATGGCTAAACCCCTCAGGAGCTGGATAACGTTCACCTGGCATGGGAAGGGCCCAGAGCAGTTCTGCCTATGCATGCTGGTGGCATCGTTGGTGTCGTCATGAAGGTTATTTCCCACCTTGGCCAGGAGGTGGGATTTCAGCCCCAAGCAGCTCCTTGTCCCTGGGGTTCTCCCACCCTCCCACCCACCATGAGGGTATGAGGGGCCTGGTTTCATCAAACAGTTCATTACACTTGCAAGTTTCGGTACCTGCTATAAGCCCTCACCTCTCAATGCACACACAGATAAGTGCTTGGCAGCTTGGTCCTTAGTCCCAGGAGCTAACGCTGCTGTCTTCTCAGTCCCCACCTGCCATTGCCTTCATTTCCTCGGAGAAGGGGCTGTGTGCCAGCACCGTGCCTCCCCTTCCCTCCGGGAGCTGGCTTCGGACCTGCCGGGCTGTGGCCAGGGATGCCTGATGTCCCAGCCGGAGCTGGGATGTCACTGCAGGCAGCGAGTGGTTTGTGGGTTTTCCCTTCACTCTCCCTGTGGTCCCTGGGAGCTGGAGCGGTGGGTGTTGTGAGGATGGGGTGAGTCTCTGCCTCCTGGGAGATGGGAATACTTGGCCTGTGCCGCTTGGTTTATGGGCTTTTTGGGGCAGGGGCTGGTTCTGGTGCACGGGGGGATGTCCGTAGTCTGCTCACCGTGCCGCTGCGCCAAACACTAACAGTAAGGAAAGGTTCCCATGTGTAGAGGTAGCAAACATGGGTGGCTAATGTCAGCTTATTTTTAATTGTTTTATTTTTCTCGTTTGCATATTCCATGTCACAGCCAATGTCCACGATAAAACATTGCACAGAGCTATAGTATAAAGTGTGTATGTTATGGTTAATATCGGAAACAAGGGAAAAAGCAAAACTTGGAACCTGAATTCTATGCAGAATATTTAAAACTCACCTAAACTGATGACAGCTCCTGATAGCTTTTAGTATTAATGCTACAGAAACTAGATGTATTATAGACCAAGAATTACTTGAAGGCAATTTTCAGCAAATCTTTTGGAATTGCAAATACAGTACATTAAAGAGAATTATTATCTGTTCCCTTATCGTATGCAAATGGAATAAAGAAATACAGTTTAGTGGCGATCCTCTTGCCAGTGTTGCTGTCTCAGCTTTGGTTTATACAAGTTCCTCTTTGAGGGCAAAACATATTTTCCCAAAACTAAGGAGCGAAGCACTTTAAAAAGGTTTTTTTGATCCTAAGCCCCATGTAATAAGATATCTTCAAACAAAAAATGAAAGAAAAAGGTGATGTGATGGTGTTTTTGTCTATGTGAAAAGAATTGCGATAGTGACTTTGAATGGGTGACTTGCAGCAAAGAGCCTTAAGTTTTTATGTTGCACTGCCACAAAAGCTTTTCATCACAGAGCAATAGGCCTCCGATTTCTCTGAAACAACAGACAAACCTATAGTTAAGGGATTCATCTCGAGCTGACTGCAGAGGCTGGGGTGGGAGAAGGCTTCTCCCAGGTGGCACACGTAGGCTGGAGCAGGAGCTACCTGCTGGGTGGGACAGTCTCTGCTGCGGGTGTCTCTGTCCTCACGGGATGAGCTGTGGCAGGACCGAGGGAGGAGGACGCAGAGATGCAGAGTGACCGCTGCGGAGCATCCGAGAGGAAGCAAGGGCACAGGCTTAATGACCGAGGGTATGGAAGTGATGGTGAGTAACGGCGCTCAGAGATGCTGTTTCTTCCCTCGAATGGGTGGGGAGGCTGCAGGGGTTTCAATCACCCTGCAAACTTTAGGCAATACAGAATGTTGTCCTCTAAAAGCAGTAGGTGCTGCTGTTTCCTCCTTGCTCCTACTTTTCCCTGACGTTTGGCATGAATCATACTCCCCACATGGATGCACTTCTCTCCCAGTGGTAGACCACAGCTCCCCTGAGCCCTGCTGGTGATGGCTGGGGCACCGGGGCCTCCTTACTCCTTCTGCCTTTCACATGAGCCATTTGCAGGGAATGTGCAGTTTTGATAAGCCCCAGGAGGGGATCAAACACAATTTTCCCACAGCAACAAATGGGAAATACCTTTTCTTTTTTTCTGTCTCTTGCCCCTTCTCTCCTCCTAGCCAGCCCTTTTCAGGATTTTTCTCCTGACCTCACTTTCTGGTATGGGTTTTGCCAAATGAAATGGGAGAAGGGTAGCAGAAGGGCAGGACCCTGGGCAGATTTTCAGGTCCCCTGAGCACTGGTGAGAACGTGCCTGTTCCCTTTCCTTCCTGCACACAAGCTGGATCCAGAGTTCTCTTGCTGCTATAGGAGGTCACGGTGAAAGCTGTGCAACTTCATCTTCTGCTTGTGTATATTCCTGCCTGTAGAAGAATGCAGATGGGTTAATTAGCATTGATAACATACAGCTGTGGGCTGGCTTCAGGGGTGGTGGGTTGGTCGATGGAGATAAGGTGCAGCTGTGGCTGGTTCTGTTAAGGGGTTGAGAGACAATGAAGAGAGCAGCAGAGGAAGAGCAAGGAGGAAAAAGCAAGAGGAGAGAGAGCATGCCCTGAGCAAGGAGGAAAGATGAGAAGGCAGCAGAGGGATGGGGATGAAGAGTGTACCAGTATGAGATGGTAAAAGACCTTGTTGCAGCTTGAGAGCTTGGAGAGTGCTGCAACACCTGCCCAGCTGTTGAGGGTTTGGGGTTCTTTTACTTCAGGTGATTTGGTTTCTGCTAGTGAGTTTTGTTTCCTTATCCTTTGTTGAGACTTTAAAGCTTCGTTATTTGGCAAATACAAATGCTTTCTTTGAAGAACCAGCTGTAGATGGAGAGGTCCTCCTTTGCCAGAGAGAAGATCAGTAGGAGTCAGCACTGCCATGAATTTGATATCATCTGCCTTAAAAGACCTCAGTGGTTCAACAGCCTCAGGGAGAGAGGAAAGTAGATGCCTGTGTTTCTACTGAGTATCTGGTGCTGCAGAGCTTAAACCAGGGGTCCTCAAACTTTTTAACCAGGGGGTCGGCATGTGGATGAAGTGGCAGGCAGTCATCTGCGGCTGCTTGGTTTCCCCCCCCCAACCTCCGGCA
>JAVJGJ010000014.1:113378718-113396555 GCA_035590215.1 Microhierax caerulescens | reverse complement strand
GGCAGATTGAGACCCGGGGGGGTCGTATCTGGCCCACAGGCCATAGTTTGAGGACCCCTGGCTTAAAGGAACTTCCAGCGTAACACAAATAACCCCTGCAGCTGTAGTTCCAACCCAGTGCATCCTAGCTGTGTGGGCAGCAGGCATGCACAGTAACTTTCCATTAAGCCTGCGCTGTAAACTTACAGCTCTGCAAAGCGGCCGCTACTTTTCAGCATTTTTTTTCCAGGTTGCTGCAGGTGGTGGTGTGTGTAGGGGACATGAGAGAAACATAGTCCACAAAAAGCCCGCTCTTCTGTGATGGAAACAGAAAGTGTGTGTGTGTGTGTGCGTGAAGAATGGTGGCACCATCCTGAACTTGACTGCTGAGACCTCGTTTGCAGCAATAGATGCTCTGAATGGAAGGTGCTTTTAAATGGTGCTTTGCAGACAGGGAGTTGAGAGTTTGGATCAGAGGAGCATCTGGCTCCATTTGTTCTTTCTTTGGACTGGCTGACTGACCTTAGCAAGCCATTCCATCTTCCTCTGCCTCATTTCCCTATCTGTACTACTGGGGTGATGACCAGGCCTCTGTAGGATGGGTTTAAGCCTGGCTGCTACAGAGCAGCGCCTCACGCTTGTGTGCTGGTGTGGCTGAGGGCTGGAGACCCCCGGGCGCTGCATGTGGAGGGGTGCTGAGAGCACTGTGGTCAGGCTGCCACAGGATGCCCGACTGCCCAGGCTGTGAGGAAGGAGGTTTACCAAAGCCATTATGGCAGACGGCACATCTCTCGTTAACCTTGCTAACTTGCAAGATGCTGGTTTCCTTCTGACACTCAGGACTGTGGCAGTGGGAGCTGGGCCTCATGCACTGAATTGGTAGAAGTGCTGTGAAAAGCCACAGCCTGCCTCCACTTCGCTGGCGCCCAGATGCATCGTGCAGAACATGCGTGCCTCATTGAGAGCTTCCAAAACCAGAAATTCTCAGAAATGCAATGACACAGCACCTTACCCATTCCCCTTCCTGGCTGACAACAGGAGCTGTGGGCTGTAGGTGTTCAGAAAGCCAGGCAGCTTTGTACCTGCACTTTCCCCTGCTGTGGAAAAGACCCGCTCTCTGCTGACATGCAGCTCTTTGCTGACACACAGCTCCCTGCTGCAGCCGCCCGAGGTTTCCTGTGCAAGCGTGGTGTGATGGCAGCAGAGCTGAGCTCTGTTGGGATGGGGCTGAGCCTGCCCTGCTGTCCCCGTGCACTGAGGGGCTGCCTGCTGGGTCTGCTGTGGCTTTTCAGCCCAATGTGGGGCTGGGTGACACAGCTGAGAGGGACGATGCTGCCTGGTCCTGGTGGTGCCACCTGTGCTGGCTTGGGGCTGCTGGGAAGAGCAAGGTGTCCTGCCACACCAACTAGCCAAAACCACGCTGCTGGTCGCGGCAAGGCTCTCGGCTCCTGTTTTCTGCCCCACTTGCTGCCCTCACAGCTTGCTAGCTGGCAGGACTAGATGAGCTGATGCCTTGAAATGGCTGTATGGAGGGACAGACAGGCATCACAGAGACCAAAACCAGGTTCACGGGGCACAGAAAACTTGTGGGACCAGAGCAAGAGAAGGGGAAACCAAGCTGCTGAGTTGGGATCTGCAGTGAGCAGCAAAAGGGATGTTTGCTGCGCTGGACCTCATGGCCCCAGATGTACATGGTCCAAGGAGCAGCTGTGTAAGGGGTGTGAAAGGGACCAGGATGCTCTTTTTCTTGCTTCAGTGTGTATGGCAGCAGATATGAGATGACAGGTCGCTTGCCCATTTCCCAGTTTATCTCTTGATTTCCAGGGTGATAAGCACCAAACGTCCTTATGTGTACATACAAGGCCACATAATGGGCTTTTGTTTACTGTCACAGGTCCACCATCTAATAAATAAATTACCATCACAGGTGACAGAAACTTTGGGGTCCACAGTGATACTTCAGAGAGGTTTATCCAAGGTCTTCTAGGAGAAGGGATGTTTTATGCCTGCATATGTGCACTGGTAGGACAAATCCCTACAATGACTCTGCAGCTTACCAAGAGAGTTGTGCTGATGCCTTGCATTTGAAGTTAAGGCCTTTCTTTGTGTGGGGAAACTGTATAAAGGCTATTTGGGACTCCTCCTAGGAATAAATGCCTTTAGTACTGAAATGTATTACCCAGTTGTTTGTGCTCAGTCTCCTGGATCACTTCTCATCCTCTCATCTGCCTGTTTTGGACTGTCCCTTACTCCTCTCTGGAGTTCAAATAGAATAAAACATTGTACAAGACATCAGTTATTCATGTATTTGTTAAGCTGACAATTTCTGGAGAGTATCAGATCTTGACCAAAAGATTACTTAGATGGTAGTTACAAGTTGTCTGTCCTGGATATATTTCTAAGAGCAGCTGTTCTTCTAATATCTTCCTTTGGTAGCTAGTCCATCCCCTCTCTGGTGATGAAGGGGCATATGGTAGTTAATACGTGTTTACCCGTATTGATCACTGCTAAGACTGGGAGCGCCTGTTCTGTCCAGTTACCTGGCTTCTTGTGTAAGGCAGGTTGATGGCATCATGCCAGCAAACTTTTGCTGGGACTGCGACATGTTTTGCAGTATTAGTAATGTCACTGAAAGGTACTCAAATAAGACACTGAAAGTTAGATCCTAAATCTAGGTTCGTTATAGATGATGGAAATCAGTGTCACAGCAGCAAGACTGAAATGCACTGTCTATGAGATTGTCTGATGGGATGCTGACATCTGCTTTAACCTCAGTGGTTGTAAACCACAGATTGTCAGACTGCTGTAAGGAGGTGATGATCCTTCAGACCAGACTTAAACGGGGTGTCTTTGGTGAGGTATGGCTGTTGACACATGCTTACAGGTGGAAAAGAAGAAAACAAGCCTGAGAGGGAGAATACCTGGGGCTGATGATGTGGCATTATGCACATCACAGAGGAATCATTTATCTTCAGATAATCAGGTGAAGGCTATTCTACATGCGTCAAGATTTGAAAGCTTCCATTTGGCTTTTTTTTGAGAAGGATAAAAAAGTTTCTGCCGCCGGCTGTTTCAGTGTTGACAGGGTGTGCCACTATTTTTTGAATATTTCCACTGCGCCCAGGCAAAGCAGTGCTCTCGGTTTGCATGTAACAGGCTCCAAGCCACTGAGTCAGCATCCTTGCCAAACCCTCGGCCAAAGTTTTATTCTGAGTTCATGGTCTTCATATTTGCACTGCTTCACTGAAGCTGGACTTTTTCCTTTCTCGGCTTTGCATAAGGCAGGAGTGAAGAGGAGGTGGCGTGTGGCCTTCATCAGCCAAATGGCTGGAACTGTATGTGGAAGCCAGCAGTTCCTCGGAATTTCACAGTGCAGGGGCAGTTGCTGACTTCTTTCCCACTCCATCCACTGCCCATAATTCCTGCAAAAAGCTACAGTGAAGGTGAATGTGCCATCGTGAAACCCTCAGCTTCCACCCAGGGTGACCCAGAAGGAGCTCAGCTGTTGATCTTACAGGCTAGGGTGCCATCCCAGGAGAGCTCCCAAGACTAAGGTTAGCTGTATCCAAGGGTTCCCCTCCGTGTGATGTTACCACCTGGTGTTCCAATCAAGACCACATTCTTCTTTCTTCTCCTCACCAACTGTGCCTCACCAGAGGCCTGTCTTTAGGGGAAATCAAGAGACAAGTACTCTTTGTCATCTTTCATGGTAAGGGTCTTGGGTGATGGTGAGCCCAGGACGTCTGACTCTTCTTTCAGGGCAGAGTAGTCCATGCAAATGCCATTTAATATGGCCTAAGCTTCATACCAGAGACTGTACAAATTAGCACATGAGCCACAAATCCACACTGGCTCATTGAACGCTGACGTTACCGAGCAGAACAGACTAAGTGTATTTGTACTCTTCCTTTTCTCGTAGATCTAATAACATTGTGTCCCTGTCTTTTTTTTTTTTTTTTTTTTTTTTGTAAGCCTCAGGCATGAATGTTTATTGGCTCATCACTAAGGTGAAGACTTAGAGCTGGGAGCAGCTATGTATTGTCTCTTAAGATGTTGCCTTCAAGTGTGTGGGAGTCTGTCACCTTTACATGGAAATGTAAGTACGATACTTACATTCCCTGTGAGGAAACGGCTTAGTCTATTACCAAGAACAGAAGAGTAAAAGAGAGAGCAGGCAACAAAGGCGAATGTATATGACTAACAGCACTTTGTGGTTTTTGCAATGGAAACAGGACCACAGAGCTAACTGGCTGCAAAGTAACACCCTGTTGTAACGCTGCGCTCGGTCCTCCGCCCTGCTGTGCAGCGGAGGATGGAGAAGCCTAGCAATGCAGTGGGCTGGGCAGGGACCAAGCATCCTTAGCCATGGGCTGACGGACCTGACTGAAGAGAGGTCCAGCAGCACCGTACTGGGAGACATCTGCTTTTCCATCGGCACCTTGGTTTTCCAGCTGGCGCGTGTCTAGCCCAGCGGTGTTGCTTCCTCTGTAACGGGTTGGAGGGAGGGTGTGTGCAGCGAGCAGAAGCACGTGAGGGCACGGTTATCTGCAGCCTTGGCAGACCTCACCTCGTCCTGCCCACCACAACTTGGGGGGGTGTTTGGGCTGCGGCAGCACGCAGCTGGCAGCCATCGCTCTCGCCGTGCCTGTCCTGCTGCTCCCTGGGGGCATCGCCAGCTGGAGCAGGGGGCTGCTCTGCCCGTGCCCCCTGCCATAGCTGTTTGCGGGATGTGCATCCCGTGCCACATCACTGAAGGCAGGCGCTGGCCTCCAGAAGTCCTCTGGGGCAGCAGCCCAAAGCTGCTGTGCTTGCCAGAGATACTTTCAGAGACCCTCTCCCTTAGCGCCTTCCCTTGGGGCTTTCCTTGGAAGGAACCAGAGACATCGTGCAGGGACTCCCAGTGCTTCCCTCCCAGTAACACCCCGAAAATCCTTCCCTTCTAAAAAGGGGATTGAATACCAGTCAGGACTGCAGCATGACATTGTCTTGCTCCTCAAGAGAGAGAAAAGGTAAAGCTGCAAAGATATCGCCATTTCCACACTTCTTATCTGTCAGGCAGGCTGAGGTTAGGGACCTGCTTTCTCCTTGTCCAGCAGGGTCTGACGGTGCAGCAGGTTTCTGATGCTGGTTAGAAAAGGGACTTCTCAGTGGGATGGATCATGCAGATGCCAGGATCTCATGGGGAGTTCTAGCTGCAGGTGGTTGGTGTGCTCCTTTGCTGGCTTGGCTGTGCTTTTGTTAGACAAAATCTCTAAGCAAGTTGATTTTGGTCACGCATCCCACCCCCCCACCCCCCCAAGTGCTCAGAAATGTCAAGTCCTGGTGCCACTTCTGTGATGCACAGGGGACATCAGCTACTGAGCCCTCGCCACCTCTCCTGAGTGTCTCTTCACTCATTTTTGAACAGATGTTTTATACCCTTTAGGAGTGGTTTCTTGCTCCTGTCTCTTTGTTACCCTAACAGGCAAAAGCATTTCACGTTTGATGTGCTATAACTGGTCTGCCGGAGCACAGGGGCTTCCAGTCTGAGTAATTTCACCTGTGATTTGCAAGAGCGCAGGCATCTGGGCATGACAAACTTGATTAACTGGAAGTAGCCACCTTCGTTATGAATCCAGGGCATCCTTTTAAGCCCTCTTCTGCTGCTAGGAGCTTTACCTCTCTTCTTTCCCTTGCCTACACACACACATACACATCTTTCCATTTATATTCTACCTGTCCCGATCCCAGTTGCTGCCTGTAGTCACAAGCAGGATGGCTCGGAGCAGGGTCTGTGTGCAGGGAGCAGGAGGGTCCCTGCCCCAGCGCGTTCGCAGTCTGAGGGTGCCGACAAACAGACCAAGCGCAGGGGCACGCTGGAAGCAGGTGGTGGCTTTGAGGGATGTCACCTGGAGGAAGAAGCGAAACAAGATGGAGCGGAGTGTGGGCAGTGGTTTCAGCGTGCCAGTGGCCTCCTGCTCTGCTTTATGGACCCAGCACCAGAGAGATCGGCTTGCTGCCTTCGCCCAGAGCCCTGTGAGCACTCGGGCTGGAAGCAGATGGGTCTGAGTGTGCAGACCTTGCATGTCTGTGCCAGTGTGGCTGGGGAGAGAGAGGGGTCCCACAGAGGGGAGAGATGTCCCCCCAGGGCCATCACTGCTGGCACAGTCTGCTCGGCGAGGGAAGATGCCTGGGCACGGCAGCCCCTGCTCTCAGCTTGTTTTTCTCCACCACGGGTGGAGAAGCCAGGCACAGAAATATCATTTTGCTGCTGTTGCTTCCTCTCTCCTTTTGCATGTGCCTCCCTTGTGCATTCTTTGTAAGGAAACAGTAACAAAAAGAAGGAAGAAAAGCTAGGTTTTCCCACAACGTGCAGAGGCAGCAATACTGTGTGACCTTAATGCATTTTACCTCAGGTAACTTTTTCTCCTTTTGTGCAAAAAGGGGGTATTTACTAGCATTAGCACCAGTTAAAAATGATGAAGCTGGAGAGGAAGAGGTGTCTTACAAGACCTTACTATAACTCTGAGGAAGAAGAATGACATGAATGAATGAGAAAGATGTATCTAATATATCGAATAATATATTATCTAATTGTATAGATCTATATCTATATATAGATATTATATATCTAATAGGAAAGATTTATCTAATATACCTCCTGTGCCACAGCTTTTCTTCTGTCTTCTTTCTTGGTCTATGTCTGCAATACAAAGCTGGAATTGGGAATAAAGATTTTTATTAGCCTCTCATGTGTTTTTGCACCTAACTCCCATGCCTCCTCCCGGCTTCTTTCTTCACTGTCTTTCCCACAGCAGCCAGCTTCAGGTTTCTGGTTGCAGGCTAGACCCAAGGCAGATTTTCATCCCCTTCCACGCCTGGGAAGTTTTGCAGCTTGCTTAGCCGGCTGGCCGTGCCTGCAGGACACCTTTGCATGGCACTGGCCAGCCCCTCGTAGATCAGATGAGAAGGCAAAGCTGATCCTGGCCCTTTCCAAGGGAAGAGTGTCTCCTTTCTACACGTTGTCCCAACAGCTGTTGGCTGCCTGCTCCCCACCGGGGGTCCTGAGCTTGCTGTCCTC
This sequence comes from Microhierax caerulescens, assembly GCA_035590215.1. Lineage (NCBI taxonomy): Eukaryota > Metazoa > Chordata > Aves > Falconiformes > Falconidae > Microhierax > Microhierax caerulescens. The sequence goes on along the minus strand of JAVJGJ010000014.1, from coordinate 113,389,516 downwards.
CCACTGCTGCTGAGGCTGGGGGGGGAGCAGGATTCCCGTCACCCCCCCTGCTCCCAAACTGCCTCTTTCCCACTGGGATGGTGGCATGCAGATGGTGGAGTCGAACCCATTGGGTGAACATTAAAGAGGATGAGGGCTCTGGCTGGCCCTCCAGCTGGGTAGAGAGACCTTGGGGGAATTCCTGCATTTGAGTGTGTGTTTTCCGTTGTCTCCATCCTGATAAAACGCCCCACCGAGAGGTATTTTTTCCCGTGGTTTTTGTGCCTGTGCGAGAAACGAGAAGTGCTGGGGTGAGAGCTGGAGGAGGGGAGGAGGGTACGAGGGCTGTACCAACGCGTCCCATGACTGCTCGCTCACAGCAGAAAATCCTTCCACCTGCCAGCAGCTGTCCTTAGACAAGGCGACACTGGATTTTTTTGAATCTGAAAATGAACTTTAGGAGGATTTTCCTAGTCAAGTGCTTGCTGCTTTTATTTCCCAGTGTAAAATGTGAGTTTTTCTTACTGTTTTTTGCTCTTTCAGGCTAGCGTTGTTAAAATTGCATTTTAAACCATTTACAACTTGGTGGGATGTAACTGATAAGAAACTAGTTCCACTTTTCCAGTGAGTGAAGACCCTTGGGTTATTGCTATTATTATTTGATTTAGTTTTCAGCCGGAGGGAGGGCAGGACCTGAGTTTCCTATTCCAGTTATAATAAGCTGTAAACAGTTTTGGTTTTAAGTTAATGAGCCCTAATTTGACACATGTATAATGAGAAATGTCAGCATGCAGTTTTCTCTCTGCCCTGGAGGTAGCTTGTACTACATTAGAGATCCAGTTCATGCTGCATTATTGCATGTAATTTCCTTTTCTTATCAAAGATGAGCAAATCTTTTGAAAGTGCAAATTATATTCCATAAATATTAACAGAAAGAGTGATATATCTCAGTGCCTTCAGTGGAGTTGAGGAAGTCTAAGATGTGAAAACAGCAAGCAAGTGCATACATCTTTTATATTTTGCATATTATTGCACTCATTATTTTTTAAAATATTAATCTGAAAACTTAATTAAGGTGCTAACTCATAGATTAGAGAAGGTTGTAAGAAATGGAGACAATGCAGTCATGCATAGATTTCCTCCTCCCGCCTCTCCCCCCGCTTCATTCCACTGCAGATTGTATGTCTGGCTGTCTTAATGTTTTGCTTTTCCTCCAGAACAAAATTAATAGATAAATAAGGATTTTTTTTTTTTTTTTTTTTTGTACGTGATATATGAAACATCTTCCCCAGCAGTAATGCAGATTGTTCCCTTGAATGGAAGATTCATTTCAAAGACTTCCTTACTTCTCTAAAGTTACTATGAAACCTTCTCCTTTTAACTGTTTCTTGTGACTGCAAGTGAGCTCTATGCTGCCAGTTTGGGTCTTTCTACCCCTTGGAGCACATTTCAGTTGGCATGAGCAGAAATGCTGTTGCATTAGCTAAACAGATTTTTAGTATCTTATGTGTGGGATACTCAGCTTTCCATTAGCAAGACTATGGAGAACAGATAAATATCCAGAGATGGGGTCTGTTCATAAAGAAGCCCCTAAATTAGCCTTGAAAGCTGATATTATTTTTTTCTTTACTTCCAGAGAGAAAAAGTAAGTGATAGTATCTGTTATGCAAAGAAATCCTGTTACTAGCTCTAAGTACCTGTGTGTGACTGAGCTGAAACAAGTATCAGAGTTCAAATATTTGGGTATAATCTGTTAGTGTCGCCTGTGTGGGGGAGGATAGCTGCTTCCAAGACTGGTTGATAGTTTGCTTTCCAAATTATTTCATTAGATATGTCAAATACCGTGTAAGAAATGTAATAGTGAAATAACAGCCTCTCCTTAGACTGGGGGTGAAGTGCCAGAAGCACTTCAGTATTAATTTTCTTGTTGCAGCGGCACACTATTTCAGTTCTTTGATTATCTCTAATATTGTTAGTATCATAAAATAGTGACTGGGTTTGTTTGCCCCCTTGATACAGTTTATCATTGTCCTAGATACCAGGAATGAAGGACTGTAATAAAAATATGCATGAACGTACTTTTTCACTCTGTGGGGCGAAAGTGCTTAAAATATATAAAATTAGAGCAGAATCAGCTCTATCTGGTGATGAGAAGAGAAATCCCCTCCTGCCGATTTGCTTTATCTTGTAAATTGAAAAGAAACATAAGAAAACGACAAACGCAATAAGCCGTAGCTCTGCGTGCACATTCCGTTATCGGTGACCTTATCCCACCTGACGCTTGTGACCTCTTTTCTACCTCCTCCTGAAAATTTTCCACCTGCCACAGGGGTGGAGACACCACCTTCCTTGAAGCGAACTCCTGACAAACTTTGCACCCCAAAGCCCCGTTTCCCTGAAGATGGGCCTCATCAAGCGAGCAGCCCGCCGGGGAGAGGGCTGGCCACCCCGGCACAGCCCGGAGATCCGTCAGTCCCGCTGGCAGTGGCCTGATCGATGGCTGCCAGTCCTGGCTTTCCTCCGTATCCCCCTCAGCAGCCACACGCTACGTGCTGCCCAGTCCTGGTAGCACCTTTGGGAGAAACCTCCTCTTGGCTGTTCTGGAGAGGGGACCTGTCACCAAAGGAGTCCTGTAAAGAGAAAAGATGGGGGTTTTTTTTGGCCTTTGCTTGTCTCCTAATGTCACCAGCACCCGATCACTTCCCAGGATGTGGTTAGCTCTGTGCTTCTGCCTTACTTGCCCCATTGTTGTCCTGTGCTAGAGAAATCAAGTGGGTATCTTCCAGCAGGGCAGGGGGCCCAGGATGGGTGAGGAGGGGGCACCGCAGCTCTGGGTCTGCCTCCAATTCAGTGCCTTACACTCACTCGCTGCTTGACATGGGCTACTATTATTATTATTCCTGCCATCACTGTTATTGCTGAACTGATCCTGCTGTCCAGGGCCACAACCAGTTTGTGTTCTTGCTGCCTGCAGTAACGTTTGCAGTGATTGGCACGCTGGGTACCAGCCTGCGCCATGTCAAAACACACCAAAGGGACCTTATTTTCAGGAAGGGTTAAGTTCACAGGCAGCCATGAATCTTGGCATCCAAAATCACCCCAAATAAGTCAGGCACAGTATAAAGCCAGGTTTTGAAAGACAGACTCTTAGATTCCTTGCCTCTCAGAATTAAATTGGGTGCTGACATTTATCTAATGAATGATCAAGAGGTACTTTGGAGCAGGGGAAGAAGATGGCATCAGTAACGCAGGGAGGCTTAGGCAACTTTGGGGCAGGAAGGGTAGCAGGTGACAACCTTTTTGGTCACCGCTGTGACTGCCGAGCACGGCAGCGGGGGCTGCTGGACACATGTTGATGGGCTGGTTGTGCTTCCCTTTACAGGCTCTGTCACCAATTGGATTTACATGGCAGCGAATGAGTCGGCTCTTCTCAGCATCACTGCTGCTGCGGGGAGCATATATGATGCAACGTGGCTGAAAGACAGCAAAAAGTTGCTTCAGATAAAAGATAAGAAGGTGAAGTACTATGTGAACAAGGAGCAGTGCAGGTGTAAGGTGTTCCTAAATGGGACTCTACAAATAGAGCAGGTGGTGAAAGAGGACAGTGGAAAGTACAGGGTGACTGTTTATCAGCAGGATGGGAAGTTCAAGGCAGAAGAAGATACAATAGTCATCGTTCAGGGTGAGTTTTTGCTCTTCCCATACCATTCTCAGCATAGCTGATTAAGACTTGGTATTCCTGCTCTCTCCTACAGCCCTTCTCACTCATTGCCCCTCTTTCTGTTTTGGGGGGACTTCCGTGAGACATATCTCTTTCCTCCGGCCGCTGACAGCAGTCTCTCCATGTTCTCCATTTTCTTGCTCCTATTAATGCCCTGTGGTCCTGTGCTTCTTTCCGGCTCCCCTCTTTGTCAGCCACCAGGTTTCTACATGCACCCAAGCCAGCAGCCCCTGGCCATGTTGCCAGCTGGTGCTGGGACCCCTCAGACCCTGAGCTGGGGTAGCACCATGCGAGCAGGGCTGTGCTCCCAGCAGCACCCTGCTTCCAGAAACCTCTCAGGGGATTGCAGTGACCTACGTGAGGTACACCAGTAGCTGATGCACTGTGCACTTCTGGCACTTCTGGTGCTATTTTACGGGCACTGAGTTATGATTTTTGGTCTCTAGCTACTGTTCCAGCAAGGTAAGCACCTTGCATTGCATCTGCCAGCCTCCTGAAGACAGCTTAGCAGCCCTGGTGGCACTAAATGCCTGTATTTAGGCAATGCTATCCCATTCCATTTTTGCTCATAACATAAAAAATAGCCAGAAGTCACCTGTAGAAGAATGAAGCTGGATTAATTAGCATTGATAACATACAGCTGTGGGCTGGTCAATATAGTTAAGGTGCAGGTGTGGCTGGTTAAGTTAAGGGGTTGAGAGATAAGGAAGAGGGAGCAGCTAAGGAGGAAGAGAGAAGAAGAAGCGAGAAAGCATGCCCTGAGTGAGGAGGAGAGATGAGGAGAAGGCAGCATAGGGACTGTGATGAAGAGTGTGCTGGTATGAGATGGTAAAAGACCTTGTTGCAGCTTGAGAACTTTGAGACCGCTGTGACAAGATACACCACAACAGGAGTTGAATTTGTAGGGGAAGATGACTCCTGCACCCTATCCTTGCATAGCATAACACAAGAAATACGATGATTGTGCTGTTCAAAGCACACTTGGGCACATGCCTGGGGATTTCAGCTGTGTGGCTTCAAAGCACAAAGGCAGCGTTCACCCTGTGCTGTGTCTTGTCCTGAGAGACCAGAGCCATGGCAGCCCAAAGCTTTTGGGATGAGTAGGGAAGATGGGGATGGCTATTTTGCTCCTTTATGGCAGCTGCCACCTCTCCAGATCTCTAAGTTGTAGGGCAGCATGAGGGTTTTTTTTTCCTAGCAAGAGGGTGGTTTTGCTCTGTCCTTCCTCAGCCAGCATGCACACCTCTGCCAGCCTCATGAGTCTGTGGGCACCAGCTGGCACTACAGGAATGATGCCTTGATGAGGCACCGCTGACAGCCGGAATGGGTTTAGCAGGGTTTCTGGATGGTGGGAGGTCCCGTGGCTAAGGGACTGCTGAGCAGTGAGTGTCTCACTACTTCGGCAATTATTATTGCAAACTGTCTCCAGATTCAGGAAGCCATCAGGACCTGATGCTGTTTACTCATGCTTTAAGCCACTGAGCTGTCACGGGGGAGTCCTGGCTTCAATTTTCAGGTTACAGTTCCAACCTAGCTACATGTGCATCATTTCACCCACTGTGCAGCAGAAAGGTTGCCCTACCTCCGACATGCAGGTTTGGAAGCAAAGCCCTTTAGTAACTGTCAGGTGCTAGAGCCATTTGTCAGCCAGATTATACTTTGCTACTAGGGTTGGACAAAGAGTTTGCTCCAAAAAAAGGAATAGCTTAGATAAACAACTCCATCACCAGGACCTGGACTGTAGTCTGGGAACACTGGGTTGTCCCCCTGAAATATAGGTTACCGCTTGTAGGAGAGGAGTGGCTGCAGGTGTTGCAGTGTGAACCCGGACTGCTACAAGCAGCCTTCGTTGGCTTTAAAATTTATGATGTCTATGACTAGAGGTGGCCCTGGCATGTTTTTATTTACCTGGTCTAAAGGTAGAAATTCATTTTTTTCCATCTGATGTCCCTGCCTGTTGCCCCTAGTTGCGGAAAGCCCCGCAGGCTCTTCTGGCTCTTGCAGTGCCACCAGCAATAGAGAATCTGGAACCAAACTGTAACTAGCTGTTTGCAGGATGTAGGAAGAGACAGACATCAGTTCTCTCTGTCACAACCTCTTTGAGAGCTGAGAGGTGTCCATTTTGTGTTTTCTGTTGTGTTTTGATGGGGTTTCATGCTGCGGCTGTTGCGCTAGCTGAGTGCTGTTCGTAACATAAAAAAGCATCGTCAGTAGCTATTTGTCCTACCTTAGAGGAAATATCTTCTGACGGGCAAAGGCAGATCAGAGCTGACTTCACTTGCACCAAAACATTGAAGGCAGCTGTGGCTCCGAGTCCCTCCCATACAACATCTCCCCTGAAAACACACCTTCCCCCTCGCCTGGCTGGCTGTGGGCTATGAGCTGAGCCTGCAAGTAGTCCACCCATGGTGGTGGAACTCTGCCTTGCTAGGCCAAATATATAGGCTAACACGCTGCTTTTTCTTTATTATTGCCGTGTTCCTTCCGTAGCAGAAGTCTAACTGGCTCTTTGTTCTTCTCTGGTCTCGTTAGCTGGTGTTAATCCTTTACAGCTTACTGGGGGCTAAGCCTCTGTTCTGCTTATTAATGGAGGTTTTCAGAAGGAGAAACCATCTCAGATGTGCCTGTCTCTTCTCTTCTTTTCCAGACCTTGTTCCTCAGCCAATACTCAGTGCTGAATGCATGAATAAAACTGCATCTGTCAAGTGTGAAGTGAAGCCGAAGACTAAAGATGAAACATTTATAATAGAACTGGCTCATGATAAAGGCAAAAAAGTCCAAAAGAATGTGACACGGTTGGAATTGCACACACGGTATTCTGGGATGTTCCGATGTGTTGTTAAGAACCAAGTCAGCGAAAAAATGGCTGAAAAAGTACTTAAGTGCTCAGGTAAAAAATCTGGTTTTATTGGAATCTGCTAGGGCAGACCCACAAAGCCTGACGCAGTTGCACGTATCTGTAGGACTGGTCCAGGTGCCAGGAGCATTGATGGTTCCCAGTACCTGGTATGGCAGGTCCAACACCACCACAGTTCTTGGGAGCCGATGTTGGTGTGGTAGCCAGGATGTGAGCCGTGCTTTCTGCTTGTCATTCCCCAGCCTTGTCACATCTCCACCCTCCCCACCCTGCTGCTGCTTGCCCCACTGCTACCCATATGGCACCCGTGCTCTAGCAGCAGGGAGGCCAAGCCAGGGGCGGTGGGATGCAAAGTGGGCCATGCTCCTCCTCTTCTCCTGTGGCCAGTGGTGTTTTCCCCGTGCTCACTGGGGCCTGGGCATCACTAGAAGAGGGGGAGAGGCTTTTCCGGAGTCAAGAACCTTGTGGGAGACAGAGGCCCCTGGGGCACACTGCAATGCTGCTTCCACTGGAGGTGAAGTCTCCTGGGGGAAGCTGCAGCCTGCCAGTGAGATCAGGCAAGAGCGAGAGATTCATGCGCATCCTGTAATTTTCTCCCTCCCTTCCATCGCTGCTGACTCTTCCTCCAAAAGTTGCCAGAGGCATCCTGACAGACTTCTTGGTGTCGGCATCCTGACAGACTTCTTGGTGTCAGCATCCTGATGGACTCAGGTGGTGCCAACCATCATTAGTGGTAGACCAATGAAGTAAAGGAGAAACTGGGGAGGTGGGTCTAGAAGTGTTTCAATCACACACAGCAGCCTGCAAAAGGCAGAAGGCACTTTCCCCTCCATTTCTATACTCCTTTATTTCTTTAAAACTAATGGTACTTCCCAAGGGCTAACTCCAGTCAACCAGTCCAAAGTCAAAGAGCTGACCTCAATAAGATAGTATAAAACTACCCAGGCTACCACAACATAAATTAACAGCTTATTTTTTGAAAATATGGCTTGGGATCTTCTCCTGTGTATGTGAAACATTGTTGTTAACCAAGATGCATTGAGTTCAGGGGATTTGCTCTTGACCAAAATCAGCTGCACGTTATTTTTCTCCTTTCCATGATCATACCTATGAAGGTGGTAGCTGCTTGCTGCCTGTGTGGATGGGTGCTCTCAGAAGGGGAAAAATAAGCTGTCTGGCCTAGAAATCACAAGGGAGGTTATGGAAAATTTAGCTGAGCTTTGGGCTGCATGGCTCAGATGAGCAGGGCTCAAATGTACCAGGGATTTTCTAACTCACGTGAAGCGTCATCTTCCTAAACCCCAAATGTAGCAAAAGAACTGAAGGAATTGAATTTCAAATGGACAGAGCCATGGACAGAAAATTATTAGATAGGCAAAAGAAGATATCTCTCCTCCCTGTAAAAATTGTGAAAGTTAAGGCAAAACCAAGGGACAGACCATACTGGTGTGGCACTGGATGTGGTGTTCAGTTCGAAGGTCAGATTTCCAGTGCAGTATGGGGGAAATGTCCTTGAATTTGCTGGGCTTGGGTTCATCCCCGCTAACCCCAGGCACTTCATTCAAAGCACTGCACTCTCTTGCTCTAGATTCCCACTACAGCTAGTGGGGAGGTGGTGGTGGTGGTGGTGGGGCTCACAGTAGCGGGCTCAGCATTTTCGATCTCCAGCTGTTACTTCCATAGTGAATTTGGGGAAAGTGCAAGTCCGAAGGCCAGCCCGCGGTGTGAGAAGGGAGGGAGCAAGCCTTAAGGTACAGAGGCCTTACTGAAGTGACCCAAGGTCTGCTGAGGCTGGCTGAAGGGCAAAGAGCTGAGGGACAGGGTGGCCTCTGCTCTCCTGTGCATCCCTGGCTTCCCGAAACACACCCCTGATGCCTAAAATAGCCCCCCAAAAAAGGGTTTTTCTGCTGCATGAGCTGCCTGACCTGATGGGCTGCCCAGCCCTGTTGGCGCTAGCATTGGGAAGGGGCTGGGGTGTGGGGGAGCGGGATGTGGCGTGGGCATTGAAGCCAGGTGTGAAAACATGCTGCTGGATTAGGTCTTTTTATGGCAGAGCAAACTGGCCCGAACACGTTGCCTTAATGAGGAAATGCTGGCTGACGCTGGCCTCCCCAGCGCATGGGCCTGCCTCCATCGATGGCATAGGCAGCCGTTAGCCATCGGCGACATACTGGGATTTCACTTCTCACCCTTGAGAAACACTCTCCTTTCACAGGGTCATTTGGGTGGGAAGGTCTGTTTTTTCTCAGATCATGACATAGTAAAAGTTTGGCTACACGGATCTTTAAGGTATAAATAGAGCACTTCTCAGGCACCAAAAAACCCACTAAACCCACGTAGCACTACCTGCCCTGTGCAAACTAAAACCACCTCAAACCTTTCTGTGTGGTGGCAGGGCTCTGCCAGCTCCACAGTAGATGAAAAGTCCCTCAGTTTGCAGCCAAACCTTCTTCCAACTCTGCTGGCCTCCATGAACATCTGGTCCTGCGTTGGAAGCCTGTCACCTTGGATTCTGACCTTTAGCAGACAAGGCATGCTTCAAATGGCCTTCAGCTTCGCTAACTTTTTATATAAGCAGAACTATACGTGAGTCTGCCTGGGCTCACCTTACAGTCAGCTGGGAGCAACAGGGATGAGGGCAAAATACACCTTGGTGTAACACTGGTGAGAAGGCCCACATCAATGAGGGCACTCATTTTTTTTCCACTGGGGCAGCCCAGGCTGGTGGTGGCCTTTATGCTGTAGACTTCTTGGCTTTGTGTCATCATTCTTAGCCCCCCACATGCATGCCCAGTGGATGCTGAGGACACTCTTTGGAGCTTTGTCCCCCTCCCAGGAAGCCAAGGAAGGTAGACTTTTGCTGGCTTCAGCTCCATGGCACCTGTGTTCAAACGTGAACGCTGAATGCCAGGACAGCCCCAGCAGGAGGTGGTGAAGGAAGACCAGCATCCAGCAAACCTTATCTGGTGAAAATAAGCAACACTTGTATAACTTTTTTTGCTCACTGGGCAAACTGAACTCTCATTTTGAGACTGTGGGATATTTGGTTATGGTTTTTTCCTTTTCACTATTTTTTTTTAATTTGCCTACAGCCAAAAATTGAAGAGGAAGTACCAAAATACTATGAAGCAAGCTAGTCTCAGTGTTTCCAGCTCAGTAGGAATTACTTAAAAAGTTTATTCTGGTTAGATGCTAAGCACTATGGATGCTCATCCTTAAAAGGGTCCATTGCTATCAGGAACAGGGCATTTGTGGTAATTTAAGTAAGATGAGCTGGCACACATGAATGCTCTGGTTTCAGTTTTCTGCAGAACTTGAATCCATCAGGGAGCAATCAAAATTCTCCACGATAAGAACCAGCAACTTTTTGCTGTGTTCAGAGAAAAGGCAAAGGGTGGGCTCTCTCACTGGGGCTGCCGTTACAGTCAGTGGAAGAAAATAAAGAATTCTAGACAGATGTTGTGCAAGTTGTTTCTTTTCCTCTAACACCTTCTTTCATTCCTTTAACTAGGTCAGCTGGACCTTTATCTCATCTTAGGCATAGCAGGAGGTACAATCTTCTTTGTCACCTTCCTGACTTTGCTTATTTATTGTATCAGGAAGAAGAAAGCAGAAAGGCTTGAAGATGATGGTAAGTGCTTAAGGGGCTTTATGTTGCTAACCAGCCACCTAAAATTCTGGAGCTTCCCACTGACAGCAGCCCGGTGGGCAGGAGCATGTTCTCTGCCTTGGCATTAGCAATAACCTGGTTTTAGTGTACGGTGAACCTCGGCAGATTGGCTGGCATTGCCAGTCTCAGTTTCTGGTACATGCTTTGAATAAAAGACTTCATGTCCTCAAGGTCTTTTGTTTATCTGTAGGGAAAGAATTGCTCCTCTAAAGCTGGGCCAAAGCCACCAGTCATGAACACCCATGGGGCTAAAATACACAATTACATATCCCCTCAGCAGACTTTTTCACTAAATTTACATGGTGTAAAATTAGGATCCTTGAAATCGTTAGTCACATTTGGAAATTTTGTAGGTAGGGAGTGAGAAGGGGCAAGAAGGGCTCAGCTTTTCTGGGAATCTCCTCAGGCATCTCACAGAACTTGTCTTCTCTACAAAACAATGTCCTTGGAGGCCTGTCAACAGTGAAGGTCCAATGTGGGGCACATAACAGAGTCGAGATTTTCCGAGTGGGTAGAGATTTCATCTGTTGTCTGAAATTCATGCCTTTTTAAGACCATAGGAATTACTCTC
>JAVJGJ010000014.1:113366267-113378618 GCA_035590215.1 Microhierax caerulescens | reverse complement strand
CCTTTTTAAAACCATAGGAATTACTCTGCCAGAGTCTTTTATGAGAGTGGGCTCTCAGTCTTGACAGAGAGGCTGCCTTGGACCACAGCCTGGGCGGTGCTGCTGGTTTGGGTGGACAGAGGGTGCTGAGCTGCCACAAAAGAAGTGTTATCTGGCCCACTGGAAGGGGAGGCTGAAGCAGGAGGGAGGTGGCCCTGCAGGGCTTGTTGAAGGCTTGTTTCTGAGTCCTGCCCCCACACAAAGTGTCAGGCTTCCTGTGTGGCTCCAAAGAACAGCTGCTCTCTGTGTGAGTCAGTTCTTGAGATGCCAAACGGGTGTAAAAGCTCTGTTTTTACACCACAAAGGTCTCTGTCAAGATAAAGAGAGCAATGCCTGAATGAAACCTCAGCCAATACCTCAAAGGTGCCAGCGGTCAGGCTGACAACAAGGGTGAGCCTGACTGCTCCCATGGCTGGGGGGAGTGCCCCTGAGCGTGGGTAACCTGCCATGGCCCTCCAGCTTCCCCTGAAGTTATGACCATGAAGAATAAGCAAGCTCTTTCCCCGTTTGCTGGGAGAGCTTGCCACAGTGCAACCATGGGCTGTCATCTCAGGAGGCTTGTCATAGCTGGTGAGCACAACGCTGGTGTGAGCGTAGCCATCGGAGTGTTGTTTGATGTGATGGGTGTTCTTGTTTGAGTGGGATACGTTACTCCCTCAGCTGTGCAGTGGCAGCATATCCTCAGTTCTTGGGTCTGGATTCAGCAAGAATTAAGAAAAAGAGAAGTCTGGGAAAACGGGAACTAACATAAGAGGAGTGATGAGGCTCTCCCAAAGAGTTTGGTGCGTGCTTAAGGCCATTTCAGTGTCCCGAGACGTAAATCCCTCAATGCCTAAGATAAGCTGACTGACATTTCAGAAATGATGAGTCAGTGATCAAAAGCCAGCTGGCATGAATTTACTGCTTCTGTGTGTGGAAAAAGTAATGCCAGCAAAATGGACTTCTGGCTTCCAGGTGCCTGGACATCCCAGCACAGATAGTGGCAGGGCAGAGTGCTTTGGTGTCGCCTCCTGGGGTTATATCTCCCTTTCCCTTCAGTGGCCTGTTTCCAAAAGAGGACAGAGCAGCTCAGGCTGGGGGTGTCCACCAGTGGGACATCCCTGGCAAAGTCAGTCCCTGCCCACCCCCCTTCCCCCTGAGAGGGCAGAGCTGCCCCAAATGCCCCCAGCTACCTTGACCTCAGCCAGGCAGCCAAAAAGCTTTTGGGTTTGCTCGGGATGCGTGAGCAGAGGTGATTTTGATCATTCCCTGGAGTAGGAGGAACACCTAAGAGTGACAGTGACCTTCCAGGTGAGGCCAGTATTTGGCTTTTTCTTGCTTGGGCCAAGCAGTGTTCGCCTTCTGCTTAGTATGTGCCTGACCGCAGGATCCTTCTGTCGTTGCAGATGAGGAGCGAATGATGCAGGCTCGCCAGGTGGACAGTGAGATGGTGGTGCGGGAGCTCCCCCAGCCACCGTGCAATCCCACCCCGAAGCAGCTGCGTGTGCAGCAGCGGCCGCTGCCGCAGCCCCATGTGCAGCAGCAAGCACTGCCCCCACGGCCTAGGCCCCGCACTCAGCAGCGGACTCCAAACCACCCCAGAGAAAGACCTTGAACATCTGCCCTGGGAGGGACACTGGTCTCCCTGCTCCACCATTCACTGGGAAAAGAAAGTTTCCAATAGTCAGGAACCCCTCCTGCCCAGCCTCGCGTAACGCTCAGCTATGAAACAGCAGCTTTCGTTGCAGAAAATTAGAGAGAGCATCAAATGGAGATGAAGAGACCCAGTGGAGGAGATTCAAGGTGATGGGCATTCATCCCTGTGGCCATTTTTCTTCAAGTGTCTCCATGTTAGGGTATGGAGCATTGAGCCTTGAAACCTGTGTCTTTCCATGGTTCACTTCTTTTTACTGCACCTTGTTGTGTCCTCATGCTTTTTGGATGGATTATATCAAGAAGAAGCTAAAGCTCTTGCGAGCCTAAGGATCTTACAAGGTTTTGTCACATGTCTTTCCTTTCTTCCGCCACGCATTAGGACAACCCTCTGGCTTCAGCATCGAATGCATGACCTCCAGGATCAAAAAAAGGTTGCATGTAATCAAATATTTGTCTGAAGTTGAAAGAATTGGTGTCATCTAATGCAGAGAAGGAAATAATGAAAGGAGATGCGGCAGCCTTGAAGCATCTGTGTGGGAAAAACACAAGTGGGAAAAGAGTAAACTTTTCACTTTATTTACCATGTTTAAAGCTAGGAACCAGGGGCTTCAATTGCAGCAAGGGAGAGTAAGGTCAGGATTTATTTATTACTTTTTTTTTGCAAACAAATTACTGAAATAAGATTTCTGGGAGAGTATTTCCAGCACTGGGGATTTCAAAGGGCAGATGAGGCAACCATCTGTGAGACAGCCTGACCTGCTGAGGGCCAGGGGAATGTGCTACACAGCCTCTCCAAGGACTGTTTCAGTTCAGTTTTCTGTGACTCCTTGCTGGCAAATAAAATGGAATTTTATTTTCAGCATAGATCTGTTTGGCTATTAGGACAATTTTTTTATTGTAGAAAAGCTCTGGTATCCACTGGCTCACGAAACAAATGCTACAGACTGTTGAGCAGTCTGATTACCAGTGACATTGCCTGAATTGTCATGGCTTTCCATCATCGGCCCTCCTGCTGATGGCGAGGGACCGTGCCCCTTGATTTTGCTGGTAAGTGCCTCGTGTATAACCAGGTGACGATGACAGCTGCTGAGAGATCTCCCTCCTGGAGGGAGAGGCTGGACTGCAATACCTGCATCTGCATCACCCTCCATGTGGTGGACAAACGCTGCTCACTCCTCTGGTCCTTGGAGATGTTCCTGACTGCCTCTATGGGATGGCTGAGGAGCCGAGAGAGGACAGGCCTTTTTAGAGCAATGTCTGAATGGCTACAATTGCACATCTGGTGTAAGAAGCAGCACAGCTGGAGGAGAGAGCTGTGAGAGCCACAGAGCATGAGACTTCCAGCTAGCATGTTGTTAGGCAGAAGAACGTGTAGTACCTCTTTCAGGCTTGGCTATCCCAGACATGCCAGGGGAGATAGGACAGCCATCCTTCGTTTCTCCTCAGAAATGTGACTTTTTGTATCTTCTGGTACAAGGGCAGGGAAGTAACTTGTCGGGGAGGAGGTATCTGCCTCCTCCGGAGCTCAGTCACTTTGCTTGAACTTGGAAGCCAAGCCCTGGGAGTGTCGCTTGCTCTTGCCGCAGCTTTCTGCAGCTTGTTTTAGGGCTTTCGCTATTTAAAGTTGCATTTGGTAAACGTTTCATGGTTTATTTTGTAACGTCTGCTATATCCCTGTAGTGAATGAATAAAGATGAGTGGGTGGAGAGGATCTTAGTTCACACCATGTGCTGGTACTTCAGGATCTGGATCTCACTTGGGTACAAAGGAGGCAAGAAAAACGTTTTGGTCCCTGAGCCATGGAAATATGGATGCAGGAGGTTTCACACCAATCCCTGGGAGGTACCTGCTGCCACCTGAGTGCCAACAGCTGGTGGGCTCAGGTCGGTGTGTGTGTGTGCACAGCCACTGTGCCCACCTGCCTGCTGTGGCGTGATGCTCTGCCTGTCCTGTGTGGCCAGAGCTTTATCCATGTCCTCTCCAGAGCAAGCAGATGAGTTGAGACTTTTCTGTGGTTACGGGAGCACCGATCCTTCCTGGGAGAGAGGGAGGGTTACTGGGACCTGAGGAGGAGAGCGGGCTCCTCCTGGGACCCCCCTGCCACTGTTTAGTGCTCCCTGTGCCCTGGGCTCAACAGAACTGTAGAGATGATTTGGAGATGCTCCTTCCCCATGGCTGAGGCTTGGTGAGCTGCTGTCATGTCTCTGAGAGACCCACCTGGGCTTCCCATCAGCTGCTGCCCCGGGCTCTCCTCTGCCTGGGGCTGGGGCTGGTGGGGTGGCATTTGCCACAGCTCCTTGCAGGGGAGCATCAGTGCGTGCGTGAGTTGGTGCCAGGGTGACTCTGGCCCAGCACAGAGGTGTGCTCGCTCTTCTGGCAAGGAACTGCAGCACTAAGCTAAGTCATGCCAGGGACAGGAACAGGAGGCAAGAAGCTATTCTGCTGTTGGTCACAAACTGGGTCCAAACCTGCCCTCCAGACTGGGCTTGAGACCACCCCTGTATACCGTGGAAACCTCTGTTGTCCCAGCTTAAGGCATGTGAGGGCTGAGCACACCCAAAATCTGCCCTGGGATCCCTTTCCTGGGGAGCAGGGCTGCCAGCGGGCACCCTGAGTACCAGGCAGGCCAGAGGCCACAACAGTGGGCACGAGTCAAGCGTGGGGGTGCCTGTTTGAGTACTGCCCTCCAGCTGGCTGCTGTGACTGTGGGCTGAGAGAAGCGCTCCCAGCCTGAGCAAACTCACCAAGGTCTTCTCCGGGCTACTAAGACTTTTCAGCCAAATGTTTCTCTCTTACATGTAACATCTCAAAGCTAAGTAAAAAGAACTGAATTTAGCCTGCTGGGGGGATTTGCACCACAACATAGACCTCTGTCAGGCAGACAAGAAAATATTACAAGCACAGAGTAGCCTGTGCAATGGAAGTCTCCTCAGGTCTATAGTTATTTTTAATTGGTGCCTTCCATTTATTAGTCATCGTTGTTTTTGCGGTCTCGTGTTTGTTCCTGATGCGTTGCAATGTACGATATTTCTACAGTCCTGAGTTCTATTTCGTCCCTGCTTGAAAAGTCAGTGATTTTTCAGAATGTGTGTCATGGAGCAATCAAATGTTGGGTTATTATCCTGTAGGGGATGTTTCAGCTCTGGAAAATGAGCTGACAGCAAGACCTAAGAAATAACAGGAAGTGCTTGGCCCTGGTGATACTGGCTGCAACCTTTCGTGGTTCTTCTTTCTTCGACACATCTACGAATGAGTCATACAAGATGAAATGTTTTTCCTCATTCTTCTTAAAGAAACGAGAGGGCTGATGTGCTGAGCTGTGCTTTATAAGGCTGCTGCCTTGTCCTCCCCTGGTTGGAGACATGTGGTTTATGCTGCCCGGGTGTTAGCAGGGGTCAGTTCTGTTTGGTGATGTGCTGCAGAGCCAGCACTGAAGGGATGGGAGGAAAGTGCAGCCCGGTGATCCAAGTAGCTCTATGGTCGTGCTGTGGTTCTGCAGTGCTGGCCAGTTGTGCAGGCTGAGTAGGCACCCAAGAGAGCAATGGTTGGTTGTACAGACATAAGTCTTCCGCCCCAGTCTAAATCCATGGGACATCAGCAGCACTTGCTGCCTAAACTTGGCCTTTCTAGTGAAGTAGACAAGACCCTCTTGTATCTCAGCTGGGTATTAGCCAGTCCAGAGGGAGGTTTTCTTCCTTCTGGCACAGGCGCTGCTGGAACCAGCTAGATAATTCCATTTCTAAAATAAAACTCTGAGCCTGTAAAAGGTCAAGTAGGAAACCATGGCTAGTTCAAATGCCTTTCTCAGGATGTGTGCAAAAGCGATACTATGGGGAAAAGACACCAATTTTGTCCTTATTCTGCAACAAATCTTCAGGCTCTGATGTGGAGATAAACCCTAGCTGGGGCTGTGCTGCCTGCCAGCTCCCTTCCCCATGCTGTAAGGCAGGGCATCGTCTCCCCAGCCACGCTGAAGCCTTACAATGGAAGTGCTGGGCTTGTCTTTCAAACTGCAGCCCTCTGTGGGATGTACTACGGGCATCAGGCAGGAGCAGAGCCAGCTCGGTGGGCAAGGGGCTCCACCAGCGCTTCTTGCAGGTGCTAGCCTTGCAGCGAGCAGGCTGGTGTGGCTGTCACCTTCTGATTCCCAAACTGGCTGAGAGTCACCTGGGGTCCAGAGGGACCGAGGGGCTTGTTCATGTGCTGTGACTGATAAGGTAAGAGGTCTGGCCTCGGACTTTTGGATAAGATCAGATTCTAGTAGCTATCAAGCTTGTGAAATAGCCCTGCTGGGCAATCCTGTCTCATGCTGTGGGAAGAAAGATAAAAGTTAATTGAATGAGAGCACAGCAAGAGGCCCTGTGCCAACAACGTGGCCTCCTGGCCTCCTCTCCCACCCTCATCTCAGGGGAGGGATGCCAAATCCAACCTCCTTCTCACCCTCTACCCCAACAAAGTCCTCCCTCCCTCCCGGTAGGTGGGAGTTTACACAAGTGCTGTTCCCATCCTTGCAGCCCTGCTGCTGCCTTGAGCCACGGGCTGGCAGAGGCTGTGGGAGCGCTCCCCTCCCACAGCGGTGCAGCTTTAGCCCTGGCCCTTGCAGAGCTGCTCGAGCAGCCTCTGCTGCTCACCCCAGACTGGGTCTCCCCTCTCCTCTGCTGCTGGGAGAGGGGGAGAGCTGCAGCTCTGCAGGCAGAGGGTGAAGTTGCTGTCCCAGTGCAGCTGGGGCTGATTTTCCATAGCTGGGCTATAAGCACCTTCTGGCAAGAAGGGAACCACCCCTGACATGTCTGTCCTGAAAGACCAGGAAAGAGCTTGGACCCTGATGTCCTCCCAGGTCCCCTTGGGAGGGGAGGGTGACAGTGAAATGAGCAAAATTTCTCACCCTTTGTGGGTTCTTCTGCCAGGGCAAAGGCAAACAACCCCAAGCTGGTGAGGATGCAAACCTACAGCCCCCCCACCAGAATTTCTCCTCCTTGGCAAGGGGGAATGGCCCCCCCACCAAGAACAGCAGGTGCCCGTGTGAAGGAGCCTTCCCGAAGCCCACGGCAGAGCACCATGACACAGCTGCTGCTCCCCCTGACCTGCTGGAACTGGGAAGGTGGAGATACCTCCCATCAGGATCAGTATGGACATCTGCCAGCTACAGCCCAGGGCTTCCCAGCTGGGATCTGGGGAAGAGGAGGAAGGCAGGGATAAGCTGAGCTAGCCCAGGGAATAAGCCAGGGTCCATGCAAGTAGCACACTGGACGACAGGGCAGGTGGAGAGGGATGAGCCAGCGCAGAAACGGTGGCTTGAGAAGATGAGGTGGACAACCAGGAGGCAGGATTTGGGTCCCTCATGCTCACAGTCCTGGCATGGGGCTTCTCCTTCAGTGCAGAGCTCTCATCTGAGCTGTGATTTACCCTTTGGGCAGGGGGCAAGTGTTGCGTGCCTTGCTGGGCCTCCTGCTTCCCCCTCTTTCAATCCCAGGACCAGTTGCCTTGTTGTCACCTCCTGTGACACCTCCCCGGGTAGCACTGCTACAGCGTTACTTTCTCTTCCAGCTTGCCTTTCCTACAGAACGCCCACTCTGGGTGGTTTATTCTTCCCCTTTGAACACCACCTCAGCACTCCACGTATGCATGTGTCAGCCTGCCAAGTGGGACGAGAGGGGACTTCCAAGGCACCCAGTGGAGCATGGTTTCTCTTCATCATGCCTGCTCCAGGTTGCTTTGCTGTTGTCAGCCTTTGCCCTCTGTCATTGGGAACGATCCCTGGCTCCAAAAGGATTGAAGAAGGGTACACCTCTTTGCTGCCTCCTGCCATGGGAGATGCGGAACTGACGCTGACTCCCAGTTTTCTGAGTCTCACTGGGCAGGCAGTGAGCCCCCAGAGCCCCACTGCTCTCCCTCCCTGTGTGACCCTTACACGTAAGTTGCTGCTTTGGTCGAAGTACACGCCGAGGGAAGGAGAGGGCAAAGGCTAAGGCAGGCAAATGACTAAGGTGATGTTCAACTCTGCCCATCTGGCTGCCAGCAGCACCAACCTCAATACAGTGCCGGTGCCTTGCATGTCTTTGTTTTGGGTGATATCGTTAGACAGTTTCTGCCTTCGGTGCCACTGAAATGCAGTTTTTGAGATAGCAGGAAGCGATAACCCCACAACAGAGACGTTATCTGCACAGTAGTGCTCATTGCTTGCATTTCCCCTGCGCTTTCTCTGCCTACATAACAGCAGGCAAGCGTGTGGGGCTGCTGCCTGCTCTCCCCACAAATATTTGCTTTCATGTCCAGCCCTGCTGGGTGCTGTGGGGCAGGTGAATGAGGGGGTGCCAGTAGGGATGTGCCTGGCTGGAGAGGAACAGCTCTGAAACAAAACTGCCAGCAGGCATCCCCAAACTGCATTTACAGGCGCTTGCCACTCTCTGGCTGAACACCAGTGAAGTGGGGACAGGTGGTAAGGTCGGTGCATTAGGACAACGAGCCCTCGAGGAGCCTCACGCTGAAATGTAATGCCTGCTGGGACAGTCTGGGACCGCTGCTGTTGGCAGTCGAAGTCAGACAAACCCCTCTTCCCCTGTCAAAGGCAAGGTGAGCTTTCACATGAAGAATGGGAGTGAAATAAAGGGGTGCTTGTTTGCCAGCCAGTTCTTATGCAAGGCTGCCCTGGTCTCCAGCTTTTCTTCCACAAAACATGCAAGCACCTGGCTTCCACGATGGGCTCTTCCCGAAGCCTGCTCCAGTCCCTTCCCCATGTGGCTGGGTGCCCCGGAGGCCCCTGTGTTTGCTGGCAGGTTCATTGGGGGGTCCTGCTGGGCAGAAGCTCACTGGGGTCCCTGCCCTGGGAAGGAGCTCTGTGCCAGGGGTCTGGGGGCTTGCCCCGCTCTGCTCTTACTCCTGACCTCTCATCTCATGCCGATGATGTGTCCTGCCCCTCGGTGGGTCTCCCTGCCCTGAGCATTTGGCAGATGGCAGAGCTGCGGGACCAAGGGGGGATGGGGTGGGGGGGTGGATGGGGGGCTGTAGGCTTGGGATGCTCCTGTTCATATTCTTGCTGGGGGGATGGGGTCCTGATTTCTCCTCTTGTCTGGGAAGGGAGTAATTGTCGGTATCAGTTTACGCTGGCATCACTGTTTTATTCCATTTCTACTTTCCTGGAGGTTTTACAGGTGTTAAAGGCACCACCTGAGGGAGCTGCATCTCCAAGAATGGCTGTACAACACTAGGCAGTTATGAGCGCTGTACACGATGCTGGGGCGAATGCAAAGCCTGCACGCTGCAGGCACTCTGGTCACTGTAGTAGCCAAAACTTCAATTTTAGTTGGCTTCAATGTGATTTCAATAACCAGGGCCACTGTGGGTGAAGGGCAGAATGAGGATGTTTTTCCTATTGCAGGGGAAGTGCCTGTATCTCAAACCCAAAACCCAACCAGCAAAACCTCCAACACTCTTTCGCTGAGCTTACAATTTCTATAGACTCTATTTTTCTTTTAGCCATTTAAAAAAAGACAAACTTAGCCAAAAGCTAGCCACTGCAAAAGAGGAAGCGAGTAACATAAGTGTTTTAAAAAGCACTGACGGGAAGGAAGCGTGTCTGCACAGCAAGTGACTTGGAGGACCCTTTAGGCCCTGTAGTGGAAATTAAATACTGCCTGTTGGAGATGTTGCTGGGAATCCAAAGCTTTCCAAAGGAAGGTCTGTTTAATAAGGAAAATGGTGGAAACAAATGGTGTCCCCACCTTTTATCTTTATCAGAAATAAAGCCTTGCCTAGAAATTCAGGCTGTGCATGGGCTGCCTAGTCTCATGCTGCTGAGAACAGCAAGTATGTCCCTGGCTATTGCTGCCAAAGCACTCTGTCTTATCAGGCTCATCCTTGCCCATCTCACCTCTCTTCCTTGGCGTCCCTGTACCACAGGGATGGCTTGCCTGGCACATGTTCTAGGGAAAAGAGGCTGGATATGTACATCCCTGAATATCAAACACTACTTGCAGCAGACCCCTCTGCTGATGTTGAGAAGGTCACATCAGAAAAACGGGGCCAGCTTTAGGAAAACCACCAAACTGCTGCTTTGAAGAGCCACAGATGGTACCAGGCTTAGAGGCCATGTTGACAACTGAGGAGAAGAATTTCAAGATGGCAACTGTAGAAGTAGCTGTGAATTTCCTTTCTCTCAAAGCATTCGTGCTAGAGAACATCTGTGACAAGAGGACCTGAGGCAAACACAGGTGTGATGTCTTCTCTAGAGATGAAAAACTGCCTCACTACTGGCGAGGCACCAGAGCAGCTGTCTCAATGCATGGGCCCATGTTAAACAGTGAGAACTGTTGGTCTTCTCCCTCTCCTAAAGTTTTGAAGGACATGTGCTTCTGAAGCCCTAATAGGATGTAGTACAGCAGACTGGTTTAGATTGATCAGAAGGGAAGCAAAAGCTCTTTTTTTCCAAGGTATAAAAAGAAGACACTCCACCCTCTAAAAAACCACTGCTGTAGGAAGCTGGGATGAGAGAAATGGGGGACAGGTGAGGCTTAGCCCAGCACTGCAGACTGCACCGCAGGCACTGAGCACGGCTGAGCCTGGCGATGGGCACAGCTGCCGGGACCTGACACGCTTGGCTCATCTCCCCTACAGGACCTGGCTGCTCCGCACCTTCTCCCAGCCCAAAGTGTCATGCTGGTGTGTGAAGAGCAGGTGGATGGTCTCATGGGGCAGACGCGCCTTGGAAGCAGAAGCTTGTCTGCAAATGGTGTGGCTTCCAGCCAGGAGCCCAAGCCATGGATCTGCCAGGGGTCTCCTGGCAGTTTTGGAATGTGGACATTTAGCTACTGCCACTTCGGGACCAGCCTTCAGTCAGGTACAGCCCAGAGGGGGCAGGATGGATGCCCTACCTAAAACATGCCACTGAAGGTGTTCCCTGGGGAGACCTGGCTGCATGAAGGGTTTTTGTGCTATGCCTGTTTTACACCCTGAGCTGGCCCTTTCCAGTGGTCCTCGGCTCAAGTCTCTGCCTTAGGTGGTGAACATCATGGCTGGAGGAGGGGACAGAAAGCTGGACCCCTGCCCAAGGGGCAGCTTGCTCAGGGAACTGATGGCTGCTGGGTCTCACTGGAGGAGAAGGGCAATTCCGGGGCCCGCCGTACGATGATGACAACAGTTTGTGGATGCTTTAATTAAGTGCAGCCCCCATTAGCCATCTCCTGGCACACACCTCTAGGCAGGGAAGGCAGTTTACAGCACAGGACTACCTAGCAGCTCCTGCACAAAGCCCTGCCCTGCAGGATTTGGCCCAAGTGCTTCGTTCAGCTGCTCTATCAGCTGTCCCCAGCGCCAAGAAGCGGAGGCAGCAGGTGCTGTCTGCAGCCTGCTCGGGGCTGGGGTGTGCAGGGTGCCCAAACCCACGTTGGTGCTGTCATCTAGTGGGACAACACGAGCACAGCCCCATTATGGATCTGTGCCCTTTGTCCCATGCCTTTTACTAATTTACCTCCCGACGAATAGGCCTGGGAGTATTATTGAGCCATAAGGCTTTTCCCTAGAATAGGCACTGGAAAAGCTGTTGTCGTTAAAGGCTTGGTACACAGCTTTTATGGGGCTTGTGTATCACAAGCTAGGCTTGAAGGGAGCTCATCCAAACTCCTGACCTCAGCTGGCCCTCACGTACCTCCCCCAGCAGAGTGTATCTGGTGCCTGTAAAAAGAGATCAGCCCAATGCACAAACAGAATAATGGTTAATTGCCCATCTAATTTAGATCGTGCTTTGCACCTAAGGAGATCTGAACGGGCTAGAGACTTCTCTTAAACACTTGATTTCTGTTATTCATAAATCCATAACGCATTAGTCACTACTTTCTGATCTCCGTGCCAATCAGGTTCAAGTTTTGGTTCCTCTTGCAGCTGCTCAGACATGTTCTGCCACTTACACAACACGCGGCAAACCTCCCCGTCAGCTGCCCCAGATTTTCCCAGAGGGTACATTTGAGATGACTTGTCTTCCAGAAGACAAAAAAACCAAAGACTCAGCATTTGGGATGTGTTCAAGGCTGAGTGGCAACGGAAGGGCAGAGGTGGGAGTAGGGCCTTGCGGCTCATCTTATGTCTTTCCCAGCCTCCGATGGCTTTGTCCCGTTGGTGCCCCCTCGTTCCTCACACAGCAGAGAGAGTGCTGGAAAATCTGACGCTGCTAATTCTGGTGGAGGAACAGGAACACAAACTGCAGCCTGTGCAGGGTGCAACAGGGAACCAAAAGCAGTCTCCCAGATGAGAAACATTGGTGTGGTTTTGTTTTTAGATGCAGGGATTTCTTAACTGTATTTGAAATAGAACTGCACAGCAGCCCAGGTTGGAAGGGACCTCAAAGATCCTCTGGTCCAACTTTCATGGGAGAGGGAGCCTAAATGAAATGATCTGACACCCTGTCCAGTTGTGTCTTGAAAACCTCCAGCAATAGGGACTCCACCACATCCCTGTGGAGGTTGTTCCAGTGACTGATTACTCTCACTGTAAAAAAATTGTTTCTTATACCAAGATACAAGCCTGGGGAAGAGAAGGCTCTACTGAGACCTCAGATCGGCCTTCCAGTACCTGAAGGGGCTTACAAGGAAGCTGGAAAGGGACTTTTTACAAGGGCACATAGTGATAGGACAAGGGTCAAGGGTTTTAAGATGAAGGAGTGTAGATTTAGAGTAGATATTAGGA
>JAVJGJ010000014.1:113327963-113361536 GCA_035590215.1 Microhierax caerulescens | reverse complement strand
CCTGGTGTATTTATAACCTTTTGTACTCTGAAATCAAATAAAAGAACCTAACCACGAATCCTATCTTTGGATCGTGATACACTGGCTTCTCCCTGAAGTGTTGTGCCAGCAACCCCCTTGATTCTGAAGCCATTTTCCTCCCCTGCTGGCCTCGGTCTGCTGGGTGTCTCTCACTGAGGTTAGAGTTGTAAATCAGTCACATGCTCCTCACTTTTTTTCCCTTTCTTATGTATTCTTTCTGCTCAGAACCGGCATGAGGCAGGCAGCAACGTCCAGCAGACATACTGCCTGTCCTGCGTGCTCTCCTCAGGACAGCCTACCTCCTCCTCGGAGGGGCACCGGTGCTGCTTCCACTTGCTTCCCTCTTCGCATCCCTCCATCTCAACCTTGTGGTGAGTCACAACAGTTACATTTATGTCTAACAGAGCCAGGGTTTGTGTAAGCTATTTTATTATTCAGCAAGCTCTCTCATCTGCTCGGTCAGGGGACGGCAGCTGGCGCTGCCATGGTGGGGAGCATCTCCAGGTCATTTTGCTCCGCTGCTCCATTTGCCTCTTGCTCAGGGTTCACAGCCAAACCAAAGACAGGAGCCAAATGTATCTTGTGTACAGTAGAGCAATGGCTCGAGCTCCCCACCCCCAGCAGCTTGCTGACCTGGAGACCTCTGGGCATAAACAAAGCGCAGTGTTAGTGGAAAATTGGTGCAGCCCCCAGAAGGTCCTTAGGAAACATGTGAGCCCGGATGGAGCCAGCTGTTCTGCGTGGGAAGGCAAACGGTTAGCCCAGATGATGCGGAGGAGAAAGTCGAGCCAGAGCTGGAGCACATGATTTGTCTTGTGGCCGAGAAGATGAGTGGCTTGGGCTGGATGTGGGTGAATGGCAATGGGCCACGTTGTGGGGAGTGACCTCTGAGGCAAGCTGAAAGAGCCATAGATGTCAACTCTTGTGACAAGGATGCTGGAAACCCCCCAGCCCCGGGAGGCTGATAGGGCAGTGTATTTCTGTTTGTATCCCTTAGCTGGGTCTTTGCACAAGCTGCTGTTTTATCTTCATGGTGAAAGGGGCAAACGCAGTAAGCGGGCAGTTGCAGGCACTGTCTTTGCTTCTGGACTGACATTATGGCATCCAGACTACCCAAAGAGAGAAAATCTCTTCTGTACAACCCCTTGCATCCTGATGAGATGATTCAGGTTGAAAAGGTCAGTTAAAACATAATCTGTGTTCTGGGGTCTGGGCTGGCTGCGACTGCGGATACTGTGAAACGCGTGTGTTAAGCGGAGTGGTTTGTTGGTGCTAGCGGCCAGAGGCCACAGCTTTTAGCCTCCTTATGAAAGCCACTTGCGTTCTGCATGTGTGTGCTGGGGGGAATCTGGACTCACACACTGAAAGCCCTCCCTTGTACCACTGCTGTGGCTTCGGGCTTCCCAGCAGAGGGTGAGGCAGCATCCTCTTTGTGAAGTGAGTGAAACCACCCCCTTTTCCTTCAGAAGTTTCTGGGTGACCAGCCATGTTAAGACAGCTGCAGCTGTGTCTCCACAGGGATGTTGTTTTTCCAAGCTGAAACCAAAAACAATTTCCCTCAAAGATGCACTGAGGATAAAAGTGATTAAGCCGTGAGGAACAGTGTTGTCACTTGAGTGGTGCTTTAGCTCAGACCTCTTCCCTCAAAATTGGAGAACTGTAGGGTCAAAGCTTAATTTAGGCTGGAGGACACCCCTGTGGGGGACATCTAGTCTGAGCCCAAATGAACCCTAAATGAAGCAGGTTGACTGTGAAGCATCATTGTGTTGCTGAGTAGAGACACTTTGGAAATAAATCTTGGCTTATTGGGATTCAGCGGGACTTTTGCGATAATGTAAGAGGGGTCAGAGGTTTGGCTTGGCTGTGGATCACACCCAGACTCTTGGATGCCCATGTCACCCTCCAGAAGTGCTGGTCCAAGCACGATCCCTCACTTCATCATGGATAATGCTGCTGCCTTCACCGTTCCCTGTTGTATCTGGCTGGGAGAGTGTGCTCTGTACCTGTTATTGTGGCTGCGCTCTCTTTGCTTCGGCTGGGTAAATAATTGTCTCCTTCCCCCTCTAATGTGACTGTACGTCAGCACAATGAGGAAAGCACAAGGGCTGCACCACATGCTGCTTTGACCCCCCGATGAAAGGATGGTAGGAATGTAGTGTGTGAGGCAGGCACAGGGGGGCCCAGAAGCAGAGCAGCTGGCAGGAGGACACATTTGATGTCCCGTAGCTTCATGTGGGTGCTGGTTTTGACTTGCTGTTGCTGCTCCCTTCTCCCGATGGTGACCTACACACCATTCCTCCCACCCTTTTGCATCCAGGGGAAGAAAGGAAGGTGCTTAGAAACCTGCCTCTTTAAAAAGCAAATGTTCTTGCTAGCTAGAGGCAGCCATGCCCTGTTGTACCCTTGGCAGGAGGTGTATCTTACTCACAAAAGTTTAATGTGCCTGATGTTTCTGCTCTCTGCACTTTTGAGCACGTGCTCTCAGGGGCCCAAACCCTTCCCCAGACCTCCCAGGTTTGCAAGAGTTTGCAGTTGTGTTTCCTGCTACTGGTTGGTGTGGATGTACGAAAGGAACAAATGTTGGATGTTACTTAGCACTTCACTCAGGTCATGCTGCAGCCAGGAAGCGCGATGGTTTGTAATGGAGAACACATGGGATCTCATGCAAACACCCTCACTCGCTCTGTCCTCGTTTCCCTGCCTGTAAAATAGGAATAATAATTCAATACCTTGAAGAAAAGTTGTGGGGCTTGCTTAGCAAGTTAAGGTCTGTGAAATGCTCGCAGACCTTACTCCAGAAGGGGAGGTGGGAAGGTGTTGTGGTTTTTTTAATTGCAGGAGCACTGCCAGTCTGTCTCCTTCCCTTGCACCCGATGGAAAGGCGATGCTGGGTGGCCTGTTTGAATGGCACACGGTGGTGCATGGGGGGCTCAGTGGCCCCTGACCACACTGGGACCTCTGAGGGTCCTGCCGTGCTGGATGGGGATGTAGCAGTGGAGTGACCTGCCTGTGTCCATCTGCATGATGGCCACCCCCAGCCCTTGCAGTGGCAGTACCCGAGGTGAGGTCAGTCCCGCTTGGGGGGGGTGGGTGGGTGTTGGATGGTTTCATGGCCCTGTTGTCCCTGTAGCCATCTGGGTCTGTTTCTCACTGCTGGCATGGAAAACTGGTACCTCCTGTGCAGCCGTCCTTGCACACATGTGCTCTACATCAAATGCTGACTCCAAGAGCAGTAACATTGAAAAAAGCCCCCACAGATAAGAATCTTTCCCCAGATAGTAACATAAAGTAAAAGTCAAGGGACTGTTTATTTATTTTTTCTTGCTCCATCACCTCCTTTTTTTTTTAAAAAAAAAAAAAAAAAAAAGTGAGGCATTTTATTTTGCCTTCAAGGAAAGCAGTACTTATCTTTATCTTAGAGTTGTTTCTAAAAAATCATTTTCTTTTTCCTTACTGACCTTTCTGAGGCAGATGAAAGGAACAGCCTTTAGTCAAGAGAGCTGTGGAAGGCAGAAACCCCTCCTCTTTCTCCTCATCCAGGGCAATGCATCCTCGCTCCATCCATCCTTCACTCTTGGTGTTGCTTTCCAGGGGAGGAGGACGTCAGCTCCATTCTCTTTCCTGATTGACAGGCTCTGACACACACACACACGCACACTGCCCCTCCCTCCCCCACCCCACCCCTCCCCCCACCCCTTGGGTTGGTTGATATTTTCTTGGTCTGTTTTCTCCCGCTGAGCCCAACACACTGATGTGACAAGCTTGAGGCTCAATACCTTTGAAGAGCGAAAGTCTGGACACCCAGAACGCGGAAGGTCCTCTCTGGTCTTCTGTGGCAGGGGTTGTAAGTCATCCATCCTCCTGGTACCCAAAGCTACGTGTGAAGCAGGGTGGCTGAGCAGCACTGTGACCAGTGGTGTTTTCATTTGGTCAGAGCGAGACCATGCCTCCCAGTATTTCAGTATGGCCTGAAAACCTGGAAGTGTGAGCACGCAGCTCGAAGGAATTGTTCCTGAAAGCCCAGCTGCTGCTACCTGGCCAGGGAAACCAAACAGCTGGGAGAACTCCTGGGGCCAACAGCACAAAAGGGGGTCCCTGGCAGCCCCCCGAGAGGCAGGGATGGGGCTTGCACTGTTGCTGGGCCGGACTCATCCTAGCAATCCTGCAGGGTAGCTGGTGAAAATCTGTCAAAGCTGAGATGCAGTGAGCAAACTAAATTGCCAGTAAAGCAAGTGGCATGTTTCCAGAGAAATTTTTGCTCAGCAGAAACTGTGGCTGCATCTGATATGGACTCTGTAAATGGCCATTAGCCTGTTGTGGGTGAGAGCAATATAATTGAATTTAAGGCAAAGGTTCAGGAGGGAATAAACTTTTTCTTTTGCATAGTTTCCCAGAAACTTTTTTTTTAATTTTTCCTCCAGTTGATAGCTGAATATGTCAATAGGTTGCAGTTAATACATGGAGACAAAAATAAGAACCAAGGGAGGGCAGATGAGAAGGAAAACTAGGGATGTCCATCTTCACTAGAGCTGGGCATATGTAGCAATAAACGTTCACAAAATGTGCTTGTGAATAAAACATGCAGCCTGTCTTCCTTAGTGATTGTGACCCATTTTATTCCCAAACACTCTGTTGAAAAAGAATTTTCTACTCACAAAGATGTTCACGAAAGCAAGCTATCTTTTAGAGTAATGTGAATAAATATAATTGAATGCTCAGGCTGGCGTTATACTTAAAGCCATTTTGAAGAGCCCTATCAGTTGCATAATGGGCTGGTGGAACAATTTGGCATGATTGCAAATAACTTGCGACGAGGAGAGGCTGTTTCTCCCGCGTATGGAGCATGGCGCCTAGCTAGAAGCGATACAGAATGACTTACATGACCAATGGCGTAAAGCGGTGAGTGAGGGGCAGGATATTTTCAGCAAAAGGGTCTCAACTAAGCTATATGTTAAAATGCCTTCGCGCAAAGTGTTTGTCACAGCCACCCGGCAAGCAATCCCGCCTGTAAGTAGACAGGCTGCTGGCTGATAATTCGGGGATAGATAACGGGGCTGCTCCTGTCCGAGAATCCATCTGCCGTGAGCTCTTTGATTAGCTTTAATCATATGTGACAGCAACACGCGAAGTGTAAAGTTGTGGTCAATCACTTTGAATTAATCCCTCCATCAACGTCACCGAACCAAAGATCAGGGCGAGTCGGTGTTATTTTCTCACTTAGCCCATCGCCAAGAGGAACGACCCTCCCTGCATCCCTGCCTCTGCTGCACTGGCTGGCATTCGGCTTTGGGAGCCTTCCCTGCCCACGGTATCAAGGGTGGAGATGGAAATGAGCTATGGGTTCACACAGAGTCCGTTCACCCCTGGCTGCTGCAAAGTCCTCTCCAGTGGGCTTTTCATTTTTTTCTGTGTCTAGCAGCAAGTTGCATTTCATACGCCCAAAATGCCTGGGCTTTCCCGGCGTCTCCCAGGCAGCTATTACACATTAAACTATAATTGCACCGTCAGGGAGTTTTCCTTTCTGATGGTCTGCCAGCATGTTCCCTTTAAAAAAAAATTATATCTATCGAGGTTAGCAGCCTGGGCAGGAAATAATCCAGACAAATGCAGGCAGCCTCGTCTTTGGGCCAATTAATCTGAAACAGATATCCAGTGACAGGGTGATCGCGGAAGTGCTGAATGAGATCTGTGGGGAGCGGACGGCAATTTAGCCGGGCTGTAAACTTGCGATTCAGATGCTGGCAGCAGCGCTCGGTGATTATGGGCTACGGAGAGGGCAGAGGAGGACTCTGCTGCAGTGGCTAAGGGATGTGTTTCTGGGCAGCACCTACAACGCCGTGTGCTTCAGGCACCCCAGGGCCTGCTCCGTATTCACAAAGGGCTGGTTAATTCTGGGGGAAAAGGCCAGCAAAGCTGCTAGGCTAGGGTGGCGTTCTGAAGGAAGTAACACGGTGGTAAAGTGCAGGAGAAGCCTGCGTTGCTCAGACCCCTGCCCGGGAAACAGTTTTCTGTGCAGTGCAGCACAGGCTGGAGGGCTGCCCCGCACGGGGGCCAGGTCTTGGTAATGCAGAGAACATCTGTGGAAAATTCAGAAGGGCATTTTTGGGGCAGGAGCACTTGTAGAAAGCTGAGCAGCTGCCTGGATGGGGCAGGGTGGGTTGCGGCAGACCCCACGGGTAGGGAAGATGTGAGCACCTTGTTCTTCTGCTCTGGAAACTCAGCGGAGTCTGCTGTGAGCTGGCAGCTCCTGGCAGGGCAATAGATTACGAAAATATGAACCAATATAAACCATGGCAAAGCAAAGAGTAAAAGCTGTGTATTTCATTTTCTTTATTCCATCTACGAGGATTTGAGACTTTTTGGCTTAGAAAGGAATGAAAAATTGTTCCGAATGCTTCATTTTGACAATACTGAAATGAAACCTTTCGGCTGCCCGAAGCATTGGTGGGTCACTCTTTGTTGTGTTTTTGATATGAAGAGCTATGCGGGCTGTGATGAGCCCATGAAGATTTTGGTGCCATTAGATCTGAACCTACACTGGAAAAGCAT
Source organism: Microhierax caerulescens (assembly GCA_035590215.1). Classification (NCBI taxonomy): domain Eukaryota; kingdom Metazoa; phylum Chordata; class Aves; order Falconiformes; family Falconidae; genus Microhierax; species Microhierax caerulescens. The sequence continues at coordinate 113,354,966 of JAVJGJ010000014.1, read as the reverse complement.
TGCGGGTTGTATTCAGGTGCAGCATCAGCTCGTCACCAGTAGAAAAGGGGGGGGCATGGGACAGAGGCGTGACTTTCTCCAAGGAGTGCCATGAAGTCTGTGATAAGATTAGTAGTAATCGGATGCACATTAACTGATGTGGAGGAATGCATCTAGGAAAAGTTTGACAGTGAGGTGTAAAGCTAAGAAGGCTATTACCCTGAAATAATGAATGACTTTGCACTACAACTTGATTGGGGGGGTGGGGGGGTGGGGGAAGAGTTTTCATTCATTCTCTCTCTTATGTTTGATTTGTAGTTAAAATGCAAATACCACAATATTTATAAACCCTCTTTCAGAAGCTCTTCTTCCACTCCTGACCTTACCTTAGAAAAAACCTCAAAGGAACAGAAAGCCTTCAAAAATAAAAAAGGTTCAGGAATGGGTAGCATGCAATATTTTTATATAGATTTTAGTCCTGCTAGTTGTGCTATTTGAGAATTAATTGGATGCAGCAGGGAGGTCAGCAAGAGCTGTTGTTAATAGCTGCTCTCTTTCAAGACATGTATAAAAAAAAAATCCCAGACATATTCCCTTCATGAAATAGATAGCTGAAATGATAGGAGCTGCTATCCAAATTGCAAGTGGTACAAAAGGTGGATCAGGTATTTGAGCTGTGGGAGGAGAGGTGTGACTAGGAAGAGAGGAGCTGAGTGTAAGCACAGGAGGCCAGTGCAGAGCAAGGGAGGGAGCTGTATCATTTTGTGCAGAAAAGCCACAAAAATATCACCAGAGCAGATAAAGCAGGATGCAAGCAAACATCAAAGAAGGGCTTGTAGCACCTCTTTAGAGAGTTTTAGGAGAAAGAGCCTGAAATAGTGATTTGGAAATCTCTCCTTTGTTTCCCTTCTGTGATTAGGAAAACAGGCTTTGCCACTGCTTGCATCCTCAGTTCTTCCAAGGAGAGAGACGTCCCCTGCGAGCGGCTCACCCCGTACCCTGCCGCAGGACAGGCAGACTTCAAAGGCATGGCAGGGGTGGGGGGTGCCGAGGGGCAGACTGGGAGACCCTCTTTCTCTCTAACCCCCTGCTCCCCAGTTGCTCAAAATGTCCATCTCTCAAGCAACAGTCACTATTCCAGCCCAGGTCTGTGCGGAAATGTCACTTTCTCTGGAAAATGGGAAGAAATGTGATTTGACCAGTTATTAGGAAGAAAGTAGGGATGTTCTTAGCAACCTCTTGGCCAAAACCTGGGAAAATGAAAGGCTGAAATGAGACAGGGAAGTAACCTCCGCTATGAATAGCTCTCTCAGGTTATGCCTGCAAAGTTTGCTTTCTTTTGAGCACATTTTGATTGCTTTAAATTAATGTACCGTGTGTGTATGGTACTTTTTTGTGTGGCTAAGCTCTCAAAGTGAGCAGCTGAACAAGGCTTTGCAGTCTGCATGAGTGGCTGATTTCCCTGCACGGTGACAAGTCTGGTTAAATGTATCAAGGGCTGCGCAAAATGCACGCAAAGCCCCAGTCTGACCCCCTGCAGAGCTTGGAGAGGGGCAGGAGACCCCGTACCACAGCTCTGTGATGCTCAGAGGCAAAGCACATGCTGCTGAAACAGCTGGAGGACAGCTGGGGAAGATGCCCTTCCCTTGGGCTTTAGGAGCCCTGCAGGTGCTGGTGGTCCTGGAGGACTTCTTCCCCCAGACCTTTCAGGGAAAATGATGTGGACAAGAGATATAAAACCCAAAGCACTGGGAGATGGTAAAGCATGTGGGATGTTCTGCTCTTTGGGTGAACAGATGTCCACAGCTACTTCTGGTAGGCAGCAGTGCTTCAGAGACCTGCAGACCAAAACTCCTATTTTCCTTCTGGTTTTCCTTAAAGACAAAAATTAAACAAGCCTGGCCTTCCTCACAAACTAGGGAAAACTGGAAACGGATACCAAGGGGAATGGCTGCCTTCTCTAGGATGGGAGGCAGGATTTCTAGCTGGGGCAGGTGGGGAGGCAGCCGTAGGGTGCAGCGACCTGCCCGAGCCATGGGGTGCTGCCGGGCAGAGGCTGCACCCCAGTGCCTCACTCTCATGCTGCCCCTCTCCTCACCGCTGCTTCCTCTACCACCACAGGGGCAAGGCACCTGAGCTGCCCCATCTGTGCAGGCGCTGGTGTGTCAGCATCTGCCAGAGGCATTAAATCCACCAGCTCCTGGGTGTCCCATGGGCTGCCAGCCACCCATGAACAGCAGCTTCATACATGTGGCCATCACCAGCCCCCCCCAGCCAAGCAGGGGAAGGGGCTCAAGCCCAGGGTGGGGGTTTCTGTGCGAGGCAAGGGGGGATGAGCAGAGACAATCCCATTCTGTTCTTGGGCTGTACATGGAGGCATGTGGGGAGGGAAAGAGGGTCCTCCCGCATTGCCCCCCAAAAGCTGGGGTAGGCTGTTTCATATGTTTCCTTCCCAACAAGTCAGGACAGAAGTCATTATCAAAGCCAGTTCTTTTGGACCACTTGACCGCTGCTTCCCTCCATAGCCCTGTGGGAAGGGGAGCAGCATCCTCAGAGGGCTGGGTAGCACCTTGAGACCTTCAGGAACTTGGTCTGCGGGCATCTGTCATGTGCTGCAGTTCTGATCTGGCTGGAGGACAGGACGGGCAACAGGAGCTGGCAGTGCCATATTTGGCATCCCATGGGATGGGAAGCTCAGTTTGAACCAAGGGGCCATTTAGCGTTGTGAATTATTGAGCCCTTTCCAACATGGAGGAGCCAAGTGAGCCAGCTGAGGTTGGGCAACCTGCGCTCTGCTTTTAGAAACACTGGCTGACTGGAGACCAAAACACCCCACCAGCCCAGCAAAGCCATGGTGCGCAGGCTGAAACCTCCTGCAGCGAGGTGAGGACATGGATGGCAATGGGAGGCGATGCTGGGGCCTCGCTGGCAGCAAACTGGGTGGTGGGAGCAGGGGAGGTAGGGATGCGCTCTCCCTCGGGGGCCAGGGAAAGCAGGCTGGGCAGCGAGCCGTGAGCCCGCTGTCGGTGCTTAATATTTATTAATGACTTGGAAAAGTGGGGGAAGCAGCGAAGCAGCAAGTTTTGCAGATGGCATGAAATTATTCAGGTTAGAGAAGACTCTGCAGGCACCCGTTGGGACTTACCCAAGGTAGGCGATGGGGCAGGCGAACCTTGCTGTTGACAAACACTGCGGGGAAGGCTGCCTCCGTGCCACGGCTGCCTTGATGGGTTCTCAGCGGCCACAGCAGCCGGGGTGACAGCGGGGGGTGGGGTGGGGGGGAGGCTGGGTGTCACCACACACAGTTCAGTGGGAACATCTGCTCAGTCTGCAGCAGCCGTCTCAAAAGAGAACAAAATGGCTGGCTATATAAAGAACAGGATAAAAAAAACTAACCCGTGCTGAAAATACCACCTTTCTGCTATCTAAGCAGAGCAGGTGAATTATGAGCTGGAGTCATCCTCTTGTTGCACAAGTAACATAGATGAAAAATGGGGACCAAAAATGGGCAAAGAAAATGATGGATATAGAGTGACTGAAAATAGCTACTGTCTTGTTCTCACCTGTATGAGGTGATTGGAAAAATAAAGAAAAATCAGTTTATCCTCCTAAATATGCCAAATCAAAAAGACATCTGTTGGCACTAATGACCAAAATGGCTAATGTGGGCCAAGGGATGACCTCTTCTAAGCTGTGCGTCATCAGTCCGGGGGATAAGATGGCACAAGATACATCATGCGCGCCAAGAGTCCAGCATGATTCAGGGTAGGACTATACGTGTAGGTGAATCACGAAGACATTCACGTTTTGTGTCAGCATGGCAGGTTCCAGGGCGCAGCTCCCTTGAGGCTCCCTGCAGCTTTTCCCTAAGGAGCGCTAGCAACCTCAGTGCTAGGATGATGCTGAGCTGGGAGGGCGGGTGAGTGCCGTGAGGCCATCAGCCAGCATGTGGGAGCCATTGCTACCTCTGACTTCTTTGGAAAAGATGATGGAGGTGGTGGGCTGTGCCACCAACATAGCTGAGGGGAAAAGGCAGAGGAGACCGGGGTTTACATCAAAATGCTTGCTAATCCTTCCCTCTCTGCCTGCCCGTCAGCACCCAGGGCTGATGTTCAGTCTTCTCCCTGCACCGGGGCATCTCTCTGTGTGGGGCTCACGCTGCCTGGTGCAGATGGCTGCGAGATACTCACAGGGTACAGAGGTTGGGCTTTGGCAGCTAATAGAGAAAAAAATGTGAGTTGGAAATAGCTTTTCTCAGAGATGCATATATTCGGAACACTGAAGTGGAGCTGCTTCTCACCTAAGGTCTTAAAGCAGTGGGACTGCAAACAGCATTTGGTCCCTTGCGCAGGTCTTTTTCACTCCTCCAGAGCAAAGCAAGGGGAGTCATCGCTCATCACGGCACTGCTCACGGCACTGCTTCATAACATTCTTCTAGGGTGGTTAAATCACTCAAGCAAGACAAGCCTTTGCCTCCGATACGGTTAGGAAATGTGACCTAGTTAAGCCCAGCCGTTCTGGAGCACGGTGGAATGGAAGCGACTTGCGCTTGCTGAAACTGGACTCCAGCAATAGGGTGCGTATGTGCTGCTGCTCCCCCAACCCCCTGAGCCCACGCCACGGCTGCGGGTGGGCTGGTGGGTGCACGGGGCAGCCCCCCTGCCACAGCACCCCCCTCCCAACCCCCTGCAGCCTCAGCACCGCAGCTGCCCTGACAGGTACTTGGGACCCCTACGACCGCTGCCACCCCCCCCGTGCCTCACTCTCCTCCGTGAAATCCAATTAAAGGGTGAAATGAATTTTGGAGTCACTGGTAGGGGCCGGGAAATGTCCAAGCATGGGGGGAAAAACAGATTTGTCTGCTGGTGCTGGAGCAGGAGAGAACTGGCTCTGGTCTTGTTTTAAGCCCAGCCCCACTGAAAAGCTGCTGCCACAGCTGCAAGGGAACTATAAACGTACTATGCAATAATGTTATCGCTTTGATGGATGCTGTAAAGCCTTTGAATGCCCCCCCCCTTTTTTTTTTTTCTTTTACACTGTGGCCTTGTACCTTGCAGCCTCCCTTGCTGTAACATGCTGATTTCTTTTGTAACTCAGATCCTGCCCCCTCCTCTCTCCCTGGCTCTTATAATGGGCGGAATACCTTCGTTTGCTGCCCCTTTCCCTGGAGGAAAAAAGAAATGCTCTACCGTTTGAGGAAAAAAAGCTTTTCTCCTCCACTCTTCACTGCTCCCAGGCAGGTTTATGCCTCTCCAACAGTGATTAGCACAGAGATGACCAGAAAGGAGCTCCGGTGCAGGCCGCTCCAGTGCCTGGAGCTCTTCTTTTGGAGCAGGACTGGCCTGGTGGGGACTGTGGGCTCCTTGGGCCTCTGGAGGAGAAAGACACTTCTTGGTGCTGAAAGTCATTGGTTCTGGCATTTTCTTCCTCAGAAAGAGTTTCCCTTTTGACAGTGTTACGCTTGGGGCAGTCCACTTGAATGCACTGTTGATGTCTTGGATCCTCCAAGGGGCTGGCATGAGAGCCTGGGTGTGCACCACGGTGATGTGACCTCAATTTGCTTACAAAGGGCTGGCCAGGCTGATGCAATGGGTCCTTTCCCAGAAGGATCCTCTCCATCTTCCCTCACCTCTCAGCAGCTTTCCTTCATCCCTCCCTCCCTGGTGCTTTCCCCCCTGCGTGCCCTCAGGCTGTGGAGATCCCTACTGCCAGTTAGAATGGAGGCCAAAAGCACAGAGGGCTTTGCAAAGCAATTAAGTTCAGAGGAGAAAAGGTCCCTGAAGGCCATTCAAGTTGCAGGCACAGCCCCAGCTTGAGGAGCTGCTACACTGCAGACTGCCAGAGGCTGGGAGGGTCCTCTGGGGAAAGTCACACTACGCCTGTCCTGGCCTTTCTGCACATTTTTCTTAAACATCTGCTCCTGGCCACCGCTGCAGACAGCATCCCAAGCTGGATGCTCACCAGTCTGGTGAAGCACGGTCATTCTTGTGTCCTGTTCTCCAGCAGTTTTCTGGGTTTTTTTCACCCTCCTTCTTCTGTCTCTCTGTTTCACTGCTAGGATGACTTCTTCTCTTTCCCACTCTGCTCTGACCCTGCTCTTGCCTTATATGATTTGTTTCAATGTTCAGTCCTTGCTTGGCTTCGGCTGTGGGTGACTCATTCTCCATGCCTTGCCTTGGTCCCACCTCTTGGCTGTCTCTCGGACATCTGCTCTGCGCTGCATCATTCAAATGTAGCCTGAAAACGAAGCCCTGCTCCATCCCCTGACACAACCCCTTTACAGGAAAAACTTGCCTTCCCTGGAGAGCTGAGGCTTCTCCAAGAGCACAGTGGGCTCCCCAGTGGATAGCATCAACAACGAGGCGTTGGTACAGTCCTCTTCTCCCATCCCCAGCCTAAAGGTAACTTTAACAGTTGTGCAATCAGCCTGGAGGCACAAGAGCAGCAGAGGGATGGAGCAGCAGGAGCTCCCCATCAGGCTTTCTCTGGGTACTGGCTAAGGGCTCAGTTTTTGAGGCTTGTTGAGCACCAGCAGCCATGCACAGCCAGCTCCCTGCTTGCACTGCTGCCCTGTGGCTTCCTGCCTGCTCCTGCATCCATGTCTGGCCATGCCTTGCTCAGCCCACTGCCTGCCCTCCTCTCTTCATCGCTCACCCTGCTGCAGGGTGGTACAGCTTCTCTAAGGAGTTCCCTTCTCAGTGGAGAAGAGGGAGGGAGACATTTGCTTTGCACTACACGAGGCCCTGCTGAGAAGAAGGGCTGCCCCATCCTGGTTTGTTTCACAAACTGGGTCCCCCAGAGACCCCAGTTCCTCAGGGGCAGTGAGCACAGGTTGCTCACTGCAGGAGGATGCATTTATGCATGAAGAGATGGAGTAAAATTTCTTTTAGTCTTACTTCCAAGTTTGCTTTCATGTAGAGCTTTGGAGTAAGATGTAGCTGGTCAGCTAGGGTATAAAATCTAGCAAAAGTAGAAGGACGAGTTTTAGGCCAGTATCGTTAGACTAGACAAAACTTGATGAATATGTTTTCTTTCTTCCCTCCTCTCCTTAAAATGAATTCAGACCAGGCCAATGTTTCCTTCTTGGTGAGGGATTTCTGAGGTTCTGACTCCATGGAAAGTTTGACTGATGTGGGTGTGCAGCCAATTTTTGAAGACAGTATTTGTTGAGGGTTTGCTCGGTGCTTGGAATATTAAACTGAACTAAACATATACATTCAGTTGCTGTGCTAAGAGTAAGGGCTTTATGTGTGTACTGTCCAAACGTGCAGGAAGGGCTCTGCTGCTGCAAACCCAAACTGACTGGCCAAATTTAATACAAAGATACACACTTAAGAATCTCCCATGCAGATCTGCAGTTGAATAACACGTGTGTTGTGAAGAGAAAAAACCCAGGTGCAGTTCTGAGTGAAGACTTCCACAGCTTCTTAATGTCAACAATAACAAGCCCTTTTATAGGTAGGTGCCTTTCACCTTGAAGCATCTCCAAATGCTTTGTAGATCTGGGTGTATATATGACCATTTGCCCAACAATGAAGGGGAGGCTCCGGGGTGGGCTGTAGCAGCCCTTCCGTGTTACCGACAGTGTCCTTGGGCTCCTTCTCCTCCTTTCAGAGCCCTGCAGTGCACACGCAGTGTTGTTAGCTCTCTCCAACTTCCTCCTCTGACCTCCTTCCCTGCACTTCTCTAGGCTTTCTCCATATCCCACCCTGCATCCCTTGCTCCTGCTCTCACTCTTCTGTGCTGCGTTTCTTGTGCCTGGACAGCCCTCCTTGCACTCCCCTGTGCAAGCACTATTCCTCTTCCTTGGCAGTCCCCAGCAAAACTGTCCTCCTGAAGCACTCCCTCCTTCCTTCCTCTCCTCCACACTCCTCCGCGCTTGAACTCTTAACTTTCAGACGAATTTGCATGCCATGCCTGTCTTAGCTTGCATGCCGCCTGGGACAGCAAAGATGTTTTATCTGCAGTGACAAATTGCTGCGTAAATTTACAGTGCTACATGAAAAGAACAACCACCCTAACAGTATTGCAACTTGATGGCCGTGATGTGCCAGGGAGAAGAAGGTTACAGAAAACAAAGGTCAGTGCTGATATATTAAAGTCTGAAAGCAAAGAAACGTACTTAAAATATTTCCTTATCTAATGGTTTACATCTAGAAACTTTCCAAGATTGTCTGTGGTTGCCAGAGTCTCCTGTTACAGGCAGAGAAGGAAAAACTTCCTTGTACCTCAGGGGTGGCCACAGCATGCTGATCTTAAGAGCCATCTAGCAAACCTCCGCCAGGCTGAGGCTGAGGTTCCCCGCTTGCAGTTATACCCATAGCACCACCGCAATAGTCTCAAGTGAGGACTCCAATGCCACGTGCATTGCTCCTCACCCAGCTCCTACCACCTGATCCTCTGCCATACCTGTTCACCTTAGTCTTTGCTTCTGGGCTGGCCTTCTTCAGGATTTCAGATGACTTTACAAGAACGAGTGCTGCATGAAGGGCAGGGCAGTTGGCAAGTGAGCTGCCCTGAACTGCTGCTTGTCATCTAGCTAGCACTTGCAAATCAGTCTTCCACCCTTCTCCATGCCTTTGTCCCAAGCTTCATGTCTAGCTCTTCAACACAGAGAGTCATCTGTGATGTGCTTGTGTAGCCCCTTGCAGTGCAGGAGTGAGGTCTCTTCGTTCATTAACAGCAATAGTCAGATAATAAGTGATGTCCCTCCACCCCGGGCAGGAGCAGAGCTGATCTCAGTGCGACAGGCAGCTTAGAGCCTTTGGCCCACTCCCCTATAGAAGACGTGGTGGATAGTCTGACTCATGTGGCATGTGTCCATCAGAAACAGGCTTGGGATTGTCCTCACCAATTTCCACAACAAAATGGGACAGAAAGCAGCCAGGGGACAGTACCAAGCCTCAGCTGTGGTTCAGCAAAACAAGGAAAACCTGATAGCTTCGACAGCTCAAAGGTAATTGAATACCACTGGTGCAAAACCTGAGGTTGTTGAATGAGATAGGCATGTGAGAACGATGGAAAATGGTACTGAAAGGGATGTTCTGTACCATCTGGCCCCATCTTATGCTGTCTGTAAAGAACCGCCTCACCTCTGTGTTACAAGTTGGGAATTTTTTCCCAATAAAACATCCTGGAAGTCAGTCCCAGAAATGCACTTCTTGGACAGTCAGGACCTTCTAATTTTCAGCTCAGATTATTCCTGGCAAATTTATAGGCACTTGTTCTCGTGCCAGCACTGCCCTTTCACTCAAATAGCTTTTCTCTCTTCCTGGTACTTCCCTCCGGGGCATTTGTAAGCAACAAATATATCTCTTCCAGGCTGCATTTTGCTAGACTCAAGAAACCAAGCTCATTTAGTCTCTTCTTATAGAAGAAAGCTCTCTCCTACCCTGGCCATCCTAAGAGAGAAAGGCGCAGAAAAGGCAATTTTAAATTAATTCATCTTTTATATGGACATACAATATTCTGAACTTCTGTAATGGCATTAAAATCTTGCTAGTTCCATTAGAAATCCCTCATCTGACATGTCTCAGGTTCGCATTTGTCTTTCTCACATCTGCATGCTATTGCCAGCTTACAGTTATTTGATCGGCTAGAGCGCTCAGGTCTTTCTCCTCCTCTGTCACTTCCAACTGATGAGCTCCCAGCTGGTAGCAGAAATTCTCGTTATTACTCCCTCAGGGCACGACCTTGCATTTTGTACTATTAAATTTGATTCCATCTCTATTGCTTCTGTCCCTTTTTCGTAGGAAAACTGCTCTGATTAGTCACCGTATAATGCCTTAGAGACCTAAAGACATATTCACTATATTTTTATTTTTAGAAACTGTTTGCTGTTTCAGTATTTTCATTCAATGAATGATGCCGATGTCTCTCTGTATTACCACATCTTTCTAACAGAAACTCCAGGCTGATGTGGAGAAGGGCAGGGGAAAATTGCCTCCCAGATGAAATATATGGCAAGAACAGGTATATTTCCAAACTGTTTCAAGGAAATAATTTTTTAAGGTATTTGTCACTCTGCTGCATGAAATGATCAGACACACTGTCCAATCAACAGCAAACCAGAAACATACAGGTATGAAAATATTCTGGTTTACCTAACTATTTTTTCCAAAGTGATCTACCATTGCTGTGAGTGAATTTACAGCGTCTCACTGCTGGGGTGCAGCTCTCATCTACAGAGCTGTGACAGTGATGGCTCCCAGCACTTTGGGTTTTAACCATTAAAACTATTTTTATGATGTTCAAAATACTTCAGAAACAACTGCCTTTATTGCTTAATTGTTGCACTAGATTACTGTGGCAGTGGGCAGCTTATAAAGATCTGCAGTGGTGATGGGAGTTAATTTATTCAAACCTCTCTTTCTCAATTACGAATAATGCAATGTGCAGATTGTCTCACCCAGAGAAGGCCTGATGTAATTCAAAAAAAACCCCGTGTCCTTAAGATGCTGTAGTGGCTCTGAAGAGCGTCTGTCACTGCTGGTGCTTTGTAAGGAGCCACCTTTGTGTGCTGAAAGAAAATTGCCACTGTAAGAGCTATTTTATGGAAAAATGTATTTCAGAAAACAGCTGGGAAGAGGTGCACACAACAGTATTGCAGAATTTTATTTCCCATGTCTAAATTGTCTGGTATACTTTTGTGAGGTGTTTCATAGGGCTGTGAGCTCTTTACTGGCTTTGTAGGTACTTAAGCAGCACCTAAAGCAATGGGGCTTCCTGCCCCGAGGAGACCTCTGCAAAGTCCATCTCTGAAAATGAGTACCAAGGGCACTTTGGTTGCTTGTAAACCAGAAAAGCTGATGCATGTAGGGAGCTGTAGTACTCACATGGTATTAAAATCAGAGGTGGTTTCAATTTGTTCTCACTTATGTAAATGGCGCACATCCCAGAGGCACATGACAATTTGCCATGGTGGTCTTCAGATGGACAAAATTCCATTCTCATGAAAGAACCATATGTTCTCTCCACGCTCTGTTCTGTGTGTGCTGCGAGGATCCCCTTTGTGCTGGGATGCCGTAGCGATGGGGTGTCTGAGGAGAGGATGCTTGCTGTGTGCCTGTGATACAGGCTTTGGCGGCAACTCAACAGCCTGCTCAAAGCATCAGAGGGGCAGGATCTCTGTGCACCCTTTCAAGCTGTGCATCGTGGGGTTTTCGCTGGTAAAGACTGTATTTCCTGCCTCGTCCAGACTTGCTAATGAGGCACCTGTGACACTTGACAGGACCTTCCTACGGAGATGTGAAAAAAAACCCCAAAAAACTAGCAGAGGGAGAGGGAAGGCGAAGCATTATTTTGGAAGCATGAGAACTTCTGAAACATTAATCTGGTGAATAACTCCCTGCCAACAGAATTTCACTAAACCACTGATCTGAATCATGCCACAGATGGCATCGTCTTCCAAAGTGTTAGCAAAACACAGGGCTCAACCTTCAGTGGCCATGCATCACTATTTCTGATCCAGCACAACACACGCCTGTAAAAGACAGAGCTTGTAATAACTGCAGCTCAAGAAAAAAACCAAACACAACACCAAAAAAACCCCAAAGAACAAAACCTGTTTGAGATCTGAATAGCTGGCTTGCAGAAGGAGAATTGCCCATTTTGCTCACTGCAGCAGTGAAGACGGGCTCGCAGGATAAAGAGCACCCTGTGCTCTGATAGGCTGTGACGTCTGCTTTGATGCCTTTTTATAAGTATACAATGCCTACTGACATTTGGGTGGAAGGCAAAGGTGTTAGGCTTGATACAGTGGGACTGGTCATGACACAAGGAGAAGGAAAAGGAAGAGATTGCAAGTCAGCTGGGAGCCGCCATTTATATTATTTCATGGCTGCAGGAAGAATTTAGGCTTGAAACATTGTTTTAAATACTAAACCCAGTGTGATCAGATGCCAGAATGGATAGATAGTAGTGCCTGGGTGTGTGATCTCTGGTACCAGAAGGTATAGCTGTGTTATGTCAGCCTAAGGTCTCTTGTGGCACCTGACTTTGGGTGCTCATCCCAGCTACGTCTCAGCTTCTCAGTAAGAAGAGGTTACTGTTCCCCACCTCTGTACACCTGATTTCCATGCAGAGGACACGCTGGCTCCAGGTGAAAGCTGTATGAGTGCTTCTTCGCGTGGCCAGGACCCTGAGGAGAGCCACACCACAGATCCAAGGCACTCTCCAGGCAGCTCTAAAGTATGAGCACTCCTGGGGTCTGGCAGCCTGACCTCGGCCAGAGTTTCACAGCAAGCAGAGTTGGGACTTCCATCACCCTGGTTTCCCAAGGAGGGACAGGTCTCCCAAGGACACTGGTACCTGTCTCCTGGGCTTTACCCTGGCATCTGGCCCGGAGAAGTCATCACTGAGAAGTCATTACAGAAGATGGCCAGCTTCTGTTAGGCATCTTCTGCACACAGCCTCCAACACAACGATGTTAAAAGAACAATGCTAAGGATTGCGAAAGCAAGCCCTCCACACACAGGAAGGCAACGGAGGAGTGCCAGAATAATGGTTGCCTTGTGCAATCTTATTTTGAGCTCCATGAATGTCTAACTCGCCTGCTGTTTTAGCCCCTGGAGCTCTGCCTCCCTTAGTGCACAGGCTGCAGCTGTGGAGGAGCTGAACAGCAAAACGTGAGGACGGAGGAGGCTCTTGCCAGTTGCTATGATTCTATGACTGATACTCCTTTCACTGGAGAAGCTGGAGGGCATGTAGTAGTTGAGGTGCAGGCTGAAGGAAGGCGCTGTCTCGCTGGTGAGACACTGGAGTGCTGTTCCAGAGAGCTGGACTTTCTCCCTGCCTGCGTTGCTGTGTGCCTGTGGGGTGTCACGGACGTCACACTGACCAGGCATTCTCAGGTATTCACTGCCTCCGCGTGCTCTTGCTGCCCAGGGCCCATCTTGAAATCCTGGGGGATCTGATCTCTGCAGTGACAGAGATCAGTGAGAGTCCTGCTCTGGACCTGTGCTAGGATGCTGGGCAGGCAGACCCTAGGCAGCCTGAAGAGGGTATCAGAAATGACTGCCTCTTCCCATCAGGTGATGAGCTGGTGATAATAAATGCAGGAGTTGCTGTAAGCACTTCAGCATTATAATGGTGTTATAGAAGAACCTAAGAGGAAATTAATAAGGCCAGAGTAACTAGATTTGAATAGCATGTAGTACAAAGGGCTGAGGAATCCATCAGCCTGAGGCAAGACCTTTCACAGAAGATGTCAGCCCAGCCAGTTAAAGTCAGGCAGCGTTAGAAGAAACTGGATATAATGCCAACCTGCATAATAGACACTGCTACCACCTATCACAGTAATGAGATCTCATAAAGAAAAACCCATCTTGGTGGCTTCCAGAAGGATTCCCTTTAGCAGACATCTGGGCACCTGGGCTGATTAAACACAGATATGTGTTTGAGCAAGTGGCACAGCCTATCATGTTTTACTGTACCCAGGTAGTTCTAGCTACAAAAGATGCAGCAAACACATCCAGTCCGTTTTTAGCTCACCTCTGAATGCATACACACTGTGAGATAACTAACCACTTAGTTCCTGCAACGAACATAGTGTAGCACAGGACCCGTTAGCAGTCCTCCACGGGAATGGGCATCCTGCTCAGTCCTCAGGGGTGGGAATAGCACCTTGCAGCCTCCGCCGTGAGATAGCAAGAGGTAGGATGCACATATTTGCTGTCACCCCATCCGGCAGGCTGACAGAGAAAAGCAGGACAATGGCACTTCCCCTTGGTTAGAAGCCAGGAGCTGCTATGGTGCTTGCTCTGTACTGGAGGAGGATCTGAAAGCAGGACTTAGCCACGAGTCTCTCCACACTTGGCTCTGGACGCCCTACAGCTGCAATGCCTCCTGGCTGGCCAGAGCTGCAGGCACAGCCCTGTCCCTCCCAGCAATATGCTGGTGAGGTTTTTATACCTTTTCACTGGTTTGAACATCAGCTGCTGCCAGTCTCAGTTAAGGCACTGCCAGCTGGGGTTGGGGCTGTGCTTGTGATTTTGATCTGCCATTGCCTGGTAACTTGTTGAAAGCAGTAGGAGCCATCAGGGAAAGAACTGGAGTTAAGCCTTGCACGCACTGGGCTTGTAGGCAGGGAGGTCCTCAGACCTCATTTCCCCCCACAGAAAGGTTTTGTTTGGCTCTCAGTGATCTGTGTCCCAGTTGTCTTCCTCAGGACCCCACTGCCTCCCTGACAAATGCTGTCACATCTCAGCAAAAGAGTGGCTTCTAGCACCAAGCTTTTTGAAACATCCTACTTCACAGCCAGGGTTCAAGCAACGGTGAGACAATCTAGTGAAAAGGAGGGGACAGTGCAATTAAGTGAAGGGATGCCAAAGGCAGGGAAAGTTTAGACTTCTCTCCTTGTGAGTCTTTGTAAAGCTAGGACTGAGGCAAGGCCGTGATTCCTTAAATCAGCCAACACCTGGAAGCCACTGGCAGGCTCACAGCACAGGCAAAATGGACGTTTCTGTTACTGGCATTATTATCATCATCAGTCCTACGGACCAAGCAATGACAGAAAAAAGCATCATCCAAGGAACAGCGTCCACCCTCCATTTCTACACAATATGGCTTTAATTACACTCAAAGGCTCTAATGACAAATTAGGGCCTAGTCAGTGTCCTTTGAAGTCAACAAAAAGATTCCTCTTGACTTGAGTGGGCATTGCCTGAGGATCACAAGCTGCAGGGGGAAGTCTGAATCACTGTTATCCCATGCAGAATGCTTCTAAGGGATGGCTTTGCTTCCATGAGAAGCTATTGGTGTCAGAGCTAGCAGAACTGAGAGCCCAAAGCTGCCAAAACCAGGAGCATGGATTTATCAAAACCTCCACGCTGCGGTGTTCCCATTCACTTCTGTTCTGTAGAGGAGTTGCATCCCGGTACCTAACTCTCACCACTTACACACGCACCATCCTATCCCATTCCTAGGCAGTCATCCTTCCAGGACTACTATTTTCCTAGTTGTAAAATGGGACCAGGTCATAAACTCACACACCAGCTCAGAATCTGGCCTCTTTTTTCTTTTCCCTTCATCTAGAAGAAATGGCAATCCACACCAATTTTTTAAACTGGCAAAGCTATCAAATCAGATTCAATTAGGTTCTTTCCACCCCTTGCACATGCCTGAAATAAAGCTTCTGTTATTGGAGTTTAGCTGACGATGCTTTTGTGCAAGAAAGGAAAGGCTCCAGTTAGTTTTTCTGTAACTGAAGCCATATGGAATTGAGACTTGTTGAATCAATAATGAAACATGTCTGTGTCACAGAGCAGCTTTGATTCCAAGACATACAATGGACTGTTTGCAAAGTCACGTTGCTGGTTAAAACTACATTTTTTTAAAATCGACAAATAATTTAGGGACTCAGCTGCTTAGGAGGATATGGTCTAGCTGACTGCCTGAGAAAGTTTTTAAAAATCCCCAAACGAGCCTGAGGTTCTCTGTCGACTCGTTTTCATAATACATTTAACTACACTGAGGCAAATACTCACCAGCCATTTTGGCAAGTTGCTTAAGACACGACAAGAGAGACACATGAAGAGTATAAATGATTCCAACCTCCTAATTTCCCATCCATCCTTCCCAACACATGCACGGTAGCTGTGCTGAGAAGCAGGTGAGTTGCTAATGCAGATTAAGTTGTGCTTTGAGGAGCTCCTGCAATTAATCCGTCCAGTAACCCCTGAACAAAGAAATATTTGCGTGACACATCAGTGTTTCCAGATTTGGAAAGGACTTGACAAATGCCTGACTGAATTTGCACAGCAAGTGAACTGTGGTGGAGAAAAGAGTGTGCAGCCTCCAGAGGAGGGCATGGAATATCTAAGAGGGTAAATAACCTACTTGCTCAATGGTAGCATTTATTTTATTTTATTTAGGTGCTTGGCGGTGAAGGAAGGGGTTGGAGGACGTCGCAGGTGCTTCAGCAAATCTTGCTGGTGACTAGAAGTTTCCTCACTTTCATGTAGCATGCCCGGAGCCACCTGAAGTCCATCTATTATAATATGAGCTATTCCCCCTCGTTTTTGTTCCTGGTCTTAGTGTCACATGGCTTTGGAATGCAGATGTAAAGTAACATTTTGGGGAACTCAAAAAGCTTTGGTAATTCTTTTCAAAAAGCTGAGCTTTTCTGAATTTCCTTTCTTGTTAGTGGCAGGGCTAAGTCTGCCCTGAGAATATTGCATTTCATAATCTCTTGATTCCTACCGGCCCCAGGTATAAGACAAGCGTAAGACCCCCAGACTTTCCGAGCGGGAGGAGCGCTGTGCGATGGTGGACTCTGGCAGCTCCCGTTTCCTCCTCAGGGACTGTGGGAGCAGATGCCCGGGGCTCCATTTTTCCTGGGATTTCTTTCTTTCCTCTCAGATTCTGTATTGGGTAATTAAGGACTGAAAGTTTGCCTTAAGTGCAGCCTTGGGAATTGTATTTTACTGCAGACAGTGTTCCCTGTTATCAGTTATTGTATTATAATAGGGCCTAAAAATCCAGTGCGCATGTAATCCTTTCTTGGAAAGGTTTAGTATCGAAACACATTAACCGTGGAGGCAGATAAGAAGATGTCTACGATTATGGAGCACTGTGGCACTGTAAATGGAGGTAACTTGAGCCAGTGTGGGCTGGAAAGACGCAGGCACTGGTGGCAAATAGCTCAAATCCCATTTCGGTGCCTCCAGTGCAAAATCTGAATCCTTTAGCAAGGGAATGGAAACGCCACAGGGGACAGAATCGTTACTAACCAAAATAGCTGACATCATCTGCGGTTGTATGG
Source organism: Microhierax caerulescens (assembly GCA_035590215.1). Taxonomy (NCBI): domain Eukaryota; kingdom Metazoa; phylum Chordata; class Aves; order Falconiformes; family Falconidae; genus Microhierax; species Microhierax caerulescens. The sequence continues at coordinate 113,338,225 of JAVJGJ010000014.1, read as the reverse complement.
GAACCTGCCTGTCGGTAGGGGTATATATCAATTTCCTGGTGTGGATTTTCCGTAGTAATTTATCACTCCAGCAAAAATAAAAACCCCAACAAAACCCAAACAAATGAAGTGAAAAAAAAAAAAAAGTGTGATGGCTCATAATAAGCCCTCTCTGTTGTGGCAGCAGCTGCAGTTTCTCCTCTCAGATTTCTTTTCTGCTATTACTCAGAAAGAATCAGCAGCTGCTTAGGAAATATTCCAGAAAGATTCATTGAGAAGTTCCTGGTTGTTTTTCACATACTAATCTGACAGAAGTAACGTCTTCAAGGAAAGGACTGGCTCTCCTGTTTTTTGTCTGCTGCTCATAAATTAGTGGCTTCTGATAACATGGTTATCTAAAAGGAAACAGCAGGAAAAATCCAGAAACAACAGGTCCAGGTGATGGGAGACAAGTACATTCTTTATGTCACAGACGGGGTGTAAAAATTGCTTAGGTTATTTTAATGATCAGTTTTGCATCTCTTCAAAAACTTCTGCTCGACCAAAGTGCTTTCCAAATGGGTGTATCTGGAGGCAACACCCAACAGAGGGATCATTTGGAAGACACACAACGTAGGCTCCTCTAAAAGCAGCATACCTTCAGGACATATTAACTCCGGAGTTATTTTGGTGCTGTCATTGTGCTCTGGGCTTTAGGGCTGGAGCGTGCTGCCATCAGAGCCCAGACAGAGAAGCTGTCGGGGTGGAGATCAGTGGGACGATCCAGATCCGTGCCTCTGAGCAGGCACTCCTACTGCTGAACTTTGCTGTTCCTTATTGCATGCCTTCTTTTAACTGGGGGGCCTGCTTGACAAGAGCATTTCTCCGCATAATAAGGATGCCTAATGAGAGCCAGAGCTGATGCCTGACCCCAGTCAGGGAGCTGGTAACCAGTGGCTGTTAAACAGGTGAGAGGGATAGAGGGGAGCAATCGTGTCAAGGCTCAGAGTTCCCCAAACCGTGGCTGGAAGGTGTTACCCTGAGCCCTACCCCTGCTGTTGGCCCCTGGTTGTAAAACAAATCACATCCCCATTTCCAGCTCTCTGGTGCACGAGGACACAATTTGAACATCATCTTTTGAATGATGTTTGCTCGTCATTCAAGATCAAAGCCTGTTTGCCCTTCCCCTGTCCTTCTGTGTCACAGGCAGCCCTGCCTCTGAGGGCACTCCAGGAAAAATCCAGAGCTCCTGTTGGCATCCAGAACTGGAGACATGGGTCTTCACAGAGCCAATATGGAGCTTCCAAAGCTCTTAAGACTGTGAATCATGCTGCGTGGAGAATTAAATGTAAAAGTTGTTTCTTCCTTTTTTGCTGTCACTAGTGGGTAGGGGGGTGGGGAAAATAATAAATCTGGGTAAAAAGCCATTTGGATCTGTGATGTCCAGTGCTGCAAACGCTGTCCACTGAAGTATACAGGCTCTCAGGACTGTGGAAGAGATAATTGGAGGCTAATAGAGCTTTTACTGCTGGCTGCCTGGCCAATTATTTCTATGGAGAAATCCTGACTCTTTCCCTTTATTGGAGTGAGTTCATGATCATCTATATAAAAGAAAGCTGTATGCTGAGAACACATACGCATTTGCATACGGATGGTGTTCTCTTGCAAATTATTTGAATAAAAATAAAAGAAGAATGAAAACAGGAGTTTTCACTCAAGGGAAAAGTTAATGAACTCACTTCTCTTTCTTTCACTCCCTGATTAAATATTATGTTACCATTTTATCTTTGTGCATGAGGAGTAAAGCCCTATTCTGTATTTTGCCAGCTTCATTCATGAAGCTTTGTATTATTTTTACTGCAATAAAAAATTAAAAATTACTCTCTCCACATGAGAAGCAGAATGGAGAAAAGCAGTAATTCCATGCAGTATGGAGGAAGGAAAAAGTGAAAGACGAGATATTGTCTTTTGTTTGCTTGAATAGGCATGAGAAGTGCTCCAACATGTGCTGATGGGAGCAGTCGGAGAAGATGGGCGACAGAATCTGAACAAGAAATGCAAAATGCATTACCTGCTATGTAAGATATCAGTAAAGACTTTAATTTCTTGAAGAGTGTTTTTTCCTTTGATGCTCGTTATTTCTGAAAGCCTGTGGGTTCAGTAGCAGATTGTAATGATGTTTCAAAGTTGACTGCTTGATCATTCTAATTCAGATCCTGTGGATTTTCAGTGTTGGTAGCTAAGTGGATTTCAGTGGATTTTCAGTGTGGCCAGCTGAGCACCACTGGACTTCTCATTCTGCAGTGGTCAGGTAGCTCAGCTGAGCTGGTGTTACTCACATGGGGCACCACCTTCTTCTAGGTGGCAGCAGAAGCATTGACAATGTTCAGATAAACAAGTCCAGATTCATACATCTGAAGGTGATTCCAGAATTGGCTTGGCATTTTATTAACATTTCAGAAGGCTATTGCCATGGATTTGTCAGTTTCCAGATATATAAAATTCACTAGGAGTCCCTGTCTGAGGCAGCACCAGAAAACTAGCTCTATATGAAAGCAACATCATGGGGAGTGCCCATCACCTGGTAAATATGGCTGGTTTTCAAATGTTCTCGTGAATGAGCATTGTTGCTTTTAATCTAGAAATGGATGCAGGGGTTGATAGAGGCTTAGTGCCTGAATGGCTTGCAGTCTTGTTTGATCGGCTGTTGAGATGTAAGCAAGGCAACATGAAATCGCAGAAGAGATACCCACATGCAAACCTTGTAAAACACAGCATTTTCTGGGGATAAAAATGTAAATTCCAAGTAAGTGAGAATGAAAAACAAACAAACAAGAGAATGGGGATATAAGATTTTAACATTTAGAAGTGGACCCCTCCACCAAGGGATTTAATCTGTGCTGCTGTTACTGGCCCGTTGCTCTAGGTAGTAGGAGCAAGGCTTCCAGCTGCCAGTCAACCATTTTCCTTTTGATAATTATTCACATTGCTGTAGAAACGGAAATTATCTCTATTTTCTCACTTCCCAATTGAAAACTGTAATTGCAGCTGCTCCCTCCTCCTTGTTTGGAAGTTTTACATGCAGAGAGTCATCAGCCAGCCTTGCCTTAAATCAAATCTTCCAGCCTGGGTTATAATCTAGCGAGCACAGCAGCTGCCTAGTCTCAGCAAGGAGAAAAGCAACACATTTCTCTAGCCACTGGTTAGGGAATTCCTGCTAAAAGAAGGGGGCTATGCCTCGTCTGATGCCTTTATACAAATGTAAAGGAGTCAGTTTCCTAAGGGCTTCATAGATATTGGCTCATCATCTTAAATTGAAACAGGGTTTCCAAAACCAGCATGTAAATCCCTGTAACACACCTTCGATTTCTGTCTCCAAGGCTACCCAGCTGCCCTGATCCTCCGTGACAAGCTCTGGAAATGTCGTGATACTTCCTTTTGCAGTAGTCCCTCCTCGCTCTCCAATCCTCCTTGCTCTTGGGTCATCTTGCTCGCATAAGGCAGCGCTCCACAGCATTGCTGCCATGGCGGTGGGTGAAGATCTGGCCTGAAATCCCGTGGGAAGTCTGACTGGCAGGGAATGCACAGGCTGTCATCACTTCCACCAATGGAGCAATGTGGATTTCCTTGGGGATACAAGAAAATAGCTAGAGTCCCTGTGCAGACTTCCCAGTTTTGCTCACTCATCTGTGTAAAGGCTGGATCAGAGGTCTCCTTAAAACAATGCTAACAGTATTTATTCATGCTGCTTTTACCAAACCTTATTCTGCTGTAAGACATGCGATTCATGAAAAATAGCAACTACTCCCTCATCACAGAAGTGTATTTTGAGGGACATAGTATATGCAGCCTTATTGGATGTTTTCCAGTGACTTTATATGCAGACACTGCTTTCTCACAGCCAAAATCTGCCCTCTTCTGAAGTCTCTTGGGTCTAAATTAGTGAGTCTTTTATATGTCGTGATTTGAATCTGAATGTGTTTCTCTGCTTGCAGTCCCTGCGGTCACAGAGCAGGCAAGGAGACTTTGTGCTGTAGTTTACCTTGTGACGTTTTTGCTCGGCTGTCCTGGTGAACCACATGATCCACAGGCACATTCCCCGTGTTGCCAGTACAGGAACACCTTCTAAAACTGACCATGTTCAAGGATGCAAGATTTGCAAAGGCACAGATGCATGGAGCAGCATCCTAGCAGACAGCGGGAGCCCCCAGATGATGGCTCATCTGAAGGTCTGGGGCGAGACACAGCTCCTCTGAGAAGTTAGCATTTGAGTTGCTTCCCTGGCCATTATCCAAGACTCACAGAAGAAATGCTGGATGAGCTGATGAGTCTTTTGTACTGCAGAGACCCCCAAAATGCTGCAGGGTCAACAGCCAAGTGCCAAACTAGAATCAGTGAGGCCTTACGTAGACACTCAGAAATAACAAGCCAACCAGTGGATTTGCAGGCACACTGTAACAGCTTGTTATCTGATGTCCCCTGGGCACAAACGCTGAGACATCTGCAGTTTTTGACCTGCTTTTTTTTTTTTTTTCTTCTTCTTTTCTTTGCTGGCTCAATAGCTAGTTAGCTGGTCAGCCGATGTGAAAACAAAACAAAGGGAAGACGACAGCAAATTGCAATAGGTAGGAAACGCTGGGCTATTAGGGTGACAAAAGGACTGGAGATAAAAAAGTACACAGGTTGCTTTGCTATCCATTATCATTTCTGTATCAAGCTCTCAGAGTTTGTTTCTGGAACTCTGTTAAAAGCAGAGGTCTCACTTTGCCAGTTGTCATTGAACTTTTATGTTGGTTTTATTTTGCATGTATTTTGCATCTCTAATCTCTTTGCTTGACACTGCGAGTTAGAAATGAACCTGAAAAACGCGTATTGAGACTTCACTGACTTCCCCTGATATTTGTCTGAGAGCACAAAGCTCTCTTCTTAACATCTCCTCCAGTCCCATCAGGGGGAGGGAAGACCCCCAGAAGACTGACTCGTGGATCGTCCTTTGGACTGAGATCCCTGCTCCTTGGGACGCAGTGAGTGCACTAGCTTACACTGTGCCTCTTTCCTCTTTCTAGGCTCTCGTTAATAAAGAGTGTGCCCAGATTGTCAGACAGGGTCATGATCACCAGCCCCAGCCTAATCTCATAATGAACTCCTGTTAACATAAATGCACTTGAAAACATTCTTCCAGCGATGGTGTTCATGAAATTAGGAGTTCTCTCTTGAAGAGACAGCTTGTTTCTTCTTTCATGGTTCGGTATAGTGACAACACTGGCTTGCTGTATAAGAAGGATTTGCCACATCCTATGGTGCTCACTTCTCATCCTTGGATTATAGACTATTTAAAATCAACTCAGGATAATAGGTGACAGCTCAGCGTTATTTATGTGTAGCACTTCAGTCCTGCATAGGCAAAGACCTCCAGGCTTCTTGTTTCTGTAATTTCCGTGTCTCAGAATGGCCTAAAGTTAAGGTTGGGTTATGTGCCTTCTGCAGTGGAAGGTGACAATATGTGAGGTTCTGGGACCTGCCGGAGAAATGCACTATTACTGCTGCTGATTTAACGAGTTTTATCCTCATTGTATGGATGTCCTATTCATTGCAATCAAGGTCAGAAAAGGATTTGAGCCTGTTTCTGATGTGGGAAGACAGCAGTCCCACAGGTAAAAACCACAAAGAAGAGCTAAGCTCAGATTGACCTTAGTGGAAAAAAAAGCCAAGCTCCCCAAACAGAGTGTAACTGTATCAAGAGAGTGAATATAGAGCAGGGTGAGAATTGTACCTGCCCATGTTATAGACAGAGACTCTCCCCTCCCTTGTCACTTCAATTTTGCCTAGAAGGTTTCATATAAAAACAAATGCCAACAGAAATGTTTGCATTGTTTTCCTCCTCTCTTTCTAATGAAAACTGTTCCTTTAAAACAGAGCAATATCCTCCCCTATGATTTTTGCAGTCACAACGCAGAAAGAGAGAAAACCTGAAAGCAAAATTGACTCCTTTTGATTTTTCCTAGTTCAAGAGAGGAAACATGCCAGTGGGAAAAAGAACAAAAATCATGTTGGGTAAATCTTAAACTGCCTCTGATGATCAACAGCAATCATACAAATATTTATTCTGGGTTTTATAGTTTATTTGGGTTTAAGCTGACAGCAGATCTTTAATTTGATATTCAGTCTTCCTTCCATAAAAATACGTATCTTTTAGATTAGTTCTTTAATTATTCACTTCTGTAGGAGTTCAGACAGCAAGTTGTTGGGGGATAATTTTGTCATATACTGCCTTAGCATGTACTTTCTGTTCAATAATTCTTTGGTTGCTGATGTTCCATTTGGTTTCAGAGATCAAATCCTGTTTGCAGTGAAGTTGACAAGAAAACACCCAGTAGTTTGAATAGTTTGATTCTATCCTTGCTGTTCATGCCATAGTGGGAGCCAGATTAACATCTAATGCCAAATCTTTAATAACTATCTAGTGCTTTGAAGTGCAGTCCCTCATATTGGATAGTAAGCACACGCAGTTCCAACCCAAAAGCAACGGATGGACCACAGCCCTGCTGCTGGAAGTGCAAAAGAGAGGAATGAAATAGAAGGATGTCTCATTTGCTACTTAACAGATTGGATAACTTTTTTTTTTTGCGTATGGTTTGCTCATGTGGTGCCAGTGACATAGAGGTGCGACCCACAGCCACAGACAGGTCTCTGCAACCTGCCTGTTTCCTAGTTATTATGGCTTTAACCTGTAGATCATCATGCAGGCAAGCATCTAGAGATATGCTGCTAAATCTGTGTGTATGGATGGAAATATCACGATACATGGTTTTTCTCCTTATGTGTTTAGTGCTCAAAAATTCCATCAAATTCAATGAGAGTTCAGCACGTAATATAAAGCAGCTGTTTTCAAGTGCTTAAGTAGTTAGGAACCAAACTTCAGGCAGCCAGATTTGAAAAATGTAGTCAGTCTTTAAATGATGTGCTCTATTGAAAGGAGTCTAGTCTAAAACTGTTCATGGAGTCTGAGAGTTTATCATGTAAAGAAACCTGTAGCACGTGGTATGTGCTTCCTACTTTTCCTGGATTTCATTATGCCTTCTTGCCTCACAGAACAGCTGTAACATTAAACCCACTGAAATTTGTAAAGTGCTTAGAGATCCACTGAAGGGAGGCAGAAGAAGAGGAAAAGGCACTCAATTTTCATTGCTATTCTACCAGGCAAGATTGTTTCCAGAGTGTCTTCATAATAAATAAGTATAAATAACTGCAAATGTAGAATCTGTTCAATGCTCACTAATAGGTATCTTTTGGGCTGTGGTTGTGGAGAATATCTTTTAAGGAGAAGGTGGTTGTAGATTTGAAGACTCAAATTCCTATTTCAATACCTTTCTTAGGGCCATGGCTTGAAGCATCAGGGTGTGCTTGACTAGTGCATGAACTCTATCCGGGTCTACTAGCATTTGAATAATAGTGGCAAACAGTTTGTTTGACCATTTTCTCCTGTCAAATTTCAACTAGATTTTCACATAAATCATTCACCAATATTTTTTTCCTCATGATTTGGTTACCTTAATAGCCAGCTGAACAATATTCATCAAATAAATTACTCACTTTTCCCCCATCAATCTGCAAATAATTTATTCACAAATACTTTTTACATGAGGCAGTCAGCTCTAGCCAGGACAAATCAAGGTAATTTCCTACTCTTTTGATCAAATGCCAGTAGGACTTTATCTTGGACAGCTCAATAGAGACAGGTTTTAATGCATAATACATAATGGGTAAGCTGAGTTTTTCACAGTTCTTTGTGAGCTCTCTGCTATTGCCCATATTTCTGTTCAGCTACTGAGAGAGGAATGACAAGGGGGCATATATTTTCCGTCTAGGTATGCTCAGAAGCATTTCACAAAACCGACTGCACAGCTCCGAGGGCGCAGGGCTCACGTCAGCCACAATCATGACAGGGCAGCCCCTTGGCTGCAACATGCAAGCTGTTTAATAGAGCAAGGCGAAATTTAACAAAAGTTGAGGAGATGAAATGAAGACAAGTATTGTGCCCGCTCTGAAACACAAAGGGAACCCAAAGGCAGAATGAAATCAAGCAACGTGGAATTTGGCCAGCACACTGGGGATAACGTCCCTAGTTCTTGAGAAAAGCATCTTTAATGAGTAGCCAAGACATGAGACGGCGCATCCCCATGTAGATGTCTCCAGGACAACGTTCATGCCGTGGTTCCCTTTCCCCAGGGTTCTCACGCAGGCAGTATGGAAGCTGCTGACAGGCCCCTTCCTGCCCTCAGTGGCTGTCGCATTGCTGACGGAGCAGTTGGGCATGGCCTTATCTGCCCGTCTGCCTGTCCCTCTCTTTTGTTGTGGAGCTTATGGCTGCCACACACCAGCAGCAACGGGCCTCGCGTAGCCAAGGCAATGGGACCCAAAGATTTCGCAGCGCTTCTGCAGCCTCTGCCCTTAAACAGGGTGCTGGGTCCTTGGCAGGGTGGGTCCTTCTGCCGGTGGGAGATGTATGGAACTTCTGAATGCAGCTTACCCTTGCCCTCCACGATGTATGTGTGGGCCTGCCACGCAGTCATCTCGGTTTGTCCTCTGCTGCTCAGGCCACAATGTGGGGAGAGCAAGAGCTGGTTATCCATGTTTGCCAAGAGAGGAACTTTGCAAAAACTAGCAAGTATAAGTTGAGGGAGTGGCACAAGTAGGGAGCAGTCACAAGTGGGTTTCTTTAGGATCAGTGTATGTTCATGTTCCTGCACATATGTGCATGCATAATAACATGTTTGACATAACACCTCAGTCTCGATCCTTCCCTGAGATTCTGTTGGCCAATCTAGTTACCTCCAAACGAGAGATGCCTTCAGCCTATGCATTGTGCAGAAATCTAGGTATGAAGAAATGTAGGCAAATACTTCTGCAGCACCATCAATAAATGAATTATATGTGGTATCTACTCAAAACAAACACTGAAAGTCAAATGGGGTGCCTTCCTGAGGAACAAACAACTGACCACATATTTACTCCACTTCTCATAAATAAACATGCAGAAAGCACAAAACCAGAGGAAGATATTTGTCTTGACTTTATACTGGAAGAAAACTTTTGATTTCATCTAGCTCTCGTAGCTGAACTATACAAAATGGAATTGGCAAGGGGAAAAAATGACATGATCACATACATGTAACAATTCATTGAAAGTAGGACACACAAAAAAGAGAAGAAAGCAGGCTTTGAAGAAGAAGGTAGACTAACACAGTGGTCAGCTTCAGGCCTGGTCTTTCTGTCATCTATGCTGGTGATTTATCAGCCTCAGAGAAACAGTTCTCAAATCGAATGAGGGATCTCACACCTGCTTAAATTGTCACAACATTATGCAATGTATTTTAACACATCCTGCTGCATGGCCATGTAGTGAGGAAGAGCATCAGTGATGAACTCTCTTGAAAAACACAGATGCAGAAAGTGACTTGGGGATTCAACATTTGTAATGGACTCCACAAGCTTTTTGTGCAGTGTAGGCACTTAATGGTCTAATTCCATTTTTAGATACATGAGAAGGAGAAAACCAAACAATGAATGAGAAATGATTTTTACTCTGTGCACAGCATGGGTATACAGACCACAATTACATTGTATCCAAAGCAGGGGCCTATGAGTTCAAAAGCACTTAGAAACATTGGAGAGTCCGGAAACTGCTGCAGTGGCTGAACCTGTACATGAGGCTTCAAAGAAAACACTGTTCGGTTTAACAGGGAGAAGTGATAGGAGCACTACGTATAGTTACTTACCCATGAAAATGGGATGAACGTGCAGTTTTGTAGACAAAGGCATATCAAGTTCTGATGTCTCGAAGTCAAAGTTAGACAAATTCAACCTTGAAAGAAGCAATTTACTAGCAGCAAGGATAATTAAGCATTGGAATAAATTAGTAGGTGGAGTAAGGCACTTGCCATTACATAGAGTCTTTCAGAAAAGATGTGCTGTCTTTCAGACTCACTTTGTTCCACCTGCTGGAGAAAAAAAAATATCTATGGCTGGTGTATAGGGGTCAGATTAATGGGTTACAGTGGCCCCTTCTGTCTGGAAGTCCGACTATATGGGAGGGAGAGCAGTTCTCACTAAACATGAAGTAAAAGTGTGAGATGACACTTGTTGAGAATATCACACACCACAGCTCAGGGTAGCAGGGGTTTGCCTATTCTTTTCATCAATGTAACTAACGATGCTTAGCAGGGGCCAAGTAGATGCCGGTATCTGGCAGTTACCGTAAGGGCAGTAGCGAGTTCCAAATTGGATGGTCATAAGGAAAATCT
>JAVJGJ010000014.1:113309136-113324633 GCA_035590215.1 Microhierax caerulescens | reverse complement strand
GGTGGGGGGGGGGGTTGGGGGTTTTACCTCCCCCCCCCTCTTTTTTTTTTTTTTTTTCCTTCAACATTGGGCTTTTAGCGTTGTTGCTAACAGTGTTACTGAAGTAGCAATGAGTTTAGAGAGCAAGAAGGATGTTCAGGTAAGGTAGTGCAACATTGAAGTGGTTCTGGGTCAGCTCGCCGCGGTCAGGAGTACTTCAGGTGCTGGGGAGCTGGTGTGCCCCACACATTGCATTGCTGCGTGCAGCTCTTCGTTCAGAACACACGACTAATTTTCCAGGTAATAAGCGGGAGCCTTTCCCAGATTTGGGGTGGAAGAAGTGAGTAACTAAACAGTACCTCAGCCCCACGCTGCAACGTTCTTCTTTAAACAAAACTCTTACTTGCTGACTTAGTTTGTGCTTGTACTTTTGACATGGCCATGACTAACTCTTTTCACATCTGCCAGAGTGCTTTCTTCATGGTTTCGCTGTTGAATCTTGCATAGCCAGGTCTGCAGAGCAGATAGTTAAGAGCTGAAAAGTCACCTTCCTAAATCCAAGCTTGTCCCAGTCTCTTTTCTGAGGCTCCTTGCAGGTGGTGAGGCAATCGGGCCAGAGGGGTGACCACCTACAAGTCAAGATCCTACCACACAAAGGTGTCCAGTGTGCTTTCTCTTACTTGCAGCTGAGCTTAGTCATCTCATTTACAATATAGGCATTCTGCCAGCTGGAGAAATGGCGAAGAACTGGAGAGAACACCTTTAGTGTTTTTATTTAGGAACAGAAATGGTATAAATTTTTTTCAGGGGAATATTTCAGTAGGACAGGCAGAAAATCAGGGCTCTCAGATACTCAAGGTCTTGCAGCAAAAAGTAAAAATTACTGAGGAAGATGTGCAACAGGAAAGTTGTTTCCTTCTTAATTCTGGGTGAAATAACTAAAGCTTAAAGCATGCAGGCACAGATATCTGGCCACCATTCATGATACGGTTTGTCTGGATGCTCTGAGTTGCCTTTTGGGGATTTTTTTAAAAAAATTGAAATAGTGGTGTTAAAATTGAAAGTGCTTTTGTATCCAGGAAAAAAAAAACCCACCCTGAACTTTTCCATCTTACTTGTAGTATGTGTTGTGGCGTCACCATCTTCTGATACCATGATTTGGTAGCTTCTGTGACATATTCCAAATGTTATGAGGTTAGGAAAGTGTTGTTTCTCTCACTTTGGATGGGAAAAGTATGCTTCTGTGAACATGTGTTTTCTAGCAGCTCTTTGATAGAGACACAGGTTGGGGCTTTTTGTTAACTAATGCACTGTAAGTGTTGAGGAATTCTTGTGTGAGGGAGGTGGAGGAAAGGAGTTGAAGCATAGACGAGTTCATCCCTTGCATGTACTAAAGACTTCATAGTTTTGTTCAAATCTTTATGAAATAATGCCGCAAAAGGATGCAGAGGGCTGAAGTATTTGGCTGTGATGAATGTTTTCTCATCCTTTCTCCTGGATCCAGTACAGTTATAATTTGTTTGGTAGGGAGACTGTGGATCCTGAGATTAAGGCTTGATGCAGTCTCTCTTCTTCTCTCCTATGGTGTGGTTCAATCCTGAGAAGAGAGGGCAGTGTGAGGGCATTTTGTGCTGCTATTGCCTGTTTTTTGTGTGATTTCATTTTGCAGTGTGCCTAATCAACCTGTGAAATGCTCTAGAAACCAAAACATCCCTCCTAGGTCAAGACACCCAAAACCCTAAACAGATGTCTGGTAGTTTACCAGGGCTCAGACTATACAGAGTAAGCCTTGCAGCTCCTAGTTTCTACCCCCTGATTCTTGTTTGAGATTCAAGGTAAGAATTTCAGTGTATCTGGAAAAAAAAAAAGCTGTTTTTTATTTAAGTGCTGTGGGGCTTGAGGAGAGCAAGCACTCAGTAGATCCTGGGGGAGAACCACTGATGATGGGCTTCCCAGAAATGGCCTTTTTCTTATTACCATTTAGACCTGTGTGTCACTTGCTGTCCGCTATGATGAAAGTCAGTTCCAGCATGTCAGATCCCCAGGAACCTTGTGTATATGTGAATAAGTTGTTTCCTACAACTTGTATCTGAAATTCTTTATTCTTTGGGTTTTTTTCTTTTCTTTTCCTCAGAAGCTACAACAATTACTCATTTGAATCAAGGTTTAATTCAAGCTCTGCAATAGAAAGCTTTTGGTAATTAGTATAAGTTATTGTGATCATGAACTTCAAGGAAAGCATGCTTTAATCTTTTCCTGCATTTGCAGCTGAAGTGAAAGCATTAGAAAATGGGAGAGCCTCAAGGTTTAGGGCAGGGAGACGATGTCAGGATGATTGCTCAAGGAATGTTAAAGGTGTGTTAGAGTGGAATCTCCTTCCTCTTCCCTTGCTGGTGCCTGCTGACCTGCCGGTGAGTCCAGGGCTGGCGCTGGTGGCCTTTGCCTGCCTGCTCTTGGAAGAAGGCAGGCTCAGATCCTCTCTGGTACTCAGAGAAGGAGCTGTCACGTTGCTAGGCGTGCCTATCTCTGTTGTAGCTTTAGAGGTGGTTAAAAAGGCTTCCAAAGGGGAAATGCTGACAAGCCTGTCCTGGTCTTAGCAACTGCAGACTGCTAAGGCAGTAGAAGTGCACACGGCGTTGGCACTGAAGAGCAGGTGGTGTTGCTGGGGAGGAAGGGCTTTCTGTGTGGTTTTGCAATGCTGATGTATTTTCTTAGCAGGTAGGCTGTGAGAAGGTGTGGGAATCAAAGGGCGAGCAGTGTGGCAAGTGTTTTTTCTTTTACATCCTGTGTTCTTTTGGGTTGGCAAGTGATAACTTAGTCACCTTTTCTGTCTCTCTTGTGTCTTTGTAGGTTCCTGTCCAGGGCTCCTTTTTAGGAAATCTGGGTGCTTTTTCCTGAAATTCTTCGACCTTGTTCTCCAGGTTTCTCGATTGCTATGTTTCAACATAGCAACAGCTTGCTCTCTTTAGGTAGCCTCTGTTGTGTTTGGCTCTAATCCCTGAACTGAGGTATAAACCTGTCTGAACAAGATTTGAAGTTAGCAGTAGGGGTCATGTAAAAACGCAGCCACATGCTTGATTAGAGGGAAATGTACTTAAGAAATAATATATATCCATCCATCTAGCTATATAAACAAACATTTAGGGAGGTTTGAGATTTCAGCTTTCACATCTAATAAATTTATGAGTTGATTTGTTTTTGTGTGGTTGTTTTTGTCGTCGTTTTTTTTTCCCCACTCTCCATAATGCTTGTCAAACACCTGCAAAACAGACCTGTATATGTGTTTTTTTTTTAAAACGGGGAAATGGTTACATATCTGAGTAAGATACTTTTAGAAAGTGAACATTTCAATTGTTTTAGATGCCTTTAATGTATATATATATTTTTGTGTGGAGTTATGTGTTTGTTTTAGAAGGAAGGGAAATGGACATATTATCTGAAAATGTGGATTCTTCCTGATTTATATATAGAAATCAATCTGAACATTTAAGTTGGAAAGAACATGAAGAAAACATTGCTAACATGAGCTGGGCCTAAGTAGGGGTTATGTCAGTGCCTATAAAGGTCTTCAGTAGTTTTGAAAAAAGGTATTAAATGGAGTATAAAATAAGAATCTGTATCATAATGCGAAGAAAAGTATCTTTTTAATACTTTGCTTTTGACTTATCGGAGATGACACAGTTACTTCCTAGGCTTCTGCTAGACATCCTGCTTTCTTAGATTTGCAGTAGTAAGTGATAAAAGTCTGTTTTCTAGAGACCTGTATGGTGAAATTTTCTAGGGATACCAACGTTTCATTTTTTGTCCAAGAATAATCAGTTTCCTGCATGACCCTAGTTCCTAACCTGAACAACATAGCTCAAAACTGGATCAAGCAAGAGAGGGAGAGACTGTAACACAAGCAGTTTTTGTCTGGGTTGTCAGTATCTCCTGCCCTAAAGAAGGGATGAGCTTCAGTGAGATGCTAAGTTCTCTGATCATCCAGTTTTTCTGTGAGTTGATTCTTTGGAAAACCTCAAATTGTAGCTTTCTTCCCAGGCTTGAATGCCTGCTGGGAAGGGCTTTAAAAATAATGAGATAAACTTTTAAGAGACCTTATACATTATGTTTTGCAAGATGTAAAGGTATAAAATAAGTTTCAGACCAAATTGCTTTCGGGATAGGATGACTTGAAAAATACCTGCTTAGATGCTAAAAGCCTTGAATAATGTCTTTCCAGATCATCACCATAGCTAAAATAAGCAGCAAGACAGAAGTCATGGAACTTAAGTTTCTTAATTTTTTGAGTTTCAGAAATGGGCGTATTCATTTACATGTAAGCTTTCATAATTGTAAAGCATAACTGATTTCTTCTAACTGAAGTCTGAGACTGAAAAAAGGATGGTGTTTTTTTCCTCTCGAGTTGGAAGGGGTTGCAAAGCTGGGTTTCCAGTGGAAACCATTATCAACTTTAACTATGGCATTCTGACTAAGTTTAACACGAGCTCAATAGAAGGTAAAACCATTGTTGCTAAATGCCTTTGAGTCTTGTAAAGCAATATGGTAATGCTGGTTGATTTGAGTTGATGTAATTTCCGTGGGGATTGCTTGAAAGTAGTCGTAGAATGTTGCATTTGGTCCTCCTTTTCATTACACGGGATGAGGCAAGTTGCAGGGAAAGTCTTATGTGACAGAGTCTGCAGAAGCAGGCTGGAGAACAGTATCTTTTGTATGCAGCAATGGCAAAATACTGCTGCAGAAATACAAAGAATTGCTGAAGCAAGCTGAAGCATTTGACTAGCGATAATCTCTGTGGCCAGATGGAATTTGCATGGGTGCTCTAAAGGGTCTGGACTATTAGTTGAGCTATGGAAAGAGTAGGGTAAATGTAGAGTAAGTAAGGTAAGAAATCCTGGACAGGATTTTCTTTAATAAAGGATCTGAGGATGGTTTTTGGAATTGACTTGTGAACTTCAGGAATGAGAACTAATTAAAGACTGGAGCTCCCAGGCAAGCTGTCACAGCTGCTGATAGGCAGTACTGCCAGCTATGCCTGTAGTATATCTGCTTGATATTTTTTATGAGGGTCATCTCTATAATTGTTTATTATTCTGCAAGACTTTAGGCATTCATGTGGAAATTTTCAGGGCTGGATGTCTACCCCAGACTGACTTTTTTTTTTTTTTTTTTTTCCTCGGAAATATATCACCTACTCAGCCCCCAGCCCCCCAACCCCCCAAAAAAAACATACCCAAAAACCCTTCAGTATTTTCAACCATTATACTTGGGGAGGGAGATGGGAGAAGAAGTTATTTTCTTTGTAATTCTTGCACATTCTGGCCAGTTCTCCCTCCTCACTCTTGAACAAATAATAATCTTAGCTGCTAAGCTGAGAAGTTCTAGCACCTCCATGCTTTAGAGCAAGCGCTGGAAATTTGGCTGGAGAGTTAACTTTGCGTCAAGAATGTGGCTTTCGCTGTTCTTATGAAAAATGTCCAAATTTGGCCACATTGTAAGACTTGGAAAAGCATCAGTTTGTAAATGCTTGGTAGGGAATTAGTCTCAGGTCCCTAGAGAAAGCAGTATGTCATTGCTTTTAAGGTGTCAAAGGATTACAGCTGGAATTGGGGGTGGAGAAGTGGAAGTCCCCTTTTTATTCCAGTTTTACTTCTGTAAATGTGTAGTGAAGTCTTCTTTTTGCCTTTTTTTTTTTTTGCTTTTCTTTTCTCCGCCCCCCCCTTTCCCTTTTGCCAATTGGCCAATGTTGGAGCAGCTGCTGGTCTGTGTGGATCACTGATCATGTCTGTTGTGAAAGTCTTCTGCTTGTAGCACACAAAGTGTGTGTGTATATATATATATATATATATATATAAATCTTTCTTATATGTGGCTTTAAAAAAAAAAATCAACGTAAACGTTATGTGTGGTTTTTAACTTTTGTTCACTGGCTTCAGTTCTTCTCAGGCTTTTTCTCAGGTGTCCACCATTGTCCTTCCATGCTGGCTGCAAAACAACTTCTGCTATAGTTGTGCTGTCTTTCAGGAAAAAAAAAAGTCAAGAACTTATGCCACTCTTTCTGTTTAGCAGGCTTGATTAGTCTGGACTTGTCTTTCTGCCGACTTTCTTGAAGAAGTGGTTTAGCTATGCTGGTTAATGCTTGCTTCATGACTGCAATTTGCATGCTTTCATGCTTTTTGAGTTACTCTTTTCTTGCCATATCAGTAGCTATTGAAAAGAGTTTGGTGGAACCATTACTGGGGGTCATGTTTGTTAGCAAGAGTCTAATTCCAACAAAAACTAACTCTGCTTAGGTTTGCCAGTCTTAAAAAGAGTAATTGGCAATGTAAAGGACTTTTACTTTTCCTGCATGTTCCACTGTTGGCTCCAACTGCAGAGATTTAGCATTGTGTTTCAGTTGGTCTTTGATGCGATGTGGCTGTGGGGAATCTTTGAGCAGGCTGTAACGGCATTGTTCTCCTACATGCATTAAAATGATTGTTGCAAGAGAGGCATCCACGGGGACCTCTGCCAGCTTCTTATTGATGTGTTCAGTTTCATCTATTGACACACTACCCTTCATTATGACACAGTGAATCCTGTGGCAGTGGAATTTGCTATTAAATCTGCCCCGCAAAAGAGAATTGGCAAGAGCTGCTTTGAAAACAGTGTGACCCCTGTGTTTGCAAAGAATAGCTTCTAAATACGAAACAGATGCTGAACTAATAGTGGATGGTTCCTAAATTTGCAGGGTATCAAACATAATCGTTTTGAGAAAAATTCAGAATTCACTTAATTTGTGAATAATCATGTAAGTTTCAATACCTTTTTTCCCAGAAATGTATGTCTAATCAGTACGCGTATTCATTTGTGCTTGGATACAGCAAGTAATACTGAGGTGAAAATAGGCAATTATTTGTTAATGGAAACTGTTAGAATAAGCAGTCAGGTGTTAGTCTTTCCGTCTGTGCTCTAATTTTCTTCTAAAAAGTGCTAGAGGGTGGGAGAGGTGATGTGTCTTTGCATTTACCGCACGACAAAGTATTTTGTGCTTTCAGAGCACCACCTGTAATATTTACCCAGATGTTACAACCTCCACCATCTCCCAAAATAAGTATTGTGTTCTTCAGAAGCACAGTGACATACTGAGTGCTGGCAGGTGGTGTCAGTGGATGGAATTTATGTCTACGTAAAGACCCTTTATGTTGTATATAGAGTGTCCTTGTTCATAGTCAGTTCATACAGAGATTTAAATTAATGTGGAGTAATAAGTCTATTGCATCAACCTTGTTTCCCTTTGATCTCAGGGTTTGGTTCTAGACAAGGCATGCTGTACCTTTTGGCTTAGAGAGCTTAAGTGCTTGGAGCAGGCTTCATCAGTGAGAAAATAAAGAGCTTGACAGCTTATCAGAGACAGAATCACTCTGTGATTGTCTGGAGGTAGGAAGTTAGCAAGGTAAGCCTGGGTCTTTCATGTCTATCACAAAGCAGGGTTGAAAGGACACTAAAAAGCTATTGACTGAGCCCTGGTTGCTGGCAACTGTATTGATAGGCACCTGTCAATAGTTGCAAAGCTGTCGACATCCCTATGCTTGTGTGTTTATTTAAAAAAAAAAAAAAAAGTTTGAGAAAATAGCATATATAGCCAGGGGTCAATTGTTGGTAGAAATTAGCGGTGGGGTAAGGAAGGTGAGGAGAGAGAGTACTGAAGCAGGACATATATTCCAGAGAGAAAGGGAAGTGGGGGAATGGCTCATTTAAAATGGAAGAATGAGTTAAAGGTGTGTCTGTATGAGATGGCGGTGTTGGGGCAGTTATCACCGCAGAACAACCTTGGTAAGAACCACAGGTTTCTCAAAGCTGTGCAGCCAAGTCTTGAAAAACCCTAGTGCTCACCACTGGCAGGTAAATGGAATATCTAATTGTAGACTCCTGCAGAGTTTAAAACAAGGACTGAAGTGTGATGTGTGTGGCTGCAGGGTATGCTGTGGCATCTGAATTGATGCTGGTGTCTGCCTTTTGACTCTGAAAGGGAGGGACGAGGAGAAGGCTGCAGTACTGTGAGTAGAGTTACTGGGTGGGGATGTCCTTCCAAAATAGCTGAAGAGCAAAGGAGGCTTCAGATGGTACCCATGTTTCTGCACATGACCGGAGGGCGTAGGGAGTGTTTGTCTTCCAGACTTTGCCTCATAAACCTATAAGGAACAATGGAGATATGCCAAAGCTACTTAGAAAGGAGCTGTTAAAGGTGATTTAAAGTATTTCTCACTGACCCTTCTCTTGGTGTGGGCAGTCAACTTTTGGTTTGTATGTATATATATATATATAGATTTTTCTCCCTGTCTGAAGCTGTAGAGACACACCTCTTTGCACATCTGGGCAGAGGCTAGTAACCTACAGGTGGATGCAGGGCTGATGCACTGGACGCTTCCGTACCCAGACTTGTAAGGTGGGTCCTTCCCCTGCTTTGAAAATTCCTGCCCAGAGTAAAAAACTAGTCCCCTTACAGTACTTTCATGGAACACGCATATGCCATCAAAGCAACTTGCTGGCTTCTTTTTCTTCTGTATTCTTATAATCAGTTCTGATATTAGTGCATTGGGATGAGAACTTGCTTTGCATATGTGGGTTTGGCCAAAGTCCAGCGTGAATCCTGTTCTCACGTGAGTGACAGTGGGGTCAGCAGTAATCCCTCTAGTGTCAGGGTTGCCTTGTTGCTGTAGCATCTTGCTTCCAGCCCACAGTGGGACTTTGGTCAAGTGACTGTCCACTAAGTACACAGATATTTCTTGGAATTAAAGCCCTGCAACTGAGGTTTTCACCTCGGAGGAGGCTGCTAACATGAGACATCCTGTAACTGCAGCTTGGGCTGAAACAATGTGTTTGGAGAAGCTGTTTGCTGGACCAGTCAGGGAGCTACAGGGTGAGCCTTGAAGAAGAGTGGGTGTGCATGGGGTTGGGAAGATGTTTGCCAGGGAGGAGGCAAGGGCCCAAGCTGCAGATTCTGTGAATGGCATAGTGATGAAGAACACTTAATGCTGATGATTTTCTTTTTATCTTGGCCTGTTGGCATAAGGTCTTTTTTACCCTTGGGTGCATGGAGGGTAAGAAGAAAAAATGGCACCTGGAGCACCTGGTGTGAGGAGAGGGGACCGTGGGCTCATAGAAGATCTAGGAATGATGCATGCTGGACCTGCTTAGGACCTTTTCCTTAGGGCCGATGTGCGTTAAACATATTGAAGGCATATGGAGAAGACTGATTGTAGGTTAGGTGCTCTTTCCCCCTACCTCCTTGCTTAGGTGTCAAACTCTCATGTCAAAAGGGTTACTGTGATGGACAGCTTGAAGCCTTGTGCTAATTGTCAGAGGTTGAAGATACTTGACATGTGGGCCCATGTTGTGAATTGATGGTGGAGGACAGCTAGTCTCAGGGAGTTTGGTAGTGTAAAGCTGGAGCTTTCTGCTTTTGAGTGTTGCAGGTGTGAATCCAGCCTTGTGTTTACCTTTTGTTGGGTCTGTGTAAAATGAATTGTTGGTTTTGCTTCAGTTAAGTCAACGTGTGTCTGTTGGCCCGAGTTAAATAGCAGCAGGTACTGGGTGGTGTTCTAGTCACTAGATTGCTCCCTGAACAAGGCTGAGTGAGCTTGGTACCCAGCTTCTGATACAAACCAGCCAGAGGTATGGAGGCTGTTGAGGGGGACAGCCTGTTCTTGACTGTTCTGTTTGTGTGGGTGAGCAAATAACTTTGGCCTTCAAAGTTATTTGTGTGCTTTTCAGTACTATTTAAAATCCCCGCTTCCCTCTGCCACCTCCCCATCAATTGTTGTTTTTACAGGCATTATAAATATGAAAGGCTCTTGAATTGACAGTTGCTTTCAATACATAGAGCCAAAGGGATTTTTAACTTGGTGTGAGTAATACCCTACCTTTAAGACCTCTGAGTAGTTCTAGATGTGTGCCACCAGATGATGTCAGGAAATACCCAGGTCAGACTGTTCCTGTCTGTTTAGCAAGACCCCTGAACTCCTCACAGGCAATTGCATGTAGCCACTGTCTTGTAATTTGATACAAAATTTGCTCCTGAGTGTTACATTTACCCTGTTTAAAACAGATCTCTAGTACTTCCTCAGAGGCAGTAGTGTATATGGGTAGGTCCTGATGGCCTCAGGCACTTAACTTTTTACAGATGTGCAGCAAGTATGGCTAACCTGTGTTCTTGTTCTGGTGTGGCATTCTTTGGGAACGGCAGGTTCGTACGTTGGGTGTAGCTTGGACAGCTGGTGGGAGCTGGTGTGGATCTGTGGCTCTGCTGCCCGAGCCTTAGACTGCCTCCTGGCTAGCCTGCCTGTACGGGGGTAGTTCTCAATTTTCTTGAAAAAGGTGCCATGCATGCTTTGTATTGAAGTAGATAAAGGACAGTGAATACCTGCTGGGAAGCTTGAATAGCACTCATTTCCACAGAATTCTGCGTATCTGTTGTTGTATATATTGTTGGCATTTTTAGGAAAGCCGAATCTCTCTCTCTCAGAACACCCGTTTCTGTGCATGAAGTAATCTTTTGTCTGCCTTTTTTCATCCGTTTGAATCTGTTTCTGCCTAAACAGTCTTTTCAGCAGCATCAGAAAAGTATGAATGCCAGCGAGGATTTTGTCAGGTCATCTTGGGTGTCCTGTTATACAGGAAAGTCACTGTGGGTAGGAGCACTGGTGTGTATATATATTTGATAGGGCAGAACTGTGAGAAGCTGTGGGACTTGAGCTGAGTTTTTTGCTCATTGATGCAGGGTGATAGCAAAGGTATAACTGCACGTGAAACTTTATAGAGGTTCCTCCACAGCATCTGTTTCAGAAGGAGGACCTGTACGCCATCTCCTCTGACTGTATCAGCTGGTCTAATGAAAGATCTCTAAAGAATATTGCCTTAGACAACTGTTACATTACTGCTGCTAGTATACAGTTATTCTGTGACTTGAAGTTATGATTCTGATGATGATTTCTGCCACATGCATTCTGAATTTTGCATTGCATGGAAGCTCCTGTCACAAGTCCCAAGTAATAATAAAACCAGAGTTTAAAACCAAGTGAGCTCTAAAAATGAAATAGTTGGCAGAACATTCTTTGAATTTGTGGTGAGGTACAGTGGAATTTCTATATGACTATTTCTGGATTCCACACACCTCCCCGCCCCATCATCTAGCTCCGTTGTATGAGTTTTTTCTTATGTTGAGATAGAAACTAATTGGAATGAGTTAGTGTTTTCTTTTGCTGTCCTTTGACATTTCTGGCATTTAAGGAGGAGATAAGGACAAACATTTAACTGAGTGACATCCAGGCTTAGCAGGAGCTTGTGAAATTAGGTTGAGGAAGTCTGTCCTTTTTTGTTTCCCTTTTACCGACAGCAGTTAAAGAGCCTTGTTTTAAACTTTTCCTGCAGGATGTTTCTTGTAACTCCAGTACTGTCTCATGGTCTTAGTCTGGCTTTGATGTCTGTAATTCACCATTCAACTGTTGTGCATTTCCACAAATATACAGAAATGCTGAAACAGCCCACAATGGTGATTGATGCTAAATTTGTTACTAGCTTCTAGTGTTGACATTCAAGGACGCAGCTTTTACTTCTGCTGTTGTTTGAGGCGCTCTGCAGATAATGTACAGCCTTGGCTTACAATAAATCTGTTTGGGTGGGTTTAATTCAAAATTTAAGCTAAACAGTGTATACATATGTATCCTTCCTGTAGAGAATAGGGTTCTGATTATAATCTCAGTTGAGTTCTGCTGCTTAACAGATGGTCGTTTCGGTGATAACCAGTTGATTGACCATGCCTGTGACTCTTTTCTAGCAGTCAGCTGTGTACATACCCTTTCCTAAAGCACTGATCAGCTAGGAATAAGAAGTATTTTTGGTGATTTACAGCACCGTGCCTGAGAGCTTTGTTTTCCCAAAGATTTTGTAATCTGAATAATGTGATGGTGTGTACAGCTTTATTAGAATTGTAAACTCCTGTAATGATTAGAAGGGAAGACTACTTCTGCCAGGCGGATTAATGACGATGGTTCTCTTCATCAGTAGAGAGATTTTTATCAATAGGATCTCTGTGAATTCTGGGAGATCTCACTGATTGTACTGAGCAACTGTACGTGATGGACAGATAGAGAATTTCTTGGATTGAACTACTAATAGGTGAAAGTACAGTACTGTGAATATGGGACACGCAAAAGTACAAATACCTTAGAACTGCCCAGGGAAGATAATTACTCAAGTGTTTAAACTGATACTTTTTAAATTTTTTTTTAACACCAGTTCTCTTTGACAAAGAGGATGTCCTTTTACGATAAAAGGCAATAAAAGAGTGCTTCTCTTCAATCTAGAGACAGACTGGACTTCTGTACTTGAAGATTTCTTAGCAATCCCTTGTCCAAGGCTTATTTATTCCTTGTGAAAGGGACAAAGATCTTGAAATAATCTGTGTTTTGTCTGGGAAAAGGCAAAACCTGATCTAGTTGTGTGCTTTGTACCCTGTTTTTTGACTCCTGGTAGGCTTAGGCTGTACTTAGGCTATAAAACTACAAACAGTGCAGGCATTTGTAGGCTGCTCTTGCATTGCATTACAGTGGGTGCTCTTCTGCTTGAATTCTTTGAAATGTCTTAATTTGATGATGTGGATTTTAACTGGTTTAAGCTCCTGGGAAATGCTCTTCAGATCATTAATCTCTAAAAACCTGTTCTTATTTCTGAAAAATTAAATGGGGAGGCAGGGGTTGAGGCGAGAGAGAAGTTGTAGTTAACTAGAGCTCTTTAAGTGCTGTATGTACCTTCTTCTATTCAGGTCTTCACTAGCAGCAGGAGTGCCTTCTAGGTACTTTGTTACATGCTTTTAACACTAATAATATTGATTGCTCTCTAATAATAAACAAACTTTATTACAGGATAGTGTTGTTACCACGATTTATGACTACCATACCGACAGGGGAGCTAAACCCATCTAATTTTGTGATGTAGTAAAATAAAAAATGAGCAGGGAGTATAAATAGTAATTTTAAGCTTTAAAGTACGAATTTACAACAATGAAGAAATTAAGAGAAATAAACAGTTTTGTCGTATCTACATATGAAGGGCTTGTCAGTCGTCTTGTTATGGTTCTTATATTGTCATGTGTCACTGATAGTGGACACTGCTAGATGCTGAGCTGGGAGCAGGATCCTTTATTTTTAAACCATCCATTGAGAAGTCTGACTACTTGTATACTACTGCATCTCTTTCTGAGTATTAATGAAGGCATAACTCCTTTTCTTTTGCCCACTGGGGCTTAGATATAACACTGACTTTTTCAGGCGATGCTGTCTTTTCAGTTGTTATCATGAAGTATGAGAGCAAAGGGAATTTCCTGATATTGCGCAGCATTCAGTGCCTTTTTGTCTTATCCTTTTTTTGTTAATGTTTGTGAGATCAGGCTTTCAGTTCAGTTTTTTGCAGCCAGAGTTCAAGGCCTAAGTGCCAAATAAACGCCTCTTGGGTATAGGTTGCTGTGATACAAATGTATTTCACATTTCTGTTTTCTTCCCTTTTTTTTTAATTGTTTTTGTTGGTTTGGTTTGTGTGTTGTGGTGTGGGTTTTTTTTTTTTTTTTGTTCTTTTATTACGTATGGGTCTGTGTTTTGTGTTTGCATTCTGAAGGATATGTCAGTTCGTATAGCCTCTGGTGCTGAGGCTGAGTGAACAGGTCTCCTTGGCTTGACATGGCTCTCAGGATATGTTCTCTAAAGGGATCAGGGCTTGCTCTGCATGTTGGACAGCAACGTTTTGTGCTCCAGCTTTCTGGACCTCATCAGAAGTACCTCTGGGGAATATTATCTCTCCCTGTGCATTGAGTACATCTCCTTTCTTACCCGAGGGCTGTTTGTCCTCGGGTAAAGGGGGCAGTTCAGGGAGACACCTCTTAGCTAGGAATCTCAAAGGTGCTTGAAAGCTTCTGCTAAGAATCTTTTCTTGCAGTTTTAAAATGCGGACTGCTATTTGTAGTGTCTGTGGGCAAGTCCATCTATGGCTTTCCAGGTGAATTTTGACACCCTTGACTTTCTAAACTGGTGTTTAGAAAGTCAACTCCTGTTCTCATGGTGCTCTATGTTGTATGCTGTTAACAGCTGCTGCTTTTGCACCAGACGTAATTTCCTTTCATTTGCGGTAAGAGTAGATACTACTGCAAATGCTGAGTTAGTCAAAACAGGTAACAGTGAAAACTTGGCATATGATCTAAAGGGAGAAAAGACTTTCAGTTTGTGCTGGGGAACGTGAGAAGACAGCTGGACTTCTTCAGCCAGGTACTGATTTGACGAACCCTACTATTCTACTACTGGAGATAACAAAATACCTACACTGAATACAGGGCAAGGTTTTCAGAGGTGATTGAAGGCTTGAGGCTCTGAGCCTGAAACTTTACAAAGAGACTTCGTTCCCCAGAATATTAATGCTCAGGGTTCTTTGAAAATTGAACCTCTTCATTTCTCGAACTAGCTAAATTTGGCCATGAGTTTAGTGTTTCTCTTTTTTTTTTTTTTTTTTTTTTTCTTCTGCTTTCTCTAGAAGGTGCAAGTACAAAGGAGCTTGTTTCTCCCCAAGAATGGGGTAACTGGGAGCAGAGTTGTACTAGGTACATGTCTTGCATGAGGTAGTTCAGCGCTCTGCTGGTTTTTGAATCGCTTGTGTGTTGTCCACATGCACATACCTGCGCACCTGTTCCATAAGGTTTCTTCTTTTTGTCCGGTAAAATTAATCTTCTAGTAAATCAAACAGCAGCAGCATTCGGTACCATTTCCTGTGTGAGAACAGCTTTCTAGAGGTAGAACTGAGGGACACAGACAGCTAATTATACAGCTAATTTGCCTTCAAGCTCTTGGAGGCAGTGAATGCCAGCAAATTTTTGACTCTTGCATGCTTTTTTGAAAATTTTGGCTGTTAAATTTGTGTAGCAGGGATAAGCAACACTGTGAAGTATGGGTGAATATCATATCCTAACCATACATTTGTTCATGGCTTAGCTCACATTTGTGGTTTAGGGAAGAATTCCCATTTCCACACTGAAGTTCAGGTTAAATTATGAGGAGCCCTTTAAGTATCCTTTAGGAGCATGCATGCAGCATCTTCATTACCTTTTTAGTTGGGGCAAGGATTGAATTTCTGAGGTGAATGTCCTCACTGCCCCGCTTTCTGCATATTGCTTTTTTTCACCGGGAAGCAATCTGAGTGTGCACTAAGGATTCCTTTGGATGTAAATGAACCAGAAGTGTTACTCTAGGAGCATATGTGCTGTGCTTCAGGTGCCCTTGGGTCTTTGGCCTGTGGCACTGAACCTGGCCCAACGCAAACCCCCAAACATGCATGGGATGTTTCTTGGGGCCTCAGTACCACTGTCTTCCACAGCCTTTTCTTCTTTTGGACTGTGCTAGCAGCTAAAGTTGATAGTTGTGCTAGCCTTAAATTTCTGTGTGATGGGAGATAAGCTTTTTTGCTCTTTAAATATTAGTGAAGTAAATAAGCAGGCCATC
>JAVJGJ010000014.1:113275249-113309036 GCA_035590215.1 Microhierax caerulescens | reverse complement strand
GTAAATAAGCAGGTCATCTTGAGTTCCATCTACTGATCTAATACTTTATTCTCAATTTGCAGGAGTCTTAATGCAACCATCTTGATTTGAATGTTGTTTGTGAAGCTTTTTCCTGTATTTTCAGAACTGTCTATGTTGATATTTGTCTCTTTCAACTAATGAAGAGTGCTGTGGCATGCCTGTTTTTTAAAGCCAGCTGTTTTGCAGACCCTTCTGGGGGTAATTTTATGTAGTGGCTGTGGGGGGGTTACACAGACCCTCTTAAAGACCTTGACTGGAATCCCTGTGTGCCTTCTAGATATTGTTTTATGCCCCTGAACTCTTGTCTTTTTCTTATCTGGATCTCTTGCCTGCTCCAAACTGCTGACCCTCTCCTTTGCAAGAGGAAGACAATACTGGAATGAAAAATGTCTCTTCCTGAAACAGGGGTAATTTCATGTGTCCACTTTTTTTTTGCTGGAGACCAGACTAGCTGCCTTTTCTGGGGCAAGATAGTTTCTCATCATCAGTTCCATAGTAAATGATAAAAGCTCAGCAGCAACAAGTACTGCAAATACCTTGCAGTCCTGTTCTCAATTACAGAATTAGTTATGTAAATCTTGTATTAAAGGAGGAAGAGCCCTGATGTCTCTTAAATCATACTCTGTGTGCACGCATGCGTACAATTCCTTCTTGTCTAGGAGAAAAATATCTGTGCTCCTAACATGCAGGCTCCATAGAGATTAGCATACTAAACAGTATTGCTCTGCATGACCTGAAACTGGCTTTCGAGAGCTAATTGGATCTATGGGCTCTGAGAGAAGGGGTTGGAAAACACTGGTCTCTAGTTTTCCAGGTTGTAGACAGGAGTATGGGTACGGTGGTGGTATGGGTGCCCAAATGAAGTGCTTGGAGGGGCTCCTGAGCTATGGGGGTACCAGCTGATAGAGCACAAGCTGTCTGCTTTGCATTTGCTTATGTCTTCTTTACTTAGCTGTACATATCTTTCTGTTTTCATCTTTATGTAAGGAAACAGTGTAATACAGTGAAATGAACACTAAGCCTGAAACCAGGAATGCCCGTGTTGTATTCCTAACTGCTCCTGCTCTGTGCCTGACTTTGGTCTAGTCAGTTAATCTGTCAGAGTACATCTGCAGTGAAAAGCTGGCAATGGCTGTGCTACTGCACTTACCTGCATGTGCCGATGAGGCACAGGTACTTGTTCCCATGCCCTAACACCCATTCTGTGTGCATCTGTTGTTGACATTTTTAACATGGCTGCTTGCTTGGAGGTTATTTATGGTGAAGATGGGACTGATAGATAATTAAATTACAGACCAAAAAGATTACTCTATAAACACAGAGATCCATCTCTCCACTGCCTCCGTGGCTGCAAATCAATTGTCAAGCATGGAGCCAAGGTAGGCCAGTGCCATATGCTGCCTTGTTTAGCAGTTCCAGCAGCTTTGCTGCCCAGCTACCTCCTTCCATAATCTCTCACAACAGCAGATGCAAACAGAGTGGAGCTGCTCTTCCAACCCAACCAGAATTCCAACCAGAGAGTCTGAGAGCCTAAAGTGTGTGCTGGGTTGTTTGGTGGTGTGGTTACTGACTTCTGTAATTGGGTTTTGCTCTGTTGCTGTTTTTGCTGAAGCCTATGTGATGCCTTCCCTTGTCCAGTGGAATGCTTGCTGGAAAACTAGTCTTTGCGTACTGAGATTTGAAATGATCCCCAAAAACAATTTTTTGGGAAGTGGAGGTTAAGTTTAATAATATTCTGGATTATGAAAGCATGTGGCTTTTTAAATCTCATCTTCTCATTCCCTTTAGACTTAACTTTGCTTTAGACAGAACTTTGTCTGGTGTGGATGGGGTGTTGAGTTAAATAGTGGTGGATAAGTGCCACCAGATTTAAGGTAAAAAAAGCCCCAAAAGTGAACACTGACACCCCCAGCCCCCTGCAAACCCAAACACCAAAATGACCACTCAAAAAAACAACACCGCACTAAAAAAACCCCAACAAATAGCTCTTGGGGTTTTTTCTTTCTTTTTTTTCTTTTTCTGTTTAATATTTTTGTCAATGAAAAGTAGAAGACTTTATATTTGAATCAGCACTACTTATATTTGAAAGCATTTTGAGTGTTTTTCAGATATTACTTAACCTTAAAGATAACTTGGAAAACTAGTGATTAGTTCACACCGATAAGAATCAATATCTTCTGCTTTGAGAGGAAAAGGGGATGATGATAATGGAAATTATTTTTAGGAGAGGGGAGGAGGGAGCATTCCAAGATTTTGGGTTTTCTTAAATGTATAATTTGTGAAAGTATAGATTTGTGAGACACATGGATATTGCTACATGGGCATTAAAAAGTCTCTTGACAAAAGTACTTTTTCTGAGCTTTCCAGCTTTCTCACCTTGGCTCAATGCTATGTTCTATTTAAAACTGTGCTGGTTGAAAAATGTATTAGCTTTTATAGTTTAACATGATCTTGTCTGGGATTTGGGTTTTTTTGTCTTGTCTTGGATTTTCACACTCAGTATATGATTTTAGTGAACGTAGATGCAGATTTAGAAATGATCTATTACAGTCTGATTGATTTCTCCAGTCAAATCCGAAGAAAGTTCAGTTTAATCCTAGTGGTGTGTTGCATTCCACATAGAGCAAAGAAAAGGGTTGATCTCTGCCCGGAGGAGATTGCGGTGTAGAGCAAATGGATTTGGACTGCTCTGCTCAGTTCCACCTGCTTTGGGAAAGATTTAAGATTACAGATAAGGGCAGGTTAATGATGTTGCAGAACAGCACTGATTTTAATTCTTTATATTCCAGTTTGAGGACTTTTTTAAAATATTGGTAAATTTATGCAGCCTCTTGAGTTGGAATTAGTGTTACAGTTTTTAACCTGTGTCCTTCCTCTTCACTAAAGAACATGGGAAGATACTTTAGATGTACAGCATTCCTACAAATATTTGCAGGCTGCCTCCAACTCTGCTAGCTTTTCAGCTTTGAGTTGTGGGCTTTACTGCTTTGTCGACTGTTTTCCTTAGAACATAACATATTGAACCTCTCCTCTGGCAATATAAATTGCTTGTGAAGCAGAACAACAGAAAATCACCTGTCTTGTGTGGCAGACTAAATACCATTTCCAGAGTCCCTGTACTTTTTGGGTCAGATGTCACCAGGTAACCTAAGCAGGCTGCTCTGGCAGAGTAGGGTAAAAATTGATTTCTGCGAGACTATTGGGATGAAAGTAAATGAGGTAGCAGGGACAGGTATTTCAGGTGAGACCCAGGAAGAAGCAGCATATTGACTCTTGCATTTCATTGTTGTTTTTTTTTCTCTCCTTCCTCTTTTGATACCAGCTGCATTTTGGAAACTTATCAAATGTAGTTCTTTAGATTCAGCCTTTTATCTTCAACTGTCAGTCAGTGGTAGGGAAAGGAAATGGAGATCATATGTGATGGAGTTCTTTGACATCCCGAGGAATCTAAAACATGATCTTTAGTATTATCTCTGCCAGTTAGATGTTTGTTCTGTTTGGATCAGTGGTGCCACAGTTCTCTGCCTGCCAGAGGCCACTCTGACAAACTAGCTTTGTGCTTTGCACCGCTGGGAAAGGTTTATATGGCTTCTCCTTTCCCCTCTACCTGCTATATGCCTTGCTCTACCTTCCAATAGCATACCTCTCCCCATGACTGGGAAACAGTGGTGCACAGTGGGATCTGTGCTGTCAGCAGCCAGTGACTGTGTTTTACACTCTAATTAGTACTGCATATGCAACCTGGTTTCTGCCTTACAAGCTTCTACTGTAGTTTACCGGTCTCTTTTCCTTGTATTGTAGCAGGAATAATCCACAGAAGCACTTACAGTAAATTCCTGTGGCTCATTTTGGCATGGGTTTTGTGGTTGGATGAAAGAGATGCCACTCAGCTGGTCTTCAAAAGGATGGAGATGAACAGGTGAACAGTGCTTTATTCCTGGTAGCCCAAGAGACAGCCAGAGAGGAGATTCTGCCTGTTGCAGTTGCCTTAGAGAGACATGGCAGAGGAAGGAGGCTTTCCTCCTTGTGAGACAGTTCAGTGAAATGTTTACAAAACAGATGGTTTTAGGCAGTGATCAGGCAATCTGCTGACTATCTGCAGTGGTGTAGTGCTTTTTTTTTTTTTTATGTGGTGAAAGTATCATTCTCTTTCTGTCCCAGTCTTTTTACATAACAAGAACTTCTGACTGCTGTTTCCAGATCTGGACTTGCCAATTACTATCTATTTATCCTAAGTAACTTTATTCAGGCACTTGTGTTGGGCAGAGCAGATCAGGTCTGATGTGCTGGATGTTCATGTGACTCATTGTGCTTATGTGTTTTTAGAGTGGGAGTAGTGGGTTCTTTCATTGGTGAAGTTTTTTTTTGGTTTTATTATTTTTTTAAAAAGGGGTGAAGGAGAAGCATGGAAAATCTGTTTATTTTTTCTGCTAAGCTCGGGTGGTTGTCTCCCTCAGCTCTAACTAGAAGCAGCATTGGGAGAGGAGTTTTTCAGAGAGCTTCTCTTCGTTAATGACAGATACAGCTTGGGTAATTAGCTGTAGAAGGCAGCAAACATCTAACAGCTATGCGGAAGGACTCCTGGAAATGGAAAGATGCACCATAGCATAACTTAACTGCTTGAGTAACCTGATGGCCTTCTATGATGGAACGACTGCATCGGTAGTTAAGGAAAGAGCAACTGCTGCCTACCTTAACTTCTGTAAGGCCCTTGACAGAGTCCCACATGGCATCCTTGTCACTAAACGGGAGTGATATGGGTTTGATGGGTGGACTTTGATGGATAAGGAATTGGCTGGATGGGTCTAAAAAGTTGCAGCCAACAGCTCAGTGTCCAAATGGAGATGAGTAAAAGTGATGTCCCTCAAGGGTCTGTATTAGGATTGGTACTGTTCAGTATCTTCAGCGGGACTGAGCGCACCCTCAGCAAGTTTGTGGGCGACACCAAGCTGAGAGGTGCAGTTGATTCGTTAGAGGGAAGGGATGCCATGCAGAGGGACCCTGAGGAATGGGCTTGAGGAGTGGGCCCATGTGAACCTCATGAGGTTCAACAAGGCCAGGTGCAAGGTCCTACATCTGGGTTGGGGCAATCCCCAATATCAGTACAGGCTTGGGGGATGAATGAATTGAGAGCAGCCCTGCAGAGAAGGACTGGGGATACTGATGGATGAAAAATTGGACACGAGCCAGCAATGTGTGCTTATAGCCCAGAAAGCCGACCTTATCCTGGGTCGCATCAAAAGAAGTGTGGCCAGCAGATAGAGGGAGGTGATTCTCCCCCTCCAGTCTGCTCTGGTGAGACCCCACCTGGAGAGCTGTGTCCAGCTCTGGAGCCCTCAGCACTAGAAAGACATGGACCTATTAGAGCAGGTCCAGAGGAGGGCCAGAACAACCCTTCTATGGATAAAGGCTGAGAGACTTGGAGTTCTTCAGCCTGGAGAGGAGAAGGCTCTAGGGAGGCCAAATTGCAGCCTTTCAGATATAAGAAAGACAAGAGAGACACTTTTTACCAAGGCCTGTGGTGATAGGACAAGGGGCAATGGTTTTAAACTGAAAGAGAATACATTTAGATGGGGCATAAGGAAGAAACTCATTACTATGAGGGTGGTGAGGCACTGGAGGTTGTCCAGAGAAGCTGTGGATGCCTCATCCCTGGCAGTGTTAAAGGCCAGGCTGGACAGGGCTTGGAGCAACCTGGTCTGGTGGAAGGGGTCCCCCCCCATGGCAAGGGGGTGGAACTGGATGATCTTTAAGGTCCTTTCCTGCACAAATCATTCTGTGGTTCTGTGATAATTAAGAACTGTGTCCTAGTGAAAGCCTTGTGGTTTGCTTAGGTGCATTTGAAACACCTTTTCTTGGAGGTGGTGGGTTAGGGGGGGTGAAGGGGGAAGACAGCAGGTTGTTACTGTGCTGCAACATATGTTGTTTTAATCCTTTCACGTGAATCTTAATCAACATGGTATAGGTGGAGTCCAGCTGGGAAGGTACTTGCTTTTTCACCCAGTGCTGGATATGTGGCTTTTCTGAGATAACTCGGATGGTATGGAGATTAGAGCAATCCAGCAGCCTTGCAGTTTGATAGCATTTCTGAGGCCTCACTTAAGATGCAGTATGCGTTTCTTCATCCTGATAGAGATAATGGGTTTTAAGCAATTACACCCAGGCTAATTCCTTTTGATAAGAGCTCTACATTATCTAAAAAAAGAACCCTAGCCGCCTGGGAAAGAACAATATAAATGTCTCTCTCATGGACTTTTTCATTCACTCTCCTCTGATATCTTCAGATTATATGCTGCAGATCTTTCAAGACATAAAAATCTATCATTCTTTTTTTAGGTAAGGAGTATTGCAGTCAGGGAGGTGTAACAGTACTGTTGGCTTGCAAGACATGGATGGAGTCTTGTGTCCTTCAGATGATTCAAGGCTACCGTGGTGATTACAGTTTCAACATAAGAAATCAGATTTGGTCTGTCCTAAAGGAGCTCCTTGTTTCCTCCCTGTGCAGGCTATCTGGTTGTAAGGTGTGGGTTGCTTCTGCAGATTAGGGTGATCTGAATTTTGTAATTTGGAAAGAGTAGCAAGAACCTACCACTTTATTTAGTATAGATCTCAACTTCTACTGTGTGTTTGTCTGCACTGGAAAATAGAGTATGATGTTGTCATGTGTTAAGCAGGAATGGTAAGACATATCACTTACTTGGACTGTTTGTTGTTTTTTTCTTTTTGAGACCAGTAAAGAAATTTCAATAGTTAGATGCATTTCTGGTACTTAAAGAAATACCTTTTATTCTGCTTAATCGCTCTGACTTTTCCTTTCATACAGTGTAGGATAGAAAATTTAATTGGTTGCATTTAAAAAGGGGAGGAAATCCCAAAGCAACATGCTGTTTGTGTACATGTCACTTCTAGGAAAATCATGTTATATATTTAAAAAAAAAATGTTTGCATTAACAGTATTAAAAGGTTTTCAAACATTGCAGTAATGTTTGTTATAAGTTGTTCTTTCTCTCCCAGATAGTCGCAGATGGCATCCTTGATGTGTAGCTGCCTAATGATAATTGGAGTTGGGAGGAAAGGCAAGGGGAAAAGGGGAAGACTGGAGATAAGGATTATAGCCTCCCGTGGTGATATGCTTTGGTTCTCCTTCCCCAGAGAAGAGCCTCTGAATGTGTGGTGTGTTGTCTGTCCCTTCACCTGCCTGCTTGCTAGGGAAAGTTGCCGAATGCCTCCCAGTGGGAGCCTGATCAGTTCTTCCTCAAAATGGAGGAAGAGGATTTGTGGGGACATGTCTCTGGTGGGACAAAAAGAGACGCAAAAAATACTTTTTTTTTTTTTTTTTTTTTTTTCCCCTCTACTCTGTAAAATGGCTTTACGAATAACAAACGTTGTAGTTAAGCAGTGTAGTCCAGAAGTGGAAGATTTGGGATTTTGCTAGAAATAGGAGGCAGACTGCACAGCTTTGATGGCAGGGAATCCATTTCTTATTCTCCAGTGTGGCACAAGAAGAGTTGTCTCTGCTCCATCCCGTCATTTACACAGTGCTGCAGCAAAGTGGTGCCTAGATTGAAAATAAATGGAGTTCAGGGAGGGAAAATTGTTGCCACCATTTGCAAAGTTGGCTGCAGTATTATTTTCCTGTCATAAACTGTTGTGAATTTGAACGGGCTGCTGTATTTCCTTCCCAGACATGGTAATGTTTAGTTGGCAAGTGAAACAACCTTTTGTTTGGAAAGCTCTTTCGAGATGAAAGGCATCGGCAAAGTTGTTGCTGTGTCTCCCATGACTGCCTTGGTTGAGGAGCTGGACTGTGTGTGTTAAGTCTTCCTGATGCAGAGGCTTGAGTGCTTAGTCTGAGCCAATTTACTCATTCTTCAGCTCTTACTTTTTTGGCCTTAATTGGCTTCCTACTGCATGTCACATTGCATTTGCCTTTGGCTGGCAGACATAGAGTCGACCTCCTTCTCTGTGCTGCTAAGAGAACATGTTTTATTAGAGCTGTCTAGTGCCAGCTGAAGGAAGCACCTTGTGTAAGAGTGGTGGAGCAGCAAGTGTGTTCTTTCAATGGTGCTACCTTCTCAGCCTTGTGGGTGACCCCACAGATTATTTCTTATCTTGTTCTTTCATAAAAGATCGTAGACACAAAACTTGTACGAAGATGAGGCTCCTAGGAGACTCTTTCCTCATCTATGGCAATGTCCCTAATGCAAGAGGAAATCCTCACCAGCCCTTTCCTTGTGTGGCTTGTTGAGAGTTTAAACAGGCCAACTGTTCTGTAGATCCTGCTCCAATTTTGCTGCCTTTTTTTTTTTTTTTTGGGTTATCCTCAAAATGACAGGTTGCTATCTAATGTACTCAGATTCACTTCACAACCTATCTATTCAGTCATCTGCTTTCCTTGTTCTCCTCTTTTGAAAGGAAAGGGCAGCAGTGAGATGGTGCATCTTGGTGATGGGACAAATTAAGTACTTCATGGACCATTGCTAGGGAACAAATGCTAGCTCAAAACTGCCTGGGCCTTGTTTGGGCTACCTTGCCTCTCTGTTATTAATGTGGCAGGCCCCAGTTTATTGTTCTACCTTGAGCCACACGTTGCCCATCTTCCTGGCAGAGTACTTTGTGCATTCCTCTGGGAGAATCTTCTAATCAAGTGCCCGGCAAACAGCCATGAAGGCTCTTGGTTGCCCTACTGCATGGGTGTTTCTGGCCCAGCCCAGCAAAAGCACTGGTGTTGCCTGGTAGTCCTGTTATCTGTCTAATGAGCCCAAAAAACAAATCCCATCCCTTGTGTTTGTGTGCTGGCCTCCTTACAGGGGCTCCATTATCTTTTTTTCTGGAAAATTGTTCCTTTCAATTTCTTCTCGTGGTCTGGCAACTCTGTAAAAATAAACTTTTGTATTTACGCCGTTAATCTTCTGCTCAGGCAGGTTTGATGTCCAGCATTGCAGTTGATGACACAGAGCCAGTTACTGAGTTCCTCCTAAATACACATCTTTGGTGGTCTCAGTGATACTGAAAAATACTGAATTGTCAAAGTTCTGTTGTTTTCTGTCACTAGTGTATACACTACTCTGTACTGGTCCATCTGTTTCTACAGTTAAATGGGATTCAAGTGAATTCATTAAGAACATGTCACTTTATATTAACAGTGAAATATATTAGGTGTCATGAAAAATAAACGTTCCAACAAATTTACAGAGTTTGAAGCTCTCATATCATGAAAGCTGAACTTTGACTGCTCTGGGAAGGTGGAGGAGGGTGTATGCCAGTAATACAGGGCACTGCAAGAATAAAACATTTGTAAAAGCCCCTCATTTATCTGCCAGGGTAATATGGAGCTCACATCTTGCCAAGATCAGTGTCTGTAGCTCTGTGCCTTCTGCTTCAGTTACATGAAATGTTAATCCCTAATGCACGGCAAAGAACCTAACACCTTGCTTAGTAGCTAGGGATACTATTGCTGTTGACTGATGCAGGACAAAAAGCAGAACTCTGAATTCGCAGCTTGCTAGTTCCTGAGCCTCTTGGGTCACCTAGAAATGCAGCTGACCCTTGGAGTGTCTGCCCTGTGCATGGTCCTGCTCACCTGTGGGCAGTGCACAGCAGGTGGATGCTCTGCAGTAAGTTCTCATTCTCTTACCTGGTGATGCTGTGTCTGTGTGCTCCTGCCTTACCAGAATCCGAATTTGTCTTAGCAGTAACAAACAAAACCAAACTTTACAAGCAGTAACAAAAAATGTTAACAAAAAAACATTTGTTACAGCTTAGAAAGTATAAAATTGTCACTGTTACAGGCTGTCCCTCTTCTCTCCTGCAGCCCGTTCCACCGTCATCCTTGCAACTTTGTGTTAAACTGGAGTTGCTTTTGGGACTGTGCTGTGAGAGAGGGGGGTAGTCATTGCTTTACAGCAGTAGGGTAGGGGTGCTGAACACATCCATTGAGCAATCCCTGGGACCCTGTCTTTTGCTTTGGCCTGCCTTCTCTTATGAAGGTGCTAATCACCCCCTACCTTCCTGTAGTGTCAAAGGGTCTTTAGTGACCCTGGAAGAAGAAAAACTGAGCTGTCTGTGCTAATCTCAGGCACAAAAGTGCAGCCCTTGCCACATTAGTCGTGCCTTTGTCACCTCTAGATTGGATTAGTGCAGTGCACGGTATGTGGGTCTATAGCTGGAAACACATACAGAACAGTGTTGTCTGCTTGTTTTAGTGTCACAGGAGAGTGTTTTCCAGAGAGACATCAGCGTGCGGAGTGTCCTCAGTCAGGATCCTCAGCTGACTTCTCACAGTGGTCTGTTGGAAGCTGGTTTGGCTGTCAGGCAGTGCTTTAGAGCTTACCTGCTGCTGTTACTCTTTTCTGTAAGAGAAGAAGTTGAAGGATTGAATGGGGCTGCCACTGAAGACCTAGTCAGGAAGTATGTCAGAGCCCTACAGCTTGATTTTTTTGTTGGTCGTTTTTCTGTATCAGTGGTTTTACTCTTTCTGTAGCAATGATTTTACTGTATGATGCTTGTGTTCAGAGAGATGTCCTTACAGACATCTGGTTGTGGAACAGTACACAGGCAGTGGAGGTTTTCTTTGCACCATTCACACGTGAATTGGAGAGGAAGTCTGGCTGTCTTATTAGGACTAGTCAATCACTTGATCAGGTACATAATAACAGTCTTCTGGGAGGGATATAAGGGGTAAGAGATTAACCTCAGTCTGCATTACAAGTAAGTTTAACGAAGTACTAATGTTGAATACAGAAGGTCATGGCAATGAGGCAGTTGGACTATTATGACTGAGCCTGTACACGTGAACAGCCTGCAAAGCAAAGAGTGTGCTGGGAGTTATGAACTGGGGAGGCAAAGATAGTGTCAGTCCTTGGTTCAACTGTTTGTTGAACGGTAGCTAGGGATAAAAATAGGCTTTTTCTCTTGTAGTTTTGCTCAGTGTGTACAGCTGCTTGTGTAGTTTTCTGATTCTTTAATGCATCCCTCTCCAGGCTACTCTGGAGGGGACAAACTGCACTTCATAACATGGTCTCCAGTGGGTGGTTTCTGTCCACGAGACTAACTTCTTTGCCTACACCTGCATACCTATTGGCATGATGGTTCTAAGCCAGGGAATAGGGTCTTAATCTACAGCAAGAAGACGTACAGAGTGATAGAAGGGGAAGGCTCAGCAAGTGTGTTGGTGTTGACACTAGCCAGTGGCTTTCCCAATGTAGCTGGTGAATTAGAGCAGTTGTGCATTGCTGGACTTTGTATTGAGGGGTGCTTTCTTTAAATTTGGCTTTGCCTCTGTGGTATCTCAGACCAACCTTCTGGTCCAATTGCTTTTGATGTTATGGCCATCTACTTGGTTTTAGCAAGATCTGTCCTTTAGTGTTCTGGC
The DNA here is from genome assembly GCA_035590215.1 of Microhierax caerulescens. Taxonomy (NCBI): domain Eukaryota; kingdom Metazoa; phylum Chordata; class Aves; order Falconiformes; family Falconidae; genus Microhierax; species Microhierax caerulescens. The sequence continues at coordinate 113,297,641 of JAVJGJ010000014.1, read as the reverse complement.
TTCTGTTCTACCTGGCTGCTAAAATATTTTGCAATGGGTAAGGAGCTGGTGGGGTGCAGTAGGATGCTCATGTTTGGAGACTGAGTTTAGGTAGTACCCCTCTCTTTCTGAGAAGATTTCTCAAGTTGGATCTATGAATCAAAGCAGTTCACTCTTTTGGGAAGTAAGAACCTGCAAAAATCCATGTGCAGCTGCTGGGGTTATTCTTTGGGCTACAAAGCCAAATCAACCAGAAAAGTCTCCTGCTGCATCTTTGCGAGGTCCTCTGGCTAGTTTAAGCGGTTCACATTTTTGCCTGGAGCATGACATACTGTTTCGCCAGCCTTCTGCTGAGAACTGCTGTTGTTCTATCCTAATGAGACAGTCCCAGAAAACACAGTGTGAACATTGTGTGTTCCTCTGCTCTGGAGGAAACCTGCTCTGCTCATGCTCCCATGTTCTGGGGCTTAGACCGAAGAGGGGATGTGTGCTAGAAACAGGTGTGGCTGTAGAAGTTCGTTCAAGCAAACTGTGTTGAAATCAGTTCTTCCTTTTAAATCAATTAGGAAGGCAAGGGAGCTTACCTGTGTTAGAGAAGCTGTGACCCTTCAGGGCAGAAATGACCATGCTTATTTTTAGAGAACGTCAACTTACTGTTCTTATGGCCCTCAAGCTAGGGGAGAGTTAGTTTTCTACTTCAAACCCTCTACTGATGTCAGCAGAAGTCTTATAAAAATGCCTGATAAGATTATGCCCTCACTGTAGTAATGTGAACCACTTATTAATATTTTTAAAGCGTTTTACATAGCACTTGGTTTGTAGTAGAGGAACTGCTACCCATTGGATCTAAAGCTAGTTCTCCCCCCTGCTCCCAGATTTCATTACCTAATGGGTTAGTAAATAAGCAATGAAACAAAGATTGCCCAAACTAAAAATAATACGTTTAGGGGTTCCTGCTCCAGAGACCAAATGTTAATGGGAAATATTGCTCTTACTAGTGCTAGCTTTCTGCAGAGTGGAATGTCCAACCTTACTTTTTTTTTTTTTTTTTTTTTTTTTAAGTCTATCCTGGTAATTCCTTTGTTAACTGTGTGTTCTCCCTCTCTTCATTCTCCTGCCTAGCTTTCTGCAGAGGGCGTGTTGTGAGGGTGCCCAAAGGTCCTCTTATTCGAGTCATGGGCACGGAGGTGGTGATACCTTGCAGTGTTAGTGACTACGATGGACCCAGCGAGCAGAACTTTGACTGGGAGTTCTCCCGGGAGAGTGACTTTGTGCGGATAGTGAGTACCTGGGATTCTACATTCACCTCCGAGGAGTACCAAAAACGCGTGGGCCACGGAGATATCAAACTGAGACGGAGCAGCAACGATGCTGTGGAACTTGTGATTAGAAACATCCAGCCAACTGATCAAGGGAGATACAAATGCTCTACGCCCAGCACTGATGCCACCGTTCAGGGAAATTATGATGCAGAGGTCCAAGTGAAAGGTATTTCTGAAGAGTGAGGTGTGCTCTAAATTTGTTTTCAATATTGATTATAGATGTACCTTTAAGAACATTATGTTTCTGTTGCTTATGAGCACATTGTGATTTGTTTTTTTTCCTCCCTGTTCATGCTTAATTCTCCTAAATTTGAAATTCTTTTTGAATTTGGATTGAATTCCTAAAATTGAAAAATGGAAAGTATATACTTGCAAAGGCAAGTAGGGTGAAGAAGCAAAGAGAGGCTGTTTACTATAAACAACACTTTCCTTTTTTCTGTCTAGTAAATACGTAAATAAAAATGGGAAAACTAAGCTCTGGGTTTTCTGAAGATGTCTGCAAAAATTTAATGTCCCTAAGCCTCTGGGTAGAGTGGCTACCTTTGAGGAAAAAACACAGCCTGTCCTCTGTCTTATTTAGTGTCATTTAGGGATCTTTATATACGACGGAGGTAATCTTCCTTTTCCCCTTTAGCATGTTGATGCTGCAGTCATGCTCTAGCTTTGTTCTCTCATTTAGGGTTCTTTAGTAGTAACTTGGGAGACTATTTTTTTCGAGTGTCTTTTTTTTCCTTGAAAATCAAGATGGTTCTGGGTAGGAATAATCCGAATGATGATGCTTGGATGAGAAACTAAAGTGAGGGGAAAGATAAATGAACACTTATCTTGGCTTCTTTAAAATGGAGTGCTTCCTTTAATGGATTTTCAGCTGAATTTCCTTGTTCCTGGAATATATTTGTGTGGAAGAAGGAATGACTGGCCAAGTGTTGTTCTGTGGTAGTTTTACTGCCTTATACCTGAACAGGTCAGTGTGGGTGTTCTCTTCTTGCTTCCATCTTATCATGCTTGTGTCTTTTGGTTTTTTAAATAGTGATTTCTGATGGCTTATCGGTGAGTGGTTCAAAAGCACGTTCCTCAATGTCTCTCAGACTGTCTGAGGGTGACTCCTTCAAGTTGCGCTGCTCAGCTGTCACCACCTCACCGGAGCACACTCACCTGCACGTGACTTGGCAGATCAAAAGTGGATCGACTTGGCGGGACATCCTATCTTTGACTCATGAAGGCAAATTCCAGCCAGGTCCCGGCTATGAAGAACGCTACCGCAATGGAGATATCCGCTTGGACACAGGAGCGAATGACACGTATCGGTTATCTGTATCCCAGGCCTCGTCAGTGGATGGTGGCATCTACAGGTGTCTCGTGAGTGAGTGGGTGAGAGGGGCAGATAGCTCATGGCAGAAGATTCAGGAGAAGAGCGTGGAGATAGCAAGTGTGGTGATCCAACGGACTGGTGAGTGTTACTGATGGGCTGGGGTCACAGCTTGCAGCTACAGCAGTGCTGTGCCCAGACTGTGACTTTGAGAGCAGAAATTGCATAAGCTGAACTAAACGAGGGCACATTCCAGGAGAACCTAGAATGCTGTTTGGATAGCTGTCCTGTTTACATCTGAGTTGATAGAAAATGCTTGGCATAATTTTTCTAGCTTTTATTTTGGGGAGAAGGGGGATGATGGCATGGAAGGATTGACTGGAGCCTCTCAGATGCCTAGACCTAGATTTTCTTATCTGTAGTTCACTTCAGATTGCTTCTGGGTTTTATATTTCTTCAATAAACATTTTATTTAACCCCTGAGCACCCCAAACCTTCTCTCTGCTCTCGCATTAACATAGGGTTGCCCCATAGCACTGAACAGCTGCACTTCCCCTGTAAAAGTGGCTTGTGATTCAGTGACAGATGTGAAGCTTTTCTGTATGTTGTTTATTAAAATAGCACAGAAAGATTATTAGAAAGGAGGAAGGTGGTGATAATTTAACAGGACAAATAATCCAGTGATTTTTATCATTGACACTGGATCACTGGTCTGATTGTTCCACCGTGTTGGCAGGGGTCTAGGACAGTAATGGTTCTGTTAAACACATCATTGCACGCTTGACTAAGAAGACAAAAATACATGTGGTGCTGTGCTGAGGATATCCAGATATCCCTGCCCATATGTATTTCAGGAGTAGATGCACTAAGCATTTAATTGCATTAGCATTACCACTGCTAGTTGGAGGAGGGAAAGCGGGGGGTGATGCATCTTGTCACTCAAGAGGTGGAAAAACTGGCAGTGATGGTCCCTCAGAAATGTGAGATTATGATGATATTTTAGAAGTGTTCAGACAGTAAGGGTATCTCTTCATTTTTGTAATCCTTTAATCACCATAGGGAGAACCCAGAACTGCTGGTTTTTTGGCTGGCTCATTTGGATGTAGTTTTAGTATCCTGGTGGTACTTGATCCTGTCAAATTTCACAGACTAATCTGCCCCCTCCTTTTCAGGGTGTCTGTTACACAGTAAAGCTTGCAGGTGCTCTCTGCCGAGGCAGGGTTTGCTTAATTAAGAGCTGTACTTCGCTGTTTTGTCATACTTCTGGAGAGTTTGGTTTAAGTAGGTGGGGTTTAATCAATGGCTGAAAACAGGGTGAGGATGGCCAGGAGCAGTAGTTTTTTGTGTAGTTTTTTTGCAGTTTTTTGTGTAGTTTGGGTGGTAATGTGGTTTTGTTTGTGGAGTTTTTTATTTAGGGTTTTATTGGCTGTCATTTTTAGCTCAGTCATTGGAAGCACTGGCACTTTGTCAGGGGCATGAAGGTTTGGGTTTTTTGTTTTTTTTTTTTTTTTTTTTAAGTTATGCTAAATGGGATAGGTTATTCTCCACCAAAATGCTGTGGAAAATTTTACCCACATATCCTGTAGGACTTGAAGAGCATCTTGTGCTGACGTCTAAAACCTCTGCACTTGAGTTGTAAATGGTATGCTTGGTTGCTGCACTTCCCTCATTCTCATCTGCTGTAAACTGTGGGGTTGAACTTGTAGAACAAAGTTTAAAAAATCCCCAAGCAAACAAAAAATCCCAAACTTAAAACCCCACAAAACCCCTAAAAGATGAATTAATACATCTAACAAAGGAAGCCAGGCACAGGTTACTTGTGTAACTCTGTGTGTGTGCCTGTTGTTGCTCTTCTGTCTACTTGCCCATCACTTTCACCTCCTAAAATCATGACGTCTTTGGGCCTGACTTTGTTCTCGTATGTCTTTTTTTAACAGTGCCTTGCACAAAAGGTATTTAACTCTAAGGCCTTCAGACATGGCCGTAACAAAAAAAAGGAGCACTGAGAATACACATATGGGTAAACTTTCATGGAGTCCCTCTCCATGCATACACTGCCAGATTCTGAATGCTTGTCACCATTTCATGAAAACAAAAGTGTTCCGTGGAGAAATACTGCTCTTGACCTTGCAGATCGGTCTTCTTTTATGTGTTGATATTAGTCTGTCAAAGAAACTAACCTTTTGTACTGACTGCAAACCCACGATGAGACAGTGAGGGAAGTCCCAGCGAGATACTCATCAGATAGTGGACTTTTCTTTACCACTTGGGTGGGGCTTGCTGCTCTCTGTTCAGTTTAACTGCTTTGTGCTATCACGTGGTGAGTGATGAGATGAGCATTGCTTGGTTTTCTTGGCAATAATTGTGGCTGCTCAGTTTGGCTCTGGCCTTTATACCTGATGATAATTCTAGAAAGCTTTTACTGATGGGTACCTATTAGGTAGTAGAACATGGTTTTACACGGAAGTCACAGATCTGCACCAGAGATGTAGCTATTCGTTTAGGGCAGGAATCTGTTTTTTTGCTCGTGATCTTGGTTGTAGGTCTGCTGAGAAGAGCCACTGCTGTAGCAGCCCTGTCTACTGGCCTCAGTTGAGACTTTTAAGAGCAGCTGCATTACACGCTGTGGGAACGGTGTTGCACTGAGATCCAAATCTAATCTTTAGGCAATGCAGAGTGAAAGAGTGAGCAAGTGAAGACATGTGGTGGCCAGGTAACTTGGTGAATGATTTGCACTGAGGTTTAGAAACAACATACACAGCAACCCTGGTTCACCTCTCACCAGTAACTAACGCGAGCTTTTCTGCTTCTGGTCTTGACACTTCAATCTCATGGCTTGCTTTAATAAAGCTGTGGACAGCCTGGTAACCTACAGAATGCAGAAGGTCCCATTTGAATACTGGGTATGACCATATGTGCGATGTATATAAAAAAATACTCACTAGCCAGTGGAGTTTGTTAAATGCACTTTAAGTGGCTATTGATATTGTTTTAAAGTCCACAGTGGCTGTTGGTCAGAGCAGTAAGTGGAGGGATCAGCAGTACAGGGAGTTATTGCTGCCTTCTGCTTGCTTCCATTTCATGTTTCTGCAACACACCTGAGGTCAGTCAGGACTCCCAACATGTGGCTGTGGCTGCTTCTCATCCAAATCTGTCCTGTTGGAGGAGCTCAAAAGCATTTCAGCAGAAACCAAGTTGAGTTCTGATGTAGCTCCTAGTGATTTCAGTGGACAGTTGTTCTTCTGAGGGATAGTTCTAGATCACCTTGACCCTCCTGTGAGAATGGGAAATCCTGCACATGTTTTCTTGCTGTGCAAAGTTGACCTGCAGTCTGTGATTGGGATAAAGCCTTCACGGACTAGTTGCTGTTGAGTTATAAAAACCCTGTTCTCCCTCCCTTTCTCCCCCTGGCCTCGTCATGCATCCCTTGCTTGACTGATGATGTGTACTTGTCTTGTAATAGATGATGCAGCTCAATATCCAACAGGCATTTGAAGGTAGAGCTACTGAGCTACTTCAGAAGCTTCTGTCATAGAATATGAAGTCCTAGATAACTTTGGACTCTTTATTATTATTATAATATTTATTTTATTTTATTAATTTATTTTTTGTTTGAATTTTGTCTCTTCATTTCTAAGCTCTAGATGTGGTCATCTCAACAAGCAATGTGTCTGTGACTGAAAGAGACTCCCTGGATCTTATATGCAACATCACAACAGACAGAAGTGGTATTTTCCAGGCAGAGGTGATGTGGTATTTTTCTGCATCACCAGATGATACCTTGTCAGATGCTCAAGTTTTGCTGAGCATGGACCATGATTCTGTTGTCAGTGAGTCAACTCTCATCAGCCTGAGCCATGTAGATAGGAATGCCTATCGCCTGTTAGTGCGTGATGTGGATGTGGAAGACTCTGGCTACTACTTCTGCCAAGCAGCTGTCTGGGTACCACTGCACAACGGGAGCTGGCATAAGGTGGTGGAGAGGACATCTGCACCAGTCAGTGTGGTGGTGACAGCACTAGGTGAGTGATTCTACTCTGACTCATTCCTTGGTCCCATCAGAAAAGGGAGAGGACTTTGCAGACTAACTTGTGTGCAAGTTTCTCTCTCGTTTGCATCTATTATCTCTATGTAGGTTATCTCTCTCACATATAAAAGTACTGATCTATCTTATGGGGTTTGGGGTTTGTACGTTACAGGGTTTTAGGATCTGTTACTGCATGTCCCATTCATGCACTCCACTTTCTGGTGTCATTGAGCAGTCTGCAATTGAACTTAAAAGCCTGCCTTGTTTTCCAGGAGCTGAAGCTCCTCCTGTTGTCATGTTGTCCTCTTTCACCATTCCTGTACCATTAGCAGGGCTCTGATCCGGTAACAGGCATTCTCTCTGAGCTCTGAACACAGTGATATCAGATGCTTCCGCTGGATTTTGAGTCATATACCATAGAAGCTATTTATAATGGCAACTTCATAATGAACTCTAATAACTTTCAGACTTGTTGGGTTTTTGCTTTGTTTTAATCACTAGAGAGAAACCACATCCTGCTGATGGATTTAGAATGGGACCTGACTCTATACTGCTTTATTCTCCTCCCTCAACACACAAGTCCATTTTACGAGACCATGTCACCTTGCTGTTGAGTAGTGTGAGCGGGAGAGACCTGGCTTGTGGCTAACTTCATGCTAGCAGTGTTGATTAGCACAGTGACCAGTAAAACAGATTTTCCTGCAGTATTTAACATTCTGCACAGTGGGGTGCATTTTTCATAATTCAGTCCTGGAGATGAGAGAATATTTAGCCTTTTGGACAAGCAAAAGATTGTTTGTGCACTTGAAGTTATGGCTTCCATATATTATTTCAGTATTTTTGCACCAAGTTCTTTTAATTCACCAAGGAGGGGGGGGAGGAGAAACTTGATGACCTCTTTATTCTCTCCTTCCTTTATCCCCCAGTTGTTCTTGGTGGTTTTCCCTTCTTACAGCTCTAATACCATCAATGTCCACGTTTTTTTTTGCAAGGGGCTGGTTAGAAGCAGCTGTGTTTAACAGTTGCTCATTTAAGACTTGTGGACTGAATGAGGAACAGGAGCTGTGGGTAAGAGATTCAACAGGCTTATCCGATCAACCTAGCCTGCAAGAGCAGGCTGACAGTCTTTCCCTACACCTCTTTCCCAAGACAAATCTGTTTTGGAGATCCACTGTCTCATATGCATGCTGCAGACTGTAAGGCTTTTGCTTTGCGTTATCCCAGCTGAACTCTTAAGCTTTGATCTCTATGCAAATATCTGTAGAAGTACAGTTACTTGAGAGAAATACTAGAAATGAAACTCCAGCAAAACTTCTGAGAAGTCTATCATTTTAGGGATAGGTCTAGATATGTCAGCCTCCCCATCCTGTCTGCTAATTTAATCTTGGAGAGAACAGCTTCAACTTCAAAGCAATGAAAGTGAGGATGGTGTTGCAGGATGCTGTAGATAAGGAATCTGTACCTGATAAAATTCACAAAGTATTGATTGTGTTGGAAGCATGAATGAACCTCGATGTAAGCTGGGGGAGAACTGTCAGAGATGTAGTACTTGGTGTTTGTTCCCAGCTTTAACTGGATGCAAGTATCCAGGCCTAAACCCTCTCAATGTACCCATTCAGAGCCTCTAGTCATCAGGAACTGGGGATACTGTCCAGTTACAAAGGCAGAGCTCCTCCATCATAGAAGTACTGAATGAGGCCGGCATACAGAGAACCTGCTCTGAAGTCTGGTTTTCAGAAATAGCTAGCTGTGCCACAAGGTTAAATCCCAGTAACAATGACTTGAAATTTTGCATTTTTGTATTGTGCAGAGAGCTGAGCTGTGGCTGTTTCCAAGTTTACTTGTAATATGTGCTAGAAGTGCACAACTGATGAATGTCTTCATTTCCTGTCCTTCTTAAGCTGTTTAAATTGCACATTCAGCTCGTGAGCATCCCCTCCTTCCTCCACTTGTGTGCATGTACATGCATGCACCCATGCTTCTGTGTGCACAGGTGTGCTGCATGCTCATGTGCTCTCTCATAGTCCCAGTACCTGTAGGGCTATTCCTTATTCTTTCCATTCCAATTGGGCATTATTTGGGAACAGGAGAGAGTAAAATCTGCTCTTCAGCAGATGCTTGGTTGCTAGGGCAAGAGAAAGTGGAATAAATTTTCAGATTTTCAACTGCATCCAGAATTTACCAGCTCCTCCTCCTTAATGGAAGTTAAGAGCTGCTGTAGTATTAAGTCATTGAACTGTCAGTGAGGCTGTTCTTTGACAGCTGACAGAGTGGAGGAATGAGGTTTATCCAGCCAGCCTTTTATTCTTCCTAAATCCGCTGTTTGAGTGTCTGTCAGGGTGAAGCGCCTATCTGGAGTGGTGCTGTCAAAGCCAAAACTCTCTTAGCAGTCCTTCCCCTGTGCGCAAATAAAACAAACCTGAAGTGATTTTCTAAGAACTCAAGTTTCTTGATGCTTTTTCTGTCTTGTGTTCCTGTCTAGAGAACAGTTTCTGCTTTTTTAGTCTTTGTTGCTGTGAAAATATCAATTGGTCTTGAATGCCTTCTTTTTAGGGGGGAAGGGGAGGTGAGGAGGAAAGATAAAAAAATTGCAGAGTGTGAGCAATATATCGTGAGGCCCTGGAGAAGACTAGTCTTTTGTGAATGAGACAGGAAGAGTAGTGTAACTGTAGACTTACACCAAAAGTGGATTTTTGCCACCATTAATAATCTGTGCCTTGGTTGCAGCAGAGTGACTCTGTGCATTTTCTTTTTTGTTTTGCCTTACTTATACTGAAATGTACAGAAATCTACACTTCACTGGTAGAAGGTACTATGAACTTATGTAAATGGTGCTTTTATGCTTGTGTGTTACCTAACCCTGCAGAAACTCACCATTAGCATCACTAGATACTCTGGTGTGTATCAGTGCCCTTGTTCTTGCTGGATGCAAGGACACTGCATGCATAACACCTAATGGTGAGAGATCTTTTCCTGCAAGCTGACACAGCAGCAGCCAGCTTGCTTGATACAATTGTTTTTATCCTTTGCATCTGAAGTCCAAAAGTGCACGTGCACACGTAGTTTGCGCAGCAGTTCTATTAAGGTGCTTTATTATCTTGCCTCTTTGGTGAGCTAAGCCTAAGTTTTAGCCTTGGACTGCATTCTGTGCCCCAATTATAGCTTCAGTTAATTGTTTCTAGGAGGGCAAAAAGCCAAGTAAAACATAAAGCAAGAAATAAATATAGAACGCTGAATGCTTACAATGTAAAAGCCATGTGATGAGTATTGGCCGAACAGTTGGAAAGCTGATCTTTTTCTGAATTATAGTAGACAGCAAGGCAGAAAAATATTCTAACACTAGTAAATAAATATATTTCCTTTGTGGTGCAAGGTTCTTGTAATCTTTTTCCTTTACTATCGCTGTAGTCTGAGAGAAAATAGTCATGTGGCTGCCTTATCGCTTTTAGGCTGTGGACAGCCAGCTATTCCAGATTTAAATACAACAGCCCCATTTTTAACCCGTGAGTTTCAGGCCCTCCTTTTCAATCTTGAGGTATTCCAGCCTCATAGCTGTACAGCATGTACTTCTCTGTTCAGACTGTGAAGGTCTTCTGATCTGTGCATCTTTAAGCATCTTTAACTCTTAATCTACTTGGTATTTATTATGGTGCCTGCTGAAATTTACTGTGCACGGCTGTTGGTGCTGCCTGTGGCTGGTGCCAGTGCTGGTACCCATACCCCCTGGTTTTGGTGTCTGGGTGGGTGAGGTGGTTGGGTTTTGGGTTGTTTAACTCTTAAACTGTATTGTAGAGACATGATGGGATGGTTAGTGTGGAAAGACATTTCAGGACAGGAAATGGCCTGTTATCCTGAAGAGAAATTGGGGAATGGGTCGTCTCTGGTCAGTGCAAACCCAGATGATAACCGGTCTCCTGTGGCTGCAGGCTGCCCCAGGCATTTGAACAGGGGCAAAAGGTGACTGGCTGGGCTGAAACTGAACCCACATGGTGGGTTCTTGGGGCTGGGCCTAAAGCAGGGAATTATTTTGCTCAACCAGTACCTCTTAGACCTGATTTTTCTGAAATGGTCTGATTAGACATACAAAATTAAAGCTGTTGTTTGGAAATGCAGGCTTAGGGGTTCTTGCATCAGAGTGGTGCAAGTCTGAGAGCTGGAGTCCAAATTCCTATTCCCCAGGTCTTGTAAGAAAAACGCATATTCTGACACTTGGTTTCAAGCTCAGGTGCTTTCACAGACTGGATGTTAGAAGTTAGCAGTATCTATTAATAAGCTCTGACACTTTCTTCTTTCTGCTTGTAGCTTTTAACCTCTTCTGGGTTTCCTCTCCTGCAGAGCCAGACTATGAGGTGTTTCTGAATGCCTCTAAAACACCCAAGTTTTCAGATGACCCCACAGAGCTCAACTGCAGGATCACAAACGCACAGGACACCGAAGCAAACCTCCGCTTCACAGTTTCCTGGTACTACCAACAGCGCCTGCGCAGCGACGATGTAGTGACAAAGGAACTCCTGGCCACGATGGATGCAGACTGGACTCTGCTGCTTGGGGACAGGAGCAGAGAGCGGACTCAAAATGGGGAAATAATCTTCTCTAAAAAGGCTGTTGACACCTTCAGTTTACGAATCCAGTGGACTTCAGAAAGTGACAGAGGGGATTATTTCTGTGTCATCTCTGCATGGACTAGGCACCGCAACAACAGCTGGGTGAAAAGCAAAGATGTGACTTCTGCATCTGTCAGCATTTTCTGGGCTACACAAGGTAGGAACCTTGAACCTATTTGCTGAAAGATCTAGAGAGCAGAGATAGTTTCCTCCTGAGTAGGCCCATCAAGCCAGAAGGCCTGTTAATGGGCTTTGGAGATGGGGTTCTGTGTTATGAAGGGGGAAAAACACTATTACACCCTTTACACGAGGGTGTAAAGGCCTCTTATTTGTGGAGGGAAGTAACTACTTAACAGCACTCACCAGTTTTATGCAACAGTTTGGAGTGGAAGTGCAAAGCAGAGATACCTTAGTCAAACTGCACTGAGAATTCCAGGAGCTGGGCTGTCATTGTGGCAGGGGTGACATCCAGCAGTGGTGCTGGACTCATTGCCCCCTTTCCTGACTTGGAGTATTTCAATCTCTAGGATGGATCTTGCTGCTAGCAACAGGGTTGTCTTGAGGTGAAAAGAGGAATGTCACTCAGTCATCTTTGTCTGCCGGTTTGAGAGGTTTTTTTTCCTTCTCTCTGACAAGCCCATGTTTAGAAGGTAGTTCTGAGGAAGTTCATGGGCGTAGTAGTCCTGGAGCATCAAAAAGTAAGTGGGTGGCAGAGCAAAGTAATTCAGTGATTTGCTTGTTTCTGGGCCTTTTTTAGGCAGAAGTGAACTAGCTCTGGTCAGTATTTAAACTGACTCTGGGAGAATTTCTTAGAAGCTGAAGTTACTTACATCACTTAACACCGGTTTATAATGGGTGTATGTATCCTGGACGTCCTGTAGAGTGATACTGTTTTGGCTTAGGTGTGAGGTCCTGCAAAAGGGTCTGTTAGATAAGGACAGAAGGAATAGGATAACCTAGGGTGTAAAGTCTGGCAAAAATCTGTGCTTGGCTAAGCTGCATTTATCCTGACAGACTTGTTTAACAGTCTAGCTCCAGCATCCACAGGCAGAAAACTGTATTTCAGAGACAAGTGGTTTGAAATCAGTTTAAAGTTGTTTAGGGATAATCCCTAAACAGTGAATTGGAGAGCTGCTGTGATTCTGCTTCAGTGGAGAGAGAAATGGTGGGCTGCTTGCTCAGTACTCCCTTCATCCCCAGTGCAAGCGTGGTCCATGCAAAGGTCATTTTTTTTGCTGAAGCTGGCTTCTCCAGCAGGAATGAGATCTCTCGTTAATGCTGAATGCTGGTCACAATTAGTTCAGTTGTTATGCCACAACACGGAGTGTGTGTGTATGTGCATGCATGTGTAATGGATCATCGCCTTTGGAGCAGCTAGAGACACCAGCTGGAGTTGAAAAGTCTCAGACTGTGTTGACATTTCTGAGGGAAAACAAACTGTGACAGGTGTGAACATTCCCTTGTTTCTGGTTTTATTCCAAAAACTCCACTAATTTTGCAACACAAATGTAAATGTTATAGTCCCCATGCTGAAAAGTATGTTTTGTTGGCAAAACTTGGAGTTTGGAGATTTATGATGTGAAAGTGAGCTCTCCTACAAACACCTTCTCCTCCTGAAAAAGTATGTTACATGTGTATAAGGGGGAATAGAAGGGTGGGTTGACGACATATAGATGTGATTGCCTGTTCTTCCCTTCCACCCCAGCAGCCTAGCCCCAGATGCCTTTCTGTGCGTGCCCTGTCCCCTGCCATAGCATTCCTGCGAGCTCCAGACTCGTCTGCGAGCCCAGTGCTGTAGCCAGCAACTATGAAGGAGTTAATCTGCTGCTGCCTCTGCTCTCTGACTGTTGTTTTGACAAGTATCTCTGGTGATTTGAGTCCCTGACTGCTCCCAGTGCTTATAAAAGCAAGCAGCCAGGCTCCCACGTGTTTGCCTAAGGAGAGAACAGAAATTTGCCTCTTCCTTGGATAGCTTGTGCCTACATAGAGGCTTTTCTAACAACTATTTCATTGCTTGCATCATCTGTGTTAACTTCAGAGCAGTGCTTGGGCCATGGAGGACTTTGGGAGAAATCCCACTTTGGAAAAGGTTGTTCTGAATTTTTGAGAAAGGAGAAGCTGTTCTATGTTGTGTCTGTGAGTCAGTCAGCACAGAGGGTGTTCAGGATAAGGAAACTTTTTCTTGAAAAGTAAACATCACATGAAAATGTCAAAGTCCTTTTTGTGTATGTTGTATAATAAGTTGTACATTTGCCCATGTACATTTGCCCATTTTAACTTGACAGTTTTGATCTTCTTTTTCTATTTTGTTCTGTTGGGACCACTAATGCTCTCTCACATGTCTTTCTGCTTACTCAGCTTTGCAAATGCAGCCAATTGCTGTCATAGATCACGGTTGTTTTTGATGTGGTCTGCCTGATTTGTTTCTTCCTCTCTTTCTTCTACCCTTTCCAAGGTGACAAAGAAAGCATCTTTATCTTGCCTCAAAAATGGAAAGTATCAATTATGTTGTTATTTTTTGCTTATTTAGAGTACAAATTCCAGTTGGTACAATAGGGTAGAGGAAGGGAGGAAACCTTTTTTGACTGGATCTGTAGAAGATTTTTCAACCCAGAAAAAAGTTTGATAGTTCAAAAAAGATAATTTTATTTATTAATTTGAATGTGAGTGCTGCCTATATTGCACAGTTGCTATTTGTAGTGGAATGCAGAACTGCTGCTTGTTTCCTAAACTAGTGTTGCCAGTTTCACATCTGCATGGAATTCTTTGCAAAAGAACATTAGCTTTCAATTGAAACTTCAAATCCCAAAGGTGCTATTATTTGGGGGCTTGTTAATTCTTCTGTCTTTAATTTACAAAATAATTGTATTTAACATGATGATACTTGTCCTAAATGCTTGCCCAGGCCCTGCCATCACATTTAATTAGCACTGAGGCCATCTTAATCTTTTTGAAAGTCTTGCAAGTAGAGAACAGGTGATGTTTCTGCCACCAACTCATCTTTACCATTGCTGGCATATAATAGGCACTGCATAGTACAGACATGCAGTTCCTCCTGAGCAAAGAAATTCCTTTACCCGTGGCACCAAGCTGCCAGGTGAACATGCCAGTTTGGGTGTAGAATCAAGAAGGTGGCGTTAAGGTGTACAAGCTCTAGCCAGGAATGGCTGGGCTCCTCATGCCCGTGGCACTGAGAGTGTAGTGCTTCTGCTCTTTGCTTGGTGGGGGGGGTGGGCCAGTAAGGGTGGTCTAGTTGTCTGTGTGCAGCAGTGGGGAGGGCTGTTGTGTTGTACGTACACGTATCAGGCTGCGGTGCAGGCCGTAGCGCCTGCTGCAGGGGCTGCAATTGTACCTCCGGGTGTTGTATAGCTGCCTCACTGTACAAAGGCAAAGCTGTCATTACCTTAATGTCTGCTGCATTCCCTGTACATGCAATCTGGCTGGTGCACTGGGGGATGAAGAAATCTTTATGAATATTGAGGTGGTGTTCCTTGAAGCTGCTGACAAGACATTAGGCTCTGAGGTTACTGTTAGCCATGGCCATTGAGCTGCTTTTCTGACCGGAGTCAGCGGAGTGCAGGGAAGGTGTGTGCTGTTTCCTAAGGTCTCCTTGCCCTTGTAGCTGTTAATCTTCTCTAGCAATTTGACTGGCTTAAATTAGGTAAAAACTCTTTTTGGTCACTACCCAGGAAGTACTCTTGAAGCTGAGCAGGCACTTTGTGGTAGAGAGCAACAAGAGAATTACAGTGTGGCTTAACCACTTGGACTGGCCAGTGATGGAAGGCAGAAGTGTGCACTGCCAGGCTCCAGAGTACAGTTTATTACTCAAATTTTATCTGAATCATTTGGCTAGGATTTCTGCTGCTGCTGGCCCTGGAGTAGCGCCCAAACTAGTTATAAGCTTTGGGTATGGTTTACTTAGGATCTCTTCCCCTACCACTTTCCAGCATAAACTCTGCAGGTTGCAGTCTCCTGTCTATGACCGACCAGGGTGTGTTTTGTCGTGCTTTTCATTCATGGAACTTTACAAGAAGGAGGTGAGACCTTGCATGGGATTGCAGGCATGTGTGCAGAGGGGCAAGTGTGTAGCATAGCAGCCCAGACAGATGTTGCAACTCTCAGATTAGAAATGAGATCTTAGGCTGTAGTTCTTCAAAGAAAATGTTCTTTAACCTCTCTGGCCTATCTTATGCTATAAGATCTGATGAGTAGTTTCTGTTAATACAGGAAACATGAAGAAGCCTTCCTTTCCCACATAACTTTCCTTGCAGATTACTGTTATTTCTAACCTAAGTGCCAAATCTTAGGTCTCTTTTCTTTTTCTGACGTGCTCTGTTAGACACAGACAACTACATGCTTTTCGGTGGGGGTGATGGAATGCTAATTACATTTTGTCTGCTGCTACCAAAGGAGAACAATTTTGGCACAGAAATGTACTGTTAAAAATGGTGATCCAGGCTTTTCTAGTTGTTAGGATATGTTTTTTTTTTTTTACTTTACTACATGCACAGGTGTCTAATATTATTGCAGGTTCAAAAATGTTCCTTTGATATTTGACTTTCTTGCAACAAGAAACATTCAGCACCTATATGTGCTGGTTTTTTGTGTCCCTTTTTCTAGTCTGGTCTGCATTGCTTACGGTCTCACATAAGAGGAGGTCCCTCTGCCTTCTGTACTCATCCAACCTAAGGAGGTTTGGGCTTTTAAAAGGTAGAAAAAGACTTTGAAAGGACTTTCTTAAGAATATATCTCCCTGTTCTCTGTTCGGCATCCTGATTTCTAACCCTTTTGAATTCTACTGCTGTTCTCTAGCTACATCTCTGGACTTCAGATGTTCTCTTCCACGAACTGTACAGATGGCATTTCTGCTGTTCTCCCATGCTACCGCCACTTCTGTCTCCTTTTTCTTTAGTAAAAATAATTGGTAAAAGCAGCATTTTCTATAGCCCTCAAATGGAAAGTCAAGAAAGAATGCCTAGGAACAAAGTTTGCTCTGTCCTTGCAGGGGACAAGACACTCCTCTGTGTACTGCTGCCTGACCTGTGGCTTGGAATTTGGAACCCAGATAGTAGGGAGAGTTGTCTCTTCTCAGCTACATCTGTAATGCTCTGATCATCTGAAGGCGTTTGTCTTAAACACACATATAAGAGATGAAATGAAAAATTTCTTTTTCAGTGTCTAGGACCCAGTGTTCTGACACAGAGATAACAACATGAAGAATGTTTACATCAGGAGGAACTTTTGCCCAGAGCCTCCTCACATGGTCTAGAAAGCAGCAACACACAGTATAAAAAGTACAGCTAGCTGTTTGTGCTTCGTTTTCTGGGGCAAAATATAATTGTCCACTATATTCCTGAAATATGTGACAAGCTGATCTGTGCTGGACTCGTAATGTTGCAACCTTATGAAGAAGATGACAGCAGAATCTTGTGGATGCAGAATGAGTAAAAAATAATTTGAGGTGCATGATGAGTTCTCCCACAAGGGAGTGGGGAATGACTCTGTGTGCAACTTCAATTGTCATTGTACCCTGAGTGCCTAAATGTGCAGCTCTCGTATTCCCACTTGCTTAGCGGGTGGAAGTGAGGGGGGGTTTGGTGTGGAGTATCAAGTAATTCTGTGCTCAGCTAGACCACTAGAAGCAGCTCAGCCTTCGCCGCTCCTGCTGTTTCTTTATATAGCTTTGTACTGTGATCTGCTTTATACAGTACTGATTTAAAGTTGTCATACCGGGTTTCTCATCTTGTGGGCTGTGTTTACTCATTGTGAAAACTGCTGCTTGAAGGCAAAACACTGCAAAATGTAATCTTGACAAGTATCTTGTTGCTCTTATAGGGAGGGCATAAATATTGCTGCATTTAGTTCAGTTTTTGGGGAATGTGTTACAATCTCACCATTGTTTATTTCCCTTTTCCTGAGAAGTTTCACCTTGCGTAAAGGTGATCTGCGTCATTTTTGTTTAATGTGTCTATGCTCATTTTTTATAGAGGGGGGAAGGTAGATTACACTGCAGCAAACTAAGTCCAGAAGGTTGGACTAGCTGTGTTTTTGAAATACTGCTACTTTGGGAAGTGGCTATAAGCTGTGTAACCTGCACGAGCCCTCCCTTAAGAAGAACCTGGGTGTGTAGGATGTCCCTTCATCACAGTGCCAGGAACTAGCAACTCGCTTTCCTTTTGTCTGGTTCTGATTTCAATCACTCCTCGTTCTCTCAATTCCTCACTGTGAGTTTGTGTTTTTCATGTCTTGGGGCTGTGCTCCTAGATGTGTAACTTTCCCAGACCCTGTAATTAAAGGATTCTTGCGATTGAGGAGCTGGCAGACTTAAGAGAATGCTGAAGAAAGTGCAGGACACTGAGCAGAAAGTGTTGCTGGCATTCTTGATGCCGAATGGGCTGTCAAGGCTCCTGGTAGGCTTGTACTCAGGTGAATGCGTGAGAAGCAAGGGAGAAGAACACAGTGTGGAGGCAGAGCTATAGCGAACTTTTTCAATGCAGAGGTGTGTATATGGGGGTGCTGGGGACGGTGACTTCTCCCATTACCTCCCAACTTTTTTTGTCCTTCAAATTCTACTGATCTTGGGAGTTCAGCTGAATGTGTCTGGATTGCTGTTAGGGTGGGATTTCGTGGGAAATAAATGAAGCTACACTTAAGTGCTGCTGATACAGTTAGTGGCAGCTTTTCTTGCTAGTCATGAGTATTTCAGCAGTGTCCTTGTGCCCTGTTGCTGAGGGTGCTCTTCCTCTACATCCAATGTAAAACTGGGACTCTGAGTCTTGTCTGACTAATATCTTTACTCCTGAATAAAAAAATCCCGGAGATGCTGTCACGCTATGACCTGTGTATTGCATTATCTGTCCAATATTTGGTGTTTGTTTGAATTCTTGCATTTTGACCCAAACTGTTGTGTACTGGTGTGTGTGCACTGTTGAGTAGCGTTTTGGGCTGTCAGTGTGTGTTTAGATAAATGTGCTGGGTTTTTTATCTCCAAAAAAAGTACTTTGCATTTTTGTAATCTTCTAGATCGAAAGGTGCTGCAGAAATAGCTTCACCTATTTATTAACCCCTCTCTTGCTGCTTATTTCCTTCCCTCTTCAGATTACACGCTTACAGTGGAGGCAGTGAAATTGAAGCCATTCTTTGTAGCAGGCCACACCTTTGAGATGACATGCAAAGTGTCTTCGAAAAACATCAAGACGCCACGGTATTCTGTCCTCATTACAGCTGAGAAGCCACTGACAGATCAGTCAAATCCCAATGGAACCACTCGCATAATCTCCTTGAACCAGGATTCAGTAGTGCGGCTGGAAGACTGGACAGACCAGACTCGTGTGGACGGTGTAGTTCTGGAGAAGGTCCAGGAGAATGAGTTCCGCTACAGGATGTATCAGACCCAGATTTCTGATGCTGGGCTGTATCGCTGTGTGGTGACTGCCTGGTCTCCAGGTGGTGGTGGCATGTGGCGTGAAGCAGTGAATGGCTTATCCAACCCTATCCAGATAGACTTCCAGACGTCAGGTTGGTATAGAATCTGGCAGCTGTGTGTCTAAGCCAGAAAAGGAGAGAGTTCTGTGATGCTCTTCTAGTAGTTTCCCTGTCTCTGGGAAATACTTAGCCTTTGAAACATGGAAGGGGTCTCCAAAGAGCATGACAGCTGAAAGCTACGGTTGTCTCCTTTGGTAGTACTTGTGTCCTTTGTGCTATTGACTGTTAACAGAAAGGTGTTTAATGAATTGGTTGTAATTGTAGTGACTGGATTTTTCTTTACTAATGCAGCCTTTTATGGTCCTGCAGGCTCAGAGATGGTTCTCAGTATGGAATAACTGCTGCCACATTTGCCAGCTTTGTCACTAGGTTGCAGTTAAGGTAGTGGCTGCTTTGAAAGAACGTTAATATAACTTGGATTTCTGTTCCAAAACAGACTCAATTAGCATAGCATTAAATTGCCTAAGCATGCCTTCCTGTTGATGTAATTGCAGAAAACGGTCAGGTCAAGGCAATGGTAAAATTTCAGCTATCTTGACAAGTGTATCCTGCCATTGGAAGACCTTAAAGGCCCCTTGTGTCTGGACTACAATGTAGCTCCACAAATTGGCATGAATCTCAGTACACAGAAGTGCATCATTTCCTCATGTCTTTGCTGAAACCCTCACCTTCAGCTGCAACATAGTCTGTATGTTGAGAATTACCTAGAGAAGTGCTTCTCTAGAAAAAATTGGTGCTGGTACATTGTTGTGGGGGAACGCAACAACAGAATTGGTTTGGATCATCAGAAGATGCATGTCAACACTGACTTCCTATCATGCTGTGTGGGTGGGAGGTGCTGCGGGAGTTGTTTTGATAATGGTGGTGCACTTCTGAGTAAAGGGCACATCTCATGACTTGGTAAACCAAGCTGGTGACTTCTTGAGCATTTTTGAAGAGCTATCAGTGAAGCCCAAAGGTGTGTCCTATGCTGGAGCTCTCTAGGTAGCTGCTTTATTTCAAACCTTCTGCTCTCTCCCATTCCTATTCACAGCACAGCTTGGGTGGGGGTCTCTCCTCATATCCCTTGTTCTTTGTGTGAGTTACTCTGTGTAATGTAGCAGAGATGTAGGGTTTTTAAAATATGTGTCTGTGACTAGGCAAGAGCAGCCTGAAACTGTGGTCATTGTTCTCTGAGGTGTTTTCTAAAAACTGAGCTTCCTTATACTGGGCAGACTGGGGAAAGGACAAGGGCTAAGCATAGGCGGACAGCCTCGCAATGAGGACATCACTTTAAGAAGCTTGAAATGTACTGTCCTGTTACAAGCCTTGATGAAGATTCAGCCTGACCAAGGCTGGCAAGAGAGAGGATGTTGACTCAGCTCAATGCTTCTTTCAGTTCTAGGTAATTTCTGGTTGTTTTTTTGTTTAGTTTTATGGCAAGGTACTGTTCTGAAAATGTTAGTTGCCTGTGCTCCAGATGCCTTTTAGAGCAGCACTATCACAGATTAATATTGCTGTAGATTTGTTGTCTTCTCAGGGTGGTTTAATGGGCTATAGTTTTAGCCTTATTACTCTTGATATCTGGGTCAGACACAGTGGGAGAGAAGCATTTGCAAAGGGGTGATGCAACAAACCATCAAGAATGAAATCTGTCCCAAACCTCTCCCCTCCCCTCAAGCTCTTGCATGAAGTCTTTCTGGCATAAAAGTGGTGGTTGGTGAAACTCCCAACATTGGTTGTGTTATGTCACTTTGAACTCCTGACCAGAATGTTTGGTGGGATGCTATTAATATCCGTGGTTCAGAGGGAAACCTGTGAGCTATGCAAGGGAGGGAAGTGTGCATGTTGCAGTCTTGACTTCTTTTTGCTGTCACTCTACGCCTGGCCTCTTCACCCAGATAGGATTTCTGGAGCATGGAGTGAAGAAAGGGAGAGAGAGCCTGTAGAACCGCCCTGGGAATGTGTGAATTCCAGTAGCAGGGCTGGAGCAGGGGAAGGGATGGTCCTGAAGCCCTGTCAGCCTTTCATTCTTTACAAAAGAATGAAGAGAGAAATGAGATCCCAGGCACAATTTACTGGAGAGCTATTTCCCAAAATAATCTTGGCATGTGGCAAAATCTAGCTTGAAATACCTTCCTTTCTTCAATTGATGGATGAATTTTGTGTCCTTCAGTTGCTAGTCAGATATCTTTGCTGGACATTCAACTCTTGGCATGATGAGGGATGTGTGAGGCCACAGTTAGAATGTATAAACTGTGGAATTATTATTTGGAGAATTATTTGGAATCAGGTACACGAGACAGGAGACATTTTGTGGGTGTGGTGTTTTGGTTTTGTTGGCTGAGGTGTACTGTCTTTGATGCAAACTGAGACTGAGTCAGGGAGCTGGAGGTAAATGGCAAAGTTGTGGAGCAGCTATAAAAGCATGGCTCAGATATCACACCCTTGTCTTGCATCCTGTGGTACAGGCAGCTGTCAAACTTGTTCTTCAGAAAAAGAAGCTGGTGCCAGATTTTCCCTAATGGAAATGGTGAAAGGCAGAACTGCTGAGGTAGGTTGTAGTTTCTAGGGAGAATAAGAGGCTCCCCAAAACTGGAGGGAAGATACTAACAGGAAAGGGTCAGAAAAAGCAGGGGGATGCAACTCTACAGGCAATTGTAAAAGCTGGGGAGTATTAATATGTTAAATACTGAATTAATGGGAGCGTGGGGTGTGATGAATTTGAGTGTGGTTGTCCCTGATAGGAAATCTGTTAACGAGTCAATTGCGCTGACTTCTGGGGTTCTCGAAGTGTAACAAAAAGACATCTTAACTGTGACTGATGGAAGGGATACAATAAGGCAGAATAATTTCGAAAAATAGAAGGTATTCCACTCTCCTTCTGACTTTGAAGGCTTGGGCTTTGACAGCATTTTTAGTTTGTGCTGTGGCAGATGAAGTGGGGAGGTGATCAATACGAAGCAGCATTTTCAGCAGAAGGAAGCCCTGAAAGAGTTTTACATGAAGCTTTTAGTGGTAGGAGAAATTTCTTTCTCAGTTGTTTTTATTGATTCCCCTTTGATAGAAGGTGGGGATACTTGTTAGCATTGAAAATCCTTCCCTCCAGTTTGACTCCCTTCCAGATTACTGAGTTGAGTGATGTTTCAAGAGGGTTTTTTAGTGTGTATATACATTGTGCAATGTGATCTATCTGAATGGCAGGAGGCCTGTAAGCTTTTTGTATGTGAGCTGGGGAGCGTGCACTTGAAACTTCAGTGTTTCCTGCCACAATGGGTTTGAAATGTGGCAGTGCTCTGAAATATTTTTCCATGAACATCTGTGGAAAATGTCTTGCTCAGATTCTTTCCATTCAAGGCAGAACTTGCTGGCTGCAAACAGAGACCTCCTCTCTTCTTTCTCCACTTGCTGTTGCAGAGGGATGTATTTATTCCATTTAGTTAACTATCTGAAATGTTAATGTAAAGGCATTGGAAACTTCCTGAACTAAAAAATGAAATGCAAATTTTGCCCACTGAATTATATAAACTGGAAGTCGGGGTGGTGGTGGTGAGGAGGAGCCTAGTATGTCATTAGTTTTCAAATATTCAATCTATGGCAGATTGTTCTTTGCTGGAGCACTCACCAGGGCAGGGAAGCGATGCACAGCAAGGGCTCCTTGGGCCTCGAGAGCTATTCTCTGGATAA
>JAVJGJ010000014.1:113252606-113268962 GCA_035590215.1 Microhierax caerulescens | reverse complement strand
TTACCAATGTCCACAAACATCTCAAGGGTGAGTGTCAGGAGGCTGGGGCCAGGCTCTTTTCAGTGGTGCCCAGGGACAGGACAAGGGGCAACGGGCACAAACTGCAGCCCAGGAAGCTCCATCTGAACATGAGAAAAAAAAATCTTTACCCTGAGGGTGACAGAGCCCTGGCACAGGCTGCTCAGGGAGGCTGCGGAGTCTCCATCTCTGGAGACATTCAGAATCCACTTGGATGCGATGCTGTGCAACCTGCTCCAGGTGCTCCTGCTTTGGCAGAAGGTGGGACTGGATGATCTCCAGAGGTCCCTTCCAACCCTGACCATGCTGTGATTAAAGCCATGTCATCAGCTTCTGTGAATCTTTCCCAGGCTGTGCGCTGACTATGACTGACTCAAGTATACCTTATGGTGGAGTGTTGGGAAATAGTCTTTGTAGTCCGGCTCAGGCCAAAAACCGCCTCCTGCCTTTTCAGATTTTTTAGTGGGGAAAAACCCCCATGTATGAAGATGCTTTATTGTGTCCTTTCACACATCAGGGCAGCCCGAGGCCCAGGGCACGGAGCACATGGGCAGAAGGCCTGAGATACTCCCAAAGAGGAAAGATGCTTCTCTTTGCAATCATGCGGTTTTCAAGACTGAACTAGGAAACTTTCACTGTAATGAAGCCTGCTTAGGTTTAAAAAAAAAACAACCAAAAAAGCCCCAAACAAAACAAACAAAGAAAAGTTTTCCCTCTTCATCTGGAGAGGGGAGAGCACAACCCCTGCCACATCTCTTGACTCTCTCTTGAAATCCAGTCCCTCTAACACAGGATAGTGATTTCTGCGGATTACCATCTGTACCTCCAGGAAGGAGTTGTACCCTGCTAGGGAAATAACCACAGGGAAATAACTGTTTGTGGCTTACCAAGGGGAAGCATGGCCATGAAATGCCAGAGCAGCTGCTGCCTAGCTGCCCTCTTTCTGCCCAGGAAGCTTTGACCCTTTGTGTGGCAGGCAGGGTGGAGATGTGCTTGGTGACCCAGAACTGAAGAGTACGCAGGGAGGGCTGCTTTACCGTGATGCACAGCCTTTCCCTGGCTGAGTGACCAAACGAGCGTAGCTTTTTACCCTTGTGACATTCAATGGCCAGGAGTGCTCAGGCTCCGCTGTGCATTAGTGATTTGCTGGCATGCCAGGGTTTGAAGCCAGTGTCTGTTGAATGCAGTAGATGCCTGGACTTTCAACCTAGAAATAAGGCCTGAAAAGCCCTGCCTGTATGTACCCTCTGCCCTTCCTCGTTTGCCCTGCCAGGGCAGGGGTAAGGCAGCCCATCCTTAGCCTGACAAAGTGGGGATCATGCAGTTCATCTCCCTTGCTAAATCCCTGACAGCATCTAGGCAGGACAGAGCCTGTTTGCTGGAGTAGAACACGTCCCGTATTCCTGATATGATGTCACCTCACTCACTGCTGGGACTTTGGATAGACACCAGGCTATGG
The DNA here is from genome assembly GCA_035590215.1 of Microhierax caerulescens. Taxonomy (NCBI): domain Eukaryota; kingdom Metazoa; phylum Chordata; class Aves; order Falconiformes; family Falconidae; genus Microhierax; species Microhierax caerulescens. Next base: position 113,267,485 of record JAVJGJ010000014.1, on the reverse strand, counting down.
ACAGTGCCAGGATTATTATGGTGCTGTTTTGCTTTTGATAGTGCGGCCGAGGGTATGTGCTGGGAATGCAGGGATGTTCCTAGCAGATTTTGACAGTCTCTTTGTTTCTGTTGCTGTGACAGTTCACACGCAGCTTGAGACTTTTGGTTACAGTTGGCTGGAGTGCCCTGGTCCATGCTGCCTTTAGTCCGCTAGGTCCTTGAACTTCTGCCTGCACTACTCCAAAGAAAATGATAGAAAATGTCTTGGTTTATTTGAAGATGAATAAATAAATAGGCTGCAAGGGGAATATGGTTGGGGGTGTGTGTGAATGTCGGGAAACAAATTGGATTCACATAGAGAGTTTGTACAGAGGCTGAGGAAGCAATCAAATTAATCTCTCTCCATTTCCCTAGGAAAGGATCCCATCATGCTGAGCTTAAGTTAGGGCTGCAGCCTGCTTGTGAAGTCACTACCTGAACAGCTGAACTTCAAAGTGTTCTGGGTCTCTTATTTCCTTAAATATGTTCTAGCAAAAGCATGTAGGAGTCTCCACTCGTATTCCATGTGTAACCCCTATCGCATCTTTACCACCCTTTCACCCTTGCTTGGTGGGGTAACTTGCAGTCTTAACTTCCAATAGGGAGGATATCTACTGTCAAAATGTATACAAACCTCTGGGATTATATGTCTATATACTGCTCTTGTGTACAAAGTACAACTGCTTCTGGGGCAGAGGGCTGTAAGGAATTTATGGTATAACAAAAAGCAGCACATTGTGCCCAGTGGAAATTCTAAGGGGAATTTTGGAAGCCACAGAAGTAATTATTGTATTGTAATTGGAATTCATTTCTTAGTGTGCTGTGTAATCTCTGCTGACCAAAACAAGCCAGGCCTTTGTAGTCTAGAATAGCTTCACCAAAAATGACAGTTGTAGCTTCACGGCACATCCACGTTTCTTTCCAGAACCTCAGTTTGGAAGTGATGTGATAAGTGTGCGCGGTGTGGTGAGTTATCAGCATAGCTTCCCACAGAAATCTTTTGGGAGGGTAAGAGACAAGTGGGTTGTCTTAAATTATTTCCTTACGTGTTCTCCACCAGAAACATTGTTTGCCCCTGATCTTCAGTGGATTTAAAATTTATGGTTCCTCTACTAAAGCAGTATCATGTAAGAAAGGAGCAGGGCAAATATTCCAACAGTTTTTCATTCCTCCCAAACCATCTTCCCATGCTTCTTGTTGTTGCTGCTGCTGTCCCAGAGGTTGCAAAGCCAGGTAATGATAGTAGCTAATGGAGTCCAGGGTGGGTAAGAAGGGTTAGTTCTCAATCTGAGTCCAAAGATCCTCCTTCAGTTCTTTGGCCCCTTCCCCCAGAGCCATCCCAGAGGCCACCATTAGCCTCAGCTTTCCTCCTACTTACCTCTTTTGCCTTGTTTAGTAGAGAAATCATTTAAAGGTATTTTGGTACGTTCTTCAGTTTCTGCCCTGTGAAACGGAGAGTACTAGCAATGTTGGCATATCTGAGATGTTGTGGTTTTGTTAATTTTGCATGAGAGGTTTAGTTGTTGCCAAAATATGGGGAAGTTTTATTTTTTTAACTTAGGTGCTTTGGAAGTCAAACATCATGTGTTGCATGGTGCCTGAGCATTTCATAACAGCTTAATGGTTTTCATTAATATCATCACGACTTTGCGACTGAAGGAGTCACTGTACCTTTTGAGACAGAAGAAACTATCTGTGGCAGAGCTGGAAGGAAAACCCACAGAAAAGTGTCATCAGATGCACTTTTCCTGTTGCCTGTGGTTTAGTTCTGTAGCAGAACTATCTGTATTGTTAAAAAATTGGTTTGCTCTAACTTAATTCCTATTGACAGCCTCAGCCAAAAAGATCCATGTGGGATTAGCCAGAAGACCTGAACTCTTATGCTCTTAGAGGAGCCACCAGTGGAAGACTGGCTCCTTTTGTGCAGGACAGTAGAAGGCAGATTTGGGCAGCAGCATCTGGGTTGAGTGACAGATCTGGCAGTTTGGGTGCTTTGTTCTAGTGCAGGAATTAAGGGCTAAAAATCAATAACTATTTTATAAAAGCTTCCATGATTGCTTATCTCAGAGCTCTGTCTGCACAAACTACCAGAGGATACTTCGGAAACATGCAAGAAAGGTTTTGGACACAAAGAAAAGCCTGTCATGAATAACTGTGGTTACTCTTTTCTAGGTCCTGTGTTTAATGTGTCAGTGCATTCTGACAACCCGACGATTTACCAGGGTGAACTGGCAGATTTGCTGTGTATCATCACAACGGAAGGAATGACGCTTGAGCCAGGTATTTTGGCAGAACGGTTTTATTTGTAACTCATTTGCCTTCACCAGGCAGAGTAATACCAGCAATTTCAATCTTATGTTCTTTGAGTGAGGCTGGAGAATTGAGAACCAGCATTGAAAATCCTATAGAACTAGATAAACACAGGAGAGCATGTTTACTTTACACAGCCCAATTTAAAACAAGTTTTTTTTGTTTCACATTCTGAGGGGAGGGGGGGGAAAAGTGTTCTTACTGCTAAACCCCCCTGAGCTGGCTGCACCAACTGACCCCACTGCTGACAGCTTGCAACCACTAGATGGGCTGTGAAAACTATTCCTGTTTTCTTTAATTGGAAAGGAGGACTACTGGCAAAACCTGTTAGGAGAAAATGGCCACCTGTAAACAAATCTTAAAGTCACCTGGCTGGTCAGCTTCACAGTTCAGAGTGAATTTAAGGCTTAATGTCAATCTAAAAATTATAATAACTGAAATGACAAAAATGAATGTTTATTGCTGATGCCTTCAGAGGTGAGCCTCCTTTTTAGTGTGGAAGAAGAAACACAGTAAGTAATTGTTGTGAAAAGGTTGGCAGACACATTAAAGGCAAATTTTTATAAAGAGCTGAAAAGTTCAAGAGAATTGCTCAAAATCTTAGCTGCTTGCCAAGCATTGCCCGAGCTGCTCTTCATCAAAATGCGGTGAGAATAACTCTGGTTATTATACCCAAAATTTAAGTTTGGAGTGAGTTTAGGTTTTTAAAAAGTAATTTTATATATATATATATGTATGTAAATATAAAAATGTATTTAAAATTAAAATTAATCTGTAAGTATGGAAATATAAAGATATAAATGTATATACCTAAATATAAAGATGTCATGATTCATGTGAAACTTTGAAATCTACGTGTAAGCTGCGACAAAAGAGGTGCTGTGCAGTAAATATTACTTACAATGCAATAGCTGATGAGGTGAAGTATCAAGCTTAGTAAAGGCCCAGCACTTTGAAATTCCAAGATGTCTGTGTAGCGGGGAAGCAATTTGCTAGATTACAGTTGTGTGCTGCCTGTGAAAAATTGATAGAAGTCTGTAGATTGTATTATTGAAATGCTTGGAAGGGAGGAAAAGCTGAGTAAACTTTATTACTGTCAAAAGATTTATAGCCTGGGATATTGGACACAGTAAGTAGCGACGTATGTCTGTACATATACCTCAGTCTGTCCTGCGGTTTCTACTCAGCTGGAAGCTTCTTCTAAGTTGAGGTGTGCCCAGGCTCTTACAGGTACTGTTGTAAGGCAGTGCCCGCAGCAGCTGCCTTCCTTTGCAAAGCAGTAATTGCTGGCAGGGAGCAGCTGCTGCTTCTGCTGCAGTTCGACAGCTAAAATAAGCTTGGGGTTGCCTTGCGAAAGAGGTCTCAGCATCCCTGACTCACTTAAAACTTGAAAAGAGGCCACTTAGTAACCATGGGGCTCTCCTCTCAGTGCTTTGCTGCAGTTGAGTTTGTGATGGTTTTTTGTGTGTTTGATAGCCTGAGACTAGAAGAAGCACTGACAAGATAAGGATAGTCAAAGGGAGAGAAGTAGAAAGGTGTCGTCTTTGAGGAGCTGCTCATCAGCACAATTAAGCTTTAACTGGGAAACTTCATAGGGATTCTTGGATGTCTGTTGAATTGATAGATGACACCTGGAGCTGGAAAGGATGCTATTTCCAGTTGTTATGAGCAGCCAGTGTAGAGTTTTAAACATTGGCACTGTAACCTGTTCCATAGCTGGGTAACATCATTTTGAACATGGCAGATCTCTGCCTCTGTGGGTTTTGTTTTGGTGTGATTTTCTTTTTGTTTTGCATTGGGGGTTTTTGTGTGTCCATAATGGGGCAGATGAGGCACAGACAACACCTAGAATGCAGTAAAGTGTGACATTGTGGCAGGTTTTGAGGGAACCTTTCAGTCTGTGCTCTGAGCCTCCAGTTGTTGAATGAGCAGGATTTGGGGGCTAACCAGCCATGCTGTGTGGAGAAACCCCAGCTGGACCTTCCCTATGGACCTGAGAAGCTGGACCCTCCAGTCCTCACTGGTCCTCTGGGTGAGAGGGGCAGAAGAGCTGCCAGGAACAGCTGGAATCTCTGCAACAGCTGTAGGATGTGCAGCCTTCCCTTGTCAGGCTGCCACCTTGGCCTTGAGAGATGGAGGGGACTAGAGCAGTGGGGTAGTGGAGCAGGTCAGGTGAAGAAGGGCCAAAAGGGCTCATATGGTAACAGACAGATGCAACACCTCAGTAGTGACCGTATTCCTCTGCATCCCGTCTCTGGCATGTCTCTATGCTCAGTCAGTATCACAATTTAATTCACAACTGGAATGAAGAACTTGCTTTTTAAATTAGTGCTGAACATTAGACAGACTGTGAAAATCTCATGTCTCTTCCCAGTGGGGAAATGTGGCATGTTGTTAGAGAAAGCCTGTAGCAGGTAATCAGATAAACAGCACAAGAGTTGCCAGCATCTCCTAGAAGAAAACAGATGACAGCAGTACAGACATGGTCTTTCCATTTGGGAATGTGACAAGAAAAGGAGAGCAAAGCAATTCCATTTGACTCTCTCCTGAGGGGCATGTTGGCTTTCAAAGGCCATCTAATCTGGTGTCAGACCTGCTGCAGGGCTGTGTTTTGGGCCATGGTGAGCAAAGAAGGATCAGGGAATTTCATAGGATATCTTGTTAAATGCTCATCCAAAACACTTCGGACACACTCTGTGTGCCAGCCAGCTCTGCTCCTGTACACGTAGACACTCATCCTTGCAAGCACACGTGGATTAGTATGTATGATTCCTGTATTAAGCTGAGATGTCAGGTGCCACCTCTTCTCCCTTTTTGTGTGTGCAATCAGAAAAATAAAGTACTTTCAAGGAGCTGAAGAAAACTTAAATGACCGATGATCTTTGTCAGTGCCCCTTGTTATAATGAGATCAATCCGTTTGTTTCTAGAAGTGTTACTGGTTGGACCCTTGTCTGGTAGAGGCAATTCACAGTACTCTGTTTGTGTGTACCCACCCTGTGGGAAATTTGCAAAAGGGTGGAAAAGGTTTTGGCGTGACTGCTGCGTGCTTTAATTTCCTCTGCTTCTTTGAGACCCTGCTGAAATGGAGTGTGTATTACTAAGCTCGGTACATGGCAGTGCTGTTCCATCTAAAGAAGTGCTCCTTTGGCTTGGCAGCTGTGGTTGGTGTTTTGAATTGATGTGAGGGGAGTATGTGTGCGTCAGGGGGGAATAGTAGTTCTTCTGTGCCCTGAAGATATAAAAGCTGCTTCTGATATTTCTGTTGAATACACATTTTTACAAACGATCTCTCTAGACTTCCTGATCACCCCTTCTTGGGCTGTGTGCTTAGGGATTTAAAAGTATTACTTACTGTGCCTGAAAGGAGATGGTTTTTTTATCTGCTCCAGACAGACCCAGTGGGCACTCTGGAGAATTTAACAAAACCAGCTTGTTTACTTCTTATATGGCTTGAAGTGGTTTGCTCAGCTCTCTAGGAAGCCCTATTCAACCTCATTTAAATGTAGTAAACAAAAAGGGTCTCAAAATTGTGATTCAGCACTGTAACAAGATGCTGAGAGAGCTCCATTCTAAGCAGTGGAAGTGTATGGTTCCTAAGAGCTGGTCTAGAAATAGGATTCCCTGTTTTGAGGAGTGATTGGCCAGGGAAGCAGCTAAGACCCAGACAGCTTAGTCCTGTGTGTCAAATTGAAATGTGCGTAGAGATGTGCTTTACATGTTGATGATCCTGGCTAAGGAGGGGAGGAAGCATAACACCACTATTACTCTGCTCGCAGAGCTCTGAAGCATCCAGCTCCCAGTGTTTTGTGTTCCTTTATGAAAGCTGAGTTGTATGACCTGGGGTCACTGAGGTCCTTGATGGCCTTCTGAGCTTGGCACTGGGATGTTATGCTTTCCTCTAACATAGGGCACCTTTTCCGGGTGTCCCACACTACTTACAACATTGTGGAGCACAGCAGGAACCAGTGAAAGAAGCCTTTGTAGTGTTAAGTGTGAGCAAGGTTCTTGTGGTTGGGTTTGGTCTTTGTAGATTGAGGACAAAAATTGTAAGAGTGACTTGTCAACATTGATGCAAGGTGTGTGGGGAATGGAACAGATACTTTTGGGAAGCCCAGTGTGTGACCTGTTCTGTGGCAGTAAAACTGCATATATTTTAGCACTTGGGAGCTGCTAGGCACGTTCATCACTGATCTTTAGAAAGCACCTGATTTATGTCCTGCTTTTGCTCAATTTTCCTGTGTTTTTATTACGTGAAAACCAGAAATGTATAGAAATGAATCAGAGGACTTTGCTACGTTAAGCTGTTTCAAGGAGGATAGTAACAAAGAGTACTCGGAGCCAAATCCTCCCTCTGACTGTCTGTAGTGAGTCACTAATTGCACACTGTGTATACTGACTAATAAAATATGTTGGCATAATACTGTTGTCCCATGTTGTAATTACAGAAGACAGATTCAGCTATTTCAAAATGACAGCAAGTGCCTGCACTCATCTTTGTATGCGGAGGGAAGGGAACCTCAAATTAACTGAGACAGAAAAGAAGGAATTCTTCAAAGGTAGCAAGTTGCCTGGGAATCTGAAGGCTAGAGTATTTTTTTTAATATCTAAATTAATTGTTTAAACCTTTTTTAGCAAGTGCAAGTGGTGTTTTCAGCATAGTTGGATTTAGCCTGGAAGGTGTCCATATGCTCCCTATGGTACCTGGAAACACAAGAGCTAATGGCAGTCTTGATGATCTTTGGAAGGAATTGGTTGTTCCTGACGTGCCTGCCTGTGGACCGGTGCTGTTACCGTATTTGGCATAAACAGGCAGCAGAGATGAAGATTAGTTTATAGAAACGGAGCTCTCTCCAGTGGAGGCCCTGCTTCCCACAGACAGCTGGATGAGTACGCAAAGCAGAGGCCGTTTGGTCCCGCTAGCCGAACATGTGCTTATGATAATTTTTATTAACTTTACTTTCAAGGGAAACCATCTGGGTGCTCTGCCAAGTAACTAATAGTAGTATTTGTAGTATGATAGGCAAGAGTGGTTGTTTTGAGGGCTGCTGGTCCGTATGACCTATGCTGGACCCCTGTGTAGGACTGGGAGACCTGCTCCTGCTGTAGGGCTGCAAAACAGGCTGGGTGCTCTCCTGAGGTTCTGTGCTGTCACCCAGAGCACCTGGCCATGGCAGGCAGGGCAGGACACTGGCTGGTGTCCCAAAACAGTTCGGTCAGCCAGCATCTCCTGTAGTAACGTGGTTTTTCTCATCTTTTTGAAGATGTGTGTAAAACCAGTGCACCTTAAGAGGAAGTTAATTAGATCCCAAACAGTGGGGGTTTTGTTGTCTGCAGTAAGGAGGAATGTTCTACCTGGCCAGCTGATGCTGTACTTCAAGTAGCAGAGCCGAGGATGTCCCTTTACGTCAGTACAGCAGCAGGTTTAGGGCTTTAATTTTTCCATTAGCCTGGAGGTCAAATGTGAAAATTTAGAGGAGAGCAAACGCAATTAGATGAAAGACTGGTTTTACATGTCAGGTTGCCAATACTGTATTTTTCAGACATCTGAATGCTAGCAAATAGAGGTTTGATCCATCACCAAAATCACTGCAACCACCTTAGGTGTGAACAGGTTAAGCCCTATGCACACATTCTGCCAAGCACCTGAAGCTCAGGACAGAAATAGTAAACTCTGTTTCCAGTTTAGGCCCACCAGTTTGCTGACGTGCCAGGAGGGAAGAGCTGTTGATGAAACAAGTGAGCAGGCTTTCCTGTCTGCGCTCTGGGTCTATGACAGGTGTTGCTGGGCTCGTGTTAGCAAAGAATAGCAGTGATTTTAAAAGTAGATACTCAGCTACATCAGCCTAATAGGGTTGGCTGAGATCTGCTAATGGGATCAATAGGATCTTGCATGAACGTGGAAAGAGCTAGACGTGCTGATGAACTCTGACTTCCTGTCAGCTATGTTAAATGTGGAAGGTGTTGCAAATGCATTTTATAGACTATCTCCTTGGGTGGTAAAACTTGTACAAGGCATAATGCCTGATGATGTGTGACAGTAACCCACAACTCTGGAAAAAAAATGTATTAAAGCGTCGTGGTCAGGCTTTGCTCCAGAATGCTTTGTGCTTTTGTAGAATTTTTTTTTTTTTGTGCTCCATGTTAGAAACTTTGTATTCATTTAGGCAGACTAAATGTAAGGAAGGGGACTTCAGGAAAAGCCTTCTGGCTTTGTGGTTGTGTAGACCCTGCACAAAGATAGCGATTGCAAATCCCTCTGCTAGCAAATACCTAGTACTTCCACTCCCTTTTCACTGTGGGTTCAGCATAGTTGTAGAACTTCCTATGACACTAGGTCTGTTTGGTGAAAACTTAGATCAGAGATTAAACACAAATTTTAGGATAGTAGGTGGGAAAGCAAGAAGTCTCCTCTTTGTTGTCCCCGTGGTAAGTCACCCTTCCTATGCAGCTACATTCTTGCTGCCAGTGCATTTAATTGCAGTTCACTATTTGAATCTTCCTAGAAAGAACATGTTCAGGGCACTCTCCTTTTCCTTTTTCTTCTTTTTTTCCCGCTGTCAGGCCAGTGCTGGCTATACTGTTGATTAACCCTTCTGCCAAGAAGCAGCACTGTGAATACTTTTCAGAGCTCACCAACACGTGTAAATTCTTTGTTCACAAATGCAGATGATATGTCCTTTGATGTCTCCTGGTTCGCTGTGCGCTCCTTTGCACTGGACAGAGAGCCCATCTTGCTGGCCTCACTGGACCGGAGAGGGATTGTGTCACAGAGCAGGAGAAATGGCAGCAGTGATCTCAGCCTGGAAAGAATCAGCCCGCTGGAATTCCGGCTCCGTGTGCATGGCTGTGAGGACCATGACTTTGGGAACCACTACTGCGTAGTGACCCCGTGGGTGCGATCTGCCACCGGTGTATGGCAGCGGGAACCTGACATCAAAGCCAAACCCGTCTTTCTATCTGTGAAAATGGATGGTAAGAGATTGCAACATGTGTTACACTATTTATTTTTTAACACCTTGTTATATCCTTCTGTGACAGATATTCCCATAACTATTTTTTAAGGTGCCTGTGATAATCTCATTAGGTGGTATTATTTATCGTTTTCTATTGTTCACAGTTTCTGATTCCAGATTCTGTAGACTAGGTAGACCTGAACAGATCATAGTCGTAATACTGGAGTATGTTCTTTCCTGACCATCTCTTGGTGATGTTTTGCAATGCTGGAGTATTTTTCAATCAAGGTATAGTATTATCTCCAAGTATTAACCCTTCTTCTGCCTGCAGGAGGAAGCCTTGGTTTGTAGATAGCACGTGCCGAAGTATAGTGTTGTGGTTAGCATCAAATCTGAGAATAGAAAGTCAGAGCTCTGACTCCTTCCTCTCTCTCCTAACCCCAAGATGTGCTGCTTCACACTTAATGCCTTGTCTGCTTTACAACCTGAATTGCAGGTGTTGCTAGACCTCATGAGAAGCAATGCACATTAGGTGCTGCATTCAGCATGTAGCTGAGAAGGAAGATTAATGCAGGAGGGATTTTGAACTAGTTGCTTTGTTGTCAACAATTCTGGGAAAGGTCATATTAGAAAGTCCCATGAACTTCAAAGGAATCGGAAGGTTTGTTCTCCCTACTGGGCAGATAACCATTGTAACTGTACTTTTCAAACTCCTTATAGCTCTTGACCCTGCCTTTTAATGAAACAGTAGTGCAAATCAGATTTCTTGTTTAGGTACCAACTTCAGAGGTTGGTTAGACAGGGTTGCTGAGTGGTAGTGAATGTATTGTATGAGTAGTTCTAATCAAGCAAAGCTTAAAGTAGTCCACTCCTTGCCTTTTGGAAACATATTACAAAATGTGCAGCCATAGTCCATCTCTGATGGGGAAGCTTTGCAAGGCCTTTGTTTGGCGGAACAGGTAGGTGATAGGAACATCTCGGAACTAGCTCTGCTTTGGTATCTCACTCCAAGGCTCCTCTGATGCTTCCAGCCTCCTTGAGGCTTTGAAACATTAGAGAAATAATTAGGGTGAGGAGGTAAGGGAGTCCAGTAAAAGACCAATTTTCCAAACTTCAAAAGACAGAAATCAAGAAGGAAAATTGGTTTAATTTCCTTCTGAAACAATTAATCTGCCCATGACTGAATAATGTGGGATTTTCTCCATTTTTAGACAAGAACAAATGAATGGGACCTCTGAATTTCTCAGTGATTATCTAATGACTTTGCCTTCCTCTTTCAGTTCTGAATGCTTTCAAGTATCCCCTGTTGATTGGCATCGGTCTGGCCACTGTCATTGGACTCTTATCCTGCCTCATTGGCTACTGCAGCTCCCGTTGGTGTTGCAAGAAGGAAGTGCAGGAAACAAGACGAGAGCGTCGCCGGCTAATGTCGATGGAGATGGACTGAGCGTGGGAGCTGGACACACTTGCATTTCAGGAGAGACTCACGGGGCTCTCGGACTGTGCTGAGACGCTCGCTCACAGGCCCAGACGAGACAGTGTGTTTCCTCTCTGATTTCAGCCTGGACCTCAAGCTTCTCCTTGTTACACCTCTTGTCCTGAGACCATTCAGGCCATATTTAGCGACTCAGAGTTCTCCTTTTCCAGCAGCACTTTCTGCATAGGGATCATGTCCTTCTAATGTGCAAACTATTGAGCCTTCTTTCAGCAGGACCCTGTGACAAAATTCACTAAGGTTTTGTTTGTTTGGTGAGGTTTTTCCTCCCACCCTCTTGGTGTTGAAAAGATGTCCCTGTATGAAAGCATGATGGGCAGGGCAATGAAGGGGTTGGTAGAAGCATTAGACTTCCATTGTATTAACCAGTCTACTTTTCCCCTCTACCCCCATCACACCATCCTGTTCCCTTTCTCTGTCCACCTTGGTATTTCACAGATTTCTCTGTGTTGGGTTGAAGATTGAAGAAAAGGTTCCTCTGCTGGTGTCTCTTGAGGCTGTTCCAGCAAATAATTGGTTTATGGTTGTCGGCATGCCTTCTCCTCCCTGGCTTTCAAAGGGTTTGCAGTTAATCCCAAAACGTAACTTGCCTGAAGGTCTTTGGGACACTTTATTTTCAGTGCTCAAAGCTCTTAGCTGGGGTGAATAGGGGCTGACTTGGCAACCCTGAAGGGTCAGTCCTCAGATGAGTGTTTGTTGGATGTCTGCTTATGGCTACCTTCTCTCCCACCCTTCCACCTTCTCTTCTTCCCACTAGAGCTCACATTGTGCCTGAGACCCTGTTCTGCTTGTGGCAGAGGAGCACGTGGTGTCCCCAGACAAGGACCAACCTTCTGCTGGCCTCGGCAGAGAGCTGGGAGACCTTGCCCCACTGGCGATGGTGTGACCTATGGGTAGAAAAAAACAAAAATGAGATGGATCTTTGTCTGCAGTTTGCCAGCTGATCACGTTTAGAGAAGATTTGTAAACTATGTAATACCAAATGCACAGACCAGACTGCAGTGCTGCTTCTGCCAGTCACTCGGTGGTAACCCTTGAACCTGTGAGCATAGTCTGAGATATCTGCAGTAGCTGAAGTGCAGCTCAGGGTAGGAATAGGAGCAAGCCCAAGAGGGCAGCAAGAATCCCTCAGGTTCCAGTGGTCCTGATCTTGTACAAGAGCCTGCAGCAGGGCTTTCCCCATGGGTTTGAGACCTATTCCTAGGTGCTATAGAATAGAAGTCCTGCTTTGGTCTTCCACATACACTGACCTGGCTCCTGAGTGGGAGCAGCTCCTTTTCCAGGCAGTTCTGTCTTCCCAGCACAGCTGGTATTTTAAGCAATAAAAGTCAGAATAAAGATACTGTGTATAAACGAACAAGGAAGTAGGGCTGTACCGCAGTCTGATGTCACAGCCAGGGTTTGGCTCACATCAGGAAGGGTGAGAAATGTGGACTTAGGGGGTAGGTAGGGCTCAATCCTTTCCAGATATTTTTAAGATAAAAGATACTGAAGGAAAGCATCCATGGGAGGTAGTGGCTGTGGTGTGCAGCAGCCAGTCTAGACATTAGTTATGTACTAGACAACCTGCTTTACTAATATCTCATCCCACTGCATTTTCCAGAGGAGCTGCAGGTCTAGTATCTGCTATGAAGGCTTCATTTCCCATTAGTGTTGTGGAACCTTGCACTCAACACTGTAGCTATTCCAAAATTGTTTTTTTTCTTGTGGTAAGTTTTCTCAGTGTGGGTGTTATGTATTGATATTTTTTTTTCCTCTGTGTTGCATTGTGACCTTTGTTCTGAGGCCGATGTGAGGGTTTTTTTCTAGAAGGCTGTTCCGCTTCCTGCGTGCAGTCACATACGTATACATAGGTATTCATAGAGGTGTCCAATGATTTTTGAAAGATGAATGTAAGACATCTTCAAAATGGACTTGATTTGGAGAGTTGGGGCTTGCATGTTATTTGACTCCCTAAGACATTTCATGTGGGACACCTGAAACCTATAAACCTCTGAAAGACTTTGGCCTGAACATTCATAGCAACTTTTCTTTCTGGTCTGATGCTTTTCTTTCTGGAAGAGCTCTGAAAAAGCCTGTGTTGCAGGCAGACATATCTGCCTCTGCTGAGGAACAGGGCAGAAGCAGTCTCCAGCTTCCACAATGAAAGCACAGAAATTTGTAGCAATGCTTTTCCCAGAGGAATGGAGTCGAGGAAATTATTCACTCAGATACTACTTTTACAGCAAGATTTTTTCTTCTTCTCCTGTCTGTCTGCTATAGTGAAATCTTGCTTTTTCCTTGGATGTTATGGAATGCACTTCTGATGGTTGGGATGCTGGCTGTCCTTCCCACATTGATCTAGCAGCTTCCATCCTGCATTAACATCTGCTTTCTTCACAGAAGGCCTGTGGCATTGGGCATCTTGGGAGGGGTGGTAGTGGTGGTGAAGTTTGAAGCACAGCATCAGTCACTTTCTGTCCTCACAGACTGACTTCTCATTTATGTGCTCTTGGTTAAGTTTTAGGGGAAGAGGATGGTGACTGTAATGCAATAATTAGGGAATGAATGAGCAGGGAACCGCCAGCTCTTTGCAAACACATGGCATAGCACACTTTCTCCCTGCTGGAAAAAACTCAGGGTTATTTTGGTCAGGGCTCCCTGCACCTCTAGTGAAAGGTCCCCATGTCCTTAGCTAATGCTGGCCTTCTTTCATGGCCCGTAACAAACCACCTTTGTAATTCCAAGTGAAGCAAGTTCACCACTAGCTCATACTGCTGCCAGCCCCTTGGAAGGCGATGCTGCATCCCCTTCCACCCTGTATTTGCTGTAGTTGGAAGGCTAGAAGCTGGGGGGCAATACTTACCTGCCAGGTTTCCTTCTACTTGTGCCAATTTTGTATTATCCCCTTTTTTTAAAATAGAGTGGGAATCTTATCTCTAATGAAAAAAAAAAAAAAAAAAGTTAGGTCACTTTTAATGGTTTTTATTATTATTATTTCTTGTGTGACCAGGGTTTGTGTGAGTGGAGGTGTGTGTGCATCTGGTTGTGTATTAAACCTGCAGAGTATCAGAAGAGTAAGCTGCCTGAGATGCAGTGCAAACATCCATATCCTCCCTGCTGCAACCTGTGGTATTGTCAAAGTATCCTAAGGGCTCACGTTGATCTTCCTCTGTTCGCATTGCCACATCTCCTGGTTAAGCTGGTAAATTCCTCCAGGCACTTGGAATTTCAATCCAGGACAAGCTTGAACATCATACAGCAGAAGGGCAAGATATTTTCTTTCTTTTGTTTTAATTTCAAAGTTATAAAATAAAGTGTTTGGCACAATCCTGGAATGCAGGTACCGAAACGTTCTAACAATGCTGTGTAAAATGTTTCTTTTTATGTTTAAAATAAAGAGCGAGCCTTTTTGATTATGTTTGTGCTGTCTGGATGTCTGAGGTGTATGGGCAGTTCTTTCCTTGCATGTTGCATGTATGCAGACCCCATCGTTGAGGCAAGAGTATGAAATGTCAACCTTACAGTCCTGTTTCCAGCACTGTTTACCTTGTAAAATAAGCACGAGCTCTATTTTACAGTGAGTTTTACCTATTTGCCCACATTTGTGTGATGAATTGGGGAATGTAACTGTTTTTTGAGTCTGTCCTGTTTCTATCCCACTGTAGATCAACCTTTTTGTTGGGGGAGTTTCTGGTTACCTCGGGCTAGGAGTCACCGGAGTGTGTGTTTAATACCTGCTGTAAAACCTGGGCATTAGGTGTTGAATCTTCCCTGAACCCTTCCTGAGGCTTCTCATTTTCAAAGTACCAGGAAAAAAAAGTCAGTAGTGTTGGAAGTAAACTTCCTGCTTACCTTACCAATGGCTGAATTTAAGATGTTTTCCCCCCAGCACCCGTGTAAGGACACGGTGATAGTACAGCGAGGAGGTGACCTGTTGTGGTTCAACCCCAGCCAGCAGCGAGCCACCACCCAGTCTCTGGCTCGCTCCCCCCCGGTGGGATGGTGGAGAGACTTGGAAGGGTGAAAGTGAGAAAATTTTTCGGTGAGATACAGTTTAATAGGTAAAGCGACATCCCCGCATGCCAGCAAACCAAACAAGGAATCCATCCACCACCGCC
>JAVJGJ010000014.1:113224840-113238850 GCA_035590215.1 Microhierax caerulescens | reverse complement strand
TCACGCTGTGGTGCAAGGTGAGCGGCTACCAGGGCCCGACGGAGCAGAACTTCCAGTGGTCCATCTACCTGCCCTCGGCCCCCGAGCGGGAGGTGCAGATCGTCAGCACCATCGACCCCTCCTTCCCCTACGCCATTTACACCCAGCGTGTGCACAGCCGGGGGATCTACGTGGAGCGGGTGCAGGGGGACGCCGTCCTGCTGCACATCACCGAGCTGCAGGACTGGGATGCCGGGGAGTACGAGTGCCACACGCCCAACACCGACGAGAGGTACTTTGGGAGTTACAGCGCCAAAACCAACCTCTCAGGTGGGTTCTGAAAGAGAGCCCCACTCCCCGCCGGGCAGGCACAGGCAGGTTTCCACTGCCCCTGCCTTTGCACTGGGGAGAAGTGCTTGTCTCTGGGTCTCTGGCAGAGGGACAGCTGAGGAAAGGAGTGATCCAGTGGGACCACTGAGCACAAATTATCCTTCTCTCCCCAACTGTGAGGTTGCTACCACTGGGTGGCCAAGGTAGGGGGATGCCCAAATGTCCCCTTGCAGGTTGGTCTGGTGGTTGCCTCCCAGCCAGGGCAAGGGAAGGGAGAGGAAGCCCCTGGTGTCCCATGGCCCGACTGTAACTTCAGCTCCTGATGCAGCCACAGCATTTCACAGCTAAGCGCTTAGGTGGGCAGGAGTCGTGGGACTCTGTGCATTAGCTGTTTGTGTCCTCTCAGGTCAGGGTGTGGGGCTTCATGCGAGCGGGATACCCACAGAGAGAGGGGAGGTAGCAGCTCCTGCTGAGCACTGGGAGAGGGAAGGCAATGGGATGGAGTGGCAAAGGGAAAGGCTCTGTGAGCCCGCCGAGTCTACGTGGTGGTATGGTACTTCCACTTGGATTGCACCCATTTCCTCCTTTATCCCAGCGTGGTACCGGCCAGCACTTGGGAGCACGAGAGGCTGGGCGCTAACTTCCCTGGGGCTTCCTAGTTAATACTGCCCGTAGTTTGACTGAACAGGGTACTGCAGAGGGATTCACTGCACTTTCTTCCCTGCTGAGGTTTTAACCACTGCTCCACACCTTGACGTAGGCTGATGGAAGCCTTGTCTATCAGCTACAAAAGAGATTTTTCCTGTATTGTCAGATCTCTTAGGGCCTGGCCACAGTTTTGTAGCGGCTGGCAGGCTGCCCATCGAGGCCAAGAGACGCTTTTTCCTGTGACCAGCTGTTCTCTGTGTTTCTCCCCCATGCTCAGTGATTGCAGACACCCTCACAGCTTCCATGGTGGCCCAGGTCCTCACCCGCTCTGAAGGGGATGTGGTGGAACTCACCTGTGAGGTGTCCAAGTCCACTGCCCAGCACACGCATCTCTCTGTTGGCTGGTACCATCTTCAGGGAGCAGGAGAGCACCATGCCGAGGAGGTCCTCACGCTCTCCAAGGACTTTGTCTTGAGGCCAGGGCCCTCTTACATGCACAGGTTTCTGGCAGGAGATGTGCGTCTGAACAAGGTTGGGAACACCATGTACAAGCTCTTCATCAGTGGAGTAGAGCCATCTGACCAGGGGCAGCTGTATTGTGAGGCAGCCGAGTGGATTGAGGATCCTGATGGAACATGGGAGGTCATTTCCCGCAAGCAAACAGGGAGGACATCGCTGGTGGTCATGAGGCAGGGTAAGGTCCTTGCAAACTCACGTGTTGGCTCCAACTTCTTTGTGCATTCAAGGCTTTATAGCAGCAGCCTTCAGTGGCCTTCATCTGCATCTGCTGCAGCCCAGGGACCCACTGGTGGGTCCGGCCACCTCCAACTGGGCACTGAGGGCCATGGCAGCTCCTGGTTCAGGAGCTGTGGTGCTTCTCACTTTGGAGGCTCACACAGCTGAACCTCCAGTGCCAGCAGCCATCGTGCAACCTCGTGTGCCCACGCGAGGTGTTAGCGTAGAGAGCAGCGTGTGCCCACAGCAGCCTTGGCAGCGTTAAGCTCCAGTGCACAGAAAACTGTGTTGTTAGACTGCCCCGAGGGTCTCATGGCCTCAAAAACTGAAGTACACCACAGCCAGCTGCCCATCGTGGTGCCACGGGGATGTGCTGAGCAGCTCTACTGTCTGCTGGAGATGGTTTATCTGTCCATGCTCTCACCAGTCTGCTGGTTTCCAGAGCATCGTATTGGGTATTTAGAAAGAGGGGACAGACCTACTACCATGTATTAAAGATGGATTAAAATAGGAAAATTTGAAAACCAGCCCCTTGCCAGAGTTGCCTACTCCCCTCCCCTCTGCCCAGCAGCTTCCCATAGCTCCTGGCATCTGCAAGCTCTGCATCACCTCGCCCAGGAGCAGCGGGAAGACCCCATTCTCCCCAGTACCCTGGGAATCTTGCAGAACTGTGTATTTGCTGCCACTCCTCTGAGTATCCTGTCTTCCATCCCTCTTGCCACAAGCCCCTTCCTGGCTGCGGTCCCTTGCCCTGCTCTTCCCTCAGCTGTGTGTGTGTAGCTGTGCCCAGGGGAATGGAAAATCTCTTTCCCACCGGTAACTTCTACCTCAAAGCAGCCAAAACAGGGCTGCGTCTAGCTCATGCCTTTTAATATATGCAGTAGTGTCAGTAAAATGGGAGCCAGTCTGTCACTGACAGCTTGCCTGGGGAGGTGGTGCATCCCGTCCGCACACCTGAGGGTGGATGGAGGAGGCTGCAGAGCTGGGGTGGTGAGGGGAACTGGTGTCTCATGGGGATGGTGCTGAGTCAGAGCAGCAAACCAAAGAAACAGATGGGTAAGGACCAAGCGCCCCGTGTGTGGCTCAGTGGGGCAAGATATCAAGGGGAGATGATGGGAAGTGTGGTCTCCCACTGTCACAGTCTGGTTCCTGAAATTTGGCAGACTGGCAAAGCTTTGTTCCTCTTACTATGCACCGTTTGCAGCAATGGCTTTCCATGTCTACTGCTGCCTGGTGAGCAATGGCAGTAGGCACGCTTTCCTGCATCTGCTTGTTTAAGAGGGTTCATCGTGACCTGTCACTTTGGGTACCGGTGCCACAGGATCATTTAGAAATAAAGAAACCTTGTCAGAGTTTAATATTTGCCCTGTGGTAGCTGTTAAGGGTAGAAAGCGGGTGATGGTGGGAAGAGGATAATACAGTGGTTGTATTAGAGCTGCTGGTACTGCCAGGGGGAAATCAGCAGTGGGTGTACGAGCCCTCCATCACATCTGCGGGGCTGGGGTCTCCTTCCAGTGCCCTGTGGGAGAGCCTGGGCTGCAGGGCTGAGCACCCCATCACACTGAGAGCCAGCGACCACTCTGACCATGGCTAACTGCTCCATCAGTTTCTATAAACTCTCCAGCAAATATTTGGGAATGCCAAACGTATCTGCAGTGGCTGGGATTCCTGTTTGCAAACTGTTTATGAACCAGTGTTTAAATTCACGCGATATTCTGCTTTCGATGAATTATTCAAGCCCTTCCAGTGGCAGTCTGGGAACTGCTCTGTTTTACCTCCAAACTATAGCACACAGCCTTGCCTCTGTTGTTGGATGTGGGGGGCACCGTGGTGACCCAAGGAGATGGAGTGGGGTGAGCCAGGGAGTCGGGGCTCAGCCCTACCTCCTGTTTTTTGGCCATGCCACTGTCGTGCTGTCGTGTGGGGTCATGGCGCAGGGTTTTGGGGCAGCCTATGGGTCTCTGCCTGCAGACAGTCTCCAGCCAGGCTGATGCCAAACCCGGGGCTATTAGCAGCAGAGGCTTTGAATGCCCTGCAAGGAGGGTAAATCGTACCATAGGACCCAGAGACGGGGTCCTTTACCTCAGGTGTGGCTGACTGCCCGAGAGGGTCTGCCACGGGGAAGATGGCTTCGTGCTTGGTGGCAGGCAGCGACCCTCTTTGCTCAGCAACTGCTGCTAGTCGGTACAAGGGGCAGGACAGGGACTAGGAGACGATCTCCTCTAGCTCCCCTCTGACCTCCCCACGCTGTGACAAGTCTTGAAATGTCTGCTTTCTGTAGGAGCTAGCCCAACTTGGAGAGCATCTCTTGCCCAACATCCCACAGCAGGCAGTGAGGGCTGCAGCGTGTGGGACCAGCAGCAGCAGATTCAGGCAAGCCGCTTGCACGCCAGCCCTCCACACACTTTCTCCCACCAGACAGCAGAGCTAAAACCACCACCGAGTGATAAAGCCCCTTTGTGCCCCTTTCTGCCTTCAGGGATATTTGTTATAGGAAGCAGAACAGCTCCAGGAGGCAAGGCAGAGCAGCCCCCTGCAAAAGCCAAAGCCTCTGGGTCAGGGCACCCTCAGTTCGGGTGCCTGAGCCGAGGTGGGGGGTCTGTGGCCCGTTGCCATCCCGGAGACTGCTCTGCTCGGTGTGTGTGTGTGTGTGTCTGTGTAGCAGCCCCGAGGTGGGGAGTGCAGCTCCTCACAGCTCTGCTGCTTCCTCCTTCCATCTGCGACTGCTGGTGACTGCCTGGAGCTGATAACCATGTCCCATGAGCAAAATTTTTCATCCAGATCACTTTTCCAGGGAAAGAAAAAGTTTCAACAGTGGATTCCCTCCTGTTTCCCTCTGCACAGCCATCAGTGGTGCCAGGCGGGAGGGAAGCGTGGGCAGGGCCACCCCAACACCCTCTTTGCTTTTCATTACCCACAGGCAGAGACCTCTCCGTGGGCATCGCTGCTGCTGCAAGCTCCCTTTCCGAAGGTGATACCTTGCAGCTACATTGCATGGTGGGAGCCCAGAAGAGCAGCAGCAGGCACTTCCAGGTGCTTTGGCTCCTCAACGGCATGGAAGTGGTCAGGGTTGACCCCCATGGGGTATTGACTTGGGAGGAAGAATACGAGGAAAGAGCCAAGCTGGGGCAGCTCCGAGCATTCAAGGAAAGCAACGCTGTCTACACCCTCACCATCTACGAGGTCAGGCTGAAAGACAACGGTACATACCACTGCTCTGTTTCAGAGGTGAAGACTGAAGACTTTTACAGCATCCAAACCAACCAGTCATCAGGCATCCAAGTCGATGTGAAGCCAATAGGTTAGTAAATCCTAATGGCTGCTCTTCTGGGTAAAGCCTGCGGTGAGCCTGGCTGGGGAATGCTGCAAGTCCAGCCTCACCCTGGCAGGGCAACACACCTGTTTGCAGCCAGAGCACAAATGTGCAGTAGATTTTGGTACATAATAATGAGAAAAGCACTCGCTCTGACAAATATTAGCGTGACAGATGCAGCAACTGTCAACAAAGTGTAAACCTTTAGCTTAGTCTCTTTGCAATGAGTTTTGGGGCAAATAGGTAGAGTTCTGGGGAGGTGGGGTCCTCCAGTGTCTTTGGTACAGTAAACTGTGAGCAACGCTTGTTGCTGTTCCTGAGGATCGCAGCATGTCCCAGCAGAACTGGTACTTCTGGACAGGGGTTGATCACTGCCATTTCTATCAGGGTGCCCTCCATGTTTTGGAGGGATGATTTGTGAGAAACCACTCTAGCAAAGATGTGTAGGAGACCCTTGGTTTCCTTGTGGTAGCCAGATGATGACTATTCTGATGCAGCAGGAGCTGTCTGTTGGGGCTCTATTTCTTAAGTATTTCTTTACGTAACCGTGTCCCAGGAAAGACATTAAAGAAGACAAAAAACCCCAAACCACAAAGCTCTCTCCAAAGTTATAAGAAAAAGTTGGTTGAACATTTCAGACCATTCCTTTCCCTTTCCAATGTCAAGGTTTTTATCTAGTCTCTCTGTTTAGTGCCGTAGTTTCTCTGGCTTTCCCCGAGGAGCACAACAGTGTCCCCTCCTACACAGTAACTGTTGTTTGCAGAGAGCCAGATGCGCCTGTCCGTGTCCACCAGCACGCCACAGGTCGTGGCAGGAGATGCCTTGATCTTCCTTTGTGAGGTGGAAGGAGCATCCAGCCCTGTGTCCGTGCAGTGGTGGCACCTGCCACCGAAGCACCCAGGTCCCCAGGTGCTGGTGGCCACCATGGAGCAGGACGGCACCTTATTCCTGGGCAGCACCTACCGGGATGGCGGGACCCGGGGGAGGCTCCGGCTGGAGAAGGCGAGCTCCGGTGCTTTCACCCTGGTGATCCCCAACACGCTGGATGAGGGTGACGGCGGGTGGTATGGGTGCAAAGCGACAGAGTGGTCCCGAGGCCGGAGCTGGACAGAGGAGGGGGAGACAGCAGTGACAGTCAGCTCCATGGGTGAGTTGGGCCGCCTGTTTGTGGGCTTTGAAGCTGGCCATGCTGGAGGCAAGGCTGGAGAAGTGGGCGGACACGTGGGTAGGACAGAGTTCTGCTGTGCCCTGAGCTCTGCTGCTGCTGCAGGGTGACCTGGGGCTGATCGCTTGACCCTGGAGCGCTTCGGTTTCCCCATTTCTAGCAGGGGGCTTGAGTCCTCTGTGAGATATTTTGGGGGAGACAAGTGGAACACAACGGCTAAAATGCCCAGAGACCTGAAAGGCGGTGGCTTGCTCAGCAGGTCCTTCTGGCTGTCTCCTTACCTTGAAATACAAAATACCTGTTCTCACAGAATACTTACAGTAATTAAGCTCAACAAAGGCACTTGCTGAGTCCTATGGTGGCTTTTGTCGGAGATACACCTGGTGCTGGCACCTGGTTGCTCCTTCTGCCTGAGAACAGCCCACCTCCCCGCCATGGGATGCTCTCCCCTTTCCTCCTTTGATTGCTGGAAGGGTGTGTTCATGGAGAGGCAGCTTTTGGCTGTGACTTAAGGTGTTTTTTCTTTCTTGTTGCTGGGCTGGCTGCCTTAGACCACCAGTTGGGCCACAGGAGTTGTTTGGCTTTTGCAGAGGGCGGAAAGAAGCAGCAAACAGGGCAGCAGCAGCAGCAGCAGAGGATCCCTGGTTGCCTGCCTGGGGCAGGGGGACACCGGGGACCCTGGAAGAGAGGGGACTCAGGGTTGCCTGGGGGGCTGGGAGAGCAGGGGTGGCACGTGAGGAGAGGGCCAGGGACCTCGTGGGGCTGGAAGAGCACAGTGTGACTCAGGGGAGAGCAGCAGGACTGCTGGCTGCCGTGGAGCTGCGGTGGCTGGGGCAGAGGGGACGATGCTGCGTGGGAAGGGTGGCAGCGAGGTGGCATGGGGCAGGACTTCTGTCCCGATGCCAAGGGCTTTCTCCTCCTGGGCAGGTCTCGGTCTGCATGCCACGCTGAGAAGCCGAAATGCCATTGTCAGATATGGGCAGTATTTGGAACTCGTCTGCCAAGTGGACGCCAGCTACACCCTCGAGGATGTGCCGATGTCTGTGGGGTGGTTTTTCCAGCCCAGCCCAGCCAGTTACCACCACTATGAGCTGGTCCGGGTCTTTCCCAACGGCACCATGGCCTGGGGAGTAGCACAGCTGCACTTCCAGGGAAAAGCCCAGCTGAAGAAGGCTGCCACATCCTTCAGCCTGAGCGTGCCTGATGCCATGGCTGCCAATGAGGGGACGTACCAGTGTGAAGTGGAGGTCTGGAGAAGGAACAGCCTACCGCTGGGGCAGCCAGCAGCCACCACCAGGTCCAACGCTGTGGGAATAAAGGTGGTGCTGCCAGGTAAGCAGCTCCACGGGTGCTTCTTAAGCAGAGGTCTCTTCTTCTGCAACTTTAAATTCATCAAATGTGACCAGGAGCAACCAAGACCACTGATGGTTGGGGTATCTCCCAGCAGGGTCACCTCCCAGGGCTGCACAAGACGGTGCTGCCTGTCCTGTTTCTTCCTTAGCATCCACAGCTCCAGACAACACTCCTGGAGGCAAATTTGGTGTTGGGGAGTGGCGACACCTGTTTGTTTGCAGATTACGCCAAGCATATAGGAATCAGCCTCGCCACTAGGATTTTAAGCCTTGTTTCTTGGAAGAAGTAGTCTTCCCTGCAAGGAGTCCAGTTAAATACTGGGGGCGCGAGTTGCCCCCCATGGTGCAGGCTTCTGGGGTTTGGAGGGTGGTGGAAAGAGACCAGCCTCTGAAACTGGTGCTGGGATAAATCTGTGTCTCTCTGAGCTTCCCCCGGTGTAGTCAAGGTGTTCTGAGGCAGCACCAGGGAGCTCTGCTGGGCTGGGAGCCAGCACTGGGGTGCTGGGTGGAGGTATCCCTCCTCCCAGGCACGTGGGGGGGGCTGCACAGCCAGCAGCCCGGCACAGGGTTCCCTTTTATGGCCACCTCTGCAGGCAGGGTCCATGCTGCCACCGTGCCTGCCAGCATCGTGCAGGGAGTCTCATCCTCTTATGGAAGAGAGATATTGCAAATACACCACAGCCCCCAGCCAGCCCGCCCCGCGCCTGCTCCCTGCCTCCCCCGGCAGCAGCTCGCTTTGCTCCTGGCTGAGACTGCTGGAGGAGCTCAAGTGGTTGTCCTTGTCCTGGCCAAAACCTCGGAGCCTGTCAAGACAATCGTGAGAATACAGGCATTCCCTCCCCCTCCCCCCTCCCCCCCTTGTGTCTGTTCTGTCAGCAAAGGAGAGTTCTTGTTCTTTTTCTCACGCATTAAGTGCTCCTTCCTCTAATGCTTGGACTTTGGGGATCACAACCGACTGAACTGAAATTATGTATTTTCTGTGGTTTCTAACACATGGGTTTGCTGTAGTGTAAGCTGACAGAATTCCTCCCCTGCTGGGGCTCAGTTTCATGGTCTCCTCCTCCTCCTGTGCTGCTGCTCCCCTCGCCCCTGCGGAGCTGGGTGCTGAGACACCCCGTGTTACCCCTGAGCTGCAGCCAGCAAGGCAGGGGGGGTGCTGCGGGGTGGTACTGAGGCTAGGGGTGACAACAGACAGCGTCTGTGAGTGTGCACTGGTAGCGTAAATGGCATAAAGATGAGCAGATGTAATTGTAAGAGTGTCTACATAGAGGAGATGGTAGCAGTGGAGCAGCGAGATGCTACGATGTTTAGCTCCAAAAATGTTGCAGCTGTTAGTGGGTACTGTGATGCTGTCAAGATGGTGGGAACTGGGAGGGGGCAATGCACAGTGGGAGGTGGCTGCTGGCCCTAGCAGCATCTCTTTCAAAGGTAGCATGGTCCAGCAAAGGATATTTGGGAAGGTAGAGAAGTAAATCTAGGAAAGAAGCCGTCTCTAGCAGCAATGGGATGAGGTGAAGCTGCAAATCATGAAAATCCCCAGCTTATTTCTTCAAATATAAAATCTTGTAGCTGGAGCTACATGCAGAGATACTGGGGTTCCTGACTTTTGCTTTGGCACTTTGCTTACCACTGGATGTGAGTTGGTGCTTTAGGAGTTTCAGTGCTGCCATGGATCTGGCCTGCAGCTTCAGACCATAGCAATATGCGTGAAAAGTCTTAACCGGAGGGGAAGGAGGACAGGTCTTTTCCATTTCTGACTTCTGAGGTAGTTCAGTACCTGGCTTTTGGTGGGGTACTTAGTGCCCTGATGTTGCCCAGCTCTACCAGTGATGCTCCTGAGCATCAGCATCATCACCATTGAGAGCATCAGCCTGTCAGTGCAGCCACCTGCGGTGGGTTCCCCCTGCTCTGGAGCGAGCTGGCAGGGGGGGTGCACCAGCCACCCCTCTCGCATGGGCTGCTGCAGCCACCTTGCTCTCCTGCATGCTCTGCTGCTCCCGGGCCGGGCAGAAAGCGAGGTGTCAACCAGCAGGGTTCACAGCGAGAGGCTCAGCTCGGTTAATTAAATTGAAAATGAAAGGGAAAACAGCACCGTGCCTCTGTGCCAAAGGAATAGGCAGGCAGGTGCTCTGGCCTTTTCGGTAATTGATCTTCAGCAGAGGAGAACTAGAGCTGAAACAAAGGGGCTTTGCTGCAAGCGCTGTGCTTCCTCTTGAGATGATCTCCAAGAGCATAACAGCATTTTTTCTCATCGAGATCCAGCGCTCACAGCAGCGGCTCCCGTGGCTCCTTTCTGAGCTCTAGCAGCTTTTGCTTCTCTGGAGTGTTTTCTGCCCTGGTGGGTGTCAGGCTGGGCCACGCTCAAGCAAGATACCCCCCCCCCAGCCCTGGGCAGGTTGCTGTTGGCTGTGCTGGCAGCACCTCTGGGTTTGGGGCAAGGTCCTGGGCTTTACCCACCTGCCCCTGACTGCAGCAGCACTGCCAGGAGGAGCTCGCTTGGAAGGAGGCACACATTTTGGTCCAGCATGGCCCCAGAGCTGGCTTTCCTGCAGCTCCTTTTCACTGGGGGAGGTGGCAGGGCTGCTCGGCAGACACGCTCTCGCTGGCAGCTGCAGCTGGGGAAGGCGCGTCCATGTGTCTGTCATGGGATGGCTGTCCCTTATGTCCACCACCTCCCCTTGCTCTGCCTGTTGCTCTCCTGTAGCCTTTGAAACAGGAGCAAAGTCTCCAGTAGAAATGCCTGGGAGTATTTTTGCTTTCTCTTTGGCAGAGCTCACTTCTGGGTCCCTGAATAAAGCTCCTGGAGTTCAGCAGGCTGGCTAGGTGGTACTCCTCTGCACTCAGCCACTGAAGTTGAGAACTTCAGTGTCTTTTTAAGACACTGAAGATAATTAAGAAATAAGTGTCTCATTTTTCCCAGTGTGATCAGTTCACCTGTCACAGAAGCACAGGGTGGCTGAGGTTGGCAGGGACTTCTGAAGGTCAGCTGGTCCGACTCCCTGCTCAAGCAGGGCCACCCAGGACCGTCTCCAGATGGCTTTTCACTGTGTCCAGTGTCCCCCTCTGAAGATTTGTCCTTCCTTGGCTCTGGGCTGGGTATGCTTCCAAGTGCTGAAGCTGGAAGTCATCAACTTGCATCTGGTTCCTAAATGTGCTCAAGCCTGCTTGATCTCTGCATGTGTGGCTCTGATGAATTTGCACAGTTTCCTGATTAGGGTGATTGCTTTCCTGTCTCTTCTGCTTCTTGCCCCCCATACCTGTTTCTTCAGAGCAGAGCGAACGTGCACTGTGAAACGCAGGACAGCACTTTGTTGATCCCTTGGGAGCAGCCACCTCCCAGACCTCCCGGTGAATGTTGCTGCTGAAATCCTCACCGCTGAGGTGAGGCAGTGAGGAGACACTGGGGCTGGTGCAAGCCCTGCTGTGGAGGAAACTCTTGACCTTGTGGTGAAAATGTGTCCATCTGCAGTGTGGAGAGAAGCGGGAGGAAAAGCAATAGGGTGCAAAGAGAACAGAGCAGCATAAGCAGGCAGGAGCACGGAGATTTTGTTGGCAAATTTGGGATGGAGACGGAGGCAATGCACAAGGGTGTCAAGAGCCATCAGCTGGGATATTTTGCATCTGTTGGTCTCAAGAGAGACAGCGATGGCCTCTGAAGTGGACCGCTTGAGTTTCAAGAAGAAATGCTTGCAGGAAAGGGAAATGTGTGGGCTTTATCCTGCAACGTGCCTCTTCCGCGCAGCCCCTGTGGCACAAACTGCAGCACTCTGCCAGTCCCCGGGTCCTCTCCATAACCTGCCGCTGCCAGATCCCCTGGGGGAGTGCAGTGGAGGAGAGACCCTGCTGACCCTGCAGCCACAGGCAGGGAGCTGAGATCTTCTGTGGAGGCATCTCAGCCCATTCCTGAACCAGCACCAGGTCTGAGCTTATGGGAGCTGGGTTGCCCCGAGCCTCAGCGGCACAGGGCATCCCACCACTCAGCTTGCGTGCAAGGAAAACGCTAAGAGTGGAAACTCAGCCTGCCGTCCTTCAAAACCCTGACGGTGTCTCATGCTGAGTAATTTCTGCCCAGCCACGGGTAGATATCTGTGCGTGCTCCTTCCCCTGGCTGCTGGCCCCATCTGACAGAGGTGGTGTCTCAGCGTGGTGGGGAGGGCTGAGGGGAAGCGCGGGCGGTTGGAGGCCCCTCGGAGAGACCGGTTTGCAGCAGAAAGGAGAAGGAGAGGTGCCAGCAACAGGTGATGTGCGGCAGGAAGGGGGGGGTCCCTCAAACCAGGAGCAGCACAGGTGGATTGGGAGTGACCATGTACCGTGCCAGGGGGCAGAGCTGCAGGCAGCACCGCAGCTTGCCTCTCCCACGTTGCTCAGCGCTACATGGAACAATTGCTGGGTGCAATCACAGCGGGTGCTCACGGGAGTGTTATGTGGTTTCAGGTTGATTAACCACAGCAAATACTTGAGAGGGTGTCTTAGTGAAACCCACACAGGTTCCGTAGTTCCTCTGAGATAAGACACTTGTTCACAGTCTCCAAAGCTGTGGGCTGGTGTTTTTGCTTATGTGTGAGCCTGCCGAGAGAAGCAGCGGCAGACAGACACGTTTGCTTCAGATAGAGGCTTTGCCTCCAAACTGCAACACAGCAGCTGCTTCCATCCCCCCCCCCCCCCATTCCTTCCCTGTGGTCCACCAGGTGCCTCCTTTGCTACTCCCCAGCCCAGCATCACCCAGTGACTCCCTGCCACAGTTCAAATGTGTGGATTTGCTCTTTCCTTCCTTCCCCCATCCCCTGCTCCAGCATCCCCTAATGGCTCTCTGTCGTCTGAGCACCCTCTTCCTCCCTTCTCTTTCAGCTGGTGTCTCGGACCAGCCTTATTCATGTCCTTGCCAGCATCCCTGTACTGGCAGCTGCAGCCAGCATGATTATGTTGTTTCTCCATTTTAGAAAGCAAGCTTCGGGTAGCCACAACAGAGAGCTCTCTGGAGATCGTCGGCGGTGCTGACACAGCCATTGAGTGCAGGATTGTATCTGCCTGGAATAATTCTCAGTTCACTGTTACCTGGTACCTCCTACCTCCTCCTCTGGCAAATACAACCCCCTTGCAAATCGTAAGGGCCAACTACAGCAGCATTCTGGAATATGGGGCTGAGTACAGCTCTCCTCCACAAAAGTCCAGGTTCCTGAGCCAGAGGGTGTCCAGCAACATTTTCTGGCTGCAGATACTCTCTGCAAAACCCAGGGACCAGGGCAGGTACTACTGTGTGGTAGAGGAATGGCTCTGGTTGGTGAACGGCTGGTACAAACTCGGAGAGGCAGCATCGGGAAGGACCACGCTGGAGTTCAAGCCCCCAGGTGAGCAGGTTGTTATCTCTTGTAGAGGTGCTGCTGGAGAAGGTTCGATCAATTCATGACAGGGCCCCTGCCAGGCCTCTCCTAAGCTGGCAAGGCTTAGGAGAACCAGTGTCCTCTGTGCTGG
Source organism: Microhierax caerulescens (assembly GCA_035590215.1). Taxonomy (NCBI): domain Eukaryota; kingdom Metazoa; phylum Chordata; class Aves; order Falconiformes; family Falconidae; genus Microhierax; species Microhierax caerulescens. Next base: position 113,225,856 of record JAVJGJ010000014.1, on the reverse strand, counting down.
ATCTGAGACTTAGGGATGAAGGAGGTGTCAGTGCCTCTCAAAGGGAAACAGGGAAACTAGGAGGATTTACCACATCCTCCCAAACCCGCCAAGCTGGTTGCTTCATAACAGAATGAATCATGGCATTTTCTTTTCCCTCCAACACATGATGTGCTTGGTTGGTTGTACAGTGCTGTGAACAGGGAAGAAGCCCTTTCCTGGTGCTCCTGAGCATCCTTAAGCAAGACAGTTTTCCTTACCCTGCAGCACATTGCTGCTGAGAACAAAGCTGCAGGCTCAGCTGCTCCCACCTTGGGCACTGCACTGCTGGGGTGCATGGTGGGCATCCCTGGCTCAGTTCTTCCCTCTCTCAGCCTCGCTTGGTTTATGGATTGTAGTCCTAAACAAAGTGGATCAGAGAATTCCAGCTTCCTAAATAGCTTTTGGTCCAAAGGATGCTATGTCACTTAACTTGGATGAGGTGGGAAGTATTACAGCAGAGGGCTGCGGACAGGGGGCAGAGATAGAACTGCAGAGTCATTTAGATTGGAAAAGACCTTTAAGATCTAGTCCAACCGTTAACCCAGCACTGCCCAGTTACACCACTAAACCATGTCCCTAAGCACCACATCTACATGGATTTTTAAAACCTCCAGGACAGTGATTCTACCACCTCCCTGGGCCGCCTGTTCTGTAGTGGAATGAAGCTGGTTAATTAGCCTTGATAACATAGAGCTGTGGGCTGGCTTCAGGGGTGGTGTGAGGCGAGAGAGAGAGAGAGAGAGAGAGAGATACAAGCCTTGGATGAGGTGAGATGAGAAAGAAGCAAGAAGGCAGCACAGGGGCTGGCATGAAGAGTATGTTGGTATGAGATGGTAAAAGACCTTGCTGCAGCTGGATAGTTTGGAGAGTGCTGTGACACTGTTCCAATGCTTGGTCACCTTTTCCACGAAGAAATTTCCCCAACATCCAGTCTAAACCTCCTCTGGTGTAACTTCAGGACGTTTCATCTTTCCATGTCACTTGTTACCTGGGAG
>JAVJGJ010000014.1:113210577-113224740 GCA_035590215.1 Microhierax caerulescens | reverse complement strand
ATAAGATCCCCCTGAGCCTCCTCCTCTCCAGGCTGAACACCCCCAATGATGATCAGAGTGGGGGGAAAAGAACCCCTGGGAGAATGAGTCATGGGAGCAAGGTGGGGGGTGGGTGTCCTGCAGAGGCTCTTGCAAAAGGCCGTACCAATCTCCCACGCTTCACTCCAGATTTCTACCAGCCTGCAGGCACATGCAGGAGCATTTCTATGGCTGTGCAATGTCTAACGTCTCTTTCTGCTTGTGCCCTGCCCCAGAGCGTGAACTGCAGCTGGAGAAAACCAACCACAGCATCTCAGCGAGGGAGGGCGAGGAGGTGACGCTGCCCTGCCTGCTGCAGGGTGCCCTCCAGCCCACCGCCACCTGCCTCGTGGCCACCTGGTTTTGGAGTGAGGAGAACGGCTCCGCCAGGTCCCTCCTCACCCTCCACTGCAACGGTGCCATCGAGTACCCCCGAGAGAGCCTGGCGGGGAGGCTGCACCTCCGCCGCCCCACTGCCACCGACTTCAGCCTGACACTGCACAGCGTGGAGGAGGGCGATGCTGGGGTGTATCACTGCCGGCTGCAGGAGTGGCAGCAGCAGAACAAGGGGAAGGACTGGGTTCTGCGAGCCTTGGCGTGCTCAGGGTACATCCAGCTGACTACCATCCCACCAGGTAATGCTGCTGGGCACGAAGGGCTGCTCACCCCACACCGGTTCTCCCTTAGGTGTGCTGGGATGTGGCGGGGGAGCAAGGTAATGGCAGCTCTTTGCTGGTGATGCTGGCTGCAATGGCGAGGATGCGGCGGGGCTGGGAGGACTTGCTGAGGGATTGCAGAGGGGCTCGGTGCTGGGGAGGTCACCAGGGTTGTGTTGGGAGGCAGGGGAGCCCTTTGAGGGACTTGTGCTGTGGGCCTGGTGGGGGGAGACAATGAGACCCTAGTCCTGTTGATCTGCCAGGGCTGAAACCCAGGTGCTTGGCGTTGTAAAAGTTGGAGGCAGTGGTCGGGTGAGGTACCAAGGGCTCTGACCGTGGAGCCATGTAGTCCAGAGGGTATCGAGTGCATTTGTGTCTCCGGTGCTTTCTAGCTTGTGGCTCTCTGTGGGACCATGGGTGCAAACACCTGCTTTCAGTCGTGCCATTGGGGCCTGAACGCTAACTATTTTGGGGAAAAAATTCTTGGTGTGATGTTGCTGGCAAGTCCATCTCCAGTGAGGTTGCTAAAAACAGCCTCCATCCTCTTGGGGTGCATGCCAGGTGCAAAAATAGAGCTGGATTCTGCGTACAGAATTTTAAATAAATAAAAGCAAAGGTTTCCAGTCAGGTGCACACAGTGTTTCTAGGGAGGTAACAGGCAGGAAAAAAGTACTCTTTTGTTGGCTTTTTGGGGAAATAGGCTTGGATGACCCACGTGGAGGAAAAAAATATGAACCGTGAAATCAATTGTGTTGCACCCAGCTGAGGGGATCCTGCAGTTGTTCTCGTGCCTTCAGCCCTGGAGATGCCATGCCCGAAGCCAGCCTGGCTGCCTGCACGCCGTTATAAATTCTGCAGCAATTCCCAGTGCTGACCAGCATGGAAGAGCTCAGGGGACCTTGCGAGCCCTCCCTTGTCTGCTGCTGGTACAGGCAGGCACAGAGCCTGCTCGCATGACTCTGCACCTACAGCAGAACTAATCTGGATTTAATTGCATGGGGAGGGGCTGGCAGCACTTCATCCCCTTGCTGTTATGTTCCTGCTGTTGTCCATCACGGCTCCCTGTAGCACTGAGATTTCTCCTTCATCAGCTCCCTCTGTCTCTTGTTACCCGTTACTGGTGGAGTAACCATTGCAAAAATTGTTCAATAACTGCAGGAAAATTCCTTTCCAATTTTTGTATAAGTGGTTTTGCCAAGTGGTTTTCATGGTTTTCACAAAATCCAAGAGATTAGCTGGGTGTTTTTTCTTTCTCTCTTTTTTTTTTTTTTTTTGGTGTGTGTGTGTGTATGTATGTGCACACATGTTTCTCCACTGATGCAGATATCTCAGAATGCCCCTCTGGCTCATGGATTTCAATGTTCTGGCATTTTCCAAGGGGTAATGACACAATCACGTGCAAGTATTCCCGTAACCAGGGGACATTTCAGTTCTAATCCCTGATGCTGCCCTTTAGGATACCCCCCTGGTACTATAGAGACATTGATGCAGTGGAGACTTCGCCCTGATTTCCTGTAGGGGAGTAAATGCCGCTTCCATCTGTATGGATGGGGCACAGAGCTTCAGAGGTAAAAGCCACTTTCACAGCCAGGGGTAGCCTCCAGCTTGGTTCATCCCTAGGGTCACACCTGGCCCACCAGGCCGTGTGTGTCCCCCATGGACAGCTTCAAATCAGCAGCCCTGCATGCTCAGCACAGTTCTGCAGAGCAAAGCATCTGCACGTGGGGCTTGGATAAACGGGAGAACTGAGGAACAACACTTTGAGATGGATACAACGGACCCAAAAGAGCTGGCTTAACCCTTCATGGGAGGCCAGGAGCACCTGAGGTCAGTCTGTGGTGTGGAAGCTATGTGTCAATTTTTGATGGCCAGGATTAATGGGTGGCTGTAAGGAGCCCAGGACAAAAATGGAAATGCTGCGGATGAGCTTTTCAGCTGGAACAGGACTGATTAAACACGGGGGGTTTGGAGTACGCAGAAGGTCCACCAGCAGTACAAGCATCCTCCACCTCAACTGGGTAGCTGTGCTGCAGGAGCTGCCAGGGATAGGGATGGGGCTCACAGCTGCCTGCAGCTCAGCGTGGCTGAAATAGGAGAGCAGAGGGGCAGAAGCAAGGAGGGGCAGGTGTCTGGGGGAGACAGGGACCTCCTTGACCTGTTTTCCTTTGCTTTCCTCTTGTCCCTCCGTGTTCGGTGGCACTGCCTCTGACAGCCCTCTCCCTCACCCCACCAACACTGGTGTCAGGCAGGGACATGGTGGGTGGAAGGGTGTTGGCTTTGCCTTACTGAGCCCGGCCTGGAATGGGTTAGCTGGAAAACCGTCCTCTTTCTGTTGGGATGTTTCAGCTGAATGAGCTGGGCCCTATCTGACCTCCCCAAACTAGAAATTGAGGCAATTTACCTGATTTGTCTCCCTCTTCTCCTCAGGTAGCCTGTAAGAATTCTTAAAAATTAGTTAGTAATGTTGAAGATTAAGGGAAAAGAGATCAGAAGATAACCTATGGAAACAGTAGGAGAGAGACAACCAAACCAGCTTGGGGCCTCACGTTTTTTCTTTCTTTTTTTCCTCCAGGATCAACTGTTTTGTCTAGGATCTGCTCATCCCCATCACTGCTGAACTTCATCCTCTACTTTCCGCTGATTCTTATCCTTCTCCTGGTCCTTGCTGTCTTCTGCTGGTACTTAAAATTTGGAAAAAGCAAGAAGGCTAACTTGACAGGTGACCAGCTGTTGGAACTGCAAGGGGCTGGAAGGGTCAAGGAGACTTAGCTGGTCTGTAATGGCAGCTGTAACTTGCAGGAGTGGAGCTGAGCAGCTGAGGAGGACCGAGTACGTTCAGAAGAGCTTTTTATTGTTTTGTAGTAGCTCTTGCAATGAATCCTTGAAATCGTGTGCTTACTTTCAGTGGAATGAAGTGGCTGGGAATTACTAAGCAAATAGGGTTTTCATAACAGGTGTTCCTGCCCCTTAGGTTAGGTGCCCACCCATGTCACGCTCTGTTCGTTGCGGTATATTTGAGCTCCTTGCAGTATGTGTCTCCCACTGTGGGTGGAAGTGGTGTTATTCCTCTACAGGTAGAAGGGGAAAACCAGCTCTCTTTGCACCGCAATACAAAACTATCAAATTGCTACTCCTTTTAGGTGACTTGACAAAATCTATGTGGTGTGCAGGTTAAAAACCAGTGGCAGGGCTGCAAGTGGAGCGTTGCTGTCCCTTCTAAGGCATTGCACTCACCTTTGCCCGCCCTTTGCTGGGAAAGCTCTCAGACACTGCTGTCTCCTCGTTCTGAGAGTGCCTGTGCCCAAAGAGCATCTTCTCTGAAAGGAAACGTGTCTTCATCACCAAACCTGTCACAGGAACATGAACTGAGCAAGGCTGGCTGGGGCTGAAGAAAGTCCATAGCAGTGGTACCACAGCCATCCACAAAAACCAAATCCTGTTGACCCAGTAAGGGACTCGCATGGAGTCTTGGATCCCAGAAGGAAGAAGTGGACACCAAGCCATCTTGGAGATGGGTGTACAAAGACTTTCCAACTCCTTCTTTTCCTGACATTGCTGTAGGAAAAGGCAGCATCCAGCCCCCCATGCCTGGGTTTCTGTGGGTCAGGAAGCTGCAAGGCTGGGATGTATTTGACACCTCCAGGTTGTACCATGTAATAAAACAATCTCCTGTGTGTGCTCGCAGGGCAGTTCCTCTACGCTCTGGGATCCAGCTCAGGCTCACCTTTTCAAGGCTGAGCAGCTCTGCTACCTGAAGGCTGGCTGGCTGATGCCCTAGGGGAAAGGAGACTTCAATGCAGCCCCTTATAAGTCAAGGGATAAAGAGTTACTTGGCCCCTCATCGTGCCAAGTGGGATATGGTCCCAGCGAGCTGTAAGGTCAGGTGTTGGGGCAACACTTAAGGCACCATCCTCAGACAAAAGCAGACATATAGAAATCATGGCATGATGTTTATGAACCTGCTTCCTTTGACCAGAGGGCGGGTTGGAGACACCACAGCCCCTCTAGATGATCTATTCACATCCTTTGCTGTTCTTAAAACTAGAAAAACTGTCTGCTCTGCATCCTGAGGAACTGGGAGGCTCTTCAGTCCCTTTCTCCTTGAGAAAAGCACTTTTTGCATTGGTTTGAAGACTCCTGCTCTTGTTTCCCTGTTCAGCCACTTCTGTCTGTAAAGGCTGGCTCCAGCTTGCTTAGCCTTTCCCTGCAGGTTTTTTCCTGAACCTCACGTAGCTTTTCCCTTTTTGCAGCCCTGACCCCAGCTGTCTCTCCCGCGGCGTGGAGTGCTCAGAGCCGCACGTGGGGCTCTCTGCAGAGGTTTCCCCCCTGCCTGGTGGGTTATGTCCCGTTTACACATCCCAGTAGGATGTTTGATTTTCTGTGTGTGTGTGACAGCGCGGCACTGTTTGCGCTGGCCTCGCAATCAGCAGGCTCCTCTCCGGCAGATTTGCTGTCTAGCAAAGTTGTTTCTCCACTGTGTGTTCAGGTTGTTGACTTTTCCTATCTCATCGAAGCACCGTTTGCACGGGTCTGTTGAACAACTTTCTGCACCCGTTTGCAAAAGATCCCGCTGTTTGTCTTAGTCCTGTCTTGATAACGCTGTAACTCATGGACCAGTTTCAGTCTGTTTTGACAGAGCAGCGGATGCTCCCAGGACATCAAACTCCTACAAGCTTTGTGAGAAGTGGTAGCTGGACGCAGGAGAGGAGGCAGGCGAGTTGTCCCACCCAGGGAAGGCTGCACTGTGAGCTGCCTGACAGCCAGCCCTGAGCCAGCTGTACACTGGCTGCCCGGCACCCAGCTCGTAAGGGATACAGAAAGGAGATGTAGGTGTGTTAGGGTGCGGGAAAGGAAAGAAGGAACCATTTTTGACCATAAACTATTAACAATTAATCTGTGTGCATAGTTTATCTACCAACTTTGTACTGTCTCTCTATGTTTTCATTGGGATTGTTTTCTCAGCTTGCCCATGAGAGTACCTTGGGAGTATGCTCCTTCACAAGCCTTGGTAGAGTCAAGAATCTACGATGCCTTCTGCTTACTCTCCACGAGGCTTGCAGCCTTCCTGCAGGGGAGATTAGCTAGGTCTGAAGTGCTCTGTTCTTGTTTAAAACAAACAAAACAAAGTTTCTCTTGTTTTTTTTCTTGCATTCTTCTAGGTGTTTGTAAGCCCTTTGTATATCCCTGAGGACTGCAGTTAAGAAGATGCAGGTGTTTAGTTTCCCTTTCTTTTTAAAAATAATTTAGCCCCTTTCTTGTCACTTGAAGTCTCACACCTCCTCAGGTGTTGCTGCAGCAAACCACTAACAGATGACTTGACAGCCCACTCCTTATGTGTCTTAGGATGAACCTCATCAGGAAGCCTTCTGCTCCAAAATCTGATTTATTCAGGTTGCTACTTGTTACCAGAGCGCTGGGGGGGTGGTGGTGTGGGACAGCCCTGCTGCAGCAGTCGCATGTGTGGGTCAGTCTCCACACGCCACGTGAGCCCTAGGAGTGACTTGGCTGTGCTTGGTGCATCCCCCAAGCCCATGCTGGCCCCTCGGCCACCTTGGTGTGCCATTGCAGGTCTGTGGAGGCATCTTTGCTGCCATCTGATCTTCACGTGAACAGCTGCAGACCTTACTGCAACACAAGGGTTTTGTGTCTGGTGCACCAGGGGAGGAAGGGGGCAGGGATCTCCATCAATGGGGCACTTTCTTCTGTCCTGTTTTTGCTCAGTTAACCGGAGGCCTGTTAAGTAGCAGCTTTCTATTCACATGGGTTTAGAGGTTTTAATTTCGGTTTGTAAATTGTGCCTAGGGCCTTGATGAAGCGGTTTGCAAGAGGAATATGTGTTTTTGCAGTGGCGGGGTTTTTTTTCTTTTTTTTTTTTTTTTTTTTTTTTTCTGGCTTTGCTGGATCACTGCCAAACCTTTTGGCTATATTTTTTAAAGATGTATTTTTTTCCATGAGTGAACTTAGAAAGAGTTGTAACTTACCACAGCAAAAGGTCCAAAACAGTCCTATTTTTAAAGAGAACATTTCTCTCAGCTGAGGTAAAGGTAGGAAAGGGAGAGAGATGTGTGTGTGCGTGTGGTGGGTCGAGGGGATGGTGTTTTGTTGCTGGGGCTCTTGGCCACCTTCACCCACCCCCATTACCATCTTTTTTTCCAGGTTCAGCCTCAGATGTAAATTAGAACAGTTGATAAAATATGTATTTCGCTGTTACAGCCCCGTGGGGGAAAACAGTGCAAGAGTGCTGTGCCTGAGCCCAGCAGTGCCCCTGTCACGCTCTGTCCCCCCGATGCACACTGTCCCCAGGAACGTCCTGTGCAAGGGCAGCATGTGGTGGGAAAGTCCAGGGTCCTTCCACAGGCTTTAAAACAGTTTGAAGGGGCTAGAGGGCAATGCAGAGCTGGGTTCAAGAGGATTTAATCCGCTGGGAAGCAGTTGCACAGGGCTGTAGAAACACAAGAGCTGTGCTGTGCCCTTGTGTTTGCTGCAGGAAGGTACGGGACCTGTAAGGCAAGGGCAGAGCAGCGCTGCCTCCTGGGCAAGCGAGCACAACCCTGCGGCTCGGCAGGCCCTCCCTGTTCACAAGATGGATGATGTAAGGGCGGGATGGGTGGGAATATAATCCCTGTATTGCATTGCCTTTGTGGGACACTTTTATGGCATCTCCCTTTGGGCAGAAGCAAGGCCAGCGCCGGGTGACTACCAGGACAGCTCGCCCAACATGCAGCGGGACGGAGGGTCACACCAGTGACTCTCTCACCTACAGCTGGGTGCACGGAGGACCTTTTGCTGCAAGGCTCCTCTGTCCTGTGAGGAGGCGAGGGGGGGTGATGAGTCAATCGCTGCGCAGGAGCAGTGGGAAGTGGCTCACAAGCAAGGAGATGCTTTGCACCCTGTGGCAGCCGATGGCTCCGTGTTCCCTGCCCTGCTCACTGGGAGCACTGGGCACAGCAGCAGCGTGCTGTCATGTACTGCCAGGGCAAGGTTGTTGAGGAAGGTTGCCAAACTTTCCAGAAACGTTTCCAAACAAATGACTTGGAGTTCTCCTGGGGTGTCCCCTCTCAAGCAGCGTCTCTTCGTTCCTTCCTGTTAACTCTGAGTTGGGTTTGAAATTTGACATCCTGTTTTCTTCCTGTGAGAAAGTATTTAAAAACTGGAAATAAAAGGTGCGGTTTTGATATGGGCTCTGGTCTCACTTGATGCCATTTTGCATTCCAGCGGGTTCCTGCAGCCCCTGCTTGTTTCACCTGTCCGTCGGCCTTGGTCTTTGCCACCAAAGACAAAGCAGACCTGCTCCTAGATTCTAAACCTTCCTTAACCACTGAGACACTGCTGCGTTGTATCTGCCTACCTCTGCTTTTGGGGTCCTTCTCCAATCCTCCGCCTCTTACCTCTTTTCTTCCAGCAGATAATACAGGATTACAGCCTGTTGCACAGGGCACGAAAAGGCAGCCCTTGCCCTAGAGAGATGCTTTTCAAGGCAGAAGCAGTACAAACCGTGGGGCTTGAGGTAGGAAGGATGAGTGAGAAGTAATGTGGTGTCTGGTTCGCTTTGCTAACAGCAGCAAGCAGAGGGACCAGCTCAGCAGCATCCTTTCAGCCAGCTGCACTCACCAACAAAGAGGCTGGTTGTGGTGATGTGGGACTGACAATATTAATGGTCCTGTACCTACTTGGGTGTTTAAAAAAAAATAAAATAATCCTTTCATGGCCTTTGTTTAAACCAAACACAAGCGTGTTTCCGTAGCAGCTCCTATTTAGAAACACAAACTGGAAAGCGAGGTCCAGATACCACTTGCTTCTGCAATTTGGACAGGAAACGGAATACCACAAACAAGAAATTCGTGCATGTGCTCATCTGGGCTTTCTTGCTTTCATTCATTACATTTTTTCCTGTCTGTTTCTGAGGAGAGCTGTATGTTTATACATGATGCTGGCAGGGAGCTGAACCCCCCTCTGCAGCCAGTGCCAGTGAGCTGCCCAGGGGCGCATGGGCACAAGCTCATGACTGCCACTGCGAACCACTCGCCTCCACAGCAGCTTTATTTAAAAAGAAAAATCTGAGCAGGTGGTGCTTGTTCCCCCTGCAGGCACTGGGCACAGGTCATTGCCTGGGCTGCTGGGCAAAGCGAGGGGAGAGGGAAGGGGGCTGAGCTGCTCCTCTGGCATCACTGGAGCCTGGCCTGATGGGTGCTGTCCTCGGACCCCTCCTTGGGGAACCATCATGAAGGTGCAAAGCATAGTGGGGGTGGCTGCGAAGCAGGGGGTGACCTGGTCCCTGGCCTTGTGTCTGCTGTTACCTGCTCCTTGTACGGGTGGGAGCAGCATCCATCTCTGGGGCTGTTGTCTGAGTGTGCAAATTAACCAGTGGCGTGGGGGGGAGCATTGGTTTGATCGTTATTTTAAGTGGGAGGGGATGAATCGGTGAATGCTGGGAGCAGGATGGCAAACCACGAGGGGCTGTGGTTCCTCACAGCCCCCTCACGGGATGCTAATAGGGAGGAGACACCCGCTGTCCCGTTTGAAAGAGAAGGGCCATGACCAATCGCTGTTAAATGTGGCAGTAATGCCTCGCGCGGTGGCCACGGGATAAAAGGCAGAGGCAGCCCGAACTGTAAAGATGTTTCATTTCTCTGGTAATGAGGGAGACACACTGTGGCAATGAAACCAGGGAGAGAGAGACCGTGAGATGCTAATTTCTGTTCCTGCTGCCACTGCCGCTTTGATCTGAAGCAAATGCCCGTTTTAAATTGCAAACGGATGCAAGTCAGATATCATCCAGGCAGTGGCTTACAGGCTTAATGAAGTGGGACGTAGGCTTCTGCCTGATAATGTTAGGAGAGGCAGGCAATTCAGAGAGGAATTACTGAAAGCCTAAAGAGATGGGGGGGGAAGGATGGGGATGTCACGGGGTAACTCTTACTGCCATCAGTGTGGCACAAAGTCCCCCATTTTCTGTCCGTGGGCAAGAATCTGTCCTGTGCCTAAGGCCCCAGCCCCTCTGTCCCTAGAGAGAAAGCTATGAGCATACTGTCCTGCTGTCACACGTCTGCGTTTTATGGCACGCACCGTGCACAGACAACGCAAGGGCATCCTGCTCCTGGGCCTCAGGGTGCGAGCATCAATGTGATGCGTTCCCCAGGTGAGGCAAAGGTACAGGAGGCCAAGTAGCTCGCTTTGTGCTGTCATTTGGGCACTGAATGGGACTTGAGCGAGTAAAAAATAGTTGTGACTCGACTGACGAGGCTGTTCCAGGGCAGACCCAGAGGCTCCCGGGAATGGGGTCATCAAGCCAGAAGCAGTGATTGGGGAGCTCGCACTGGCCAACCGCCTCTTCTTGAGACTCTGCTTTGGGCAAAGATCTGACCTCTTTTGACAAATGATGGTAAAGGGGTATTTATTACATTCTTCGCTAACACAAGGCTCTTGGGCCCTAGGATCGGGCCAGAGGGTTTTTTTATATCTCCCGTGGGTATTCAGAGGCTTGGGTGGCTGTGGTACACTGGATCAGCCAGACACGGGAAGGCTGAGGGACCTGCAGGCAGCTGGGAAGATGGGCCTCTGCACCAAGCAGGGAAGAGATGGTCTGGCTAGTGAAAAAGGCAGGTGTGGCTCACAAATCTATTAGGTTCTCAAAGGTGTCAGTGAGTATCTGGATGAGAAAAGTCTCACGGATATAGTCTGTGCAGAGCCAAAATTCTCCACGATGGCCACCGTCACAGGATGTTATGGAAATTAGGTAATGATGGGATAAAACTGGCATGGATAAACTATTCGTTAAAAATACAAGGCAGAAAAGAAAGAAAAGAGTTCTGACAGAAAAAGGAGGTCACTGGGAGTGAGACCTGTGCTGTTCAACAAGCACACAAATGGCCTGGAAAAGAGGATGACTACTAAACAAAGAAAGATAATGTTATGTTAGTCAAGGTGTTAGGAGGGCTGGCTCTGATGAAACGCGTTATGAGAAAGCGACCCGGTAATGAAACAGTAGGTGACATTCTGTACGGGTGACTGCAGAATGAGACATGGTGGCAAAAAGAAATCGGTGTCAGCTTCACAGATAAAGCAATGGGCTTCGAGCTGCCCGTCGTCATCCAGAAACAAGGTCTCGATGTGAGAGCAGCCAGGTGTATGTAATGTCTGCATGATGTTCAGAGCCACCAAGACAGCACACAAGACGTTGTGTTTCATCAGAAGATACAGGCCAAAATAAACAGCATCATTGTGCTGCTGCATACACCTGCAGTGCACCCACCCCTTCCATGCAGGGATGTTCCTCCACCCCCAGAGAGGACAGCAGACCTGGCAAGGGCACAGGGAGGGCTGGCAGTGACTGGTGAAAGCCATGGTGTGGCTTTCACGTGGGGAAATGGTTGAACACCCCAGGCCTGGCAGTCTGGGGGAGGTGACCCCCAGCTGTGAGAGGGGGCTCCAAATGGCCAGGAAAGGCTTGGCACCAGTTGCTATCCCTGCACAAGAGCAGTGGGACGCTGAAGAAGGCTGCTGGCAGCAGCCTCAAAATGACAGGAATGAAAAGGAGCAGGGTTTTCATACAATGTCAAGTTGGAAAGCTCCTTGCTATGGGATGCTGTGCTATAATTTCATGTTTTCCAGGAAAAAACAATTAAGACAAGAGCCTACTGAGCATTGCTAATGATGAAGTAGCATCCTGGTAAGTCCATGAGCTGTGCATTGGTAGGGGTCTGGGGATGTGTCACACATGACCGCTCTGCTTTTGTCTTCTGCTTTAGGCCTGTGCTTTTGGCCATTGCTCAGACAAGGTGAGGAAGTAGACAGTCTGACCGTGTAGACCTTTTTTATGTTCTTATTCGATGTTTACTTTGTAGATGTATATATAACTGTATAAGATGCAAAAAAAGGCTCATACCCACTCTTTTTTCACATTTTCTCTTCCTCTTATATCCTCTAACAGGGCTTTTTCTTTCTTTCTTCCTAAAAATGCTTCTAAAAGCATTAGAAATCCTCTTCTGGTAGAGTAAATCATGTTAATCTGTAGGCCAGTAGGCAAGATAAAGTTTTTAGATTATCCTTTCTTTCTGCACAGCATCTTCCATTCAAGGACTTCACACCATTACAATAGCATAGTTGAGAATTTTCTCTGCTTAACAAATGAGGGAACTGAGACACAGTAGTTTGCTGTGAAACATGCAAAGAAATCAGAAATCTGCTTTATTAGAACATCTCTAGAGAAGGAGACGGGAGGAAAGACTTGACTCTAAAAGTGAGAATCAAAGGGAAAAATCTCACTGCTGGACCCAAAATAAGTTTCCATAGAAACAGGTTTTTCTGAAAATGAATTGCTGCAGTGTCAAATGAAGATTGTGGGTCTAATTCTGCAAAATATTTAAGCGTGTTCTTTGCTTATCCCTATTCAGCTCAGGATGCAAGCATGTGATTTCCATGGAGGCTTATGTGCTTTATTTGATGGAGGTAGAAATAAGGATAAGCTGTGTTGAATTGGGATCCGGGCTTTCTTGTGCTTCCTTCCCTCTGACAAACTTGCAAGTTATTTCCTACGACAGCACGTGTTGCTTTGCTGCTAAAAGTAGAGAACCACTGCATAGATCCCAGTGCTTCAAACTGGGAGTTCAGCACAAAGTTCCAGCAGACTCTTCCCACTAATGGGAGTCAGCAGAGTGTTTACATTGCTGGGTACTTTATTGTTTTGTTAATTAACTTTTCCTATTTACGTGCAGATTTAAATTTACATGGGATATTTATTCTGTAAATGAACGCCATGGTGATTATCAGATAATTAACTTGAGAATTGATGGCATAAGAGGTTGAGATTTGTTTCTAAATCTGTCTTTTGTACACCTCTATTCGTGGCCCATAGACATTTTGAAAAGGGGATAGATTCTTAATATCTTGCATGCTAATTGCTTTTATTGTGACTGTGTGCTGGTAAATGATTTGGTTTAGTTTAAGCTATTTAAAGCTGGTTTTTTGTGTATTTTTTTTTCTCCTCTGTTGTGACTTTATGCTCAGCCAAATTAATAGGACAAATAAGGTCTGACTCAGAGTTTTATTCCCATTTGCTATACTTGGAATAGAAAAAGCTTTTGTGTAGCCCAGCTGCAGCTACTCTTCTTCATGCAAACTTTCCGTGTTTTCATTCCCTTTTTATTTCACATTGCCTTTTAACTATTGATATGGGGAGGTGTCTATTTGCAGACACCACACACACCCCCCAAGCATTTCCCAGCAGTACTGTAGAGCCCCACATAATGTATTTAAGCCTACTGACGATAGCGCCTTGGGACTCTTTTCAGACGCTGAAGAGTGAATAATCCTCATGGAAATTGTATCTAGTGTTCTTATTCCCTCCCCTGAGCCCCTGTGCCTGTGCCAGACGAACTAAACTCTCAAGGCATTTAAACAATCCATCTTAATGTAACATTCTACATGGAAACTGTTGACTTGTTGTTGAATTTGTATCAACAATCTCCCCCGCTTGTCACCCACCAGGCTGGGGCAGGAACTGGGGTGGTGATGGTCGCTGATGGTGATGCTGGTGCTGGAGCCCTGGTCATTAGCAGAGGGGCAGCAGCTGAAACGGTCCCCCAGCACTGCTGGGCTTCGGTTTTCCCTTACAGCTGGAAACTATTCTTTCTCAACATGTTCTCTGACAGGGAGATGGAAGATGGTCTTCATGTCCCAGGGATCCAGTTGTTTCTTAGTGCTTGCTGAGAGCCACGCTCGCTTTGCAGGCATTTGCCCCTCCTCCTCCCCGCTTTGGGATGAGATTTTTGTTTTGTCAGTGCCTGCCACGCTGTTACCATCAAAAGCACATGCAGGCAACGGCAGCAGTTCTGTCTCTCCTTTGTTGGGGGTTTTCAGCTCCAAGCTTTTCAAAGCGTGAGGAAAGGATGCTGTCAAAGGAAACTACATCCCTCCAGCAGGACCAATGAGGGGAGCTGCAGGTGCCTGACAGACAGTCTTTTTTCCAGGATGCTTTCAGATCCCCGAGGGTAACCCGTGACCTATGTCAAAGCATAAAGCTTTGAACAGATTTGCACAGGAAGAGCCACTTCTATTGTCCTTTTGCTGACTCCTCAAGGTCCGAGCGGGGCCTCTGATCCCACCTTCCCAGCAGCGATGCCCACCCAGCGCAGAAGATAACCCTGCCTGCTCCCCAGTCGGTCTTGCCCAGGTCCCACTGGAGGCATCTCAGGCCCACGAAGCAAGCCACGGCGCTGTGCACACCTTCCTGCACGCTGCAGGCGTGAGCCTGCTGGGTACATCCTCACACGGGCCATCTCTGCCAGCCTCCCAGCCAGCACATTTCCCTCCTGCGCTTGCAAAGCCTGCTGTTTGCGTGCCAAACTGAAGTCATGAGAATGAATAAAACCAATCTATTTTTAATCCAGTGTGAGATCTCTTACTCTTGCCTTTTTTGTTTTATTTTATTTTATTTTATTTTATTTTATTTTATTTTATTTTATTTTATTTTATTTTATTTTATTTTATT
>JAVJGJ010000014.1:113156248-113179120 GCA_035590215.1 Microhierax caerulescens | reverse complement strand
CAATAGGTGGAGGGAGAGAAAGAAGGGGCTCGCTGAGGGCATGTGTGGTTGGCCTTGGACTCTTCTCAGGAGGGGAAAGGGAGGTCTCTGGTGAACAGCTTTGGCTTGGCTCGCTTCAAAGCAGTGCCATTAGCAAACTGCTCAGCTCTCCACTGAGAGAAGGAAGAGGAGAACAGGCTGACTGAGGGACTCCAAAAGGCAATCCCCACCTCTGGTCCTGGGCTGGGTGCTATGTTCTGCCTGTGTTTCAACTGGGAGACTCAAATGCCGTAAACCCGACAGGAGGAAGCATGGTGGGTTTCCTCAGGCTCCCTTTTAGTGTTGCTGACTCCAGCCTTGGCCAGCATCCATTTCCCCCCACTTTTCTGTCAGGCTGTGGAAGAAGGCACCTTCCTGGCAGACTTGTACTCAGCTAGGGAAGTGGAAAGGGGCCAGAGTGTGAGGGACCCCCAAAAGAGGAGGATGAGGAGGGGGAAGTGGAAAGAGGAGTGGGATGGAGGGGGGCAGGAAGGAGAGGATGCAATAACATGGGCAGATGGATTGGGAAGACAGGGTAACAGCATAGTGAGAACCCTGTGGAGAGACTTGGAAGCCACACGGGCAGATGGAGAATGGGCTGACCAAAGAGCAGGTTGCTGGCCTCCCACCTTTACCAGCGCAGCTGCCCCATCCCAAGGAGGAGCTTGCTGCCCTGGCAAGCTGAGGACAGCATGGCTCCCACACAGTGGGGGACATCCCTGCCGCTGACACCGCTGCGAGAGCAGGGCAGAAGGCCTGGTGTCTTGGCACAGAGGAGGTGCTTCCAAAATATATTAGCAATTACCTCCGCAGGAGCGGCAGCCAGTGAGCAGGAGTAATTTACATAGTAAGAGCTGGGAGATAGATGGCTCTTTAAACCCGATCTGTCATTCCCAGCTCTCTCCCTGTCTCTCTGATGCTTTGATGTTCCTCTTTGAAGAGCTCTCCTCACTTGCTATTCCTCGCTCCCTTGGTGCCGCTCCAGCTCTCCAAATGCCTTTCTCTGTCTTTCTGCCTGTGTGCCTTTGCTGCTGCGCTGGTACGCCTGCGTCTCGGCAGGAAGGATGCGGAGCGAGTGACAGCTGGCACCCTGAAAGCCAGCGCTGGCAGGGGGCTGCGGGGAGGGAAAGTGGGCTTGGGCAGGCACCGAGGCGTTGGTTCAGCATGAGATCTAATGCACCATCAAGGAGGGCAACGTGAAACAGTAACGGCAATAACGCCAAGCAGCTGTCAATCACTGCGTTGGCATCTGTCAGGGGATCCAAGCGTTCAACCCAAAAGTACAAAAAGATGGGGGTGAGGGAGGGGATGGAGCCCAGCAGTTCCTGGGTCTCCAGACCTTCAAGGGCACTGTGGGCTTCCCAGTATTCCAGTGTGTATGGCATGTCTCACTCCACCTGTGTCCCTGGTAGGTTCGAGTCCCTAGGAAGGGAAGAAAGAAGACTCATGTGAGAAAAATGGGTTTGGGTTGTTGAAGTTCTCGGAGGGCTGGACACTCAGTGAAACAGGTCAGAGGCTCTTCTGAGTGGCGGCGGACATCAAGAAGTCTGCCACAGCAACAAGGACCAGAT
This sequence comes from Microhierax caerulescens, assembly GCA_035590215.1. Lineage (NCBI taxonomy): Eukaryota > Metazoa > Chordata > Aves > Falconiformes > Falconidae > Microhierax > Microhierax caerulescens. The sequence continues at coordinate 113,177,531 of JAVJGJ010000014.1, read as the reverse complement.
CAGAGGGCCCTATCTGTGAGTGGGGCACAGGGGAACAGAGAGGGCAGGTGGGTTAGAACCAGCAAGTTTGGGGACAGTGTTATAAATGTCAAGCTAGAGGGTAAGTGTGGCACGCGAGACCACGCAGAGGGGGACGATAAGCCTGTGCTGAAACTTGTCTATATGCAGTAGTTTTACCACAGACTAAGGTGTAGCTTCTCAGGTGGGGTTCTACCTCGCTGCAACCCTCCTCCCACCCTGAGCTCTTACATCCCAGGCTGCCAGCGACTGAGGGTTTTGGGTTCTTCAGTTTAGCAAAAATTCCCTTCGTGAGCTGCATAGGCTAAACAAAAAAAAGGCGCTCTAATACCAGAATTAGTGTCTATTTGGGTCCTTATTAAGGGATAAAAGCTGAAAGAGGTAACAGCAGTGCTTTAGTTTCACCACTTATGTTGGTGGAGGGGTAAAGAGGCCTCAGTATAACACTTTTCATGTAAAACTCTTCACACACGCTTGTGTGTGGACTTTGTAGCCCAACGGTGTGTTACATCTCAGGATCACCTGATGGGTAAAACTGGAGGGCAAGCAACTGTCACAGAAGCGTGGACACATACAAATGTCCTGCTGTTGGATATCTCACAGGTTCATGCTTTTGAAATAAAAATTATTGTGGAGTATGCCCTGTACATGCAGAAATCCTAATTTCGTCGACTACTTTTAGAGGTACTTAGGTCTGTGTTGCCTTTGAGAGCTGCACTTGAATCTGGGCTCAAGGTCTCAGGGCCAAGAGGAGTGAAGCAGATGTTGTGCCTGTAGGGACTAAGTCAGAGTTTCTATTTCTAATGCTGTGGGCATTAGATATTTGGGCAGTGCCAATCCAGCCCAAATATCCACCTACCTAGGACAGTGTGTGTCTCCTTGCATCCCTGCCACAAGCCTCTGCCTTCTTTGGCATCACAGCCCACATTTCCAAAAAGTGGGCTCTTGTCTTTCTAGGGCCATTTGGAAGTGCACTACAGATCTGAGGTTTTTTTAGTTCCCAAGACAGGACAGAGAGCTGCTTGGTAGCTCTCAAAAAATAGATGCATCCCTTGCAGATGGATTGCCCTGAACTGGACACTGCCTTTGGAAACACTGGCCAGCGTCAGGGAAATGTGAGGAGCATCCCGTCATTTATAAGCAAGGACCTCAGCCCTATGCAGGGGGCTGGGATCACAGATCCCTTGTGGTGAACAGAGCCAGGTAGAGGCAGTGCATGTCTCATCTCCCTCCCTGGCCACACTTGCAAGCAGGATTTTTGTTTCTGCTCTCTGATGTAAGCAGCTTCATTGGTTTCAGTACACCCCTCGGTTCACCAGCTTGGAGGGATAAAACCCCAGCTGCACTCTGGATGCTCTGGCTGTGTTCCCCACTGTTAGCCATGCTGCAGTGTGCCACTGCTATTTCTCAGACCCAGGTTTGTCTAGTTTGCTGCCTAAGCTGTGCTGGCAAATGCAGCAGAAGGGCTGTTTCCCCTGCTGAATCTTTCTTTTGGCACAAAAGAGTGCTGCGTGACCGCGTGTGGTTAGGCAGGGTATGGCCAGTCACTGCGGAGGTCAGGCACCGCGCTGGTTTCTGAAGGTGGGTGAGGAGCACTGGCACTAAAAATCAGCAGGTTTAGAGCCCTTCAGGTTTCCTTTTTATTTTCTAAATAGGGACTGTTGCAAGAAAAGGGGATGGCAGTTGTTCAGGTTAGTGGCTGTCATCATTAGCACAAAAACCTGCGAGCTCGGGGAGTGCTTTAATCAAAAGACGTCAGGTTTCACCTGTGGGTTAGGGACACTCCATCTGTTGCCAGCACTGCAAATTATCTCCAGCCTGGTACCAGGGTAACCTGCTCTCCAGCAGTACCAGTACCCGGTACCCACATGGCAGAGCAGCCAGCAGCAGGGAAAGTGGCCCTGGGTTTATCTCACCAGTAGCTTCAGGAGCTTGATTTTCTCTGCTGTGACGCTGGGGCATGATGAGGGCAGAGTCTGGCCTCGTGGTTTCACCCTGAAGAACAAAGGCAAGCTGCAGCAGCGGTAAGGCAGCATCTCCTACCGTGATGCCTAGGGGCCAATTGACAACATCTGTGCGCAGGTTTGTGTTAGGAGCAATGCTTCAGGGGAGGATCACGGGAACACCATTGCTCCCAAATGCCCCCTGTGGGGACTGGTGTCCCCGAAGAGCTTGTGGCAGCATGTCTGAGGAGCTTGCAGCGCTGGGAGGGAGCTACAGCTTCCTTCTGGCTTTTCTTCTGCTTTTGCTCTGGTTCGTTCTCTTTTTCCTTTGGGTTGCAGAAGGCTGAGGAGTTGTGCCCTTGGGACAGGAATCTCCGTGGCCTGGGCACCTGGTGTCACCTGTGAAGCTGAAGGTTAGTCCTTTCCCAATGGGTGCCTGATGCTTTGTGTGCCCACAGTCACATGAGGTTAGGGAAGGGAGGTGAAGGAAAAAGATTATCTTTCCTCCTGTGAGTATTAGTGAATAAACAGGCTGTGAGCACTGCCAAGTAAACCTACAATTTTTAGAAAAACAAGCACTGAGACATTGTCACCTCACTTTAATCTCCTCTTGCCTTTAGTGATTATTTTCTTCTTGGCCCTTGCAGACTATCTGACTAACAATAAGTACAGCTTACTCCACTGTTCTGGCTCAACATGAACTGTTAATGATGTAAAGCTGTATTAAGCCTGAGCTACTCTGATCATCTCATTCAAAACATCCCTTGAATGCCACGGAATGAATTTCTGTGTAGCAAGGCGCTAGTCAGTGGACTCCTGCCTGCTTTGTCTTGCTGGTTTTATCTCAAAAAGAAATTTTTGAGCTGAAAACCATAGCGGTGTATGCATCGCAGGAACAGAAAATGCTCGGGACGCACACTGACCTTCACTACGCAAGGTGTTTTCACAAAGCTTACCTAGTCTTTAGAGGTCATCCTGCATTTTCATCAAGGGTGGAGGGCCAGGACCCCAGCTCGTATAAATCAATGCAGCCTGTCTGAGAAGGGCTGAATTCTTCAGCTGAGAATTCACCGAATGGTTTTTGACAGAGGTCTATAAAATCAGAAGCGGCACAGAGAGGGCGAGCAAGGAGCATCCATTCCCTAGGTGTTGTCCTGGGAGAATAAAGGGGCGCCAGCTGAAGGGAGCATGCTGGGAGTTCGAAACATCAGGGAGTGACTCCCAGTACAGGGCGCCGTTGATCAGGGGCACCCCTCGCCGCTGTACGCTGTGGGTTTATGTTTACATGGTTCAAAAAGCATTTGGACAAACTCATGGGAAGAAGCCTCCTAGAGCCGCTAATCACAAGGACAGCCCTGAGATACAGGCTGTGAGAAACCAGGGGGGAATACACTGACAGGGGCACCTTGGGCTAGCTGCGGCACAGAAAAGCAGGCTAGCAAAACCCGTGTGGGACTTTTAGTGTGTGGCAGAAGGTGACATAGTAGAAGAATAACCTTCCTGCTCTTCCAAATTTTAGGATGGTTTTAAGGAGACAATGGCACCGTACAACTGAAGCAGCCAGAAATTTCTCCCCCGCTCCCTCAGGTGGATTGCTCAGGTGAAGTCCAACCATGTTATCAAGGGCTACTCCATCACCACACCACATCACCTGGGAGAGCATCCCTGGCCACAGTGAAGATTTCTTGCAGGCTTGCGGAGGAGGAGATGAAGTTCAAGCCATCAAGCCACTTCCTTCTGGGAGAGGACAGCAGGAGAGAGTGTTGATACAATGGTGGAGGAAGAGGAAGGCAATGAGTGCAAAGGCAAGGCGAGTGCAAAGGCAGGGGCAGGTCCTCCTAGGCAGGGACTGCAAGAGGGAATGAGCCACTGGCCCACCTGCGATCTTGCTGTCCTCCTGAGCAGGGTGGTGAGAAATCTTAGCACCCAGTGGGCCAGAAAGCAGCCACCTAATGTTAAGAGCTGAAGAGGAAGGTCTGTGCACAAGGACAGGCTCTACACTTCTTGTCACCCTGTCATGAACTACCCAGAAATGAAGCTTCTCCTGGGGCGAAAGGAAGGTGAGAAAGCAGAGGTGTTCTCCCTTCCTGACCACCATATGGTGGCGGGAATTGTTGTCACCATAATTAATTCCTTCTTGACATTGCTCTGGCAGACGCCCTCAGGTCTGCAGGAGCAAAGCAGCTGCAAAAGAGTAAGAAATAAGTGGCAGGGGGGGTTCCTTCTGTTTTGCAGGCTAGCTGAGCTTGTGTGAGAAAGAAGCATCTCTCAGAGGCTGAACAGACTCTTCAGTCTGTGGCCCTGCAGGCTTTCTGAGGGACAGGGACTCCCTCTTACCCCCCCTGTCACTCCGTCCCTGGATTACACCAAGATTGCTGAAGTTGACGCTTCTGTGCGAAGTGATTTGTGCATTGCAATAAGGAAAGTAAGCCAAAGCAGAGCACCTGTCTTATGCAAACATGACCTCGGTGTCCAGCAGCCATTTGACACACTCTGTTAAAACAACTCTACCTGCAATTAAAATCATCTGAGGTGAGGGTTTTGAACTGCTGGGCTTTAGGATTAGCTCTGGAGGGACTAGTAAATGCATATGCTTTTCCCCTCTTGCCTTCTTTTGTGTCCCCCTGTAAAGAAGGGCTCTGGATGAGATTGAAAGAGGGAACAGGAGGCACTTTCTGATAGTTTAACTTTTCTGTGTCTAATGTAACGTAACCATCAATCCCCATCTCTGGATTCCTGCGTTCTGCCATGGTCCTTGCTCTCTGTGCTGTGTAGTATAGGGGAGCCGGAGAGGCACGCAGGCTGTGACCATAGAGAGACATTTCTGCTGGGATTTCCATGCCACGGCTCCGGTGTGTCCTGGGGGCATGTTCTGTGATTCTGTGTTGATTTGGGGCTGCTTTCAGCTACCACCCAGACTTCTGATACAGCTGCTATAGGCCTGGAAATCCTGAGTACACACAGCAAACTCACCTCTTCAGGGCACGTAGAGAGGACCAAGAGTAGTCTGGTGATCAGGGAGCCTGGCTTGGGACGTGCTGGTCCTCCTGTGGCCATGGCTTTTCCCTGCAGGGGGGCACAACTGGCTCTTGCTCTCTCTGCTGTTGCCAGCAGGCGCACATATCTGAAAGGGCTCCAGTGGCTTCTGGCACACAGTGGATGCAAAGGGATGCTATGGGGCTCTGAGTCTTTCCAAAGTGATACTGCTCACATTCCCGTACGTTGCCAAAAGCAAAGTCTTGCCTTGGCTGACCTACCGTTATATAGGATTTTTCAGAAGTGATAGATGAGATGGATTACTGATACTTCTTAAAAATGGCCCGTTCTTCAAAAGGGTCCAGCTTTCTACCTTTTATACAGAGGGTTTCACTTTTATGAATTGAATTAGGGATTTTATTTTCCCTTCATGTAATTCCTGTTTATTATACGACGCCTCCTTATTGATGCAGCATCTTTAGCTCATGCATCATTTATTGTTATCTGAACAGTTACTGGAAAGTGTCCCTGGATAAGCTCTAGGGAGGAACGGTTGCCTCACTAATGGAGGAAAAGCCTAACTACTTCCTAAATGAATTAACCTGAAAGGCCAGAAGACGTGTTCAGGCTGCTCTAAGCACGTGCACACGCTCACATTCTCACACCGTAGTGGTCTCTGCTGTGGGTAGTGGCACGGTACCCACAGACATGCTCGTTACTCCCCATGTGGTCCCAGCTGTGCTGATGACCTGCTGAACGACATTTCCTGCTCAGCACGTATACATTCGCTCCATACATCCCTCCTGCTGCATGTGCACTCATAACTCACGGCTCAGGAGCTGCTGGTTCCCCGCCTGCAGCTGACCCACAGGGGACATGTGCCTGTTCTCTAGCAGGCAGCCCAGCTTTCAGGCTCAAGCCATAAAAATTCATGCTGTTTGACTCCAGAAGTCCTCAAGGTAACGGTCACCTCATGCGCACTCATATCCATATAATGCCTCTTTGTTCCTGCTCACTGCGTGGAGGAAAAGGCTAAATGCCTGCTGACAGACATCACTGCCATGGGAAGTAAAGGGGAATTTTGCAGAAGTCATTACTGCTAATTGCTGACATTCATACCAGAGCGAGACAGGGTGTTGGACTGCGGGGGAGCACACCTGAACATAGTGCTGCCTGTCAGCAAGCCCCGAGAGCACCCAGGACTGAGCTTCAGGGGTAAGTGGGTCAGGATGCAGCACTTTTGTCCCCTGAGACCCCTGTGCGTCCTGCCAGAGGGGGAGAGAGGGCACGGGTGCTGTAGCAGAAGGGGTTGAGGAAAGCAAACAGGCTGCGGATGAAGAAGATGCAAGAGAGAAAATGATCTGATAAGTGGGGTGAAGTACAAAGGAAGGAGATGAAGGTTTTTAGAGCACAAGTTATGAAGCAAATGTGCAGGAAGAAAGTGCAGGCACTGAGGGGAAAGGCAAGAGAAAGGGATGAGCAGGTGGGAAAAAGGTGACAAAATGAAGCTAAGACAATGTGCTCATCTAGAAGGGAAGAAGACAAGCAGGAATTACTTGTAGGAGCTGGACTGCACAGCCTTTCTTCCAGGAGAATGTCAACACTGTGACTCCAAAGCTGAAACACCTGGAGGGTGGTGAATGAAAGGGAGCAGAGAGTTGGTGGCACAAGAAATTCTTTGTTCAGGAGGAGGAACCTTGCTTGGAAGAAAAAGAAAGAAGAGTAGAGCAAGGCTGTGCTCGTGGCAGAGGGGGTGTCTGGCAGATGTTTCTTCCACAGAGCGTGCTGTGCTGGTGGGAGAAGGCGAGTGGTTAACTGGGGATTGAGGCAAGCTGGGGACACTGGTGTGAGGTACGTGCAGCAGGGAGTAGAAGTGAGAAGAGGAAACAGGGCTGCATGTCTGTTGTGCGAAAGCCAAAAGAGTGAAGACCGGGGCAGGGCAGAGAATGAGGTGTCAGAGGGCAGCCATGGGTGTCGGGGTGACAAGAAGGAAATTTCGTTATGACTTTGCAGCTCTGTCATTGTACTACGAAGAAGGAAATGTGGGCTGTAGCCTGCGTGTAACCTACAGACCCAAGTTTTCAGGAGGCAGATCTTTGGCTACAAGTCAATCCCTAATGGGGGCCTGACAGCTTTTCAGGAGGCGGGTCTAGCATCAGCTTTGGGTAAGTCCCAGCCCCAACACAGCCAGTGTGTGAGGCTTTGGGAAGGGAAGGGAGCACTGGGACTCCAGCTGGCACATCCCCTGGCACCTCCCAGGTCCTTCAGCTTAAACACCCCCCAGAAAATCCACATGCATATGTCCAGCAAGGAGTGACGTGCTCTGGACCTGGTGCGTTATGTCCCACGACTGCGCAGTGGGCCGTGGCCAACCCCAGGAGCTCCTAGAGAAGTTCCTGTCCTTGCCACCTGAGATGGGAAGGGGGTCCCCAGCCTCACGGTGCAGCAGAGGTTGCTGCAGACCAGGATGGGAAAACCAGCAAGGCCTGTTTCCAGGCCTGCACCGCTGACTATTGGCAGACACGAAAGGAAACTGAATCACCGTATTATAATTTCAAGCTCCATTAAAGAAACATGGGGATGCGGATAGTGGAGGGAAGGAGAGGGCAGGGAAGGATGAAGAGAAAATTGAACAGAGCAGAGTAGCACTTGAAGGGGAAAGAAATGTTGCTCATAGGCTCAGAAGGGGGAATTGCAGAGATGAGATTAAAAGGGAACCCTTGAGACCATCTCTTTAAATACAGCAAGATTCACTTACTCCATGCTGAGCCAGGCTTGTTGAATGCTGGAGGCACGGTCCCCGCTGAGGTTTGCCAGCTGATCGAGCAGTGGAAACCTGTCTCTCCCCATATACCAGCGAGTTGCCCTCTTCCACCTATGTTATCTAGGAAATCCCATTGCTGATAAATTTATTGTGGAGTGAGCCTAGTGGGGAAGCTTTTTCCTTGACTACCCTTCGGCACTGAGCATTTTAAATCATCTTTTAGCTAGGGGCATACAGGCACATCAGACGTGGGACCATGTGCCTGGGAGTGCAGCATGGGGTGTCTGGGTGGTGCTTCTCTCGTGCAGGGTGGGAGGGCTGTGTTCACTTGATGGTCCTAAAGGTAGGGAGGAGACCTACGGGTAGAACAGGAAAAAGCAAAGGCTCTGAGAGCATTGCCTGTGGTGGCTTATCATGGAAGAAGTTACCTGCTCTCAGAGCCAGGTGACAGAGTGCATAGGGCAACTTTGGTGCAGAGGCAAGCAAGATGTCCAGCCATGCTAGCTAGACCCTGAACCCTTCAGTCTGCTTGGGGGGCAGCTGTAGGATGTTCACATCACATGCATTGGTGTGTCTGCAACCTGGAACGAACCTGGAAAGTCTTTGAGAGGTTCAGCCCTTTATCTCCCGTAGGCATCATTTCAGCAGATTTTTAAACAGCTCACAAGGGTTGGCCAGGCTCAGTGTTTGGGTGGGAGGCAGACACTGAGCTGCGTGTTGCTGTGGTTGTCCCACAGGGGTTACAGGCTTCTTTCTTCTGCTCTGTACCCATCTGAGGTCCTGTCCACCATGAGGAGTGGTGGTGCTGATGACTGAAGGAAGGCTGTAGTGGTGTACAGCTGGAGAAACGATGACCAAATGAGACCTGGTCACCAGAGGTGTTCTTGTCAATGTCTGAAGCACAATGGTGTTCAACCTGAGGCCTTAGATTTAACGTGTGTAATGACATTCATGTTACACTAGATCTCCTCACCCCCTCAACTGTGATTTCAGCTCTTATACCCGCATCCCACACCTCGAATTTTTAAGGCCTGATAACTGAAAGAGACTGAATTCCTCAGGAGAGTGACCAGTTTCCATTTGGTCTGACAAATGCTAGTGGGGCTGGATCAATAGCAAAAAGTGGTCATAATGTAACCGGGCAATCATCGCTGCATTTCTTAAGCTGTTGTCTGGCACTGCTATGTGCCATGAGGTATCTGTCACATTAAGCCTTAGGAGCTCCTGCATCTTTGGGGTGTTTGCTTTGTGGAAATCAGAGTAACTGCCAAGCTCTTCTGGCTCCGGTTTTGTCCGTACAACCCACACGGAGGCTCGGGATACTGGCAGCAGCCAAGGCAGATCACACTCTCTCCACGCCGTCTCCTTCCCCGTGGCCATGCTGAGAGCTGAGCGGTTTGGCCGGGAGCCCACTGGCTGGCCTGCAGGGTTAGAGCTGCCCCCCACCAGCCGTACCCACCACCTTCCTCCTGTGGTGCTGGGGCCGCCAAGCCAAACGGGGTTGTGGCTTTTCTGTGGCTTTGGGGGTCCTAGCAGACTTTATGAGGTGTCTCCTTGGTTTCTGGACTGCCTTTTGATGCTGGGGATGGTGAGGGAAGGGCCAGGATCCTCTGTTAATCAGGAATAAAAGCAGTCCTGCTTGGCCTCCAAGCCTTCCTTAAGGATGATGGATCTCTGGAAGTGCCGCGTTTGGAAGTGGGAATGTTAAGGTAGTAGGAAAGACTGAAATCCTGTGGGCTAGAGACTCTTTTGTATTCACAGCACTGCTTTTCCATGGGACTTTAAGCACACACCTTGTTCCCAGCTGTGAGCATCTGGCTAAATATTCCCCTCACCCAAGACAACTGCGTCCTAATCCTAACAGAGCCCCCAGGGCACTGTTGTAATGCAAATAGTGATAAATAACAGTCATCATAAAATGCCGCCAGCATTGTGCCAGCCCCCTAGCAATCCCAAACCAGCCATGGCGAGTTTTGTACCACCCAGGTCATGTAAAGGAGTGTCAGCGTTAAGACTGGAGCCGTCAAGGAGGCGACCAGTTAGCCAGTGTAGTTGCCTCCAGTGGGCAGCAAATGTGCCGGCATGCGGGCTGCTGGCCGTGCTGCCTCCCAGGGCTCTGCAGGTGCGGGGTCCTAGCTCAGCCCAGCGCTGCACACCGTATGTGCATGGATGCACTCGTGCCACCATAGTGATGGGGAAAGTGGGGAGAGCAGGGCAGGTAACACGCCCCCTGGTACCTGCATATAGGCAGGGGCATGTGGTATAATTAAGCTGCCTGTTTGAAGAGCAATAGCACACGCTGATGTCATTTGCATTGACTTTGGATTAAAATCTTCTATTCCCTATGGTTTTTTGACAGCCAGGTCTTTGGTAGGCGGGGGAGGAGCAGTGTGGTCTGATCTCTGGAGGAAGGAGAAACAGCACGGACAGTAGAATCTGATGGTAAAAGCCTTGTTGCAGCCTGCTAGTTTGTTTGTGCTGCAACAACTGGTGCCCCACGTGAGGCTGACTGAGTTGGACTCTGGCTACAACAACTGGTGTCCAACGTAGCTGAGACAAGCGGGAGAACCCGTGACCCACAACAGACACCGTGAGAGGTGTTGACAACTAATCGGTATGGGTGTATTGCAATATTTGTTATCCATCTTAACTCAAATTGCAACTGGGAGGGATGTGGAAGGGAGCTGCTGATAGGCAGCAAAGGCTGGGAGGGTGTGGGAGAGCAGAGGGGGCATCCCGGGTGCTGATGTGAAGGCTGGAGTCAACGGGCAGCCTGACACGGGAGCTGTGGGTGCTGTCACCCACACCACCCAGCTGGGCTGTCCCTGGGCTTTGGCCAAGCGCTGCTACCGCACCATGGGTTGTCTCGCTGGGCTGGTTGCACCTGCAGATGGGAGGTTAGCACAGCAGCTGGCTGAGGTTGGAGGTCATGCTAGATCACATGTGGAGAGCCACCTCCCAGGTATTTTCCAGGAGTTTCTACTGACTGTCAGTAGAAATGCTGCCTTTTCTTCCCTGGAGTCCCAGATCCTGGTCCTGTGCTCTTCAGACCCAGTCCTTTATCCTGAGATGATGAGTGTATGGAGGTAAGTGGTTTTGTTCGGTAGCATTTTTATATTCTACTTATCTCTGTTGCTTTTAGCAGTTGCTTTAGCTTGGCTGTCAAGTATAAAGTAATAAGAAATTATGCTCTGGAGCCTGAGTGCCTCCCATAGGAGTCTCTCTCCTTGAGAGAAAGGGGCAGATGAAGAGAAATTAGCATCCTAAAATTTTGCCCTTTGACTGCTAAAATCTACTGTTGCAGCTTCAGCCTTCTTCCACCTATTCAGAGCAGAGCAGCAGAAGACTGCAGAAGCGATCAGACAGATGTAGGCAATTATTAATAATCAGGCTTCTCCTTGCTGTTTGTTACAGCCCCACTTAGAAGAACATGCAAATGGGTGTACTGGGACCTACTGAACCATTATCCTGCACCAGCTGTGGTGTACTGTCAGGGATTAATAGGAAGTGCTTAGGGAAGCAGCATACGGAAAGGGCAAAACGGACTGGTGTGTCCTCAGGTAAACCTTCCCATCCTTGGGCAGTGACCAGTTGGATTGGAAGGCTTCCTGAGCAAACAGACATGCCTGGACCTTCTACCGGAATAGCTGCACACAGGTCCAGTGTCCATGCTTTTGTCTAGTACCTTTGAGCCCATCTGTGTTTCAGAACATGCAACTGGATTGTCTCTGCAAGGTTCTGCAAAATCAGAACCTGAGAAGATGTGTCCTGCCACAGAGTGCCTATATAGTATATGGGAGAGGTAAGGGAGAAGTACAGGCAGAGGAGGAAGAAGCTCAAGAAGGCAAGAGGACTCTGTACCCATCAGTGATACGCAGTAGCCTTGGCACAGCAGCACCCTGGGGCTCGTGAAGTATTTTGCAGTCCTCAGGTGTGCTGTTGTAGGGATTTAGAGAAGGAGGAGGCAGTTTTTCAGATGTTTATGGGAAGTCTTCTCCACTGTGAGAGACAACAAGGCAGAAAGCACCAGTTGTGTATGAAAATATGACACATGAGCTGATGGAGGTAGGAGTTGGCACCTCTCTGGTGAAAGAGATGAGATGTAGGAGTAGAGGAGGTGTAGATTCCCTCTTATCTCAGATACCCGGGGGAGAGGGTTTTGGAAACTGTGTGGATGTAAGTGTCTTTACACTCTGGAAAAGAATCAAGGGCTTTGGGGAGTGGGTAGGAGAGAACTAGAAAATCAGACTGCCTCTCCTTCTACCACCACCCAAAACCATCATATTGAGGCATCCCAGCAAGTGGGCTCCTGCTGTGTCTCATTGTGCACGATTAAATGAGACTCTTCAAGCCTGGAATCAGGATGGGGTGAGAAACTCATTTAAATAACTGGCAAAGGAGGTATCACGTGTGTGGGCCCAAGCAGCCACACGGCAGGGCCGGGGCGCGGGGGTGGCATGGCGGCAGGTTAATTGGGAAGGCAGGGAGAGGTGTGAGCTGGGGGATGCCCCTGCTGAGACTTGGCTGACACCCATCACCAGTGGGAAGAGCACGTGCCCAGGAGGCTGCTCTGACTCACCCCCAGCTGCTCAGCTGTGGCTTTTTTTGTGGTCCTCTCTTGCTCCCAGGCTGGGGATTTCGGTCCTGGGACATGTCCATCAGTACCATCAGAAACCATAAATGTAGTGTGATGGGTAACGCCTATCTCGGCCATCTTCCCATTCAGATGGAGAAAGCACATGAAGACACAAACAAACTATATATAGAGATCTGCTGTTACCAAGATGTCTGGAAGCAAGGTGCCCCCCCCCCGCCCATGCATGCCCTTGCACCAAATGTGGTAATCGAGATGGGGAGGGCTGTGTCTATTGGAAGCAGCGGGGAAAAGGCTTTTAAGCCTTCTCTTTGACTCCCTAAGGGCAGCCCCACTTACCGCGCTGGCTCGACCGCAGGCAGAGGCGTAGCTGCGTGCCTTTAGAATAAAGGTAAGAGAAGACTATCAGCTGCAGGGATGGATCGGTGTGGTGGCCCAGGGCTGCCTAGGCACCCACAGAGTGCGTGCAGCAGAGTCCTTGGCTCACTTCAGTCCCTACGGTCCCTGTTTCCTAACAGTATTATTTAATTTTTCCCAGGGGCTAAAGTCCCTCTCCTTCTAAATAGGTCAGCCTTGCAAGGAATGCAGGTATGCAAAATACACCTTTTATAACATCATTCCCAGAATTTTTGTTCTCTTATTTACACTGGCCAAGCAAGTCAGGCTCCAGGTAGGTGTCCCTCTGTTTCCAGATCTCTGCATTGCCCCCCAGTCCCTTTTTTTTTTTTTTCCCCTGTCTGGTGTTTGGGGTCCCACTGGCCCTGTGCAACTTGAGGAGACCTCATGGGCTCAGGTGACGGTTTGTGTCTGGGAAGCCACCAACCCTGTTGTGAGAGTTCTGGGGGTCGTGGGGGACCCTGGGATGCCCACCTCATCTGGGACAGCTCCTGTGCTCCCTGCCCAGGAGGAGGAGTGGGCAGCCTGGCAGTCATGGGGCTCCTGTCACATGCTGAAGCTCAAATGCCTGGAAGGACAACTTAACTGCAGCTTTTACTTTTTTTTTTCCCTCCTTCTTTGTACTTCAAATAATTTGATGTTGAATATTTAAGACTGTTTTGTTGTCTTCAGTTCACCTCATCTGACCTCAAGATCTTCAGGATAATAGCAGATGATGATGAGGATGATAATACTCTGCTATTTTACAGTGCCACTTTCTGAGACTCCGCGAGCCCTTTAGCGACGGTTACTTGTTCAGGCCTGCAAGCCATCTAAAGTAGGTTAATTTATTACTCTGTGTATGATGAGAAGTTGTGACTTGTTCAAGTGAGCTGGAAGGAGAGGCAGGACGCTAGAACTGTGGGGCAGGAAAGACCCTCTGCTCTCTCAGCTACGTGTCCCGGGAAGGGGCTCTGCCCGGAGCAGTCGGCACAAGGGCACGTAGGAGGCTGGGCTAAATGGAGAGCAGGAAAGGTCCCTGAGGAGCTGAACAAAAAAGCTACATGTGTAATAGTAGATAACAAGCTCCCAGACTTTATCAACCAAAGATTTCTATCGACTGCTGCGAAAAGGATGGTGATGTTGTAGTGCATGGATTAGAGATGAGGATGGTGACTGGGGGCTGGATGAGCTACCCAGGCTCCCACATTGTGGGGCAAAATCCTCCACTCTTATAATAAACGAGGTCTTCCAGCCCTTGCCCTGGCTGCTCCTCCAGCGCAGCCTGGCTCTTGTCGGCTCTGGGGCCACAAGCCCTCGAAGGCGAGAGCCCCATCCCTGTGCAGGGAGGGAGGCAGGAGCCACAGGGAGAGGGTACCCTGGCTGCCGGCAGCCTGAAAGGAGCGGCGAGGCTGCGGGGAGAGGTCACTCGTATTTTTTTCTGGGATGCTGGAGGCAAGAGGCGCTATGGGTGGGAAGAGAAGAGCAGCAAAATGTTTCCCGTGACTGAGCGTAGAGCGATCCGTTTCTGTCCCAGCTGCGTGGCAATGGTGCCTGGGCTGTGGCGTCAGAGGATGCTGCCTACCAGGCTGCTGGTGGGGATGCTGGGGGGGGGGGGCTCCAGCTCCACCAGCTGGGTGGCTCTCCGGGGGGCTGTATACTTGTTTTTCTTCTCTGTGACATTACATAATGTGAGGTAGAAAATGTTTGTACGGTAGCTGTATTGGTCCTTGGGGCAAGGGGGGAAAGGAAGGAGGCGGCAGATAATTTGAGGCTCTTTATTAGACCAATAAATCATTTATAATGCACTAGCTTTCAGGACGGTCCCTTATTGCTTGTCAGCCACAGCATGCTACGTGGCAGCTGAAGCTGGCAGAGCACGCGCCACGTCCCCTAAATCAGAGAGGCAGAGCCAAGCCGCCCAGGGCAGGCAGGGCACTGGTGCTGGAGGCAGGACCATGGATCGCCATGCTGGGGCAGCTTGTCCTTCACAGATCTTGGGGACAAATCCAGCACAGGTGGTGACAGGCCCTTGGCCTTGCATGAAGTTGTAGCAGACCTGGTCCCCCTGGGGTGAAGGCAAAGCATCAGAAGTTAGTGATAACTGAGGGACCAAGCGGTGGCCGTGGGCATCTGAGGGCAGGTGGTGTCAGGCCCGTCACGTAGCCTACCCATAGCACCTGCAAGCCGAGAGGGTTCCATGATGTAGGGGTAATGTACCCTAATGCCCCTGAGCCTTGAGTGGTGGGGAGAAGAGGGCAAGGCACGCTTTCCTGGTGGCACTGCCTTAAAAATAGGGGCATCCCATGCCTGTCATCTTTGTATTTTGGGCTTTTGGCAGAGCTTAGCTCCTGAAGCTCATCAGGCAAAAATCTGTTGAATTTCTTGGGTGCTCTGGGCACCAGCGAGGTTGTTGAGGAGGAATGTCACCCAGCTGGGAAAGACTGTGCACTCGCCTAGTCACAAGTGGGTGGCTTTTTGGTGGGTTTGGTTTTTTTTTTTTTGGTGGAAGTTCCTTGTTTGTCACATTTCACAGTTGTGTCTGGTTCAATCTGAAATCATCAAGTTCTGCAAAATGACGCCTTTCAATAGCCTGCCTCTATTCCCAAGTGCTCCAGAAGGCATCAGTTGGCCTCATGTTTTGACAGATGATACTCCGTATTGATTTCCCTCCTCCTCCTCCTTTCCTACTCTCTCTCCTCCCCCAGCAAAGAAACCACTTCTGATAGCTTATCTCCAGAGCCAGGCAAACACAACAGAGGAGACAAACTCTCCTTTCAGGTGAGTTCACACCAGAGTGGGCTCCTGGGGCATCTGAACAAACACGCTTCCCTCTTAAGCAACCAAATAAAAGGCACCACTGAACTGGCCGAGCAAGTACTCCTGCCAGCGTGCTGGGATTTGAACCCCCCTACCCCCACCCCCCCCACCCCCAAAAAAAAAAAAAGGCTGAGCCGCTTCAAAGGAACCTAATGGAGAGAGGTAAAAGTAAAAATCCTAACAAATACCATTCCCTGTTATGAAATACACATTTGGGGTGGGAGGGAATTGCATGGCACGCCTGTTTCTGTGGGATCTGATGTAACTGTAAGCTCTTTAATAATGTTCTTTGCATCCTTGTGTATTGTCTGATGGAGGAAGCAGCTAAAAGCAAATTGTAGGGTGAGAGGGTGAGTCTTGCTGGCAAGAATGAGCAGTGTCAGGAGAGAAATATCACACACCTAACCATCTGAATTATGCATTATGCTGCAAAATCCCTGATGCCAATACGCAAACGCTGTTCCCGTTGTTTTGCCTGTGATGATTGGCAGCAAAAGAATTCAAATCACATCCACACAGCAATTGCCCTGCTGTAGCTGAGTCTCTCCTGTCTGGGTGGGTACGCTTGTGCGGGCAAAATCTCTGCAGTATACGAGGTGCTTTGGGAAGAGGTTAAAAAAGGATGCTGAGAACACTTCCATGTGTTCAACAATACAAAATGTTATCGGGTCAGCATGTGCTGCTCACTGCGGCACCGTCTCCTTCCCATGGGCACCATAGGCTTGATGTTACGCTGGACCTTGGGAGGAGTAGGTGAAGTCCATGCCCAGTCATTGAAAGTGATTTGAGGCACACCCTCTCCCCCGTGGAAGGACTTTTTTCTCTCCAAACAAGACAGGAGGATGGGAAGCAAAACCAAACAAAATGTCATCCCCAATACAAAGGAGCAGTGGGCTCAGCAGCGTACCTTCTCCACGTGGCAGGACTAAGGGGATTGTGAAATTATGTGTACTAAATGGTAAGAAAATTATTTGCATCAACACAAGATTGCTAAAATTCCCCGCTATTAGATCTTGCTAGTGTGTTTGCAGAAGGGAAGGTAACAAAGCTAACAAACAGATTCTGTTTTTATTTGCTGCTTAAGTTGCCTTTGCCCTGCTGCCAGAAGACATAAATCAGTGACTAATCGCGTTCCCAGTTTGAGGTGCTGTGAGTGTTCATATGTTTAATCTGTCCTGGGTGCTTTTAGAAACAATTGCACTAAGGTGAGGATGTGAGTTGCACAGAATTGTCTTGCCCCTGTTAATGCCTTACCTTTCACAGAGTAAGGCTGTGTGAAAATCTGATTATTATTATTTTTTTTTCTGTTTGGTGACAAATTAAGAAATTGGACTGAAGAAAAGTGGATATCTGAGGTTTAAAATAACATTTTGTTGGCATTCTTAAATGTCTCTCTCTTTCAGAACAGAACTTTATCTTGAAAAAATGCCACTTGAAGATGTCGGTGAAACAACTAAACAAATCAGAAAATGTTTTACCAATGGCCTCCTGAATTAGAATAGTTACTGCAAAATGGTGTGATTTTTTTTCCCCTTCCCACAAGTGGAATAACCTATCAGGCTAAGGAACGTAGCCCACCCCAGGTTATGAGCTCCTTAAAGGATTGTGTTGTGGAAAACAAAACATGGTTTTCATTGATTGTGAATGAGACCTCAGCCCCCTGCGCCACCACCGCTGCCCACCTCCCTGGCATCTGAGCCTGAGGGGACAAGGGACACCAGGGCTTGGCAGGGAGCTATGAGAAAACACAGTGGCTTTTCTCTTTGGGGATGGTGGGTCTGCCTGCTGTCATCCCTGTGGGGCTGGTGGGACCCCTCTTCCACTGCAGACCTGCCTGGGTGTCAGCCCTTCTCCCCACAGGGGAATGGCTGCCCAGGGGGGGCATGAGCTGACCCTTGGCATGGAGGCTGGGGTGCAGGCAAGGTGGGAGAGCGGGGAAGGTGAGGGAAAGGAGGACTGTAGGTCTGAAGATGAACCGAAATGAAAAGGACAGGGAGAGCAGAAAAGATGCCTTCTTGTAGCCGTCCTGAGGTGCTGGGGGAGCCCAGCTAACAGAGGACAGGAGAGGGTGTATGCCATCCGGGGCAGTTTAGGTGCCGTTAGCACTGTCGTGCGGACAACTTAAAATGAGCCTTCCATTGGGAAGAAAGAGTTAAAACAATTTTGAGCTTTGCAAGACTCCCAGTCGCAAACTGTAGCTGTTGAAGACCAGCAGCCAAGGATTATAAAGATAAGAGCAAGGGAAACAGGCAAGAAGGAGCTGGTGGAGGATCAGACCACAGAGTAATAACGACAACTCCTCCCAGGGCAAAAAAGTAAGAGATAATCCCTGGGCCAAGGAGCGTGGAAATCGCCCAGTGCCTTTGCTTGGACAGACAGCATCATCAGTCTCCTTCCCGTCCTGAAGCTGTGTTAGCTGTCGGGAGGACGCTGGAGCTGGGAGAAACCCCTCTGCAGCTGCCCTCACAGGGCTCGGCGCAGGGGTGCTGGTGGAGTCACCGGCCCCCAGGCATCAGGCAGCTGCCGGCGCTTCGCAGTGTGGTCGCTGCCTGCAGTGCCCGCAGCGCCCACAGTGCCCTCAGTGCCCACAGTGCCCGCAGCGCCCGCAGTGCCCGCAGCGCCCACAGTGCCCGCAGCGCCCGCAGTGCCCTCAGCACCCGCAGTGCCCGCAGCGCCCGCAGTGCCTGCAGTGCCCACAGCGCCCACAGTGCCCGCAGAGCCCTCAGTGCCTGCAGCGCCCACAGCGCCCGCAGCGCCCACAGCGCCCTCAGCGCTCACAGTGCCCTCAGCGCCCGCAGTGCCCGCAGCGCCCACAGTGCCCGCAGCGCCCGCAGTGCCCACAGCACCCGCAACGCCCACAGTGCCTGCAGCACCCACAGTGCCCGCAACGTCCACAGTGCCTACAGCACCCGCAGCACCCACAGTGCCCGCAGCTGTGACCTGGCAGCCTCTTACGCGTGCACGTGCTCCTCAGCTGCTCCAGGGCAGAGCCGTCTCCTCTCATTTCAGCTGCTTCGCTGCACGTCAGGTACGCTGAAGGCCAGGGAGAGGTGGGGTAACACAGGTTCACCTACCAGCTTCCCCCATCGCTGCTTTGAGAAGTGCTCAGCCACGTCCCTGCCAGTTGGCTGCCCTGGAGCGACCCGAGGGGCCATGCTGGTTAGCAGGTCCTCCAAAGTGGGCACTGACGGGCTGAGGGCATGCTTCAGGTCTGCGTTTGTCAGCAGGTGATCACAGAACCTGGAGCTCCAGATACAGTTTATCCAGGGCAAAGCAACTTTTGTGTTTGTGCTGACTTCTTCCAGAAGTGCCAGTGCTGCAGGTGTGACAGTTTCCAGCTCATTTTTCAATCCCTGAGCTGGACCTTATCGTCACCTTCTCCAAGGAAGTTTTTGAGTCTGTAGGCAACCTCATCCCACTGTAAAGATTTGTGCAAGAAGTCCCGTGGCTTAAATAGGGCTGAAAAATGACCGACTGTGTTTATCCAGTCTATTTCAGGATTTTTGCTGTTCAAAGCTAAGGGGTTGCATGGACACTCATGTGGTCCAGTGAGAGAAACCTGCCAGGCTTCTCTCAGGATCTGGACTGACTTTCCTACACCTTTCAGACACATCAAAGACTGCATTATAGAAACTTGGAAGATGGCTCTGAACAGCGGCAAATCGGCAGGTCTAACCCGGCCGCCTCCAGAGGCTGCAGGAAGGTGGAATCACTTCCCATTTCCTCGGGATCTGACAGATTTGTGACTTTGATAGCACCTGGAATGTAAAGGAAAGCCAGAGCCAGGCCTGCGCTCAGGCAAAGGAAGAAGCAACCAGAGCTGAGGCTTAGGCACTTCAAGGATGGAGAAGGGATGAGTGGCATACGCTGCCCTCGTTGCAGGCTGGCACGCTCACACGTGCTGTTCCCTCTGGAAACTGCAGGGTGCTTGGCCCCCGTGCCTTCTCACCAGGAGAGACAAGCCCAAAGGGAGTGAGGCTTGCCGGGGTGCAAAATGTGGGCTGTGCTGGCGGACCTGTTCTGCTGATCATGAAGACTTTGTGAGATGTGCTGAGTCTGGGCCAGGAAAAGGGCGGGCTCTCTGGGAAGAGGATGTCTCATCCCTGCATCATACACCAGGAACAGCACTGGATTTGCTCTCCAGGTCTGGAGCTTTCAAGCAAGCTTAGGGTAGCAGGCACTTGCCCCTCTGTTGCCTCCTAGGTAGTAGTGCAAGTAGAATATGTAAAAATCATGAGGCAATCCCCCGGCTTTCTGACTCCATCACTTCTTATTAGGAACTTTTTTTTTTTTTCTCTAGTGACAGTCATGCTACATCCAGAAATGCATGTAGTGTAGGTGAGTCAGGAGCATGGCAAATGATGGAAGGGGAAACATGGGATGTGTTTAGGGAAGGGCCAGAATTGTGGACATAGCTGGGATGCTTTGATCAAGGTGCTTAATGGAACAGCCTTTGGGGACCGTCACACAAAACAGTACAGGGCGTGGATGCATATCAAGAGCCTTTTCCAGCAGTCCCTTTGTGGAAAGGCTAAAACTGTAAAATACTTCTCAGTGACTGTGATCTTGCATCAAGGATTTGCTCTACACCACTTCCCTTTTGCAATGTGCTTTTTTTGTCTTCACAAAAGGCTTCCTTGGCAAAGGGCAGCTGCCAGCTGGCCAGATCTGGCCAAGGGGCTAATGGAAGTATTCAGCTCTACACAGTTGCACCAGCAAAATTGTCTATTCAAAGAAAAGTCATCATTTTGACTCTGTTTATTCATCAGGGTTTATTACTCTAGGACTACTGCCAATATGTTTGGTTTGGTATTGGTTTGGTTTTTTTTTTAGCTAAAATGAAAAAAATAAAAATCCTTGCATGTTCAGTTCTACACTTTGAAAGCATCCCTCATCCTGGCTGGTACCACTGCTGATTCCCCTCTCTTTTTGGTCCAAGCGGTCACCATCTTCTCAGTGCCACTTTCCTCCTTTCATCCCAGGAGCGGAGAGAAACAGTGACTTACCCATTCCATTGAATTCTTATTTTAAAATGATGAAAGCATTTTCATTCCTGATGGCTTTAATAACAGCCCTGCCTCCCTTCCTCTTTCCTTTTTTAAACCATCTCTAAACCTTGGGGATGGAACTGGCTGACAGGATTCCTTTAATTATCCTCTCTCCCAACGCTCATCTCTTCCATGGTGCCTTCAAGGGACACCACTCTGAAAGGTGCTATACATACAAGCAGTACATCCGAAGTGAAGCGGAGAACAAAACCAAAATGTCAGAAAATCCACCCTTAAAGAAATTAATAACAAATACAACCAGGCGCATTTCATACACCCCATTAGTCAGTAGTGCTCAGATGCCATGGTGATGAGCCTCCTATAAATATTTCCACAGCAGCAAAACTGTCTTAAAGGGACTGCACAGCAGCTCACGTGCACCTGGACAGAGCGCTTCTGCAGAGGCATCCCTTGTCCTGCCCGACTGCATGGCTAGCACCTGAGCCATGTGCCTGAGGAGGATGCCAACACCATCTGCTTTTCTTTCACCTGCCGCCAGCACCCAGAGCACCACAGCCCTGGCGTTTTGTCCGCAATTCTGCAGTTTGACCCCAACACGTTGCTGGGGACGAGGGCAGTCGATGCTTTACTGTTCAGCAGTCTCTCAAAGCCAAGGAGCTGGGTAAATGCTGAATCCTTTAGCTGCAGAGCCTCAGCATCACCTCACCTGAGCCTTCGTGGTGCACAACTACAGACAGCAGCTTGAAGTTATAGCTCGTGTGGAGCCAGGCTTATGCTTGTTTAT
>JAVJGJ010000014.1:113130603-113156148 GCA_035590215.1 Microhierax caerulescens | reverse complement strand
TTTATCCTCCCAGAAGCAAATATTTGTGGAGCAGAATAACACCTGATCAAGTTGTTAGGCACTTGGGAGCTTTTGTTCATAGATCCTCCAGAACAAGAAAGAGTCAAGCAAGAGGGACAAGGGAGGGAAGGGAAAGAAACACACTCAGATGTTTAGGTTGCAGCAGCTGCCGACTTCTGCCCACGCTGCAGGAGAACTTTGAGTTTCTTGCCCTTGATGTAGCCACCACCAGAAGTTTGTTTTCACAAACCCTTCTTGTCTTGAAAGCTACAACTCGCACCACAGTACCTCATCTGAGAAGAAACACATAACCCTGTTATTAAGCTGTGGGCAGCATCACCTGGAGGGTGATTCTTCACACACCTGCTGCTGTTCAGAAATAGATGGGAAATAATTTCCAAAGGACAGCAGCTCCAGTGGAATATGGGGCATAAAACCAGAGAGAAATGATCCCACGAAACAAAGCTGACCTCGCCATGATGCTGAAGGCCCAATGCATGGTTGCTCTGAGTGCCTGTATACCACTTGGAGCTGCTACTTTACCAGCGTTCCCAGTAGAAAGGCTAGAAGCAGGAATTAAAAAAACGCTGTTTCTTGCCTGTAACTTAGTGCATCCCTTGCAGAAAGAACTGGAAGGGGGTGGAACATAAGTTGATTGGCCTTGTGCCCTCTGTGGGCCCCCTCCCACGACAGCTGTAGCTAGTCACAAGATAAGGTAGAGTAGGGCACATATATATGCCTTGATGCCCATGCTGAGTTTTCTGGTGTGGTCCTACCTGAGCACTTGGAGGTGATGACTGGATTCTTTTAGCAAAAGCATAACATTAGCTGGCTGGACTGGCTATAGGATGGGTGGAGATGAAGAGACCTACAGCCTGGATCAAGGATCTGCTCTTGCTCCGTTGCTGCAGGCATGTCTTCTCCCTCCTGTCTCCCCCCACTGCATCTTGTACTCTTTTAGCCTGGTGTTTGTACAGTAGCTCCTGAGCATGTCCTGGGTGTGCTTTTTCCCCTTCAATTACACTTTTGAAATGGTATCTGTATGTCCTCAGTAAATGGTGGCTGGCTGAGTGTGCGAGCAGTATGGAGACATGGTGCTCACCCCCACGTGCTGGGGTATGTGGATAAGTTACTTGTCTGCCCTATTTACACGGAGACTAATCAGCTCTCAGTGGAGTTTCTGTTTGATCCTTTGGCCTCTCTCAAGGGAAGCACAGCACTAACTGACAAAATATGTATATTTTGGCTTTCAAAAACTATTACACTTTGCAACTGTCACCCAGACCTTGAGCTTTTTTGGTTGCCAGGGAAACGTCGCGGGAGATAACCTGATCACAGCTGTGAACAGCATCCCTTCCTCTCCTGGTGCTAAACCCACGCTTCCAGAAATGCCCGCTCTGGGCTTGGGGTTTCACCTTTAGAAAGCAGGAGCTTGAAAAACAAGGTTATTTACAGCACAGAGGATATTTCCTTCAGAAACGAAACTCTCTGGGAGGTCTTGCTCTTGGGGTTCAAAGCACGTGCGAGGCAGTGGCTCAACAGCAGCAGGTTTTGTTGTGCTGTGATAATATCGGTGGCTGCTGGAGCAACAGCAGCCCTGTCCAGATAACTAGGATAGAGTCAGTCGGGGTTTTGTACAGTGTCAAGCCTGGGTTTGAAATGCTCAGGCTCTCTGGAGCCACCAGCTCAGAGCATTGCAAGCTTGAGTCAGTGCTGTATGCCCCAGATAAGATAGATGGAGCCTCCTCTCTAAGACCCACCATAAAAAGAGGTGTGCCAAGTTGTCCTGCGGGACTGTCAAGGATTGCATGCCGCTTCTTACAGAGAGGAAACCTTGTGGTGCTGTTCTCATCAGAAATGTTTCTTATTCTCCCCTTGTGTCGTCAGGCGGAGGTGAGATGTCAGAGAATCTCACTCCAATTTTCTCTCCGTGACAGCCAGGGCCAAGTCAGGAGGGAAGGTAAAAGCTCAGGCTGCGTTGTAAGTGATAATTGCACCAAGCAGCTTTGCCTGTTTCTCAGTCACTTGAAGAGGAGCAGCACCCTTGGGCACAGCTTGTGGTGAGCTTTCGGTGGGGCTGAACCTAGGAGAAACCAGACAGCCTGGGGCTGGGCAGCCGAGGGGCTGGGGTCTGCCCTGTGCGCTGGCAGCAGCTCTGGTGATGGAGAAGGGGGACAGGCATGTGGCCCCAAGGAAGCCAGCTGTGTGTCTTCCCCTTCTGGAGTGGCAGAACGGCACTTTAAAGATGTGAGATGCAGCATTTCTTCCTGACACTCAAAGAACAGGTTGACAAGCTGCTGTCAGGGAAATGCTGTCTAGCTCCCTTTCCCCCAATAATTTCCCTGGTAAAACTGCAGTGCGGTGGAATCAAATGGTGACAGAAACCGAAGGGGAATAGATGTGTTTTCCATTTTCTTTTTTTTTTTTTTATTATTATTATTATTTTATTTTATTTTTCAAGTGTGTCTGTATTGGGAGCCATGTGCGCACCAATAAGTCTTGCCAGTTCAAAGGGATGTTTTTAGCGTTCAAATTCAACCTTTAGTGCTTCCCCCTCTGCTTAAGAAACAACAAAGCCTTGAAGATGCTCCCAGCTTGCATAGTATTAAAAAGAGATCTTGGCTGAAGTAGAAAATAGCATCTCATGTTTTCCTTTGGGTTACATGTGCAGAAAGCCCCTTCGCTACTCTTTTAGATGGTGCTGTGAAAAGTCCTTTCTGCTGAAAGAAGGTAAACTGTAGGTGGAGGGGGAGAGAAGAGGGCTAGGATTATTCAACTACTTTGGAAGCAAACAGCATGTGTCCTGAATCATGCCAAAATCACTGGGAGCAAACCTGGGAGCGGGACTGGCAGTGTTGGAGAGCTGCTGTGTGCTTGGGCACGAGGGTGAAGTCCAGCCCTCGGTGGACACATTGCCACTGGAACCTCCTGGGAAGCTCCTTGCCCCGTCATTCTCCTTAGGTGGTCGGCTGAGGTTCGTTGACATCCTCTTCTCATCTCCATAAACAAGAGAGGATTTGCTGGGTGTGCAGGGAGAGGGAAGGGGTAAGAAGGCTGCAGCTTCCCGTCAGCTCCGTGCCGTGTGCTTGTGCCTCTCCTCATCACCCAATGCTGGAGCGGACGTGTGGCTGCGTGGCTCTTCCCCTCATGCGGTGCTTGCGCTGCCTGTCCTCTCTAAGGAAAGGTTTCACAATTAGATTTTGTTTGAAAGTTTTACTCCAAGAGCCCATGTTTGCAATCCTAACTCATGCCAGTCTTTAATAAGCATCCCAATAAGGGTTTCTAGAAGTTCTCAGCCTCTAGTCTAAGCCCAGCAGAGCAGAGGAAGAGCTATTCATATCCCTCAGAGCTGTAGCCACGACAGGCTGGCCAGCCCTCCGTTAGTATTCAAAGCAAAGCATCTTACTGTTAGGATGGATGTAAATTGTTTTAAGGCAAATCTGTGGGGTTTCATTTTGCTTTCCAAAATGTAACAGCTGCTCAGGCTATGTTTGCTCAAGAGCTGGAAACGCTGCAAGTCCACGAGTTCTGGTTTGGGTCATTTGGATTAATTTAAGCAATTGCCTCACCCTTTACTTCAAAGGACTTAGGTCCATTTCACTCGGAGATGAATTTGGACCCAAAATTTATGTATCTACTTCTTTTGTACTTTCCATCCTCTAAAAAAGTAATCAGATGTCCTTTGGTAGAAGGGCACCAGACTTTCTGTGTAAAGGAAATAAGGCAAAGGGACTTAAAACACATGAAATGCTGCTTTTATTTTTTTTTAATAAGCTACAATTCTTTATCACTCGGTCCTTAGGAACTGCCTTAGCACAGTAGAAGAACTGATTGCATAAATGCCAGCTGTAACTCTCTTATTTTTGGTAACAAGGCATTACTAAAGGCAGATTAATTCAGCGCCACGCTCCAATGAGACCAGTGTCCTTTCGTCTGGGACTGGCTTAGGAGCCCTCTGCTAACTAGTTTTTGCTTTGTCGTGTACGTGGG
Source organism: Microhierax caerulescens (assembly GCA_035590215.1). Taxonomy (NCBI): domain Eukaryota; kingdom Metazoa; phylum Chordata; class Aves; order Falconiformes; family Falconidae; genus Microhierax; species Microhierax caerulescens. The sequence goes on along the minus strand of JAVJGJ010000014.1, from coordinate 113,152,158 downwards.
GAGTCTAGTTGTGGTTCGAAACGCTCACCCGTATTGCAGCACAAAGTCTTGGAGGGTGTGCACATGTAGGTTAATTGTCAAGGGACACTGGCTCCGAGTACCGTCAGACTGTTTTCAAATGTAATCGTGACATCTAAGAGGATGATCTTTGAGAGATCAGAGAGAGGAAATTATTCTCTTGCTTTGCACATCTGAGTGCAGTTTGGCTACAGTCAAATTAGCTGTTTCAGCCTACACTGTCAGTTTGCTCTTATCTCTCTTTCCTCTTGTTGTATTATTAATAATAATAAAAAAAAGTTAAAGAGCGCGGTAAAGACCTATCTGCGTGGGGCAGGGCTGGACCCACCGATTGCCTGTAAGTAATTGAGGGTGGTGACCAGTGTTTGAGCATCCCTCAAAGGGACCTGCCGGCCCTGGGGATGGCGGGAAGCTCTTTGCCACGCTGCCTGAGGGTGTTTGAAAGGCACGAGTGCTGGATTTGAGTGAACTCATTTGCTTCATCTTCCTTGCCTGCTTTCTCTCCCTCTCTCCCCTCGCACAGCTGCATTTAGTAATGAAACTGGCAGCATTAGAAAGTCACTAGAAGTAACCCAGCTGCCTCCGTTGGTTCACAGGGAGAAGGACTTTGTAGCTGCTCTCAGTCAGTCCATTAATTGCACATAATAAGGCATTTAGTGACAGAAGGATGGTTGATGAGCCTTAGCTGAAATAACAAGGGCCTGCCAAGAGCTGCGTTTCCTTTGTCAGGGAGGAGTGTGGAGGGTCCTAGCGCTGAAGTGCAGAGCTGGAGTCGTGCAGGGGTAAGAGCAGTGGGAACCTGCTGCTCCCTGATCCAACGGGTGCATGGATGGGCTGGTGCTGAGCAGGGAAGCGCAGCCCTGCTCGCCGAAGTGCTGGCGTGGCTGATCCACTCCTGGGAGAGCAGGTCTCTGCATTTCCAGTTTATGTTCCAGTGAAAGCCATGGGGAGCTGCCCTCCCTGCCAGGGGGCAACTGGCGGCTTCTGGCTGCACCACCAAGCAGCTGATGAGAGATGAGTCATTCAGAAAGGTCTGGATGTGGGACCTTCGTCCCTGCATGAAGGAGCAGGGCAGGTTGCATGGAAAAGCAGTGTGCACTGGGAAACTCAAGCTTTCTAGTTACCTTGCTGGTCTTGTTGGGTTTGATGGGAAAATTAGTAATAGGCTGGGGCAGGTGCTGGCCCCAGCTGTCAGATGGATTCTTCATGCCCTGCCAGTAGCCCAGAGAGGAGGAGGAGGAGGAGGAGGGATGCACTTGGTGGCCCTTCCTGCAGGGAGGGTGCGAGGGGTGTCCTTGCAATCAAGGCAGGTCTTGAGCAGGGCAGCTCAGCTCCCTCATTAATTAAGCAGCTGTTCCCACAGCAGCAAGCTGTCTCACCAGCCTCAGCCCCTGTTGTTATGGGGCTTCCTACACCTCATTGCCAGCTCCACTCTGGGGAAGCAGGTCAAAGAGCTGTTGCACTGCAGCCACGCAGCTCCTATTGGGAGCAGGGAAATGGATAGCGACAGCATCCATGCTGGGGGAAACCGATCCGTGGAGGCAACAAGGAGCCCAGGGTGATCCCCCGCAGCCGGTGCATGTCTGAGCGCACAGACCGCTGCTGCAGTGCTCGTCTTGCCTGCAGTGAGGATCACCCTGCAAGGGAAAGGCGTGTGTCGTCCCAAAATAACCAGCCAGACTTTGTGGTGGGCACATGCAGGTGGTCCCTGGAGGCTCACAGCTGGAGCATCTGCCTTGGCTTTGGTCTGTGCAGCCATCCGACTGGTTGGCACGTCTCTCACCTGCGAGAAGGTCTGTGCTAACCGTTGGCAGAAGGTGTTTCTTTGTCTGAATGAGCACTTGGGAATGTCAACATTTCTCCAGGCTAGTTTACCATTCTCCTTGCCTATTTATTGTTATAACGTCTCGGTCCCGAGCAGCACTACTTCTTCTAGAGGCTCTGGATGGTTCACAAAGGGATGTAAATATTACCCCTGCACCGAGAAACAGAGGTACAGCACGAATGGTTGGTTCAAGCACGGGTTTTCCAGCCCCAGACTGTTGCTCCATCAGGCAAGAAGGAGCAGGAGGCAGGTCTGGTGTGGAAACCTGCCTGCCTCCAGGAGGGAGGGTGGGCAGCATGCCACTGCGCAGCAATGTGAAGGAAGAGAGGGAATAATATTTTCACAGGTTGAACTACAGAGGTGGATTTTGGCTCGTATGAGAGGTCCTGGGAAATGCGGAGAACTGGCAGCTCTGCTGGCCAAAGACCAGTGTGGGTCTTTCCTGCACCCCTTTGCAGTGTTGAGGGGGATGTTACCCATCCCTCTGCTCAGGTGGACACATCCTGGGCAGACTGGGGCGGCTGCTCCATCAGCTGCGCAATGTCACCTGCTCTGAGGAGTGGGTGTTGCTGCTGCCACCTTTATTACTGTTTTTAATTAACACCCTGTCATGACTTGGCAACTTTCCCACCTGCCCTATGCCTCAGGACACCTGGCTAAGGGCTGGCTCCCTTCCTCCTCAGGGCATCCCTGACAGCAAGCCCAGGGCTCGGAGGCAGACGGCTCCTCCATGCCGCAATATCAAAGCACACTGTTAAACAGCTCCTCCCGCTTGTGCTCGGCGCTGGTGCTGGCCTTGTCCCCTCCACTGTCCTTCCAAGGAGAAAGGCAAGGACCTGGGCATAGCTGGCAAGTCCCTCCGCTGCCAGCAAGGCTTGTGCTGATCTTTGGCGGGGGCAGCAGTGGGGCAGCCTTGCTTTGCCAGTTTGCCTGGCTTGTAAAACAGAAGGGAGAGGACATGGGTGATGTCAGGTCCTGACCACGTACCCTCGGCTTTTATTTTTTCCTCTTCTTGCCTCCATCTGAGAGGACAGCTGGAAAGCTCTTTCCCCCTCTCTTCCAAAGGGTTCCAGCCTCCCTCTCCTACTCGCTTAGTCTAGACAGCCTTCCTCGTATAGGATTTTTGAGGTTTTGCCTTAAGCTTGTCAAAACCAGGAGGCCTGAGGCATACACTGCTCGTAAGAGTGAGAAGCTCTGTGGCTGGAGTCCATGAGTTTCGTTTCCTTTTCCACAGGGAAACACGTCTGCAAATCACCTCACAGCAGAAGTCCTGGTGAGAGCTTAGCAGATCTTTGGTGGATGCAGGGAAGAGGAAAGAATTTATTCACAGAGAAATGTGACTTTAGCTGGGAAGTTTTTTTGACTCTTTCCAAAACAAAGTGTTGCAGCTGGTTTGGGGTTGTTTGTTGGTTTGGGGGGCTTCTTTTGAAAGAAGGAGCTTTGTCACACTTCTGCAGGCTTGATTTAGAGGGAAAAATCTTGGCTCCTCTTCCCATATGGGGAAAAAGGAAGCATCAGGGCTGGCTCCTCCTATTTGCACACCCGACCCCCTTGTCATCGTGCCCTGGCTGGATGCAGCATGTATCCATGTTGGAGGCTTTGGCTTGGGAGGTAGCAATCCAGGTGGGTTTCTGGGCATGTACTGCCACTCTGGCTTTCCCACCACTGCTGGGTAGGGGAAGAATTCCTCCAAACACATCAGTAGCTGAGCAAAAGTCTCAATCTCCAAGCTTTGACCATGTTCCTCCTAAAAGAGAGGCCGGACATGACTGTGAATCACAGCCACATGGGTATCCTTAGGGGAAAAAAAAAAAAAAAAAGAGAGAGGAAAAAAAAGCAGCGTCCTGCCTTGGAAACCATTTCAAAAGGGCTCTGCCATTCCTGCCCCCAGCAGCACAGACTGCTGAGCAAATGGCTGCCCCTGGGCACACACAAGTAACCTCCTGGCTCTCCCCACGCTCCATCTCCTGCATGCCCAGGAGGCAGGGGACGAGCTCTGCATCCCAGGCTGCCACAGCTGCGCACAGCATCCTCACCCCCAGTGTTCCAGAGCAGCGTGCTCCCCCACGCTGCTCTGTGCTGCTATGAAGTCTGACTTTAAAAAAAGTAAAGACTGGCCAGAAAAAAACCCACTAAATGCTGTGGAAATTCAGATCCTAATGCCTGTGTCTGGAGCTCAGAGGTTCCCGGTGGGAAGCCCCCCACCGTAGAACAGGTCCATTATAGAAAGCTAGTTCTTGGACAGGGATTCCTGGAGCGAACTCCTCCAGGAAACAGCCTTAATCCAATAAGTAGCTCTTACCTCCCAATCAATGCCAGACCTCTGCCCCCTGGCAGCTGTGTTGCTGGAAATGCCATTATTCGGGCAGAAGGCAACGTGGATGCTCTGACAGCTCCAGTCTCAGCCAAGTAGTGTGAAAGGACAAGTGAGCCTCTGGGCTTGTGGTGGCCGCTCAGCCCGGTGGCACCAAGCCACTCCTCTGGGCAGGCCTGGGGTGCCCCCATTAACGCCTGAGATAGACACCACTCTGACAGTGGCCTTCCTCTCTCAGTCACTTGTAGTGTTGCCAGACCCTGAGTGTTGCAGCTGAATATGTCCATGCCAAATGGCTGCCCCAGGCTTTTTTTTTTTTTTTTTTTCTTTAAACAGCATCCTCAGCAAAATTGGTTCAGTTCTTTCTTAGAGTGAGGCTAAGGAAAAATATGTCCATAACGCCTTGCTATGCTTGAGGAATGCAAGTGCCTTCAGCCCAGTGGAGACCTGCAGTCAACCCTGCACCTACTTCCCACACGGAGTCGTGAAGTGATGCCCAGCCAGCCCCCTCTGCTGTGTGCGCTGCATGCACCTTGTGGTTTGGATACTGTGAGATGCTGAGCTCTGCTTTGGAGGAGTGTGAAGCCATCTGAGCATATCGAGTGTTACTAACAAAGCTCATTATCTTGGCATTTTTTACTACCAAAACTAGTAGATGTCTCTGCGTCTTAGTCTCACCCCTCTCTCCCTCTGCTCCATTTTGCAGGGCTGCAGTGAAAATCAACTCGTTTAATATATGACGTGAACCCCGATGCTGTAAGCATGATTTCAAGAGAACAGCCCATAAAGAGATTATTGAGACTCTGGGGAGATGCTGGGCAGCGTGCAGCAGGTAAAGGATACTGCCTCGCTCTGTGAATAGCAAGGTTAAACCAATGTTATGCCTGTGCTTGTCAGGCAGTGCCATCCAGCACTAAGTCAGGTAGGAAACCAGGGGGGAAAAATCATTCTAATGAAATCAATTGTCTGTTTTTTTTTTTTTTTTTTTTTTTTTTTTTTATTGCCTCCAGTTTCAGTTGCTATTCTTCTAGTGAGAGGAATTCAAGCTATTTGTTCCTGGCTGCCAGACCTCAGCTTCTGGGCTGTTGTCTCCTATTTGTTTTTAGTTGCCTGGCTCCTCACAGTGATCTATTCCTTCCTGCAGATTTCAGCATTCCACCCCATGGGCAACGACCTCCCCTTTGGCACCACGATATTGCATTAGCATACCCCTGGGTTTTCTGTGCTAAGGTTGTTTAAAAAACATGACACAAGAAAAACAGCAGACTGAAAGGAGTTCCATCCTGTCCTTTCAATGCCGCCTGCTACCGGCTCCTTTCTCGTCAGGCTGCTACTCATCTTCACTGTTTGCACTAATCCTCAGCTGTGGCTTAGCTGTTAATTTTCCACTAGCAGCCGTTTTCTGGGAAGTCCAGATAGATGAGATCTACCGCCGTGCTGTGCCTTTGTCTAGGCAAGTATTTAACCGAAGCAGTAGCATCTGTGCAGAACACACAACTTACCTGTTGCAAAACCCACCTTGCATCTGACTTATTTACTTCTTGTCTTCCATCTAGGCCTTCCCTTCACTATGCAAAGTAATATGTAAGTAAGCTATGCAAAGCTTTAGAGCTTATGTGCTGCCCATGTCTCTGTATCCATCACATGCTGTTCTTCAGTCTAGTACCGGACTTCTTCCTCCTCCCCTGCTTGTTAGATCCTTTAGAAACCTCTGCTGCCAGACCCTTGTTTTATTCAGATCACTCCCTCTGAATTTTGGTGTGGAGCTTGCCTGGCTGTCCCCTTCACCCAGCTAAGAACTCCAGCCTTTCACTGGAAATGTCCCCCTCCAAGTTCTCATCCCTATCAACCTTCATACCTCTCCTCTTGTTCCACATCCTTCTCCCTGAGAACTCAACCAGCTATTTCTTTCCTTTGAGGTCAACTCTCAGTTTTCTTGTTGATAAACAGAATAATTGGAGTGTTTTGCATGTCTTCTGGAAAGCTTTGGGGTTTTTCCCCCTAGAGCACTGAGATCATTTGGTGCCTTTCTATACCCTCTTCCAGTAATCTTTTCAGAGCATTGTCACCACACTGGAGGCAGCAAGCTGGGATTCATCCTGCTAACGTGCATCAAAGGTGTATTCACAACTCGCTTACTCATTATTCCCAGAGTGTGCATCCGTTATCACCCTCATGCTACAGCCTTATGCTATTATAGTTCATATTCTGCTGTGATCTTCAAAACCCTTTGCAGAGCCTCTGCTTTCCAGATATGGCACCCGAGGAGTCGGCCTGGCATTCCTTATTCCAGGGACAACTTTTTTGCAGTAAAACGCCATTTCTTTAAGTGGGCTTTGCTCACTGAGCTGTAGAGATTGCTTTGCATGGTTGCCCTGTGCTCCTCATTATTCATCACTTTGAATCTTTTTTGTCATTTGTGCACTGTAACAGCCCCGAGATTTGCATTTGCTTCCCAGTGATGAAAATACTGGAAAGTGTCAGGCCTCAAGCAGCTCCCCAACGAACCCTGCTAGAAACCCTCCCCTCTGAAGATGATTCACTACTGACAATTACTTGTTGAGATCTGTCAGCCAGCTCTTAATCCAGTTAACATGTGGTTCATTGATATTATACACTGCAGGTTTTTATTATTTTTTTAAATCAGAATGTTGTACAGTTGCATGTCAAATGCCTTACAACAGTCCTCCCTAAAGCTGACTTGGAGTCAGCCTTTGAGTCGAGTGGTAGGTGTTATATCTGTCAAGTAAATGTGTCATCAGAGAAAAGCCACAGAACTAGCGGGGCTGGTTGTTAAAACATATTCTTACCCTCTGATTTACCACCATTTAAGACCCACCATGAAGCTCTCAGGAGCTTCACTCCAGTCTCACTGGGCTTGTCACTGCCTCGCCATGTGCCCTCCATGTCCTCGGGCGCAGAATGAGCTTTGCTGCCCTCTGAATGAAGCTGTCCCTTTCTGCTGCTTTCCGCTGTGCAGCGTTAGTGTGTGGCCATCTTCAGTCAGGGAGCGTACCTGGTGCTCACCTCTGGGCAGTGCCAGGGGAAAACTAGATGTGCAGCATGTGGTCCTCAATAGTCTCTGTCTCCAAAGGCAGTTGAACATGTATTTATTCATCTAATGCCCCTGCTCCTTCTGCTGTGTGCAAGGGTGGGGGGGATTAGAGAGGACACCAAAGAGCACTCGGGTCTACAGGAGATGGTCCCTTATCCCTGGACTAGACATCAGGCTGATGCACCCAACCAAACATTTCTCCTATGAAAAGACTAGCAATGCCATGTGCTTCCCAGGCCCATGGTGAAGCCTGGAGAGACCATGTTCTGCGGGGCTATTGGGGTGCAGGGGTAGCCAGGGGACAGGTGATGTTCTGAGGACCCGTCCCCTCCTCTCTGCATTGCCATCAGACTTGTAACTACAGTGCACTGGGCTTAAGTCAACTGGTAATAGCATATGGTGATAAATAGTAAGAGACAGGAGTTCGTCACAAACAAATGAGCCTCCACTAACCTCATTTTCTTTTTTGACAGGATAACAAGCTTAGAGGATAAATTCTCCCCTGCCAGAATTTGTTTCTTTGCTGCCAGCCACCTCTGCAATTAGCAAAACCCCATCCTTCCTCTTTGCTAACTTCCAGGCTGCTTAAAGCAAAGGCGAGTTCGGACCATTTTCCTGAAGTTTTGGATTCAGTCTCACAAGCTTTTTCCCTGCAGGCTGGTGTAGTTGTTCCCCATCCTCCCACCCTCTCCTCTAGGGATGCTCAAGCCTCCCCACCACCTGCAGCTGCCAGGTATGTCAGGTTCTCATACTGGTTACTGGGCTGGCTGGGCAAACTTAAGCAAACTCAGCCTGAAGCATGAAATCTCTTGGGTTTCTCTTTGGATGCTGTAGGGTAAGGTGGGGATGCTGAGCTGAGGGCCATGCTAGGGAGGGGACTACCCAAACCTTGCTCAGGCAGGGCTCTGGGGCAACGTGGGGGCAAGAGCATGGAGACCACGTTGGCCGGAGACCTTGCAGTAGGACCTGGGGGACATCAGCAGCAAGGAGTTTTTTTCTTATGAACCCTTGGTGGGTGTCGGAAGAGGCTTCTCCCAGCGAGCTCAGCAGCACCGGTAAGTAAATCATTGAGAAAATGATGGTGCTTGGGATCTTCATGTGTCTGTTGGGTGTTGCTTGGTTTTGAGATAGCTTGTTGGTCTTGGACACTTTGGAAGTGTCTTTCCTACCCCTCTGGAAGCCACAAAGGCTCTGAGCTGTGCCTCTTGACACAAAGGAGCTTTCTTGGCTCAAAGGAGGTTTTTCTCGGCAGAACTTAGGAGGCTACCAAGAGCCAGAATGCCCAGAAATATTTAACATACGTAGCAAAAGAACCAGATTTGCAGAAATCTGGGAAGACCCCTTGGTGGCTAAGGGGTTTGGGATGCTCTGCCTGTGACTCGGAGAGGTTTTGGAGTGCCCATATCTAGCACCTCTAAAAAATCCAGCTGTGAGATGCAGAGCAGCAAGTAGACTGGTGTAATGCTCCAGTAACATGCTGTTTAGCCATAGCCCGAAAGGATCTTCTCCTCCAGGCTTCCAGTGCTGGGCATGATGCTTATCTTCTCTGGTGGCCCTCATCATGGTACCTTTGTGCAAATAAAAGACAGGACTCTTACCCCCTCTTAGGTGAAAGCACTGTATAAGAGGGTATAGTTAAATAATTTAAAAGCACTTTACTCATCGTCATTGCGTTGCATCCTCTCAGAGCATTTGTGGGATGGTGCTAAATGGAGCCCTTTGCCAATTTCTCCCAACTGGTCAAGGGCTTAAAGAGTGAAATCAGCAGCATTCAAAATGAAGCAAAGGTCTGCCAGCATTAGGTTTTGTTACAAAAGTCAAATTTGCCCATGGTTTATTTTGAGGATTCATTAAGGTGCGCAACTTAGGCCCAGATCCAAGCGGTGCCGGCGGGATGGAAATCCTCCCCGCACCACGAAGGCCTACATTTCTGGAGCAGCATTCGCAAGGCGGTGGTCCCTCTGCATAAGGAAAATAACTGCCCATGTCAACGCAGGCTGGCCTACCGCCTGCTTAGGGACTTACACTGCCTGCCTGCCTTTCTCCAGAAGTGCTGAGCATGTACGATTCCTGCAAACTTCTCTGTGGGCAAGCTGTGGGTTTGGCGGGTTAGATCCGTAGTTTGGGGGATTTTGTTCACATCTAGTGACACCTAAAAAACAGCAGGTGAAAATACAGTTCAATCTTAACCCTGTCTGTGTATTAGCATTTTTACCAAGTTCCCACCGTGCTGGATAATCTGCGTCAGAGCACCTTTCCATACAAGAAACTGCCACTTGAGTGCAACTCTTACGCAAGAACAGATCAATCCACTCCTTTAGAGTGCGGTCACTCTGAAGTTTTGGACTTGTCCTGAATACAGAATTCAAAACAAATCTTGGGAGCTTTGAAAACCTGTGTGGACTGAGAATCAGGTTTGTGTAAACTCCTGCCAAGTGATAAGGAAGCTCCCCCTGGCTCTGAGAACTGAACTTTCCTCCCCAGCGATGCTCAGGTGTGAGGGGAAATGGTGCTTTGGTGACAATGCTCAGACCTGCAGCTCTGGGTTAAGTGGAGGCTCTCGCGAAGTGCTGTGCTCAGTGTCTTTCACCCGTGGTTTACCAATGGGAGGGGAGGCAAATCAACAATTTGCTCAAGAAAATATCTTTACAATTCAGCACATTGGTTATCAGATGTGCAACTAAAAGATGCCGGGTCCAGTGCTTGGCAGGTACCTGGGGTTTGCATATCTCAGCTTGGATTCTGGCTCCACTGACACAATCTGGTTTTCCCAAAGTTTCTTCCTGCTGTGTGTTTGCCTTGGGCTTAGATGGGTCACTAGGGCTTTGGATTGCAAAACTCAGATCGGATGCTCCTCTCTTTGTTTTCAGCAACAGGGACAAACTTTGCCCTTTGCAATGCCTGCAGGGCGGCAAGTAATGAATGTTTATGGGAATATTGGTTAGTTCTGATAATAACCTGCCTGACCTTGCTGGGGAGAATCCCTTCTGCCCTTGCAAGACAGAAGTGAGTCTCCATCTCTGTAGCTATGAGTCATCTGCCTTCAAGGCCTTTCATAGCAGAGGGCATGGCGAGATGGTGCAGGAGGGGGAGGCTCTTCCCTGCTTTCCTGCTCAGAGCTACAAACATGTGAGCTCTGATGGGCTTGCTCACTGCTCATGTACTGCTATGAGTACAGACATGACAGTCCATAGCCTGTTAGCCATAAAAAATTTTGCTTTAACCAGGTAGATTTCCCTGTACAGCTGGGAAAAAGTTGTGCTCTATCCTGCTGTACCACTACCCAAGCTACTTGCTCTCAAACATGCTCCTAGCTGGTGCCTATATTGTTGATCCTTCTGCTCTCCTGCTCAGCCGAATGCTGCCCCTCTCCCAGCTTCGGTGATGCTGTCCCTGCTGCAGCGAGTAGCCTCTTGTCATCCCTGCAACAGAGAACTGGAGGCTTTCAGCTTCGGGGCACAGGCTCTCCACCCTGGGTCTGAAGGACTGGAGACAGCTCAGCTCCTGCTTCCAAACTCACTGGGCATGCCGAGGGCTTCTTCTGCGGGAGGAGCAGGGAAAGCCATAGTTGACTGGCAAGGGTGTTTAGGCCTTAGCAGCACTGGAGGGAGCGTAGCGCTGTCTGGGAAAAGAAGAGAAATCCAGCGTGTGCTTCTCGTTTGTCTCTTGAGGCAGGGCTGCCATGCCACCACCTCTGCTGCCTCTCTGCCTCTTCCATCTTCTGCATTGAACGGTGCCTGTATGTCCGCAGGATGGGTACTGCAACATGTCTCCACATCTTCGGGGGCTTTTGAGAGGTTCCCATGGAAGGAGAGGGGGTTGCACCTGGAGCCCGGTTTCTCATTCTCAGCTGCTGAAGGTCTCCCTGCTGGCAGGGAAGGTAGGAACTGGTTTCACAGGCTGCGTGTGTTCATTTCCCGCTAGCCCCTGGGATTTAATTTTAGGACTCCCTTCAGGTTCCTGGCTTGCCCGTCTGCACAGGACAACATCACACTGCATCAGTAGCTAAGGCAAGATCTGTGACAACAGGCGACAGAGCTGGTGACTTTTCTCATGGAGTCCCAGCCACTGGGCTATCACAAACTAATCAGGTGATCAGAGCTGACAGATGAATAAAATATTACCCTCCAAAAATCCTCCCCTTGTCATCTTCCTGCACATCTCGGTGCTCTTTGTGGGTTTGTGCCACCACACGCTGCTTGCGCACGACAGCCTGTACAGCTGAGCACGCTTCTGGTGTGGCTTGTCCTCCTCTGTTCTCCTTGCTGAGCCCTCCCTCACTGGATCTGATTGACTCGGAGGCCATTGATTTTAAATAAGGTCTGGGGGGAAGGTCTGATGGGCTGTGCTCTGGTTTTCCACAGCAGGCTTTGAGTTCTGCTTGGGAGCCGTCGAGCGCTGTCACTGCGTTAGATGATGGTCAGTGACAGGAATGCAGTCACCGCTTAATACCCCAAATTGCTGCTTTGAAGTGGGCGGGATTTGGCTTTTGGCCAGATCCCTGTGCTCCTGGCAGAATGATTCATTACCTCGTCCTGGCAAATGTATTTTCATCTGCTAGTTTAAATCTGATTTCTAGTACTCTGTGTGGTTCTCACAGCTGAGGAATTTCCTGCCCTTTATCCGCCTGTTTTCTTCCAATCTAGACTAAAATCAATACACTTAAATAAATAAAGCCATCGGGCTTGCGAGTACCTCCTGCTGTGTCAGCAACAGAAGTAAAGCTGAGTGACCAAAGATTAGTTAAGCCATTTTCTTCTTCTTTAAGTAAATTTGCTGTTGCTGAAGCACGCCAGACCACAGCAGGGCGAGTTTACCAGCCGGCAGATCCCTGAGCATGCCTTGGCTTCCTGCTGGTCACAGCTGCCTCTGCGGGGAAGGCTCCCTGTCCTGGTCCATCACTGCCCTTACCACTTAGGGTTTCATTTGTGCGTGGTTTTCTGGGATGGATGCTTTGTGGCGGGGAGGTTCTGACACCGAGTTCAAGAGGATGAAGGCCACAGGGTGTAGCCCTGCTCTTAGAGCACTTCCCCACGTGTGTCTCTTTTACTTTGGCTCTTCCCTGGCGGTCACGTTTTCCCAGTCCGCTGCTTCTGAGAGTTTTATACTGTGCACAGCAGAGACTCCTTCCCACAGCTCTTGTCTGTCCTGCAGAGGGGGATGCTGGCAGGAGCATCCTCCACCAGGATTCATGTGTCCCTTTCTTCTGAGGCCAGAGGAAAAGGTGAGGGTGGCATGAAAAAGTGTCTTCTCTTTTCTCCCTAATGCCAGGAGTTAAACCCCAAGCACTTTGTTCAAGAAGCAAGAAACAGATTTGGGATTTCTGGACCAAGCCTTGGGGTTTCTGCAGCCCTGCTCTTGTGCATGGGGCATGGAGAAATGGGGGTCTTGTTGTTGAGCAATGGGGTACATTCCCTGCCTGGATTCAGTGCACTACCATGCCCTGGGCAGGGAAGATCTCAGTGCAGAGGAAGACAGATCCTCTCCTGCCTTCCTGGGCTGAGTCCCCAGTTCTCAGCAAAGCTCATCAACTCAGCTTTGTGTTCATACAAAGAAGAGCAGTCATGCTCTCGGGCCTCTGAGTGGTGCCAGCTTCCAAATCCCAGTGTAAACTCTGCGCTGAAGGTCCCCCTTGACTTGGGGCAATTGTTCAGAGATGTCTCTGCAGTAGCTGTGATAGCATGTTTAGGGATGGAAGGAAACTTCCTTTCTACCATTTTTTGTTCATGCTGGTGGTTTATGGTTTGTTTTTTTCGAACAGAAAATTATTTTGAACTAAACTGAAAATGTTAGTGACGAACATCACACTTTTAAATTCCCCTCCCCGTCCCACCATTTGCTGCTTAGTTTTGTGAGGAAAAACTGTTTCATAAATACACATCCCACTTTTTCTTCCCTTATCATCTACCCAGCAATGTCTGCAACTCGCTCTGTGAGAGCAAGTAGGATGTGTTATGACCCAACGGTTCAGCACAGGCAGGGGACTGAAAGCACAATGCCTTCCCTTCCCTCCTTGCCAATAATTGCAGGGCCTGGAGATGGAAGCGATGGGGTGTGCAGCATCAGCCTCTCGGCACAGAGCTAAGCTGGATGCCACATCACTGCTGCGATCTTACAGCTCCCTGCCATGATGGTCAGGTTTCCAGAGCCTGTCGTCCCCTGGGCTCTCTGGGCTGTGTTGGGATGCCCGAAGTGGTGAGGACACTATGCAGGGAGTCAAGCTGACTTTGGCAGGGCTGCCCTGGGGAGTTCCTCGGAAGGTGAGTGTGGGTATCGCGAGCTGTGCCCCGAGCTGGAGAGGCGCAACCAAGTGGAAAGGAGACGGGTTCTGTTTACACACAGATACCTGTGCAGCCAGCAGCGTTAGTGAGAGAAAACAGAAAAGGACATGACAGTTACACTGGGTTTTCATTAAATATTAAATGGAGTGAAGTTTTCCAGAGTGTGTCTGGGCTGTTTTCAATTTTCTGTCTGTTGGCAAGAGAGAGAAGCCAAGTGGGTGAACCCAGGGTCTGGAGGTGCAGGGCTCCCTGCTCAGGAGCCATGGCGATGGGCATCCTTGTGTGCTGGGCTGCCTGCGCAGCTCGTCTTGTTTCACCCAGAGCAGCCAGCATCTCCATGAGCTGTCCCACCACTGGTACGGCCCACAGAGGAGAGTTCACTCTCCCAGGCATCTCCAGTGAGAGATCAGGGAGGGAGACAGCTGAGGTCCTAGGGCCAGAGCATCACTGGCCCAGGCTGGAGCAGCAAGTGCAAGCAGCAGACAGCTCCCAGGTGACTAGCTGGGGAATTAACCCTTCTTGTGCCCCTTTCTGCACAGGTTTAACACAGAGGAGCCTTCCCCTGCATAGGGAATGTTAAACAACCGCTGTAGCTCCTTTTCTGTGCTTTCCTTCCTCTGCTTTTGCAAGGGCTGTGCAGCCATGACCCAGCCTGGGCATGGCCCTCCCATCCCTCCCCATCCCCACTGCTCCCCCCACCCCACCCCATATAGCCTTGCCATTCCTTGTGTAGGAGCTTAGCAGGGCAGCAAGAGGAATTCTCCTAACTTGGATTGGGTTAATAAGTTAAAATGCAGAGCCTTAATCCCTGCTGCTAAATCAGAATGTAATTCAGCTTATAACCACAGCCCAATCCATGTGAATTACAATCACTTTAAATACAGCCAGGGCTAGCCGGGATTTAACATCTTCCCAAGAGATCCTGGAAATGAAAACTGGGACACAGCGCTCCTCCGGGTGAACCTGCCGTCAGAGGGAGCCAAGGCAGCAGGGCAGAGGGATTTTGTTACCTCCCAGCCCCCCTGGAGAGGGGGACCCTTGGGTGCAACTCTTGGTCAGGGCACGTGGCAGGAAGATGCTTGTGAGACTCAGGCAAGAGCTTATCCCCAGGGAGGGGGACAGAGGCTGCCAGCAAACCCACAGCACTTTTATCTTTAATTTAGGATGTTTATCTCAAGAGATTCTTCAAGCTTTAAGACCAATGTAAGGAGATCTTTGTTTGCCTGGCAGCATCTGGCTTCTGAAAGCAGGCACGTACAGCCCCAGCAGAGCCTTGTTCTCTGCCTCCTTCCTCCCAGCTTTAACCTCTGTTGGGATGAACTTTGCTCTCCCTGTGCCTGCTCCAAGAAACCACTAGAGCAAATGGTCTTCCTACAGCTTGAATCAACAGTGGGCACCTGGCAAGTGGTCCTGTAGGTGCCTAGGAAGATCTCTTACTGCTTTTGTTGGTATATTATTCAGTCCCAGCTTTCACAGATTCATTATTCATTCCCGATGGGGAAAGAACAATTGTTCATTGTGTCCTTGCGCTGCCCCAGCCTGGGAAAGCAGAGGTCCGGGAGCCTGCCTGGCAGCAGCCAAGCCCTTCTGCGGCCACTGACCCACAAGCCTTCTCAGGGAGCCTTGGGCTGTGTCTGGGAGCATGAGGATTCAAAGGCTTTGCAGAAATTGAGGGTCTTGATGGATGGTTTTCCAGGCATTGAACTGTAAAGTCCCTGTGGGAACAGGGCGTTACTCTTGTGGGCTGCCAGGCACAGATAGAGAGTTCAAGGAGTCCAAACTAGGTGGGGAGAGGTTAGAAAATAAGCTCTTCTTCCCAGACTGGTGCCTATGTTTGGACCTTTTTAGGAAGATTCTGATGGCTTTATTTCACATCACTGTTCTTTGTGGTTTCCTTACATTTTCTCTTTTTCCAGTGGTGAAAGGCTAGTGTTGTTGTGCTAATACCTAGCCAAAATGAGAATTCACGGTAATTTCTCAAAGCCTGGCATGTAAAGTAACTGGTGTACTGGGCTGGAGAGCTCATGAGTTCTCTGTGGGTGTGATGAGGGAATGGAAATGATCTGAGTTCTTGGGTGCTTTCCCATACCCAAGCTAGCCAGTTTTCTATGTTTAGATATGGTTTACTTAGCAGCGTTGGTACAGTAGAGGGGAGGGCAGAGGGTTTTTGAGCAGCAGCAGAACGTAACCAGAGTACTGTGAGCTGGGATAGATCAGCAGTGGTATAGCAAGGACCTTGGGCATCCTCTCTGAATGGCCACAGGGGCTTGCTGAGAGGTGAAAGGAGTGGTGGAAAGGACTTTGAATGGACCTCAGGGGGTGCAGCCCTTCCTCCCTGAGGAGAAGCAGCATACCCTGAGGACACTGGGAGTCCCCCAGGCCTTTCTTCCAAAGCTCCCAGTTAAGGGCTCCTGAAGCCTTTCTTTGATGCCATAAAGGGTTAAGGGCAGCCTACCAAGTGTGACCTGTGCACAGCAGGAGAAGCCTCAGAAGCCTGAGATACCAGAATGGGTATATAGACACCAGAGAGAGGAGTCACAGAGCTCTGGATGTTGGAGCAGATACACCTTCGTTCGCCTGACCTGCCCAGACAAGCAGTGGTGGGAGAGGGATCATAGCACGTAGGTGGCCAGAGCAGAGTGCAGACCAGGGCAGGTGTGAAGGGCTGCTGTGTCCACTCTCTGGAGAGCATCATCTCCCAGTGGGAGCTGTCTGCAGCCACCCACCTGTCTATGCCTTAGCACAGACCCATCCCACCAAGGGAAACACGGCTCTAAAGCCAGCTTCCTCTCAGGCACTGAGATTTTGAGGTCTTAGACCACCAACACTTTCTGGTGCAGCCCAAGACTGTCCCTGCCCCAGCCAGGGCTGCAACAGCCTGGCCCTGGGCTAGAAGAGAGTGAACTTCCAAGCTCCTCAGACAAACCGTGGCTCTCGCTCCCATCTACACTGCTCTTGGCTCCTTACAGAAATATACATTCAGCCCATGAGTCTCTTGCCAGGCAGCTGGGCTAGCTTGGCACTACAGTTGTTCTTTTGATGTCCTCCCTGTGTCCACCAAGATGCCCATGTGCATCCCAGCCATTGCCTCTCTCAGCAGCAGGCTGGGCATTAACCAGACTTAGGGGTAAGGACTTTTTTTTTTTTCTTTCTTGTTAAAGTCATCACAATATTTTGAATTTTTGCAGGGCTTTCCAATCACGTTGTTAGTTTGCCCCAAGCTTTCAGAGAGTGCTGTGAGTAATGCTTCCTCCTTCTTTTGCTGATCTAACTGCAAAAGGGAGAGAGATGCTCATCCAAGCAAGGCCAGGATGGCACTGCCTTCATTCCTGAGGCAGGGGGTCACACCGCTTGTCACTGGGGCTGGCCATCCATGCGCACCGTGTGTCTGGAGGGAAGGTCTCATCCCTCTATGGATGATCCACCAAATGTGCTTTAGAATGAGGATGATCGCAGGACCTTGTTCTCCATGAAAAGGCCAAGCAGACCTTGAAATGGGATACATTGCTTGGTTTTGGCTCACGGTGCTGCCTTTTTTTACACGGGTCCCATCAGCGGGGATGTATCTGTGGCAGGGCAGGAGGTATGACAAAGTCCCAGATGGCCGGCTGATCTGTGCAGCCATCTGTCATCATCACTCCCTGTGACAGCTTAGGGCAGAGGGATGCGATCTCTGTGCTGGGTGGCTTGAACTGACCACACACCCCTCCTGCACGTGAGCCGGCTGCTGTGCTGGGTGCCCACAGTAATTAGGGCAGAGCAGCTCCCCACCTTGGACAAGAAAGCTGTTCTCCCCAAGACACCCCCCCACCCCCCAGCATGTGATGTCCCCGCAGCCGAGCCAGGAAGCATAGCTGTTCCCACCTTGCAGGCTTGGATGAGAGAGGGCACGCTCGCTCCTCCCAGGGGATGGTGGCATCTCACTCGGTCAAAACATTTGCTTTCAATGGTAACGCTGCCCTGGCTGGAGGTTCACGCTTCCTGGGGAGCTCTATCGTACGGGTCCTGGCAATTATTTCTGTATGAGATTGCTGCTCCTATGCATGCCCAAAGATGCCCCGCTGGAGAACAGCCTACAACGGCCAAAGAGCACGTTTGTTTGTTTGTTATAGATTGTTTTGCTAGGCTGCTCACTTTAAAGTCTCTTCTAGTTAGGCTTCCTCTCTTGGCAAATGTTAGAAGGCACCTTTTCCTTCACAAGGCTGCCCAGCCCCACCAGTGGCAGAACTCGCAGGCTGGCAGTGGGCAGGCCAGCGTCAGAGAGGGCAGGGTACAACATCCCTGTCACAGAGCGTGAAATTATCCCTTATCCCACGTGCTGCCATATACAAGTGAGTAATGACAAAATAAGGCTTCCAAGTGATTCTAATAGGTAATTACAACATCTGCTCCGTCCTCTACACAGGTGGACTAAGCAATTTCATGTGAGAGTCTGGCCCCAGCTGCAGTTTCTCCTGTGCTGGCAGAAACATAAGGGCCACAATGAAGATGCCAAGGAGATCATCCTAAAAGAGAAGGAGGTCAGAGATAGCAGGACCACTGTGTGTTCATCCCCTCTCCCTACAGTGGAGTGACCGGAGCAGAGGGTAATGCCAGGACAGCCTGAACTCATTCATGCTCTTGCCTTCCTCAAAGATGACTTCAGGACCAGCGCTCTCTCATCAGCCATCACAGATGCCCAGACATGGGTAGGTCCAAGACTGGCACAGGGCTGGCTTTGCTCTCCTCTGCTCTGGCTGCACCTCTCAGCTCGGTCACCGCTCAGCACCGAGTTGCTATTTGAGAATAACGAATAACCAAAATGCTTTGTCAGCGTGGAAGCCCATCACACCAGCAGAGACTGTGTTTGAAATACAGGAGCAGCGCGGTTTTTGCTGAGGAACTCCCCCAGAGACAGGCAGCTCCTGCATTATTAACAACAATGCTGATGAATCCTTGCTAATGAGACGCGCTCGCTCAGCCAGCCAGTCAGCCAGCGAAGTGGCCATGGCTCTGCTGCTCTCAGCCCCATGCTGCAGCGCGTGCCTTTGAGGGCAAGAGATGACTGCTCGGGGGAGCAGCTGGGAAAGCCGTGCTGTAAGGTTTGGCTACATTCCTTAAAATCTGGTCATGTTCTGCCAGACTTGAGCTAGGCAGACATGGAAATCCAGCGTTGGTTCTCTGGTGGCTGTAAAAAGTGAAATAAAAGGCTGCTTTCCCAGTGGTATGAGCTTGTGATTAAAGAAAAAGATCTGTTTCTTGGTGTGTACTCCCAGCTCCAGAGAGCAATGTGAGCTGTATCCTCTATTCTACTCTTAAATGGCTCAACCAGGGGAGCTCCTTGTTCTATGGCTCAACAGATTTTGCTGTTGTGGGGTTTTCTTCAGGGTTTGTTTGTTTTTTTTAATTTTTTTACTTCATCTTACTCCATTTATCAATTCTCCTTTTGGTTTCTGGATGCAATTACTTTCCCACCTCCTAGGATACTTGTAGAATAGTATCTTACATACCCTTAGCTGATGTTTGGCCAGGAAAGTAATCTTAAACTCTTTCAGTTCTTGCTAAGCATAGTCTCCTCCAAGCTTCCCTAGCAGTGTAACTTTTCTGACAGTATAGCACATTGGATGGTATTTAGCAGCCTGTGCGGATATAGAAAGACTGGTCATCCTCCAGTGCATCATATAATGCTTCCACAGTCCAGCACATCATCGCCCGTTGCGCTAGCACAGTGCAAGCAGTGTCATTCCCCCATCAGTGCTGCCAAGCCACTTTGCTCTGCACTGCAGACACTCTGATGCTTTCCAGATGTCACAAACAATGTCAAACCCCTGATGTCATTGCCTTATGCAGAATAAATCTGACAACCTAACATGTTCACGCTACACCTTTCTGTCTCTGGATGGGTTTCTCTGTGAACAGCGTCGACCTCCAATGTTTGTCTGTGCAAGCAGAGGGCAAAGCAACTGCAGGAGCTAAGAGGGATGGTTAAGATTGCATAGGAGTAATTGGAGTAGCTTTTGGGGTTTTGTTCTTTTTCTGTCAAAGCAGAACTTCTTTCCAATCTTGTGAGCAGTCTGTGGATTAAGGGCAATGTGGAGCCTGTGGAATTGGGCAATGAAGTGAAAGGGGCAGTGCTGGGAGGGCACCAAAGCTCCCAGCAAGGACCTTGCTCCCCCAAAATGACTGACAAATTGGAAAGACTGATGCTACCTCTCCTATACTTCCAGTTTTTAGGGATGTGACAAGAAGGGATGCTAAGGTAGCCTTTAGGCCCTGATTTTAGCAGGAGAGTTTTGCAAATGTCCCTCTTCTTTGCATGTGGAGTGGTGCAGCCTCAGGTAAAACGTTACTGGTGTAGGTGTTAAACAGACCAGAAGTGTAATAACTTAATGCAGGAACAGCGTCGCTAATGCTCAGGCTGCGAGAACAGCACTGCACAGTCCCTGCCGTGCTCGCCCCCAGCGCACTGCCTGTCCTCTGAGGAGTGGTGAGTGCATCCTCAGAGCAGCCCAGGGACAGGCAGGGACAGTTTCCTTGCAGCATGGGGAGAACAGAACCTGAAAAGGAGCCGGGAAGTTCCTGAGTGTGGGGTGGGGAGATGGGGGGAAGCAGTCTCCCCCAACCAGGAGAGCAGCTTTCCTCCTTGCTTGCAGATACTGCACCTGTAACGATAGTCCGTGCTACGGATTGAAAGCCCTCTGCAGAATGAAAATGTCTTGCTAATTGGTGGCAGCAGGTTACGCTATCTAAATTTGGCCAGCCTACTGATTGCCCGTTAATCATCCTGAAAAGGGAATAGGCTAAAGTAAGATGAGGTGTACCACTCATCCCTGTAGTGCCCCACCAGGCACCTCCTCCAGCACCCCAGCTCCCTAGTTACCATCCCCCCTGTGCTGCAGTCATCCTGCCAGCTTTTTCTCGGTGTGGCAAAGCATCTTGAAAAGCCCCACTGAATTCCTCCTAAAAGCACTGTATCACCAGAGGGAGCGCGAGACGGAGCTGTGCTCAGGTGCTGAACCACCTGGGTAACCCAGGACATAGCCTCCACCTCTAATTTAGATATTGCTACCCACAGCTTTGTGCATCTTGTGCAGTGGGGCTGCTGCCTGCCAAGGGTCACTGTCCCATCATTGTCCTCCCCTTCTTTTGGCCCTATTCCCCAGGCTTTGCGCTATGATGGTCCTCCCCATTGGGTCAGGTCATGCTGTGGGCAAGCAACCCTGGTCCCCAGCACATCATCCACGAGGGATGCTGTGAGACCACCCGGGCTGCCAGGAGGATTTGGGACCCACAAGCCCTGTCAGTGCTGTTGCAGCTGGCCGGGGAGTGAGCTCCGGTTGCACCTCGCTGGTGAGGACCACAAGCCTGCCGAAGCAGTGACAGTGCCTTGAAGTGACAGCGTGGAGCCCCTGTTTTCAATTAGCGTTGCTATTTCGGAAGGGAATATCTGTGGCGAGGAGGTAACCCATGGCAACCATCTGCTGAGCCATGTTCCTGCTGCTGGGGCTGGTTGGGGTGGGGGAGTGAGGGTGAGATGGGGGCCGGGGGCAACGGCGGGGGGAAACCTCGCAAGTATTGGGCTGACAGCATCTCCTCCCTCCTGGTCCATCTCCTGCCTCCACCAGTGCAGGAGTGGCAGGCGGCGTCTGTGAGCCCCTCCGCATCCCACGCAGCTGGATAATTTATGGGCAGCAGCAGCTCACCGTCGCTTTGTTTGCCATTTGACTCTAAATATAGCTGTGCTTTAAAGGAGGAAGGCGAGCTCCCACCCGCCCATCTGCCCACATCTCCCGCTCGCTAATGAGGGGTCTCTCCTTGCCGAGGACAGTAAGGGCCGCACAGTCTGTGTCGGCATGGCGGTGCCCACGCAGCACCTTCTCCATCCTGCGTCCCCCATGCTTTGCCTTGCTGGAGAAGGGCAGCGAGGAGACCCGAGTCTCCTCGACTGGTGGCTAAACCGCAGCCCAGCCTGGCGGCAGTGTCCTGCCCAGCTGAGGCTGGCAGCTTGCCTGGGTGTGCTGAGCCCAACCCCTTCCCAGAGAATCCGGGAAGGGAGTATTTTGCAGGAGGCTTGGGGGGGGCC
>JAVJGJ010000014.1:113087750-113105430 GCA_035590215.1 Microhierax caerulescens | reverse complement strand
GCCTGCCCCGGGAGCCGGCGCCCCGCGGCGCCCCGCGGCGGGAGGTAAGGGCGGCCGCCGCCCCGCGCCCCGGCAGCCATGCGGACCCTGCGGCCGCAGCTGGCCTCCCTCCTCCTCCTCGGTAAGTGCCGGTGGTCGGCGGGGGCGGGACGGGACCGAGTGTCCCCCGGTCGGGTCGGGACGGGACGGGAACCCCGGCGGTTGCGCTGCCTCCGGGAGGGTCACGCCTGCCGAAATCACCCAGCGCCTTCCCGCGGAGTTCTCGCTGCCCCGCACTGTGCCTGCGGTCGGGGGTGGGGGGGTGGGATAAATACACATACATATATATATGTCCGATAAAGCAGGGTTCGCTCTCCACCCGCCGTACCCCGGTGACCGTTCTGGCCGAGCCCCGGGGCGCGGCGCGGGCTCCGGTCGGGGCTGGGAGCGGAGGGGACGGGCGGCTCCGCTGGGCGCCGGCACCAACTCGGGGGGCAGCGGCCGGCCCGGGTCTGCGCCGTGCCGGGGTCGGGGCACGGCTGGGAGGGGAACCGTGAGGGCTGGGAGTTACGGGTGGGTGTTGAGCACAATGAAAGCAAGAGAGAATGCCCGGGCTAAGGTAGGCTGCAGAAACAAAGTCCTCCTCTTGGCTCTCGAAGAGTACGTTGAAACGTAGAGGGAAGGAGAAATGCAATTTGAATGCTTTGTGCTGTCTCTGCGAACTCCTGCTGCAGCCCCTTCCCTTCCTGCAGCCCCTTCCCCTCCTGCCTGCGTTTCATACCCTGCGGACCGTTCGTTCAACGTGTTTGTGTCCCATCCCGCCAGTGCCTGCCCGGGGGGAACGTACGCGGTTCTGTAAAGTCCTTTGGGACCCCACTGCTGGGTGAGGAGTGCTGGAGCAATGCAAGATCCCTTCCTACGAATTTGGGAAAAGCCGGACACAAGACAATTAGAAAGCCTCTTAGGTTTTTGTTTTTTAGGCAGCCCGTTGTGCCTGGCTTAGTGCTGGTTAGCTGATAGGAGCATTTGTGGAAAATACAGCGCGGCACCCTCATGCTGCTCTCTGCCCGGGTGTGCACAGGGCAACCTCGGAGTTGTTTTGATTTGCCTTTTCGTGGGTTAGATTTTCTGCTGGTGTGAATGCTATTGAGGGAAGAAGCAGCAAGGCTGGCATTTTTACTGTCTTGAGAATTGTCACATGCCTGCTCTGCCCATTTGGAAACATCTTTACTTGAATCAGTCGTGCTTCCATGTCTCTTAATTTGCTTGTGTGTGTGGTTTTTCATGCTCTGTATTTGCCTTTAGGAAACAGAAATGACTCTTTGAAACGGTTTTGGAGGAGGTTCAAACTTCCCTTAACCAGTAGCTTTCTTCCTTGGGTTCCCTGAGGAGGAAAAAAAAAAAAAAAAAAAAGGCAAGCCATCTTAAAGCTAAGTTTATCCAGGATGACTTTGCTGCGCGAGTACAGGCAGTCTGTTGTAGCCCGCAAGATGGGTGTAGACGAACGGCAGCCTCTTGCTAGCTTGGCTTCACACGCTCCATCTCTCCTGGTGAAGAACAATAACACTATTCTGGATTAACTCTTCCTAATATGGAGCGAGCAGTCGGTTGCCTGCACGCCACTCGGGAAGCGCACCCGGCTGCTGCGACGGCGTAGCAGCAGAGGGCATCCATCGTCTTGCCGAAGGCTTCCCATAGCGGTACAGAAGTGGAACCCACCAAGCCTGCGCCGTACACCGCGTGTCGGTGCGAACCGAGTGCCTGGGTGGCTGCCGAGGCTGCCCCGACTCTCTGCTTGCAGGAGCTGGCTCTCTGGGTTTGACCTAAAGCTGGCTCTTACACGTGCCTTCGCCCTCCCCCAGGGGATGAGCTGCGAGGTGTCTTCTGTCACTTGGAGAATCGGTTGCTTTTCAGTGGTCCCCAAATCCCACGGATGTATCTAGTTTGTAAAAATGGCATGCTGGCCTCCTTGTGTTAAATGTGAGGCTGTTTTTAACGGCAGGCAGCATACCACGTGCATGCTTGGAGTTAGTTTTCTTTTGGTGTTTTTCACCTGTATTTCTTCAGACAGTTCATCTGCATTTGCCCAGCTGCTGGTTTGTAACAAAACAGGGATGTGCGGTCGGTCTGAAAGCCTCAAGTTGCAGAGAAGTGCTTTACGTTGCTGTTAGTAACACTGAGACATTGGTTAACTTAATGGGGAAGAGGCTGGAATAAAAAGCCTTATTTCGTAACGTAAATCTCTGACTGGCTAGAAAAGGACTGTTGCTTTCCAAACAAGTAATGATAATGCTAGAACATATGGGTAAGGTACTATGGCTTGGGTATGCAGAAAAAGAAATAAAAGTCAAATTTTCCTTATCCTTTTGCAAACTCAGGAGAATAGGTGAAGGAGGAATCGTGGTTATGGAAAGAGCCGGTGGATGATTTAATATAATATATATCAAGCATTAACTAGCTACCAGAATCAAGTAACTGCAAAACCACGGTTTGAAAACCCACATCTGGCATGTGGGTGTAACATTTGTAGACCTCTGCTGTTTTTTCCCTTCTTGCTGCAGTGTTTGTTACAGGGTTCTTTAAACAAGTGGCACTTCATCACAGCAAGTACAAAATGGGAAAATAGAGCAAGTGCCGTAAATAATCCTGATGCAGCGATGAGACCATTAATACTTGTGCCAGCCAGTGCTAATCCTATGTGTAGTTTCAAGATTTACCTTCTTTTTGGCGGGGATGCAAAGTCTGATACTCCTCATATTTATAGTATAATATATAGGAAACACAGTAGGCTTCTGGGGAATGCTGAATTCATTCACGTCGGTGACTGGTTTATGAATAGTTCTGCTTTTGAGTCTCCTGCAGTCTCCAGAATACCACCTGTGAATGCAATTTACAGCTCTTTGTGTTCAAACATTGCATATGTATATATGTACATAGACTCATTACCCTCTTCCTCTCTCTATTCATGCATAGTAATTGGTGATTTATTTGCGATTCCTAGAGGGGAGTAGAGCCTGCGTAAGTTCTTGAAACTGGAGCTCACTTGGAAATGGCACGTTGGAGTGAAATAATGATGCAGAGGCGACTCTTGGAGAAAGAAGGGATGATCTTGAAGGCCTGTCTCCTGGCGGGGAAGGGGTGCTGGCTGGGAAACAGCAGTGTGCAGTTGACAGCTGTTGGAGTCCTCTGCTGTTGAACCCTGCTGCTCCCCTGCAGCCTGCCCAGGCACAGGCGCCGAGGGGGTCAGTGGCTGACATGCAAGCTTAGGTGCACTAGAGCTGAAGGCTGCTTGGCTGAAGGGGAGCAGACGGAGAAAATGGCAGAGTGGCTGTTTGCACACACACAGGCTTTGGGGTTGTTTTTGTTTACCAAAGCTAGCAGCCCAGGAATGTTGCTGGCGCCTCATCTGCTCCTCGATGCATTGTTAGCAGCAGTGGCCAAGATCATGCTTTCTCCATCTGCGTCTGCCTGAAGTCCTTTGCCGCGAGCTTCGTTTTGCCAGCTGATTGTGCTGCTTTCACCCCTGTGTTTGCTGCCTCTGGATCGCCGTGGCGTGTGGTGCTGGACCTAGACTGATCCCGGGTCGGCTGGAGCTCTGCTTCTTTTGGGGAATGTGTTGGATGGGGGCTCTACAGGTGTCCCTGGCTGTTTCCTCATTTCTCGATGCGGTTCAGCCGGCTCTCTGGGTTTCCTGAGTGTGGTGGGAAGCTGCTGCAACCGTCTGTGCCGGGCTGGGAGGCTCCACTCTTGCACATCCCCAAATGTAATTTTTCATGGGGTGACTCCCTCCCTGTAGTCTTGGCTAGACCGCCTGACATCCTGAGGCTCCTGCAAATCCTGTTTATTTACACAGGAGGTTTTGGTTTATGCGAATTGTCGTCTTT
Source organism: Microhierax caerulescens (assembly GCA_035590215.1). Lineage (NCBI taxonomy): Eukaryota > Metazoa > Chordata > Aves > Falconiformes > Falconidae > Microhierax > Microhierax caerulescens. Next base: position 113,101,567 of record JAVJGJ010000014.1, on the reverse strand, counting down.
TAGTTGACCTTCTGTCAACTTAGATGTCTTTATTAAAGCAGTTTTTATTGTAAATCGAATGTGTACTTGGAACACTTTTACCAGACCCATTATACAAAGTGGAAAGTAGAATAAACAGCGCTGCAGACCACAGGGAGAGGGGTGGGAGAGAGCAGGTCATAGGGAGAGCATCACTTCTGTGTTGGGAAGCTTACGGAATTATTTGGACCAGGAAACCGCCTTTTTTTTTTTAATTCTGTTAAAGTTCTTCCTTTTGGTCTCTCTTGACTTCTTTCTTACCCCTACAAAATCAGTCATGGATTCCGTCGTTGACCTAAAGGTCATACAGTTTAGTACGAAGCCAGAGGTGGTTTAGTTTTTGAAGCCAGATGAATCGGAGTGCTGTGACCAGAAAGAGTGCCCCTCACTGACTGTTAGCAATCTGCAGACCCTGCCCAGGAGCTTACAGCACCAGGAGAATTGCCTGAAAGGAAGGGGGAAACTTCTCAAGCACAGTTGTGATTTCTTCTTGTTGCTAGGGTTCCTCTGCTTGTGATTTGACTTGTCTACTGGTATCAAGGATATTTAGGCCCTCCAGCCAGTGTCTGGAAAACTGCAGTATTGTGATTTGCCTCTGGCTTTTAAGTCGCTAAATACTCCTTAATGATAACCTGCTAAATTGGTTTTGACTCCATTTTTATATTGGCATCTCTTTCCTAGTCATATAAAATCCTCTTAAGGAATAGTTTTCTGGTTAAATGTTAGGAGACGTTTAGCATCTGTTTCTTATCAGCTATGGAGAGACTAAAATGGAGCCTTTCCTGACAAAGCGGGTTTTGATCAAATTGCAAGGCAAAGAAATTGGGTCTGCAGCTGCCTTTGGTGGGTCTAGGATGTCTGCATGCATATATGTCATTTCCAGCTCTAACCTGTTGCTCACCCTGTCTCCATCAGTGTACTAAGAACGTGTTTCCAGTGATGTATGTTAGTAAGCTTTTTGTCATTAGAAGGTTTAATTAGCAAATGGCAATGAGACAAGAGGAAATCTTGCCTTTCTAGCTGCTGCTAAAGTCACATTTCAGTAAGTAATTGAAGGTGAGCACAAAACCAGACCATCTCAGCTAAGCGATGCAAAGCTTTTCTCAAAAAGGGACAGTCTTTGACACTTGGGGCTTCTACTGTTGCTGCATTCTACATGTTGTGCAGTACTTGCACAAATGCAAAAAAAGCAGAGCTGCTCTTTGAAAGGAGTTGGTCCTGCCCAGCGTGGGGAGGGAAGGGTGCAGGTCAGGGTGCTCATGTAAAGAACTGGGAGCTGGGGGGACTTGCTTGGTCTGGAAACTAACACGGCAAACTTAGTACATAGAGGGATTGAGGGGCTTGTCTGACTTGCAAGTAGATCCATTTTTCACATGGTCCTCCAGATGTTTATGGGTGCCGGTGGTAAGGGGGGTACTGGGGAGGCAGGTAGCTGGAGGACATGGTGAGTTCATTTGGTTGGATTACCCCAATCTGCTGTTCATGCACCAGGGCCTTGGTACCATGGGTCCAGGGTGTGCAGCCAGTTGCTCAGCCCTGCCAAATGAGTGAGTTGAACCCAGTGTCTGACCGCAGCCACTGTCATAACTATAACCAGCTTCTGACAGAGGCTGCCCACTCTGCCCTGCATAGCATTTAATCTGCAATTTCAGCCTGGAGCCATTGCCTGAACACTCCTAAGGCTCCTTCTTGCTGATTTTACTCTGCTGCCACTTGTTCCTCGGTGTTCCCAGGTCCATTTCCTGCTCTTGTTGAGCAGTGGTCTGCTGGGAGGGAAGAGCTGGCCCACTGTTAATTGGAGGAGTAGGAAGAAGGTGAGCCAAGGGAAAGTATAAGGAGGAGAAGGAAGGTGAAGAACCTAGCTGATAAGTAAGATAGATGAGAACAGGCTCTGGAGGATGGATCTTACCAAATGCTAGGCCTTCCATCGCACATACACCTTTTAAAGCATCAAAGACTCCCAAATACAAAAGAAACTGAGATAGTGAGGATCCATCTGTATTTATTGTCTTGTTCCTGAGCAGTGTACCTGCCACCCTTCTTGGCTGCCTTCTGCTTTCCTACCAAGCTATTGATTCCATTTGGGACTTGAAAAATCATCTAGCGCTTCTGTCTTTTCTGATCTTGGCAGCCGTAAGAAATCTTTGCCAGTCAGAAAGGACTGAGACTGCTGTGGAAGTGCAGGAATAAGGAGATTCCTCTGCAGTTTCTGGCAACAAAGTTGCCCCCATTGGGGTAGCAGAAACCATCAGGATCCACGGCATATGCTGCAGAGTCACGTGAGTGGCAGCTGCACAGCCATTAGCACCGCTGAGCATTAAGAGTAATGCCTGTTGGTTGGTTTGGTGTTCTGGGTTGTGTTGTTCCAGCCCTTGCAAAATAGCTCATCGGGGTCTGAACAAGCTTGGAGGTGATTTTGATGTACAGCTGTGGTGGCACTGCTAATTCTTCATTTTGTTTGAGCTAGTGACACAAATCTGGAATTGGTGTCGTTTGGTGTTCCCTACCCTGTACACAAAAGTAGATAGCTTTGCTTCCCAGCAAATGTGTTCTGCTCTGGAGTCACTGTGGTTACAGGGGAGTAGTGGGGATTAGGTGATGCATCTTGGCTTTTGGGGGATTTTCTTGTTTGTTTTCCCCCTGCTGCTACATCCCTGAGTTCTCTGCCTGAGGCACTCTGCCACTTTTATGGCTTTTGGGCTTTGTATGGAAGTTGGGAAGCTTGTTAAGGGAGCTGGGAACACAGGGTGAGGTAGATGCGTTTTTCTGTGGAGTCTGTATTGTTAAATGTTTGTTCTGGTTTTGAGAGTATCTTGGCACTGACCCAGGCTGCTGTGTGAAATGGATGTTTTCTGAATCCTTTAGAGAGGTGGAGGCGTGGAGATGAGGTACTGAACCCCCAAAAAGCAAAAAAAAAGTTTTTCTTTGTCTCTCAGGGAAAGAAGGGCTCTGATCTCTCATTACAGCGTGGATATCAAGATTTTGATGCTTAGAAAAATATTCTTCCTTTTTTGAGGAATCTTTCTGTCTCCATTCAATATCATCATGAGAGATGCAGGCACCTCCCCAGGTTCCTCCAGACCTCTCTGAAAGTGGAGCTGGGCCTTGAATAAGAGCCACAGGAGAAGGTAAGTGCTTGTTGCCAGAAGTCGTCCAGAAGCTCTTTACTCCAGAAAACCGTAGTGCTGGAATCTGGCACTTATTAACTCGCGTTACCCAGTACCTAGGATCTAGCCAAAGGGCTGTGGCTGGCTGCCAGGCTGAAATTACCAACCTGGGTGTCAGGCCTTGTTGGTTCCTTCTTGCTAGCTTGAAATAGGAGCTCCCAACAAGCATGTGTGCCAGCCCTTCTCCTAGTCATGTTTCTTACAGCTTTGTAAAGTGTTCGAGGTAATTATAGTACTTACTAATATTTATTCTCTTCTAAGCAATTATCTGAATGCATTTATCTCCGGTGTGCTTTCAAAGTACTCTGCCCCCTCTCACCATATCATTTCATCTCCCTGGCTCAGTGCTTTTGGCTCCCTCCCTTCTCATACAATCCTCGGTCCTCAGCTTCCTCCACCTCCTGAATACGCTGTCAAGCTTTGCTTTCCTCTACTGGAGGTTCCCATACCCTGTCTTCCTACTCTGCTGCCTAATCCCGTTACGGAGGAGGGATGTTTGCTAGGTCTTGGAGGGGATGAGTGCTTAACCGCCCTGCCAGGTGCTAAGGCGCTTTGCAGTGAAGGGGCATGGATACCAAGAGGAACTGGCCTGGCGTCATGCCATCTCCCAGCTTTCTGCTGACTGCTTATGGCCTGCAGACAATATCTTAAGAGCTCCTGCTGAAGGGTTTGACTTTTATGCCTGCAGTGTTATCTGGCGCCTACAGCTGGAGTCACAGCATGCAAATTCCAGTGTTTTCTTCTGACTTGTGATACGATTGTGTAGGCAAGTCACTCCGTCTCTGTTCTTGGCCCCTTGAAGTAGAGAGAGTGGCTTAAAAGGTGTCATGGGATTTTTATTTTTTTTTTTAAGAAAAAAGTGCAGTGTTAGGGCTGAGGTTTTGCTTGCCGTTGGTAAGCAAACAGGCTGCTTTTTTCTTATACATGTTGGGAGCATAGCATGGAAGAGATTGTTATGCCCTGATTGATTTCACTCTTGGTGTTAGGAAAAGAAGAAAATTGATTTGTACTTTGAGCTCTGTGGTGTTACCCGCACAAGCTTTCTTTCTTATCATACACTTATCGTATGTGAATGGGACCAGCTTCTTCTTGCCACCTTGTTAGGCTCGTGGGGCATAGCCCATGTGACTGTAGCTTGGAGCTGTTGTGATTCATTCCAGCCATCAGTGTTAGAGCAGCACAGTTAATCTATGGGTCACTGGCATGTAAGGAGCTGTTAGGTCTAATCAATCCCATGCCATGAGCTAGCTGGCAGTTAAACCTAATCCAGAGTCTTGTAGCTGCCAAATGCTTTAAGTTGCCAAGCGCTTGCTCCTTTCTGCTGTAAATCAGGCAGACTTGAACAAGATCAGCTGCAGGTGCCCTGCCTGCGAGCAGGGATCAGAGTTCAGCCTCAGATGCCTGTATTGCAGAGGGGCAGAGGTTGTCCAGAGTCTGAAGGGCTGCAAGGTGGGTGTAAATCTACCTGCTCATCTTCATATGTAGCTATCAAAACACCTTCCTTTTTCTCATCTTGCATCACTGTTTCTCCTAACTCCTTTCCCTTGCCTGGATTGGCCTCATGTACTGCCATTGTCATTATGAGTATACAGGGACCTTGTCTGTGTTCTTGCATGTGTTTGTCTTGCCTGAGATGCCTAGTTTTGTTGTGTTCTTTCCTTGTTCCCACTGCTCTCACACTGTACCCACTCTTCTTGAATTTCCCACTTATGCACACAGGGTCTCTCTCTGCAGCTGCAGGTAAACTCTCTTCCCCTCCATAGCAAGAGCTCTCCCATGATGTGCTTGGACATAACTGTTCAAAGTGCAAGAGGCGAATCTAAAAACTTGCTTCCTCTGCTTTTGTGGGGCAAGTCACAGGACATCATCCCGTTTATCTTTTAAATAGAGTAACTTGGCAAAAGGAAAGGATGCAGGCTGCCAGTTGTTATACACATGTGTTTGCCATCCATTTGCTTTGGCTTGTGTGCTCCCAGGGAGCTTGGCAGGGGACCCTTGCTGCCCTGCAACCACCATGCGCAGGAAGGGCAGAGCGTAACTGCAGCAGTTATTCAGATTTGTGCTTGTGCTGACCTTTTTTTCAGCCTTCACAGGGGAGAAGGTGGCAGCAAATGTGTGGTGGGAAGGAGGCTGGTTTCCTCCTGACAGAGGAAGACGTCTGAGACCACCCTGAGCTGAGTGGTGTGGTGTAGGGAGGGTGAAGGGGTCTGTCGCCTCTTCTTGGAGATCTGCCCATGCTGTGCTAGTGTCACCCTACTTGTGGCTTTCATCTGGATCACAAAGCTGTGTAGTTCAGTCTTCTGGCTGGCTTGTTTTGGGGGAGGATGTAGGGATGAGAGGGGTGAGCATGAGGGAAGATTTACTGTGTGTCAAATACCTAATAGCTGCTCTAGCAGATCCACTGGGATGCGTTACTAAAAGCATCCTAATGATCTCGATGTAATGGGTTTGAGCCTTGGAAACCTGATTGCTGGGAAGGGCGGCCCAGGTCTTTGTGCTTGGCTCCTGGAGGAGGGCTGGATTCCCAGCAGGGGTCGGGGCAGGCATCAGGAGCTGGCTCTTTGGGGTGCCAGTCCCTCTGCGAGATGGAGCTGGAGGGGGAGCCATGTGCAGCGCTTTGGCATGGCAAAGGAATGACTTGGGAGGCTTGGCCAAGCACCAACTACCGCTGTTACCTCGGAAATGTAGATTACCAGTGATTGCAGCTGTGTGGAGGCCAACTAATTCCCTAAAGAGATGTAATCTGAGGAAAGGGTAATTTTCTTTACAGAGACATCTGGGTGTTGGTGAAAGAGAGGGAGATGCACAGAGGAGCATGGCCATAGCTGAGGCCAGCAGCCTCTAAGCCTGGCTGCTGGCAGCACTTGTGGGAGGGAGAAGTGCTGGGGTACGTGGCTTCCACCCCAGCTGTAGGAGCGGTACCCGGCTCTGCTGCTTCTATTTCTTCTAAGCACCGCTGTTCCTGGCATCATCCAGCCTCCTCCCCCTGGTACTGGCAGTGGCCTGGGAAGGAGGTGGGCTGTTTCTTGCCTGCAAAAATGATGGAAGCAAGGGTCACATAAGAAGGGAGGGTTAATCAGTCTTGGAAGATGCCAGTGGAGTCATGAAGACCCCTGAGATAGCAGGGGTGGTGATAAAGAAGGGGTAGAAATGAGGCTGACAAGACAGCAGCAATCCAGTTTTACAGTGGACAGGCAGATGTGCATGTATGTTGTCCTGAAAGTGCTGCAGTAGAGGTTTGTTGTAGTTACTGGGGTGATCGGCAACAGTTTCTAAATCCTTCTCTATACGTGGATGTGAGTCTTGAGTGTGGGTAGGGTGAAGCGAGGCTTCTGGGGAAGTATGCTAGTGGGAGGCCAAAAATAAATTATCAAAAGAAAGAATTGAGAAATTAACAAAGCTAAACGGATGTATGCAGCTCTAAGAAAAGGGTGTCATATTTGAAAGCATATTTTTAAAAATCCATTTGCTTAGTCATCCTACAGATAACTTCGCTATTTTTACCTTCTTTGCTCTGATGACACTTCGCTGTCTATATCATGGGTTTAGCATTAGCATTCTTTTCTAGTGTACAGGGAAAATGTATCTGCTAATTTTGAATTGGCTTTGTAGAATTGCTTTAACTCTTGGCTGTGAAATAAGTAAAATACTCTTATTAAATGTATTTTAAAGGAGCATAGCTGGCATTATTTCCCTGCTAACTTTTTTTTTTTTTTAACCCATCTCCCATATCTGCAATCACATTTGAATAGAGAATATATTCTTCTGCCATTTCAAGTGTAGTAAGTGCTGTTCCTTCAACTCCCCCAAACAGAAAAGTAGTGATGTTTGGGTTCAGCACAGTAGCCTACTGGGGAATGAATGCAAGATCAAGGACGTTTGCAGATTTTTATGTCTTTGTGTTTGCAGGGGCTGTGGCATTGCTAGCAGGTTGCTCACAAATGGTGGCTTAGATTACCTCTCTTGCAGGCTGTGAGATTTCATCTTGCCATTCCTATTTGATCTGCAAGTGGTGATGAGAGCTGTATACTCAAATTCAGAATTTCTGAGTAGCAGTCTGCAGTCATTAGGGCAGTGCTTAGACCCCAGAGGCTCTTTCTGTGTTTTCATCCTGTTTCAGTAACTGTGTCTCTTGTTATCTTGTGTTCCTGAATATTTTCTCTTGTAAGAGGAGACTGTTTGTTGCAACTGTTAAACCTCAAATGTCTTGAATCTCCCTTAGGGAAGAGGAGGAAAAATTGCTGAGGTTTCTGCGTAAGTAGACTATAGAAACACCTACGCGTCTTTCCCAAGTATACAGCCAGGAGGTATTGTTGGTGCTGTCCTAACCAGCCGATGGATGCTGGCTGGTTCAGCCTGTGATTCCTCTCTTGCTTGCTTGCTGTGTTGAAGGGGGTTTAGCGAGGGAGCCGGAGTTTCTTTTTTCTGTGACATGTGATGGTACTGGATGCCTCTGGTTGATTTTGTCAGAGCAGTGTAGCTAGGAGGTGTCAAAGGAAATTACAGATGTTTGTTCAGTCTCCTGGCTGGATATAAGCATGCGGGTTTTAGTGAAATGTGTGTTGAATAAACAATGGGTAAATCTCCTAAATGGAAGTCGGTGTTGGGAGCTGTGCTCATCTTCATGGCAGGGTTTTAAAAAAATGCTTGTAACGAGAAGAGTTTTGCACCCTGTGTTTGGTTCCCATTGGTTCAGTGATTTGTAATGTTCCTCCTTGTGTTCCCTTTAAAGCCAGCCAGCCAACCTTAGGAGAAAAGCAAAATTCTCCGAAGCCTATGTTGCTGTCAGAGTTCCTTCTTTCCCCCTCTTCCATGGTGCCGGTGGCTAACCTCGGCCCTGGCGTGACCACTGCCCGACTAATGTGCTGGGGTCCCCCCCGACCTTGCTGGAGCCCCTCAGTCCCACCTGGGGAGACGGGCTGGGCCCACTCATGGTGGGCTGGGTGAGTGGGCCCAGCCGTGGCAGGGAGCCGGAGGGGCTGGAGCCGCCAGAGGCCCTTGCTGGCAGCACTGTCCCAGGAGGAGACAACTTTGTGCCTCCCATGTCATGGCCCGGCCTGAGATGGAGATCTGTGGCAGGGTGTGCCGCTGTCCCCCTGCTCTTGCCACCCCACCCGTGTTGTCCTCCCTCCTCATGGGGAGCCCCAGGAGATGTGAGTGTGGTGTTCCCCAGGGCCTGGGGGGCAGGCGGCTGTGGTGGGCCTGGGGACACTGCCCCAGCCTGGGACGTGGCTTTGGGCACTGAGGGTGGCTTCTGCGTGCTTTGGGACGTTTACCAGGAGCAGCCCTATTGCAGTGGTGCCCCAGCCTTGCCTTGCCGGCTTGTGCAGAACATTTAATTGCACCTCTGCACACGGAGGTGGTATTTCATAGCTGCCATGGGCAGGTGCTTGTGAAGCTGTGCTAGTGGGTGTGTAATCAACCGGTGTCAACCCTCTCCGCTTGCAGTCCACTGCAGTAAACTGGGGTGGTGGATGGCATCACAGCTCCTTTAGGCTTGCTCTTCCCGGCCCTGCCTCCCTCCCTCCAGCCCTGCTCCCTGTCTCCACACTGGTCTCTCCCAGCTCCAACAGTCCTCAACAGGTCTGGAGCATGTGTGGCATTTTGGTGTATTTGGTTTATCTGTTCAACTTGCATCAGTCAGTCACTGTTAAGGCTTATAATCAGGGGAAAATCTCTGGGTGCAGCTATTTACAGAAAAAAACAAAGCACCCTTCCAGACTTGCATCAAACAAGAGCTTTATTCTCATTAATTGAATTCCTCTAGAGCCTGATAACTTGGGCATGTTGAAATCAGATAAATAGAAAGCCTCCCTCCCTGGTAGCTATGTAAGCCTTTCCTTAACTCCCTGATCAGAGGGGACTAGGCTTTGCTAAGTAAGTAGCTGAAGATCAAAACTTCTGCGTACGTCTGCTTATTGGGGAATGTGGGCAGGAGGATGCTCGGTGTGGTGTACCAGCAGAGGGTTTACACACACACACACACCCCACACCCCCCCGTCTTCTCAGTTAATTGGAAATGATTTTTTTTGTTTAGTGACAAATGCTGTTCAGTCACCCTCAGACACGTCTGTGTCTAGAAACTGGGACTGTGCTTTCTTCCAGACCTTCAGCTAAACCTGCAGCCCTGCGAAGGGGCAAGTCTGCTCTTGCTGAAGTTGCGGTGTGTTGCCTTTGGAGCATCTCTTGGAGCCACGCTGCCCCATCTTGTCACATGGGTGATGAGTTGTGTTGCTCTGGGAGGCAGGAGGGCGTTTGGACTTGTGCCTGAGGTGTGGTGTTGCTGAGCTGATGCTGTAACCCTGAAAAAATCCAACTTGCAGCTTTTTCCAGACTCAATACATCAAGTGAGACTTGCAGTCATTAAGGTCATGTCCCTTTCTCCGTCACATCTCTTGTGTGTAGTTCTTGTCTCTGTGCCAAGGGCTGGGGCCCCCTCGTTCAGCAAGTGCTGTTGGTTAGTCCAGGGTTGTTCCACCCTGTGCCTAGATCAGCCATGCCATAGCAAGGTGCCTGGCTTGCCAGGCAGGCTTTTGCTTGTCTTGGTTTTCAGCCAACACCCCTCTCCCCCTTAGGGGTCTTTCTGCTTTTCCCCTCCCCTGCTACCCCTGGTGCCACCTTTCTTCTTGCACCCTGGTCTTGGATTTCCTCCCACCCCTCTTCTTTTGTCAGCATTTCTATCCCATAGCTGTTTACACCACTGACGCAGTGGCATCTGCCCCCACCCCCGGGACACTTTTTCCGCCCTCTCTCCCATCTCCCGGCCCCACCATCTGCTGCCTCTGCTCCTGCTGTCGTGCAGTGCTGTGAAGCCGGCATGAGCCCTCTGACCGCATCGACCTCCCCATCTCGGAGTGCTCAGCTCCTTCCCTCTGCCTTGTTCCTCATAAACCCTTTAACTTCTGCTTTACAGAATGCTGCTAAGGGTACTTTCCCTCCCCTCCCAGCCTGGGCAGCCCTTTCTCCACCTTCAGATTTGCTCCTCAAACCTTAGCAACTCTGCAAAGAGGACTGGCATATAAGTAAGGGCCTGCCTTTACTGGGGGGGTTGCCCTGTACTCTTTTCCTTCTCCATGCTTTTCACAAAGTTAGATTTTTCTAACCTTTTTGCTTGCTTAAGGATCCCGGGTCATTTTGCCTTGTCTCTGCCATTTGCTTTGCTACTCATAGCCTCTCTACCTCAGTGCAAAGCTGCTTTAACCCCTCCTCCTTCAGCAGCTGCTCTGTCCTCTGCAAGCCCCATGGGATGCTCTGTCTGGAGTTCTTGCCTCCCAGCTCTCTGCCGTTTAGTCTGTCTCAGTGATTTACTTTGCAGGGGTTTTCTTAATAGACCCCGCATCTGAGTCATGATCCAGCGTTACCTTCCTTGACTTAGCAGTTGCCCTTGTGGTAACTGGATTTGGTCTCTTTCTGGAATGGTTTCCATTGTGTCCCATTGTGTTTGCCTTCTCCTGCCTCTCTGACAGAGGTTTTTTTACATCCTTATGAACATACCTTGCCCACCTTCAGGTTTGGGGTTGGGGTTTTTTTTTGTGGTTATAAAGTGCCTATTCTGTGATGCTGTCCACCTCTTCCTACAGTCCCTGCCTCTTGATTTTATCCACTAAAAAAATTAGACTGGCTTCTCTCTGCTGATGTTACAAGATTGTATTTCTGTTCAAATTAAAATCTTGACCTCCGTCTCTGGCATGTGCTTGCACCTGAGTCTGCATAAGAAGTGTAAGCTGCAGCACTTCCTATCCATCTCTGCCTCTGAAACTTGTTCAGTTTTTTTGGTTGCCTGCTCATACCCCTGAACTCTCAAATTAGTTCCTCCTCCTCTGCCCTGCCAAATGCAAGATGCTTGTCTTGCCTTTAAAAGCTCTTCTTAGCCTTATTCTACCTTGTATTTTCTAGCACTTCATCTCTCTGTGTGGTGTTTGATTCCCAGCCTCTGCCTCTCCTTGGCTTTCCTCAGGCTGGGTTCCCAGAGAGAGAGGGTTTATCTGATCGGGCTGCCTCATCTACCGCCCCTTCCTGGATAACCTGGCAGCCCTATGGCCAATTTCACGCAAATTTGATGGGAGTAGAGAGCTTGGAGATGAACGAGTTCCAGCAAGTCTTGTGAAGACTAGGTAGCTGAGTTCGGGAGGTGGGAGGGAGGTGGCAGGGGACTGAAGGAGGCTGTTTTCCTCAGGGGCTGTAGCAGTGCCTCCAAATGGCTGTGCCAGCTGTAGGGGAAGCTCCAGCTGAAGCTTGCAGTCTAATCATTAGTCTCAGGGACAGCCTCCCTCCTGAAGGCATAGGAAACTAGGCTTCATTAAGTCTCCTGTTCTTCAGATTGTTTGCTACGAGTGGTGGCTTGGCACCCTTTTCTTCTGATGGGGAGGTGCCTGCAGCACTGCTTCACCTGATGCCTTGCCACAAGGCCTGTTAGAGACCCCCCCATCAGGATCTGCCAGCGGAGAGAGACCATGGCACTTCTCGCACGCTGCCTCGCTCTCCCTGGCCTCCCCTGACCCATCTGCTGCCCGTCTGAAGGTGCCATTTCACAGTACGGCTGAGCTGCTGGAATATCCCAGCTGCTTATGAAAAGGCTTGTTTGCCTTCATCCCCAAACCCCAAAGGAAAAGTTGTTCTTGTCTGAGTGGAAACAAGTAACTCTTTCCTTGGGTCATTCTTCTTTTAGTGTATATGGGGGTCGAGCATGGGGAGAGGAATGCATATGTTGCCAGGAATAAAGGGAGTGGGAAAGCAAGACTGCTTGTTTTTCCATGGCAGCTGGTACCTAGATCAGCTTAAGTGCGTTGTGAAAGCACATTTCTAAAGTGAATTTCCTGAGATGAGGGTGTTTGTGCCGCTGTTCGCTCCGCGGGGGAGTGAGCACAATGAGGCTGCTCTGAGTAGGTGCTTGGTGCTGAGCTAAGGTAAATAAGAACCTATAGCAGTGGTGAATGCAGTCCTGTTGGAATGTCCTTTGTGGAGTAGTTGAGGTTGGAAGTGACCTCTGGAGGTCACCTGGTCCAAGCCTGCTGCTCAAGCAGGGCCACCTAGAGCAGGTTGCTCCCGACCATGTCCAGACAGCTTTTGAGTATCTCCAAGGATAGAGACTCTACCACCTCTCGAGGTAACCTGTGCCAGTGCTCAGTCACCCCTCACAGTTAAAAAAACAAATAATAATATTATTTTAAAACAAACAAACAGACAACAAAAGCTTTTCATGTGCTTTCCAGCTGGTCAGTCCCCCCTGATGCATGGGGTTGTGCCTCCCCAGGGAGGGGAATCGTATGTATCTGATTGTCCTTTGTTATGAATGTGCATAGAGGGAACATTTGTACCTTCCTTTCTCCCAGACTGGGAGTAATAGTAACGTAAATGCTTCTGCATCTCTCTTTCTGTTTTTTGTTTTCCTTGCCAAATACCAGAAAGTATTTGTCTTCCCATTTGAAATGGGAGCCTTGGTAATTTGGTGACAACTGCTGATAGTCTCTGTAGCATGTCAAACGAATAAATTACAGTGTAAGGAGACGAAGAGTTCTGACATCTTAATTAGCAGTAAGAGGCAGCAGGTAGCTGAAGAATCTCCCTGGATCTGTGTCTCTTTTTCAAGGATGGTGTCTGACTGAATCACAGCGGTTTTGAGAGGCAGCATCTTGCTAGTGCTTAGTGAACAGAGGAGAAACCAGAAGAATCTGGAGGAGGGCGGGGATGGAAACTGTCTGCTGTTGTATGGCCATGCTTTGTATTCTTGTGGCCCTTTCTGTTGGGGTGGGAAAATTGTTTTTAGAGAAATGCATGCTTTTAACCAATACATTTGACGTCAGGGATAACTTAATTTGCTGTTTACCTGAAAGCTCTTTCTGCTGAAGAAGTACACCATGGCAGCTTTGGCTTGCAAATTGGATGTTCTCCCATGCTAATGGCCACAGCTGACAGGCGCAAATGTTTCTTCAGCTTGCCAGAAGGAAGCAAGAGAGATTGCTCACGGATGCATACATTTGTAGATATTACACTTTATAACTTATTGCAGTGCTATTTCTATAGAATGGCGTACTCAGAAGGGGGGGGGGGCAGGTGTAGAGCCCATGCCTGAGGGTGCAGCTGGGGTGCTGGAGGAACAGTGTGCTTTGGGAGGCAGGGAGGGATGTGCAGCAGGGCAGTATGGCATCAGCTCTTCAAATCTGTCGGCATGATTCTTGTGAAGTCTCTCTCCTTAGAAAACAAGTGATTTGGGGTTAAGCAATTCATAGGTGGCATCTCAAGAGTGCTAATTTGGGGGTTGAAAAGGAGATGCTCTCGTGCAGCCTGGAAGAAAAAGCGTGCAAGTGAAGGTCCTAGAGAACATTGGAGTGCTGAACCTTTAAATGTCATCCTTACCAAAGTAAGGGAAAACCTGTAGACACTCGGAGGAAGAGGAGAGAAGCTAAATAAGCAACTTCCAGGAGTATGGAAAGATGGGCCTGAGCACTGGAGTTTCTCTTTGGAGGTGGAGGGAGGCACTTGGGCATGCTCCCTCCCTCCCAGCCACCAATCCATGCACTAATCCCTGCACCGAGCCCTATGTCACCAACCTCACTAATGCTCCCACTGGGCCTTGCACCAATGCCTGCAGTAATGCCTGCACTGTCCTATGGCAATGACCTCAGTAATGCG
>JAVJGJ010000014.1:113056821-113077090 GCA_035590215.1 Microhierax caerulescens | reverse complement strand
ACACGCCCAACACCGACGAGAGGTCCTTTGGGAGTTACAGCGCCAAGATGAACCTCGTGGGTAAGCTGTCCTGTTAACAGCCTGGCCAGGGCAACAGGGTGCCAGCGTGTTGCACAAACACATGAACCCCACCATGCACAATGTAGTCCACGTAAGCTGTCAGGTTAGGGAGAATAGGAGTAGAGAGCAGGCGACACGGTGGTATGAGCTGCGGGAAATCACCATACAGAGACATAGGAGATACCAGGCTTTGTCTGCTAATAAGGCCCTTACAAAGAGTTGGCACCAGGCAGCATAGCCAGGGAGAAGAACGTTTGAAGCCGTGGCTGAAAGCAAGAGGGATGTGGAGCTGATTTGCACATCAAGAGTGGGGTAGGGAGGCTGCTGCAGATGGCACAGGCCGCAGAGAGCTGTGTGCCAAAGGTGGCAAAAGAGCGGGGCCATAACAAGCGGCACGTGAAGCGAACAGGAGAGATGGTGGTTTTCAGGGTCTTAACAGAGGCACAGCTGCTGAATGTGTCCTGGAACCAGCACACTGATCAAATATAGCTGTAGATGAAAGGGAGGGGGGAGTTTTTTGGTATTGGGTTTTTTTTTTGGTCTGCTTTAGAAAAATCAAACCCAGTTTCTTTAAAATCTGGGGTATTTCCGTGGCACATATCTGGCTAGCTGATTTGACCTTTTTAAGCTTCAGTTTGTTTTCTGTATCGCAAAATGGGATTGAAGTCTCTAACTTGGCTAACAGCAGTCAAAGAGCTTCCATCAAACTCTTTGGGTGAAGGACTCCTAAAAGAACTTCTCTGCATCAGAGATACCCCTTTAGCAGATTGAAGCCCACTGACAGCAAGCTTGCTTTCCTTAGGAGACATTCACGAGCCTACAGGTCTCTGGTTTGGAAAACACTTTGGCACCATCCAGACATGCTAGCCAGTCAGGGTGTTGCCAATTCAGGCCAGTGTTGACACAGGGAACCTGTTGTGAAAAGAGAGGAGCTGTAATAGCCCTCCTTTTGGGCTGTGCTTCTTGCCTCCAGTTTGTGTGCACCTTGACTCCTTCCCTTCTGAGATGCCAGCACGGCCACTCTCCCAGGTGAAGTCCCACGGCCTGGATGCAGATGCTTATTTAGGTGCCACCTTTCCATCTGATGTCTGTGAGCAGTCAGGAGGTATTTGTCTGTATATTGTTTTCAGGTTTGCTTTTTTTTTTTTTTTTTTTTTTTTTTTTGGGTGTAGTTCTGAGATTTGCTTCGGGGTGTCCAGGTTTGTGGTTCCCCCTTTAGTTTAAACAAGACTGAGTCGGTGCTGCTGCTGTAAAATTATCTCAGGGAGCAAAGCCCGCTGAAAGCCAACACCTGGTGAAAAACAAGTGCCTGGGGGCTGGGTGGGGTTGTGGCAGTGGAAGATCCCCGTAAGGAGCTGGGATCCTTACAGGGGAGCCACTAGAGCAGGTGAGAGTACCTGCGTTGGCTGCTGGCATGGATGCACTGGGACAGGGATGCGGGCAAGCGTAGCCAGCGTGCCTGATGGCTGGGCAGCGGGAAGCCCCTCCATTGCTCTCCCTGGGCGCTGGGGAGCCAGTACCCTACTGGTTTTAACCATAGCTCAGCAGCTGCTTCCAGTGGCCAGCCCAGGGCTTGCTGGGTTTAGTGTGCTCTTGCTCTGTCCTACCCTTGCCACAAGTATAAGGCAGGTAAGATCTGGGACTCTGCAGACACCCGTGTGTAGTGCTTTGAAGACATCCGTGAATCGTGCTTTGAGGACATTGGCTTCGGGGCTTGCTTGTGTCGGGGATGCTGAAGAAAATTGATCTAAAGTAACTTTTAGTGGATTAGTTAAATCACATTATGTCCCTTCATGGATGCTTGTGCTCAGAATTTGGGGCCCTAATTTGGTTTAGCTTAATTCATTTCTGAAAAGTCATTTCAGAAGCGGCTTAGGGTCACTTGCATTTTCAGTGTGTGTATCTGCATAGGTGTTTTCTGTGGTTCTACCAAACTGACCGAACCTGAATTTTCCAGAGTGCCCCCTGTAATGACCTGCAGACAAGCCCTTACAGTGGGCATCCCCTCTGGCTCCCATTCACATGAGCTGGTGCTGACTTCAGCCCCATCGGACCCTGAAGTCCTGCCAGGGAAATGGGCTCCTCTCATTTTTTTCCCCTTCTCATTTTAGCTGTAAGCTACAGGTCATGGGTTTTCAGGCAGGCTTTGTTGCAGCAGACAGTATGCAAGAAGAGGTACACGGGAGCCAAATGAGAGTTATTGTTCTCATTTTCTCAGAAACAGAACCAAACTTTTTTTTCTCTTTCATCCAGTTATGAATTTTTAATTGACTCATTAGATTGAGTGGCTCTTGTTTGGCAGCAGAAAAGCCTGGAGGGAGACAGGTTTGTTAGCATCTCTATTCTCTCTGTTTATGTGTGAAATGGATGGGTTTGAAGCAGTGTTGATTTTAGACTTGCTGCTCTGGGAGCTTTGAGTTGTTGTGTCCTGTGGTTTGAGGGAAGAGCTGAAGCAAGAGTTTCTCCTCTTTTCACCCAGGCGATACGGCCCTGTGATGGGGGAGCCAGGAGTTTTGGGGGTGCTGCATGGGACACTGGTGTCAGCACTGGGATGTCTCAGCTTGCAGCAGAGCAGCTGGGATATGCCTTTGCTCCTGCCATCTGAGCACAGCTCTGCAGCTGCTCAAATGTAGTCTTGTCAGGTTCAAAGATGTGCTGGCTGGGCTTGAAAATCCGCTTCTATCCACCCCATGAAGAGCAAGGATGGTTGATTATCCCTCTCCCATTTTTGTGTCTCTGCTGAACATTCCTTTTTCATCAAGATCTTGGCCAGGATCTAGTAGTACCAGTCTGAGAACGTGATGTCTCTGGTGGCCTGGAGTAAGTGCTCCTCAGGCACTTTGTGGGACTCTTATCTGAACTGAAGGATGCAGCACAAGCACTAATCTCACTGAAGCTAGGAAAAGGCCAGTAGTGTGGTTCAGGGGGCTTCTGCCATGGGGAAATGTGTATCAAGACTTAACCTTTTTCACTGGTCTTCAGTTCTTTCAGTTGCTTCAAATACAAGTCTTTCTGTATCTTGCTACCCCTCTTCTCATCTCCTCCTGAGCGACATCATTGGGAAGGAGAAGTTACACCTGGGCTGTAGAGATGTGTTAGGAGGAAGAATCTGACTTTGCAGTCTGAGTTGCAGATGCTGAGGGAGGTGGCAGAAAAACAAGATGGGTGCAACTCTTCAGGACATTGTGGAACCGTGGCCTTGTAATTGATTTACAGGGAAGGATTAACCCATGTACAAAGTCTGCAACTCCATTGTTTGCCTTTGGAGCTCAGTTCCCTGGGGCTGACACAAAATTGTTGAGGCTAGTTCATGCTCTTTTGCTCAGGGTTGGGAGAAAAGATTTTTAGAAGATCGCATGAGTGGTCTTCCACTAACACCAGGCATGTTGCCTAAGATAGATGTTCAGGCACTATCTGCCATCAGAGGACAGAGAGGGACAAATCTGGAGAGCAATCAATCTTTAAGTGCATCCTTCTCTTAAGTTGGCTAAAGAGGGAGCCTAATGTTAAACTTGGGCTGGGCAGCTGATGTTGAGTGAAACAAATTCTTCCAGTAGTGGTTAAAGGCTTGGCTGCTTTGGGAAAGTTCCTCCACAGGGCTTCTAAGCAACTGATGAACGTTTTGGTGTTGTGGTTGAATTGGGAAGACACTTGGGCATATACTGAAGAGGGGACTTAAAAAACTAGATTGATTAAATGGGGGTCTGAGGACCGTGCACACTTGACTGGCAGCTGGATCAGGGTCCTGGCCTGCTTGTTGCTGGCTGCAAGAAGTACGTGGGCTTCTCCTTCACCTTTTGAAGAAGTTAAGGACAGCAAAGAATTTGCAGGTGAAAGAAGACAGCATCCCAGTAACATAGCATCAGCAGTGGCAGGACATCAGTATTTTCCAGACTGTCACTGAAATTATCTCTTTGTCTTAATAACTCTTGAAATACGGGCAGAAGAGGAGGAGGTTTCTGTGCAGTAATTTAGGTGATGAAGCTGCAGGGGTGCTGTGCAATCTGAGATGCTGGTTTGTGCTTCTCTTCTTATGTTGATGGGTAAACAAACTTGTGTTTTGCTGTAGGGTAGAAGTGAGCACATGGCAGTTACTTCAGAGTGCATGAGTCACTGCAGATTTGTACTCCACTGTATCTCTGCAAGGAGTTGTTTGCATGTCTGTACCCTTACTTAAGATAGTAGTGAAGAGGCCCAGTTCTAACCTCTTCAGAAGCTTCAGACTTTTATGTTAGTGGTTTTTTTATCTGTGCTCCCAAAACCGTGGAGCTCTTTTTCAGAGTAAGTCATTTGAGAGAAGAAATCAAGCTTTGAGGTTTTTCTTAAAACAGGTAGTGACAGAGCAGGAGAAAAGGTTTCAAAGCACTTGAGGAGTGGCAGCTCTTGCACTCTTATTTTTGGGGAAGCAGCTGTACAGCATCAGTCCTAAACAAGTTAGAGCAAAAAAATTAAAGGGGTTTGGATGGAGGGAGAGAGCACAACCTCCACGGTACTGCAGAGTGGGAAGGAGTAGTTTTGGTGCAGACTTGAGAAACCAGCAGCACTCACATGGCTGTCTCGGTGGCAGGTAGGAGCTGCTGTGGAGCTGGTAGTGCCTGCAGGGACGGTCACTGGTGTCTCTGTCCTGCCAGGCTTAGGTGAAAGGGGGGCAGAGGGGATTCACGCAAGCAGGTGCTATTCAGTGGCTCCCCTGTCCACCCTTTCAGCACTGCCACACTTCTGCTATTTCTCACTGGTCTCACCTTGCCTGGGTAGGTCAGTGCCTTGATCCTCTGCCCTGTTCCCCTGGGTCCTGCCTAGCTGTGGCAGCTTGCCAGGGCTGGGGGTGTTTTTCTTTTTGGCTGGCAGCCCCATTGTGACAAAGTTTCAGCATCGTGCCTGGCTTGGGAGTGATGATAGACAAGGACACTGGTGAGCTGAAGCACCAGCTGCCACTCTGCCAGAGGTCAGTGGTGGCTGCCTCTGAGCTTGGTGGGGGTCTCGTCTCCAAATGCTGAGCTGCCTGAGTCACCTGCAGCTCTCTACAGCCCAGAACTCCTCCCACGGGTACTTTGACCATGACATTAGGAGTGTGTCTTGTAAGGGTCCTCTGTGCCCTTCAACTATGGCAGGTAACTACATGGCCAGCTTCAAGCTTGTGGCTGAGATGGGAGGTGTAGCTGGAGGGTGTATCTGGGAGGCTTTGGTGGCCCAGGAGTTGGAAGAAAGATTTATGCAGGTTAAGACACTTAGCACTGGAAGGGAAGGAGCTGTGTGTGTCTCAGACAAGCGTTCAAGAGAAGAGAACAGGTCTCTTTTGTTGCACTTGCAACTAAAAATCTCTGTGGAGAGCTAAAGGGCATGTAGTAGGCAAGAAAGAACAACATGAACTTTTATTAGCCTGTACCACCTGCTGCTGCTTGTTGCCAGCAGCTTCTCCTTTCCTTCATCCAGTGCTGCCATACGTGATCTGTCTGTGTGCAGAGCAGAGGAAGAAAGCCACGTCACAGGTTTGCTGTGTTTGGGAGAGCATCGTCTGTTTCTGGGAACCTGGGGGGGCTCAGGATGAGGGCAGTCGTTTCTGCTCACGTGGGGCACGTCGACCTCGGTAGCTGCAAGTTTGTTCCAGCTGTCAGCTGGGCTGAAGGTGGCTTTGCTTGAGGGAGTTGGTGAAGAAAGATGGCAATATTGCAGGCAAGGATCTACCGGTTTTGATAGAAGTCATTGGGGGCTCTTCTTTCTGTGCTACCTTTTTCTCCTGAGAGGCAGGGGAAAGTGTGTCACTGTACATGGGCAAGCAGCTCGTATCCTAGGGATGCCAGGCTTTTTGTAGATGAGCAACAGCAGGCAAAAATGGAAACGAGAAATTCATGCTGCCCTGAGAAGTTGCACAGGCTCCATCTCTGGAAGGCTTTAATACCCAAAAGGATCAAGCTCTGAGCAGCCTGGTCTGACCTTGCAGGGTCTCTGCTTGACCCTGTATTTCAGCTACAGATCCCCGAGGTTCCTTCCACCCTGAGTTGTCCCGTGATCCCATGATGAACTGCTTGGCTGCTGTGCAGTAGGAACCACTGTTAGGCAGCATTTTGGCAGGAGGGTGTTTAAGGAAAGGTGTAAAATGTGGTGATGTCAGTGCTAAATAATGGCATAACCTTGGTGATCTCAACCAGGTGAGAACAACAAGGACCTGTTGTACATCCCCAAATTCTTTTTTCTGGGACATTGTATTTCATATGTTTCTTATTTCGTAGAGATTGCAGGAGTTTATTTCTCTGCTCTGGTGTATGAAGGTAGAATTTGGAGAGCCTAAGCACGTGATGTCCTAATCACTCTGCGGCCATCTCAGCAGCTTTGCTACCTCTCTGAAGGATGTGTATGCTTTATTTGGCCAAGCTGTCAGTTAACCAAAGGGAGTTCTAGGATTGGTGGTGTTGAAATTCCTGCTTTGTGAGTTACATTCATCTTTGCCTGTTTGGACTGTGCTTGTTGCAGTAATTAGCTCCCCAGAGGAGTAAAATGTCCTTCACTTTCAAATTATCCTTCAGCTGACATTAAAAAAATAAAATAAAATTAAAAATCAAATACCTTCTCCTAGGTGGTCCTTTGCAGCTAGACAGAGGGTATTTTGTTCTTACTGTCCTCCTTTACATACCTAAATCTGTAGTAGCCTTGAAAAAAAATTTGACCTACGCTGCTCTGCTTTTTCTTCCTGTTCCTGCTATGGATGTAGAAGGCAGTGTTTGTCTGTTAACAGGGGAGGAATGAGGAGGGGTAAACACATTTATCTCGGGCAGTTCCTATGGGCAGAGGCTGGGGAATTGCACCAGCAAAGCAGAGTACCCGGTTTCTGATGCTGCAGAGCAGTAGGGGGCTGCAGGCATTGGGTCCTATCATGCTGCCGACGCGCTGCATGTCCCTGGGTACAGCGCGCTCTGTCTCCCTCACCGTTTTCCAGCTGGTAAATTAGGGATAATAGCATACAAGCCTTTCACAAAGTCTGAGCTAAATAATTGTGAAGTGCTTTGAGCTCCTCAGATAGCGGGAGTTAGAAACAAAGGCTTATATTTCAGCTCTGCCTGGTAATGGTGCTGAATAGGATTCATCTCCAGCCCTGCTTAGCGGCTGAGTTACCGTCCCTGGCGGTATTTAAAAGACGTGTAGATGTGGCACTTGGGGACGTGGTTTAGTGGTGGACTTGGCAGTGCTGGGTTAACGGTTGGACTTGATGATCTTATAGGTCTTTTCCAACCTAAACCATTCTATGATTTTTATAGCTGCTTAAGCTCACCCAGTTTTGCCCTTGCAGGGCTGGGGGGCCAGTAGGTGCTGGTGGTCTGTGGTGCATGTGGCTGGTGGCTCTGGAGCTGGCAGGGGGGGCTGCTTCCTTACAGCCTGCTGTGGCATGGGTGTGCGTTGAAGCCAGTGCAGAGGCTTTTTGCCCCTTCCACATTTAAAACTCCTCCTGGTAAGAGGAAAGCACTAAGACCTGTTTAAATTTCCAGTCTTTTTTATTTTTGAAATCTTGGCTTTAGTCACACGCAATCCATCAATGAATTGCACGGGCTAGTTATTCCTTGTGCTTTCTAAAACACTTTTTTGTAGACAGCATTCAGGTTATTACTGAAAGCTTCTAACAGAAATCTCTGCACGTCTCCTCGCATTGCTAGACAAGGTTCATTCATTATTTTGTGCATCTTTATCTCATCCCGTTACTATATTTTCCTGATAAACACTTTCAATTACTTGTGTTTTGTTGCAGTACACCAGCCCCTATTCTTTCCTGTTGGAATTGCTTGCCTAATTTTTACTTTCTTATTGTTGTATTACATGACATCACTTCTGCATCTCTATCTGCACAGGAGAAATGGAAAGAATTTTAGGCAGATCATGCCTGAAAAAATGCATAATCCATTGTATCCACTCTCTCCCTTTCTAGCCATTTTTCTTTTTCCCCTCCCTCGCCTTCCTGCCCTGTCCCTCAAAACTGTGGGTAACTTGGTGGCATGGCATGCTTTGTGGAGAGGGCTCTCAACTGTGGAACTGATTCTTTCTTTCCACCCACCCCCCTCCGTCCACCTACCCGTTTCTCAAAAACCTGGCGTTAGACACATTTGGGACACATCACTGTATTCCATGGTTTTCCTACATTGTCCCTTTTGAGGTAGAGGTACTTTTTTAAATTTAGCTAGCGTGTGGAGAAGAATTACAATAAGAATACATGTCCTTTTTTTATGCGTGTCTGTACGCTTGTACCTATGCATTGTAAGAAAAAAAAAATGTATTCTAAAATGCATTTCTAAAAATGTAAATGAATGCAGCCTCAGGCAATTGCTCAGCCCTCTGCTCGCCAATCTAGGCTGGTCTTTAAAATGAGCCCTTTCAATTCCAGACTTTCTGTGTCTCTTACTTGTCAGGAAGGGAAGCACAGAAGCCCAAATGCTGACTTGCCTTCAGACTGAAGAGCTGTAGTGTTTTGCTTGGGTAGGTTTCTGCGCAGTGCTGAGCCTGAATAGTAAAATAAGACCAGTCAGTTAAAATGATCTTTGAAAACTAAAGCTGTCTTTCCTGCAAAAGCCTCTTTGCTGAAGGCTCGGAGTCTTGCCCTCTGGTCTGCTCTGTCACAGGCTCCAGCCACGCTTGGCTCTGCATGGCCGGCTGTCTGGTTGATGGGACCGTGGCTCTTGCTCTTCTGCTGAGCCCTTTGCTTCTTCAGTGTCGGTGGGGCTGGAGGCTGCGAGGCTTGGGGTCCTCTGCTGCCCAGAAAGGAGTTGCTGCCAAACATGCTGCCACACGTGCCTTTCACTTGTCCTACCGGCTCTGCTCATATGCTTTGCCAATTCCTGGTAAAATGAGGTAATTGGTAATCCTAAATGTCTTATTGATTTATAGGATGCCTCTCAGTCTGTCCCTCTGAGACAAGTGATCGATGGTATAGGCTGTTTGTGTATATTCTCATAATGTCTGGGTGTTATATGCCAATAGGAGGTAAAGGATGCAGAGGTTTTTACCTAGGATAGAAAAATCTTTAGCCAGAGATGCGGGTGCATGTGAAGACCAGTTCTATCACAAGTGGTTTACTCAGGACCCAATGTTCAAATCTTGGGGCCTCCATCCTTTCCAGGAAAGTGTACTCAGCATGTGAGGCAGATCTTCCAGGTCAGGCTCTGCTTGCTAATATCATGGGAAGCAGAAGGTTGTCTGGTACTAGAAACAGTCTGATGACACCTTCCATTCTGAATTTAACATTTCTTCCCAATCTGCTCCAGGCAGCCCCCAACCTTTTTTTTTTTTTTTTTTTTCCCCCCCCTAATGATTACTTTTTCACTACATGCACAACTGAGAGAATCTCTGGCAGGTGAAAAAAACCCACGGAGCACAAAAGGAGAGCCAGAAGGAGCCAGGTTGGGTCAGGCGAGCAGGTGGTGGAGTCAGTGGGCTGTAATGTGTGATGGACGGAGCCTGGTACCTGCCTGCTACCTCCCGCATGCTTGGCAGCTTTGCAGGGGCAGCCTCCGGCTGGCCACCTCGCAGGAGGGTGGCTGAGGAGCACCCATCTCTGCCGCCTGTGCCTCCCCATTTGGGATGGGTACCAGTGGGGCCAGGCGGCCAGCACAGCCTGGTGGCTCCCTGACATGGGGACCTGCTTGCGGACTCGTTGGCAGAGCCTGTTGGCATTGCTGGCAGCTTTGCCGGAATACTGGGTGGTGGAGGAGAGGCACGAAGTACGTAGGTTTCTCTGCTTCTGTGCCTCCAAACAGTCTCTCAGCGTTAAATGGGGAAAGCGATAACTGTGAGCGCAGCTGGTAACATATGGCACCCGTCCCCTGCCTTAGCAATTGCTCAGTGAACTCTGAAAGTGGAATACGGTCCCCGTGGCTCCAGCCAGCTGCAGCGCTGAGAAATCCTGCAATGGAGCAGCCCGTTATTCGATTACCAATGAAAATTTCACGTTCCACATTGCCTATTTTTCCTGCTGCCTCCCTCGGGAGGTTTTTGCTATGCTTACTCTTTCCTCCCACTCCTCTTTTTTTTTTTTTTTTTTTTCCAGATAAATTGTTTCCCCTGGAGGATTGCTTTATTTGTTCTTTAGTTCCAGCCCCTTAGACTTGGTTGCTCTGCATTTCTGTCAGTCTGCTTGCCCTGAGAGGCAGGAGCAGCTGTTTCTGCCGTTGATGCTGATGCTTTTCTCAAGTTGTCTTGGAGAACAAGTAGATCTAGTGGTGAACGATCGAGTCCCCGTGTAGCAGAGGGGAAGCGCAGTGCCCGTTGCTGAGCCAGTCTGCTTCTGTGCCACAAAGCTGCGTGCTCACTGTGGTGTAGATGCACGTCTTTTTGTTGATAAATTACAAACCAAACAAAATGAAACCAAACTGGGGGCCAACGGTCAGGCAAACTGCAGAGCAGCAGCAAGCCCAAAAGCCCCTAGCAGCGTTACCGATTGTACATCAGATCCTTTTTGTCCTGTCAGATAGGATAGCATGGAAGTTGAGAGCCTGCTGCTTTCCTCCCACCCCTGGGAGGGCTCAGAAGCATAAGTTGGTCCCCTCGGATTTGGGCTCCTGATGTGCTGATTTAGAGGTGTTGCTATTGAGCATCCTGGCCGGGGGGAGATTTCTGGTTTAAAGCATCAGAGGGTCTTTGCCCTGCTTCTGCTCCCTGCTGGGGGGGGGGGGGGGCAGGAAAGGGAGAGCAAGGCTTTGGTGCTCCACAGGTAGGCTTTGGGTCCCAAGGCAGCCTGTCCCACCTCCTCCTTCAGCCCAAAGCCCTGGCAGGACTGGCCTTTCCCCCTCCTCCAGCTCCTGCCAGGCAGCACGGGGTTTTGCTTTGTGCGCTGAGAACGAAGCCTGACCTACACTGGGAAAGAGCTGCCTCTCAGCAGGGAGAAGCTGGGAGGAGAAATTTTCCATCTTGATTCTGTAGCTGCCCTATCAGTTTAGCCCTATAACAGTTTTACAATCTTTATCTGATATAGGTTTAAGAGGATTTCCCTGGGCACAGTGGGATTATTATTGAGTCAGAGAGCAGTCTCCAGCTGATATTGCTTTGGCAAGTATTTATTTTAAGTGGTCTTAACAGTGTTTAATTTTAAATTATTTTTTTTTATTGCATGGGTTATAAGTGAATTGTTTATGTTATAAGAGAAGTAGAGCCTGGATAAAATGAAGAAATGTATTATTGCGTTTGAGGCTGGGGGTGGTGGAAGGAAAGCAGCAGCTGGAGGTGGGGAGGAAAGAAGATAAAATAGTAATGTTGAGGGAAATGTAACATTATTCCACACGGCACTGATTAGTAATACTGCCAAACAGCTGTTTAGAAATAAGAGATGTGATGGGAAGGGGAGCTGGAAGGAACATGAGTGCTGCAGGGTGGCTTCTATCAACCATGTATCTGCCCGTGAAGGTACTACAGGCTGTACTGCTGCACCCCTCATGGAGCATGGGGGGCTAGGGGTACATGGGACACCCTCCCCAACCCTTGTGGGATGATGCTTAGTCAGGTTCACACTAACTAAATGTAAGGTTTTCATGCTACCTTCAGAAAAGAAGAGCAGTGGTGACCACTGGCATTGGGAAGGCTGTGCCCGTAGGAGGAAAGTCTCCTTCTGAGTCATGCACAGGCTGTTTCTTTATCCTCTCCCTCCCTCCAGCAGGCTTTATGGACAGCGAACGGGCTCTGGGGCTGGATGTGTGTGTGTACACCCAGAACTTGTGCTGGCTTAGTGAGAGCCGCCTTCTGGCCACCTGCACCCAGACAGCGTCCATAGTCCTTGGAGTATTTCAGAGGATGCTAATGGGATGGGATTAGCCGCCCCACTTGCCCTTACCATCAACAAGAGACATTTCTAGAGAGCCTACAAAGAAGAGCAAAGCCAGAGCCAACGGGGTGAACCTGAACAAAGGCGCTTTTGAATGTGGAGAGAAGCGTGATTTTTACCTTCTGGCCCTGTAGAGGCAAGAGGTGGGGCTGCTCTGCTCCCCATTTGGAATCTGAATGAGCCTCTGCCTTAAGGGATCATCGCTGGCCGAGTTGGTACTAATGGGCTGGATGTCCTTCAGTGTCCCTGTGCTGTCCTGCTCTGGTTCCCTGACACTGTGTTTCGACATGCTGTGCCCTTTAGGGCTTTTTTCCTTACTGCATACTAGTTAAAACGGTAACTTAGGGCTTTGCAAAGAAACCCAGCTAGGGATGCCTGCCTTGGGGATGTGTGTCACGGGGGGCAGGGTTTTCTGGACAGGGATGCCTCTGTCCCAGGCGCTATGTGCTCTGAACGCTTCACTTCCTCAGACCCTGCCGTTCTTCAGTTTCAGCTGCGTGTTTAAGAAAACAAGATTTTTCGAAAGCAGTTCCTGACCAAAAGCATTTCAGGACTGTTAACTTGTAATGCCACACTTACTGGGGGTGAGGAGATTTGGAGGGACCAGCTTTTTTATGGCATTTTGCTACTGCATGGAAAAGAAGAGAGATCCCAAAGCAGCAGGTTGCTTCCCGGAGCGTTAATGTTAGGCTCTTGAGCCTTGTCTGCTGGAGAATTGCATCAGCACGCCACAGATGACCACAGGCACTCTGGCAGTCTGTTGTCACCTTTTGAGCTCTCTCAGGTGTACTGATGCCACCTGTCCATGGATAGGACTCGTTGCAAAACTGCAGGTGATGGTCGTGCGCCAAGGGTGGCCCACTGGCAGCACGGCTGGAGGGTGGGAGCACTGGTTCAGCAATGCTAACCTATGGAGAAGGGAAAGCTGGCAGAGAGGTGGGGTTGCCAGAGGCACGAGAAAGTTCCTTTGGAGAGACTCTGTGCTTTGGAAGAGCTCCCTGGCTATGGGTGCTGGCCAGAAGAGCCACCGTGAGAGGGACAGCTGTTCCGGGACAGCCCAGAGATGTGCTGTGGCCACAGGGATGCTTCCAGCCTCTTCCTTCTGCAGTGATATCCTGGGCCAGGGTGTCACTATCAAGGGATGCTGCTCAAGCCACGCCTGTGCAGTGACACCGCAGAGCTTACCTGACGAGTACTGTTAGGAACACTGCCTGTCACCCAAAAAGCCCCACTCAGGGTGTGCAGCAGCTGAAGCTGCGTGATGTATGAGCGTATCTGGAGGACACAGTGGCTGGCACAGGTGGCCCTGGGGATGAGCATCCCTTTATATGAGGTGCTCTGGCTTCCAAGCCAGGTCCTGGGGTGTGGGGTAAGCTGAGCCAAAGATGGAGCCCTTTAGCTGCAGTGTGGTCAGGGGGGAATCAAAAGGCTCCTGCCCTTGTTGGGGAAAGGGAAGGTTGTGATTGTCCCAGTGCTGGACAGGGCCACGTGAAGGGGAGCAAATGGAGGTGTGCGAGGCAGAGAGCGAGCAGGCTGAGGGAGTTAAACACAGAGGGGCTGGGGAGAAAGAGGGTTAAAAAGGGAGCAGGAACAGCAGCACCGGGAAGGCAAGAAGAAGGAGGAGTGTGGAAGTGGCAGGTGGAAGCCTTTGGACAGGAGTTTGTGCTGTGAAGAGCCGCCGTACGTGTAGGAACGTGGCATCCTGGAGGTGCTGGAGCAGAGAG
Organism: Microhierax caerulescens; assembly: GCA_035590215.1. Taxonomy (NCBI): domain Eukaryota; kingdom Metazoa; phylum Chordata; class Aves; order Falconiformes; family Falconidae; genus Microhierax; species Microhierax caerulescens. The sequence continues at coordinate 113,063,512 of JAVJGJ010000014.1, read as the reverse complement.
AGCTGCTTGTGAGGGTGACTGGGGTGGTAGGAACGTCCTCGCTCCCTCCTGCAATGGGAGGAGTCCCCAGGGGTCCCAGTCTCTCCAGCTGGCTGCCTTCTGCAGGGGCCTTGTGGGAGCTCTTCTCCCATTCTTTCCATGTGTCCTTCAAGTGCCCTAGATGCTGTTTCAGGCTCTTGACTCCAGAGCAGCCAGTGGGGATTTCAGTGCTTTCTTCCATCAGGGCTGTCGGGGTGCAGTAATTACCTTTGTGCTGCTGCCTCCTACCCTTTCTTCCTCCCCCCTTGTGGCTGGGAAGTCGGAGGCAGTGCTGGTGCTTTGAGGAGCTGCTTTTGAAGTGACTTTGTGAGTCACAGGGGCTGGTGAGTGGTGGGGGATGAGATGCCGGCGCCTGACACTCTCAGATCGTTCCGGCTCCCTTGTGTCTGTGGCCGGAGCAGCGCATGCTGCGTGGCCGTCCTTGGGGACACCAGGCTCCTCAGATCTCATCTGTTTGGAGAGGCTCCTGCTGAGGAGCTGGTGTGGATGGAGGGAAGAGGAAAGGAAGAACTGGGACAGCAGAGGCGTGTGCGGGGGTGGGCAGCAATGCAGCGGCTTTTGGTTGTGTCCATGGGGTCAGGCTTAGCCAGAGCCTGTTGCTGTAGGTACGTGCAGCGCCAGCTCAGGGTGCTGCATATGTGCTGAGCTGCCCTGTGGCAGCAGCGGGATGAGTTTCTGTGGGCAGTCCTGTCGCAGACCCTTGGTACAGGAAGGCTGACGTGTCATCTGTGGTATGCTCAGGCCACAGAATGCTCTGGTAGGGCTAAGTCAAGCTGGATAAATATGGACTGTTTGCACTAATAAGATGGTTTAGATGACATGTGCACTCCAGGAGCCACCTGAGAAACTTTCACTCCTTGGACTTCTCCCCAAAAGGCTAGAAGATGCTTTCTGTTCCTGCTAAAGCATAATGGGTTTGAGCCAGCCACCACAGTTCCAGTCCTATTTACTGGTCCACCAAGCTGATGCCCAAAGGTCCGTCCATCCTGTCCCTTCTTATCTGCTGGTTGAAGTTGTCAAGGCCGAAATACGGATCCCCCTGTTGACTGCTGGGGTGTAGCACTGTTGTTGGGTGTTCAGGGATGCTGTCTGGAGCAGCAGGCCAGCCAGCCTGCTGGTGAAACCCCTGTATGCCAGCCGGAGCAGAGCCTGATTAAGCTTATGAAACCTGACAAGATCATAGCCTAAGGTGGTATTGCTGGAGGCTGCTTGACTGGGAACTGTATTCCCGCTGCAGCAGCACAAGCAATGAGCGATAGGGATGTGTCACTTGAAGCCTGTCATGACACACGTCTAGCCATTGAGTAGGGAGCACGTGAAAGTCTCTTGCAGTCGTTAGCCTGCCGGTAGCATGCAGAAGAGCTGCCTCCCAAAAGAGACACTGGCTGCATCTGCCTGCAAATGAGGAGCAGCTTCTTGTTCTGCACTGGGTGATGCCCCATCTCAACTTCAGATAGGTGGTCCCCTGAACGAACAAACGCTGGCCAGGACACAGCTCCTCCACCTCTGCAGGTACAGTGACCCCCCCAGCTTGGCTGGTGTGTACAGCCCCCAGAAATAACAGGCTTTGCCACCTGCAAAGGATATCCCCATAGCCCTGCTGCTCCGTCAGTAGCCTGTGTCGCTTTGACCCCAAGTGAGGAGCTGTTGCCCCTTTGTCAGGGCATGGCAGTAGGTGCCTGAGGGCTCTGCGTGCTGCCTGCTGTAGGTCTGGCAGCTGCCAGACCAGGGGCTGGTGCACGGGCGCCCTGTGACCTGCTCACCGTCAGCTATAGTGTAAACTCTAAAGCAATGCATCCTACCCAGGTAGGAGCCTACCTGGCTCACCACCTCTGTTGTAACAGCTATTGAAGGGATCTTCATGCTGTCTGTTGTGGATCTGCATAAAATCAGAGGCTTGTATTTCCTAGCAATCAGTGTTTCTCATGCAGGTGCTGCCCTTGTTCCTGCTGGTCAGATTTGTGTTTGGGAGAAGCAGCAGCTTCTTAAGCAGACCAGATCTTGCGCCTTTGTTTCCTTCAGTCCCACAGGGTTAATCTCCTTGGCACCTGATTATTTGCTGCTGCAGGGAATGCACATGGGTTTGCCGGGTGTGTGTTTGAAATTCTCATGTTGTTGGCTTTAATCCCTGTCTGGGAGCTGTGGCCAGGTCCCAGGGGCTGGGGGCAGGTTAATACCTGAGCCTGGGCAGAAACCCGCTCCAGAGCAGCTCTGTCGCCTCTGCCTCAGCCTGCAGCTGGTATCTCCGAGGGAGGTTTTGTAGTGAACAGAGCACTTCCCAAACAGTTATTCAGCATTTTGTGTTCCTTGTGGGGCTGGTGAGCATCAGTATGGCTGGCTTAATAGCGGGCCAGCTGAGAGACAGGGATGGGGGTTTGCAGGGCTGTGTGGTCAGGCAAAGGACAGAGCTCCCCTGCTCCTGCCGTGAGCTCCTCTCCTCCAGCTCTGGAATACGCCAGGCATTGGCACAGCTGGCACAAACATCACTGTACCCCTGTGAGCCACCGGCTCCTCTCCCCTTCCTGCAGCTCCAGCTCTTTGCACAGTGCTTCTGCAGGAAACACTCCCCAAAACTTTTTTTTAGGCCGGTTCTCCATGTGGCTGCCATCTCCTTCTGCCAGGACCCCTGGAGATGTCCGCAGTTGCCTTTTCAGCATTCCTCTGCCACCCCACTGCATTGCTGCCTGGGTAGGGTTGTCACACTGTCCCTCTCCCAGCACCCTTGCTGCTGTGGGGCAAGGCAGGACCATTCCCAGTGGAGCTCAGGATGCTCTCTGTCCCCCCACCATGCGTTGCCACTTCTCCCCCAGCACCTTGGTCAGGTTTCCCTAGCTCCTGCCCCGCCCCCCCCCCCCCAGTAAGTTAACCATTGGTGTTTAGGATGCTCTGTTTCCTCTTTCATTTTCCCTGCCTTCAGGTGCTTTTGTCAGTGCGTAATTAGCTGGCACGGCACTGAGGCGTCAATCCCCGGAGTGCTCTCTCACTGACATTAGCAGCAGACGGTGACTAAAACAAAGAGACGGCTCAGCGTGCGCCACACGCTCACTTTGTACGTCTCGTACTCCTCGCTGCTGTTGGGAGCTCAGAAGGGATTGCAGATGTGGAATAAATGGGAGCTCTTTGAACAAGTGGCACTGTAATCCCTCCCTGCCCCCGCCCCTCTACCCCCCTGTTTGCAGACATTAGTTTGATTAAAATTACATGAGCCTACACACGGGTGTATTTTATTTTATTTATTTCCTCCTGGCGAGAGGCTGGTTTGAGGTCTGCCCTGTGGGAAAGCAGCCGGGGGGCTGCTGGGGAATTATTATTTTATTTTTTTTTAGGGGGGGTGGTTGTCAAAAATGTTCTCTCTGTGGAGCTTACAGCCAGGTGCTGCAAGGCTTGTTGTACTGGCAAGACCTGCTTTTCCTGCGGGACACTAAATGTGAGAACCTTCTTCCCTGCGGAGCCTGGCGTGCTTGCTGGAGGTGCATGGGTGTGCGCTGGGGGGTGGGGGGCTTTCTGCACTGGCAGGCAGCAGGCAGCATCTGGAGGGGTGCGGTAGGTCTAGCAAATCTTCACCTGAGGCTTTCCAGGTTACTAAGGGCATCTCCATGGCTGAGGATGGGTGTAAACAGCCAGTGTAAAAACTAGGTGACCGTGTGGGAGTTAAATAAAAATATTGAGAAAGCAAAAATTGGTGGGTTGTTTGGTTTTTTTTTTCCAGCCAGGTTTGTGCACCCAAGTTGGCAAGGAGTGAAGTCTTCACTACCATTTTGCAGCAGCCTTCCATCTTCTCTAGAAATGGGGAGATGGCATGGAGAGTTAGATTACCTCGTACTGCGGCTCTGTTCTGCTCTGCAAGCACAGTATTTTTGCCCGTGCTGTGGCAGTGCTGTATCAAAACTGTCATACTCCTTGGTGGGCACTTAAGGGATGGGCTCTGTCTTACTGCCTCACCCAGGGGCACGTACAATTCAGTGTTTACATGTTTTCCTCTGTTTTGGAAAAGGAAGATGCTATTTTCTTCCCTTTGGGAGGGCTTACTTTTAATGGAACATTTGCAAAGTACAGTATAACTCTCCAGCAAGGGCTCTGTTATACGCCAAGTGTGATTTCCTTGTCTGCATCCTTGCCGTGCCCTCCTTGTGCCTCTGCATTTTTCTCTAGGAGGAGCAGCGAAAGGGGCTGATGGCTCCTGCCCTTGCTCATCCGGGGGCACTGGGAGCTGTGTGTGGGTCTGATCTCCTCAGACATCAGTGTGTGTGACACAGGGCTCTGGGGAGTTGGGCATAGGGACCTGGCATCCCTGGCACCAGCTGGCTGCTCTGCCCTGAACTCTTGCAGCTCAGCTGCTCCGTGAGCTGTCAGGTGCGGCTCACAAGCCCATGTGCTTTTCAGTCGGTGGAAATCCAGTGGGAGCTGTGCCTTACCAGCAGGAGACCGCTTCCTCCACCTCCTCCTCCCTGCCCTCAGGGGTGAAAGAGTCGATTGTGCTGCTTGGAGGATAGTGAGGTCACACGCAATACAAGTGCAAGCCCCTGGATTGCTCTGTGCCAAGGAGTCAGAACCCCAGTGGGTCCCCTCTTAAGGCCACAGGAGCCCCCAGCAGCCCTTCTCATCAGCTGGTGTGCGATGTAACCATCGCCTGGTGTCCCCTGGCACCGAGGCTGGACTTCAGTGAGACCCCCACGCCTGCCCCTCTGTAGGAGTGGCCCCCTGCTCGGTGATGGGACAGAGATGTGTGCCCCACAAGAGGCTGTGCCAGTGCATCCTCCGATGTGTCTCGCCGCAGGGTGCAGTTCTCCAGGTTTGATGGAAGCGTGGATGCTTGCCTGGCCGTGGACTGGAAATTTTAGGCCAGCCAGAAAAGGTTAACATAGCGAAGTGGCAGGTGAGAGGGAGGCATTGAATTTCAATAAACTAGCAACTGGAGAATGAAATCTCCTCGCTTATAATTCAAGCTCCTGGCTCGGGCGTCCCTCTCGCTTACCTTGGAGCAAATCTGCTGTAATGCATAGGAAACAGCTCAGCAACTGCAGTCCCGGCTGCCATCGAGGTGGAGGCTGAGGTTTATTAAAGACCTGCAGAGCTCTGTAAAAAAAAAAAAATAAATTTATGATCTGCTTGGGCTTAGTCATTACAAGTCAAAGATTTGAATAGGTAGGGGCAAGCGTTTTGCTGAAATTGGATGATCCCTTTCATATTTACGCTTGGTTACGCTTACTCCAGATGTATTCGGATGCTTGGCTGGGGGCGAGAGGGAGGTGAGGGATGAAAGGGACTTAGTATGGTGGGGGAAAACAGGAGCAGGGAGAGATTAGAATGGAGAAGAAAGCAAAGGAAACAATTGAAGGTTAAAAATAATAACAATTAGGCTGGGGGGACCGAGAAGAGGCAGAAAAATAAGCAGGGCCTTTGAAGAAAAAGGGACTAGACAGTGAAGCCTCTTATGAAAATTTAAATGGCTGAGTCTGAAGATAAATGAGGAGCCTGCAAAGAAACAATGAAAATAATAATAATAAAAAAAAGCGGAAGACAGGAAGGAGGGAAATATATAAAAGGAAAATGAGAGATTTTTGCAGGTGTATGCTGTTGAGCATGTCAGCAGAGATGCTCCATAATGTCCTCTTAATAATGTGACGAGTACTGGGGGCTTTGTGAAAACAAACAAAGCCCAAACCTTGCAATTATTTTTTTCAGTGACTGGAAGTTTCCTGAGCATGTAAAGCTGACAGTGTCCTCCTTTTGTGGGTCTGCCTGGCTGCAGGTTACGATCCAGCCTTTCCTTCCTGGGGGGACTAGATGCCAGGAGCGGCTGCTGCTGCTGGGAGCAAGCCCAGGCTCTCCCAGGGCACCGGTGGCTTTCTCTGCAGATGTGGGGAGACTGGAGAGGCAGCAGTTCAGTGCTTGCCTGGGGTTGCAAAGCCAGCAAGGTGCTCCCCGCCGGGCAGCAGAAAGAAGGGACTTTGATCTTACCTCGGGGAAAATGCTGCTGTTCTCCACCCAGAAGCGATGGCTGCAGGGGGCTGTTCGTCATGGTTTGGTCTGGTTTGCTGTGTCCCAGTGGGGTGGTTGGGGGGTTTCAGAAAAAGGAGACGTAGCACCCTGCTTGCGAAGGAGGAGCCGACGTCCTGTTGGGCTACTGGGAGGATCTGTAAGAGGGTCACATCTTTTGTCACCAGTTAGTTCCTTGGCATTGGGGGGGGAGTTTCTTGGCTTGGTGGGACATGGCTTTGATAGATGAAGATGTCAGACCCTGTTGAGGGGAGCTGTGATGTTGCTTATGTTTGTGGGTGGCCTGCCATTAACCCATAGGCAGCCAGGTAGAGGATGTGTTTGCTGCAAGCCTGCCTGGCATCTTCAGCACCGACACTCCGTGAGTGGTTAGGTGCAGCAAAATGAGGAAAAGACTGAGTTCACTGGCCTTGCTGCCCCTCCTCCACCGAGGTAATGCTCTCGGGAGGGAGCTGGTGCTGCATAGTTCAGTGGAAAGTCCAATCTCAGAACCCACCTGAACAGCGCGTTCGTCGACAGCTGGGCAAGACCACAGCAGTTGCCATGAAGTGGAAAGCAGATATATGACTCTTTTCCTTAAAGGGGAAAGGCTGGATCATAGGAACCTAATCGTCGATAGCTTAAAATAAAAAAATGCAGGAGGAGACGGGTG